>CM041033.1:17262868-18462868 GCA_023078785.2 Hyles euphorbiae
CTCAAACAAACCGACGCTTTATAGATTTATGTTTGTTCTCGAGTTGGTAAATTGCTAAGAATCTGTTGTAAAACGACGAGTTACGTAGAATATGACGCATGACACAGCCGCAGCCGCGTCCGCTCCGGCACCCAATTGCAATTGTAATTCAGGCGTCGCCAAAACGAATCGCCGCTTGCCGGAAACGTCCTCAGTGTGGCACATTGCCAGTCCTAATGAATGTAACATTCATCCTATCAGAATTTATTGCGATAAAATTGCCATAAACTGCTTATTTGCACTTAAAACGCAACAAATCTGTTCCGCCAATAAGAAGGCAGCGCGATTGTCTCGACTCCGTTATGCACACGGGAATCGCATTTAGAAGTAATGGACGTGGGAATGTATCTACTTAACAGTTTCGTTTTGTAGACGCATTTGCAATTCAAACGCAACGCTTTATTAGTTGTACGTACGGAGCGCCCAATGAAAATTCAAGCTATAAATTGCCGATAAGGCGGCTAAATTATGTGGTCGGTTGTTCAGACGAGGCCGATATGAATTTATGGTGTGTTCGAAGGTGTTCGGTTAGCGCTCGTTCCGCGACAGTACCTGTGTGACCCAGTAGCGAGGCTGCATTTGCTTTCCCGGCGATGAGCCAAGTTCATTGGCACCGTGCGCTCCACCCCGCAGCCCCGCCACCCCGCGCGCCTGTCAAGCCTAAAAACTGACAAGATATTATACTCTGTAAATAGAAAGTAGTATTGAGTTCCATTTAGCAAAAAAAAATCGCTGAACATTATATTTTATAATATGAAGAATGTCTGTTGCGAATGTATCAAGTAATGAAATCTAGACCCCCATGCGGTTTAGACAATAGTTACAAGATTTACTGACTTCATAATTACACAACTCTGTTATATAACTTTTGATATTTTCCCAAATCAAATTAAGTACTTATCGAATTTCATGTTCATATTATAGGTTTACAAGTATTTATTTATTAGCACTTTATTACATAAGCGATAATATATCTTTTAGTATGAACTTCGTGAGGTGTATATTTTTAATTCTCACGTTAATGAGTGTGATGACACCAACGTTTACTCGGATATAAAAACAATATGCTACATCCGTTGCTCGTTCAATTTTACAATTACTTACGCGAATAGTGACAACATAAAAAACCCATGTCAGAATACAAAATGTCACATATTTAAATTTTGATGCTTTGAAATTCTGTGCACACTACTGAGTGCCACGAATAAGCAGAAAACTAAGCTCATATTCCAATTATTCGTGAAAAATTCACAGAACAGGCAATTATACATTTGTGTTATTCAATTTTCAAAATATTTAAATATCACATCGTTTGTTCAGAAATTTCCTAAAAATGTTAAAGCCGGAAAGCTTCTCCTCAAAATTATAGTATCTAAATGCATTCTGCAACATGTTGATAGAAGCAGCCACAAGACGACAAAATAATGTTCATAAAACGCATAAAACGTAGCGAAACAACCTGCAAACGATGTCAATTAATGCAATTATAGTCTGGAATTCTTTGAAACAAGACATGAATAAATACAACAATATGATCGAGAAATCGTTAAGGTCGCTGCGGAGTTGTCAATGAGTGAGCACAACTCGTTATCTGAGCCGTTTTGACTAATCGGATCCCATTTGCAATCAATGAGAATTAACATAAACAGCATCGTCGACGGATGCAGCACTGATGGCGTTCCGGCCTCGAGAATACAAAATGTTCATTTAAAATTCATATTATGACACGCTCCCAATTCCCTTTTTGGTGTTCACGACGCACGACTACAGTTTATCTACTCGTAGGACATCGTGTATTTGTACTGAATGATTAATTTTGTTTAAAATACCTTCGATCTAATAGAAATTTTAACTAGAGACCGCAACTTGAGTTCCAACCAAGGAAGTGCCAATGGAATGACTTCTACCCTTTAGGGTACATTATTTTAAATTTGCCCTGATAATATTTAGACTATAGAGCAACATCATTCTACTCAACTACAGATAGCCTTCTAGTAAACAATAATCTCCTAAGATTTCTACAGCAGCACCTTAGAAGAATATCTCACACTAAGGATATTCCGAACCAATAAAATGAAGTTACTGAAGTAAGGAACTCGTTTCATTTCTACGAATTATAAGAGCATAATTGAATGCAACGTGTCGGAAATTGATAACTGAGAATGAGGAAAGGTCGAACATTACATTAAATTAATTACTTAATATTAAGTAAACTTGCTTAATTTTACTTTTTGGTTTACCAACTAAGGTAAAGACGTTTTTAATAAAAAAAAACTGCTGGTGAGTATCTTAAGAAACAAAGGCTCTGCGAGAGTGATTTGCTCGTAATTATTTTCACCACTTCTTCATAAATCCCAAGAAATACTCATTGATTAGCTTGAAGTTTAATCTATAAACAAGCAAGGCAAGGTCAGGGTACCGCACCAGTTCGTACCACGCAAATTGTTGCTCTTTACCAGTTTTATCGGCTTACGTCCCTCTCTTCGGATCGATTGTATAAAAATGCAGAAGGTTGTAGTTTTGTTTACGTTGCGTCGCCGATTTTAGATAACGCTACTTCAAGGAAATACCGGACGTGACTTTTTTCACTTTCACGTTCTTCCACGTAAGACACTTGTGCGTAGATATGAGAGGTATGTTTGCATTTCGGTATTGATTTTTCTGTCATAACATTATGATGCGGCGCTTTTGGAACAAGCTATAAAACCGGATATTTTACATGTCTAGTCTTCTATTTCGTATTTGCGTCACGGATTCAGCTTACACATTTTAGATCCCCTATTAAATCATATTTTCATCATAAAAGATACGACACCCAGACGGTTGTTTATTTTTAAAAAAATACGTATTATGCCGTTTAAAGATGAAACGTATTTTTTTTAATCCATGATCCGCGTCAGAGATTTAGGCAATAAATTATATAAAGAATTTGAATTATTCATAAGTGGCTACGATTGGTGCTGCATTACTAACTCGGCGCATTAGTAATTGGATGATAAATAGAGCATATTTCGTTAAAAATAAGTTATCTTAGTTGCTCTTGACACATTGGAATCATTCTTGGCAGTAAGAAAAGTGCACTCAATTAAAATTCACATCGTTAAAAGTATTAAGATTTCAATCACGATAAGCTAGTTGATTTCTGTGTAATGAGGGCGGCATCTAGACTCACTTCCATTCCCGGTTCGATATCTATTTAATAGTTCTTTCTCACGTAAGCGTCAGATATCTACGATCTTACTAAAAATATCGATGACTGGAATTTTCATCGCCGACAAAGAATGCTATACGGTCATACGGTTCGGCGTTGACGTTGATTCGCGTGCAATAAAGCTCGCCGATCGTAAAATGTTCACCTGTTGAAATGTATCGGACAGTTTTTGTTGGCTTTCTTCTCGTCAGCAGACCGGTAATTAAGTACAAGGCGATCTCATGTCTCGTGTATTTTTGGGAGTCGTCTCGTCACTGCAAATGTGCGTTTTTCTAGACATCACTCAAGGTTGCGCTTGGCCTATATTACGAAAATTTCTGGCATTATTTTGACGACGTGAAACCATTAAGATTTCATATCGTGCATTTAACACATTTTGGTTTATTACCTGCGCGTAGGTACTAGTATTTAGTCTTCCATTTTGAAGTTTTTGCTCCTCACTCAATTCCTACCGAGGTTTCCAGAGCTGCTTTCGAGAACATCGTTCCATATAGCTGCTACGTCCCACGCTGCGTTTGTCTTAATGCTGTCTCCGCTCTAGCGCAGGTTCACACAACGGGTATCCGTTCTTTAGCCAATCATTTCACTGTTCTGACACATCACTTTGCTAATTCGTGGAACTGTGTAGGTGGTTTACAGTGCTCTTTCATTCAATATCCTCGTTACATGTATTGATTTCTTAGTCTGTGTATTAATAATTAATATACCGATTAAGAGTGCAGAAGTTAACAAAAGATATAAATAATCCAAACTTCAGATCCTTTTCCATAATACAGTACGGTTGGTACTATAATAATCCGTCTATGTTTTAGTCACATTAAAATGACTAAGTGCTAAGTGGTTAACATTGTTGGAATGTTATCTTTATTAATAGGTAAAGTATGGTGGTATTCATTATTGTATTAAAATATTACGTTGAATTATGATATAGACAACAATTACATAAGTAAATCTGTATCTGTATCTGTATCAGCCCATATACGTCCCACTGCAGGGCACGGGCCTACTCCACAATCGAGAGTGCGATTGAGAGTGGTTAGGCCATATAGTCCACCACGCTGGCCTAGTGCGGGTTGGCGGACTTACATACCATAGAATTTTTTATAAATCGCTATGGTATGCAGGTTTCCTCACGATGTTTTCCTTCACCGTTTTAGTGCGTGGTGATTGACTATCAATACACACATGATTCCGAAAAGTCAGAGGTGTGCCCTGGGATTCGAACCCGCGACCACCGTGAACATATTGGCAGTCGCGTCTAGTCCGTTTACCAACAGGCCACCACGCACTTATATATACATAAGTAAATACATTGATATTATTAGGGGTTATTTATAACAGGGATATTATTGGACTAAATTAAGTAAATAAGTACATCGAACAGTCACATGTTTAGACACATAGTTCTGACCCCGTACCAAGATCCAGTCTTGTGTCGTGGTATCAGAAACTACGGGAGACTTTTCGGTCTCACAAACCTCACCACCTCACTCAGAACCGAACCACAACTTTGTGGATTATATTTTTTTTTGTCTCGGTACGGGGATCACAGCCGCGTCCTCTCGTTTCTCAGCCGGCGTCTAACCAACTGCGCCACAGAGGCTATCAAATTCATAAACGTATTCACATATCAATTTGCTTATGTGAGCAAATGTTATGCTTTCTCACGTCATGTTAAGTTATGAACAGGCAAACAGTTCTGCACAAGCCACAGTACGTTTGAAGAAAAAGTTTTCGTTTTAGCTGCACCTAACTTTTTCCAACTTTGTTTAAAATGGCCAGTCGTAATAACATTTGTGTAAATAGTAGAACGAAACGTCAAAGCAAAACCATTAATGTCGCAAAAACGCCGGGATTTCGAATAAACTATACGGTACAAACGACGTACAATGTTACTGAAAATAAAGACAACAATACATACTTAAGTTTTAATGGGGAGGCAACTTTCAAAGCTGAAACAAGACGGCATTTAACCAAATTGCAACCTAATCACGATGAATTTAAAATTGAATTCAGCATGAACGGCGGCAATTTAAACCCATCGCAGTCTATTACTTCAACTTTCGCATTTAACTCCGTATGTGGTTGTGTTTAGCTTTGTGAAACTGAAAATGGTGGCGGCCAAACGAGCTCGTTTACCCTTACATTCGATACTGATATTTAAAGCTTAGTTTCGATGCGGCCCGACGGAAAGAAAGTTCACCAACATGTGGCTGACAACTGGCTGCCATCAGTGCAATTTCCGTTGTCTTGCAAAAATAAATGAAAAGGTAATGTGCACATGATGCGTTGGTTTTGTTTTGCGTCTCCCGCGATCAGTTTAGTGCATGCGGAGTACTAGGTCATCTTTCAACAAGTACTGTTACTTTATTTTTAGCAATAACAATTCATGGAATCGCTCTCACCACAACGCTTTTGTCTAGTGACGGCACAGAATCGACTGTAATTTCCTGTCTTGAATCTTGACTCGCGGTGACTGTTAGCAGACGGGTCATTAATCTTGGTATTATAGTTTTTTTTTGCTTATTGTATATATTTTACTACGCGCCTACAATATGCGTCTCGCTTGAAATAAACTGATATTAGTCATACAGTTTAAATATACTGCACTTTGTCAACAGTTTAAATTTAATTTGTCGAGCTTACGAATGTTTCTTGTCAACATTCAATGTATTGTTAAAAGAGATAAGAATATTGATATTATTGTATCAAATAATAGGACCATTGTTCACTGAATATTCTTAGTCATATACAGTTCTATTGTGTTAAAATATCTTATTTGGCAATTTCGGTTTTGTGCTACACGTTTTCGTCTATGACATGTCAAATTACACATATAGCCTGGTGCACGCAACCTTTTCGATTTCAACGAACGAGAATGCCATCTAATCTTATATCTATAAATAGGCGTTATTAATAATTATATAATCAATCGCCAATCGGTACAACACGTTCCGCGATTAAAGGGCGCGGTTTGAGAACTTTGCCGGTCATCGGCCTCCCAGCCGAATCTACCACTTTCTAATGAGATTAAAGTTTGCCGTGCGTCGGCGCAGGCCAAGTGACGCGCACTCGGAATGCAAACACAACTCTGCATAGTTGTATTCACGCGTACTGATTATTATATCCGATGTAAAATTGCTCGAATGCCTCGTATTATATACAGCATTTAATCTATGCGAGATGTAGTTATAGACAATTACAAGATATCAACAAAAAACGTGTTAATGGGTTCTATTTGACCGTTAATGTCACTGATTCATTCAATCGTTTTACAGAACGTGTGCAATTATGTTCTTGTGAAGCTAGAGATCGCAAGGGCAGGCGGGCTTTCACCGTCTTGTCTCGCGATTGGCTGGCACGATTTGAAAATTACACCTACCGCCTTCGAACAAGGTGGATATTCGGTCGGCCGATCACATCTTCCTTACTTTCTGCCGCTGTCTCGCGGAGGAGTTATTGATTTGAATCTCGATATTACATGCCTTTGTACATTATGCTTTATGTATGCGCTATGAGGGTACATTTATGCAGGCTGTGTCGTCAGGTGTATCGCGCAATAGTTAGTAAGGTTCGGCTTAGACCGTCGCTACCAAAGAGGATTAGTCCAATTCCGCAGACTGTTTTCACGACGCCGTCTGACGGGTAATCCTTTTAGTGCGCATGAAAGCGGACTCTGGGGTCGAGGCCTTCCAGTCAATCGACCACTGTGTTTCATAAATAACACAGCTGTTTAAGGATCATTGTCCCAATAAGTGCAGTCTTGAGTCTTTACTCTTGACTGATGTATTGCTTCTCGTCATTTTCATTTACGACATCGCGCCACACAATTTTATAACAAGTGATAAGATTTTACTATCATAAACTGCCACACAGACATGCCAAATGACAGAAGTTCCGACAATTGCAATATATTATATGTAAATTATTATCATTCTATTATTAAGAGGAATAATAATAGGTATATAATATGTTTATGTATATGTATGTATTATAGGTATGTTTGTATATGTGTATGTATATGGATATTTATATATATTTTGTGTGTTTATGTTATATTTTTAGTTATTAATTGTAGATTATTATTATTTCTTTTACGCCTTAGACTGCCCTTTCTATCTCCTGTTAGTATATCCATCCCATGGTTGCCTGTAAGAGATTACCTAGTGTGATAAGGCCGCCACTTGTACTATTATTCTTATTGTATAATATCTTCATAGTATTTATGTATAGTGCAAAAAAGAATTAAATAAATAAATAATATTGATATGAAGGAAAAGTAATGTGTCAGGATCTATCAAAGTGGAGGTGTATAGTCTCTGCCTACCCCTACGGGATACGGCTGTGGTCATGTAATGATTATGTATGTATGTATTATTAAAAGTCTGGACTAATCGGTATTAACAAAAAAACACAAGTAATGATACAAGATAATTTTGCCGTTTTACTTGGAATTCCACATAAAGTGCATAAAACTAAATAACGTACAGTTTAAAATTCTTCTGTTTTAATAGTGGTTGAATTGACTTGTTTTATAAATACTTCAATCCGTCATTCTGTACATGGAAAGGTCTCGGACAAGAGTGGTAATTTAAAAGCGTTAAAGTTATATTCATACAGCACTTTCAAAAGCTTACACAGCTATTCAATCTGTGCCTATTTAATCGTTTATTATTTTGACGAGCGGTAAATGCTTATTGAAGTTTCTTTACGGTTAGTATCAAAATACATCATAGCGGACATAACTAAATGACAGTAATGACAATTTATCAACCAGGAACAGCGTAATAGTCCGTGATTTCATTTAATTGGTTCAACGTAATAGTTCGTAAATTTTTATTTGTATGAATTCATTGTAATTGCTAAGCCAACATTTCATTATGACAAGTTACTTTTTTAATTATCGCTTTGTGTGCAATCGTTCGCAGCATCTTCGGCTTACGCTTTAATTAAAACTGGATCGGCAACCGATGCCAATCAGATGTAAGCAATGACTTAGGTGTCGCGTCTGGACGGAAGCTTATTTATCAAGTAGTACGTAGTTGTGACACGGTCGGTCCCGAAGGCTTCCGGCGCCTCCAATGTCGTATCTGTTGTACATTCGACGTATGGAACATTATCGCGGCCGCTTAAAATAGCCTTTATCTCTGCGGCAGTGAGGTCAGTGGGCGCTGCGCCTGCGCACGCCCGATCATTAACGACACTGATTAAAACCCTTACATTTCTGCGTAGTAGTTTTTGTTCCGTAATTACTGTTATCTCGTTTCGCGTCGCTTTCTTTTAACCCATTCAATGGAATTGAAATTAATAGTTTGTAATTAATGTGGCTCGGTCGTGCCGTTCAGGTTCTGTTCATTCTTAATCTTTCAACTTAACGTCGCTTGCAAATAAGCTCAATTGGCGCAATAATAACTTGTTTGTTTGCGTCCAGTGTAATGCTGTCATAGATAAAGTAAGTTGAGTAATATCTAACGTGCCGAAATCAAAATATGGTCTTAATGTATTCGTTTGACTTTATCTATTGAGAGACTTTATCTAGACTACGAAATGGATAAATGTATTTATTCGCAGCTTGTCATAAGATCTTTTCTATCCAAAATTATAGCACACTTAAGCGTGTTAAGGCAAAGTAAACCCTTTCATGTCCTAAGTTGCCTATTAAATATTTATTAGGATATTAAATATTCACCGAAGGCCTTTATGGCATAGGAAACTCCCACACTATTAGCGTACAATTTCTAGAAAGTGCTTAACATAAGTCCGACACGACAGTAACATATCTGGCAATAGAATAGATCACGCCTGAGCCTGGGTGGTCTCAGCTAATGGTTATCCCAAACACAATTTATTAAACACTTTTATGGAAGCAGTATAAATTAAATGTTGTACTAAATGTCCGGCCAACAGTCACTTTGTCTGCAGCATTCAACCGAATTCCGACTGTCACTGCCATTGCGGTCGAAATGCCAATATTAGCAAACTGGACTTTAAGAACCTACTTCGCTTTATTTATATTTGTTGATCGAAATTAATTATTGGTATCAGTAACAGTTGGACAGAAAATTTCACATCTTGATAGCATAAAGTTGTTACAAGGCAAGCTTTTGTATACAAAATAACGGTTTTGCGCATCTGTGAAACCAACAAGACGCCAATGTTCATAGTTTCCGCACTAATATACTTGAGCGTGTTTCGACTTATTTTCGAAGTCATCAATTCCTAAGTATCGGGGCGTCCGCTTGTGTGCGGACTGCAGGCGATGCGGCGATATTAACTGTTTCTCCCGCACCGGAGGAAACACAGTTGACGTTTAACTGTTGTCGTAAATGCTTTTGATCGCGGCGATATAAATGCGCGTCTCATTGGGTGCGGGATATGTAATAAATAACTTGAGTCCACTCTCGGCATAAACCGTCGGATGATTTAGTGCCGTCCAGGCCTACGGGCCTACAGCTGCTTCAACTAGCAACTATCTTATCGCGTGTTAATACCAAGACCTAGTATTTTCGCCGGTTATATTTTTGGCGACAACAGCATATAATTTAGTCGTGTAGATCGAAATTGTATAGTACTTTTTATAGTAATTTAAAAATAGTAGTTGTCCAATTGTATTCCCAAACGTCATTTAATTACACAAAAAATGTAAAATAATATATTTGTATGCACTAGCTATGAATTTCCTTCGGGAAATTACGAACATGACAAATTATAAATGCACCTAATTTTCATCGTCCTTCTTTATTTTTTAATATATGAAAATAAAATGCATAGCATTACTTTTATTTAGTCACGGTAATCTCATAAACGGGTATTTGTTAAACTTCTTATTATTTTTGAGGTAATGTTACCTAATGCGGCATTGCTGCTACAATCCAAAAATAATCTTCTTCATCAGAGAATCACGTAAAACAACTATATTGCCATTAATCACACTGTTTCCTCGTATCATCAGTCTTCCTATATCGAGATACTATTTTGGAAAACTGTAGTTATTTGTCAACGACATACAGCCGCTGCCAATAAACAAACCCAATCCAAAATTTGCCGTTTTAGATTGACAGCTCAATCGTTTTTCTGATACTATATTGCCAATAATCAACCTCAGTAGTGAATAAACTATGGCAACATGACAGGAGACCAATCGAAAAGTAGAAAACAATTGACAACAAAACAGATTGACTTCAATCTAATTTTTTTCGATTGATTATTGGCATCGGCCGATAGACAAACGGTTACATACCACAATAATGATCCGAATGCTTTCTTTTCCGTAAAAATGTGTATATACACCTGTACCTACTTTTATCACAATTTATTATCAAGTGTAGAAAGCTTCATATTATAATGTATTACTAAAAATATATTTCAAACAGGAAAAGTATAGATGTAAAAAATTTAGGTATTACAACTTCTGAGAATATGATAACGTTTACTTTCATTCACTCGTTATATTACGCATACGATAATAATGGTCGAAGCTGATAATTTAATAGCGACATTTCACACTTGCTTTACACAGCTGACAACCGTATAAAAACTATACAATTTTAACATAAATACACCATATAAAATCACATAAACGACATATTTGTAGAATGTAAATGATTGATTGAACCGTAAAGTGATTAATGCCGAAATCACAACCCAAAGAGCATTAGACAATTTGTTATACTTTCGATTTTTATATCCCATAATTATTTATTCGAGACTGAAACTTTCTCTTTTCAAATATTGATTACGCTCCCAATGTTTTGACTGCGTTGCGTAATGTGAAAAGCGCTAGTGAAGTAATGAGCCAATAATAGTACCGGCGCATTTACAAGATCAATCTTCGTCCAACATTGGCTTACAGCCTACCATTTTATTAGTCATAGAATGGAAAGTCATGCACGTTGTTAATTGTATTTTATATAAATAATTATTGCCTGCGAACGAAGCGCCGCGCCGCGCTCAATCGAATCGCGCCCAGGTACCTGGTAATTATGTTAATTTTTTTTTTTACTTTGTTACAATAATGTATTAAGATAATGGGTTTTTATCGTTGTCTATTCACGTGCCGTTTTCAATGGCCGGCACACGAGGAAAACTCTTGAATAATGTAAGCGCCAGTTTGGATGAATGATGCTTAGCCATGTTATTTTTGTCTACAATTATAGACAACGAATTTATTGACTTGCTCGACAAAAAGAATGTTCTATAATGAAAAAAATAATATACATGATTTTTGTACTCGCTGTTATCGTATTATCTTAAAATGTAAATTGCTATCTTGAAATCAAAACATATCCGTAAAGCTAATCAATGCATATCGACACAAAATTAGTCTATTTTTGACCGACTTCAAAAGAGGAGGTAGTCAATTCGACTGAATTTTTTTTTTGTATGTTTGTTACGCGATTACGCCGGCAATTGTGAACCGATTTTGAAAATTTCTTTTTTGTCGGAAAGCATTATATACAGGGTTGGTCCCATATAAAATTGGTGAAGACCTGATGAATATCTTAGGATCTGCTGACCAGAACTCCTCAAAATTAAACGATCCAGCATTAATTCTTTTTGCGTAAGATTAAGTAGAAGTATATTATTACAAAGGGTGGATGAAAATTGGTAAAGGATGGGGATGGGGGGGTGAGGGGGTAGTAAATAGGTAAAATTGTTAATACTCAATATCTCCGGCAGTTCTTAACCGACTTAAAAATAACTTTTTTGCCAAAGAGTATTATATGATAAGTTAGACCAAAAAAAGTATTGTGAAGACCTGATGAATATCTTTGGACCTGAAGGACAGAACTCCTCAAAATTGAACAGTACAGCAATAATTCTTTTTACATAAGGTTCAGTATAAGTTTATTACTACAAGGGGGGACGGAAAGGGGAAAGTAGAAAGGGGCGTGGGAAGGAGGGGGGGATATATACCAATATAAATACTAAATATCTGCGACAATAAAAAATGATTTTAAATAACTTTTCTTCGGCACGAATTATACATAATGTTGGTCACATAAAATATGGTAACAATCTGATGAATCACATATCTGGAGAGCAGACCTCCACAAAACTTTGCAGAAACGCAATGATTTTTCGTCCATTAGGTTAAGTATATGTGTTTTATTAAAAATAGGAAGTGAAGAAGGTGTAGAGGTGAGGGGGTAACGAATGATTACCACCCATAAGTGTACTCAATATCTCCAGCAGGTTGAACCGATTTTAGTATTTTCTTTATCATAAAAACGAAATAAAAAATAAAAACGAACAGTGTAGCTTCCTTAAATATCATAAAATATTAATTTTCTTTTTTGAAATTATAAAGGATCACAATTTTTCATTTTTTATATAAATTGATTCCAGTTTTCATTATATGATTACCTTTGGCATCATTACAATGCTTATGAAAACTAAAAAGTAATAAATAAAATAATTTAATTAAAAATTAAAAGACCGACTTCAATGTGCACTACAAAGTAATAAATAATATATATTTCATTGTGCTAGTACACATTGATTAATTTTCTTATTGACTAGACTAGCCAACAAATCTTAAATACGTAATATTTTGAAGGCGGGTCGCCAAGTGATGAACACGACGACCTACACTTAAATTTAATTTGTTTAAAACATCCTAGCGAAAAACACGCAATTTTACACGCAATATTAATTTATCTTAATCTATATAAACTCACGCCATTTTCCCAGAAGGGTATGCAGAGATTCTCCTGGTATCAACCAGGACACCCACGTTACGCCTTGCGTGTTTTGTCCCTCGGTGTGATTGGGGGCGAGAGTCTATAGTCATATCGGGTGCAAATTCCAGTCTCTGTCCTGATAATCAGCTCTTAATCAACATTGTTGAGCATCGGACTTATCTACAATCGAGGGAAACCATTGAGGTATTATACTAGAGCGGACATCGCGAACAAAATCTCTGCGTATGGTGCGTGCACAAGGGTACACATTGAAGCGAGAAGGAAGATATGTTACTTCGTATGCGTGACAGAGACAGAAATAGAATATACTCTTCATTTAGTGACAAACATTTTGTTTGCAGTGTCCCCTCTAGTATATTATCTCAATGAGGGAAACATACAAACTTAACAACCCTTCCCTTTCTTATACTTTCCTCACTATCATTCCTATCACTGTTAAAGTAATTGTATATAAATATGCAAGTGACTCCAATAAGTCAATAGAGTACCCTGGAGTTGAAACCCTTGACCACTGTATCTTTGATCGTATGCAATACATTAAAATTAGACCACACATATGACACATATTAATTCTATTAAAATTTCAACAAATGTACACGTAGGATCACTATATTAAATTAATTTGTTTCTAGTTTATATATGGACCTAACTGAGCGCCAACGATACATCTACAAGTAGGTAATATTCAACTGTGTTACATTACTTAAATTTGTTCTCGTTTGGCACTTGGCGACCCGCCTTCAAAATATTACGTATTTAAGATTTGTTGGGTAGTCTAGTCAATAAGAAAATTAATCAATGTGTACTAGCACAATGAAATATATATTATTTATTACTTTGTAGTGCACATTGAAGTCGGTCTTTTAATTTTTAATTAAATTATTTTATTGATGATAATTTTACGCTTAAACTCACTTATCCACCTAGAAATTGACATTTAAATATTGTGTCATCATATCAAATGTCATGTGAACCTCGTTATCAAATAATTTGATCAAAGATGTAGGTACTTAATAACTTGCGTAAAATGCTATCTGAATCCGTATTCTTTTTTTAATATTGGAACAGAAAAAATATCAAAGTGAAACTAATGTTCAAAGTTATTTCAACAGTCGAAATAATTATGCCGGTTTACTCAAAACATAATTACTCTGATTCCGAATCTCGACGTTCTACGGTATTATTTTTATGGCGAGTTAAACTCTAAGGCATACAAAGCAATTTTAGTTGAAGAAAACTCTCAACATTGTACTAGTCGATAAGATTTGCCAGTGGTAACAGATTTCAATTGCCACGACTGTAAATTAGATAGAATTTCACAGGTTTCTTCAACTAATGTGCACAGCGCCTAAATAGCATAATTAAAATTTGATAAAAAAAAAAATTCCTAAAAGATGCGTAATAGAATGACCTTGTCGTGTCAGAGGGCTTCTGTTTATTAAGAATTAAACTTACTGCGCAGTATGAAGACCAATGTCACAAATATTTAGGCAAGTATTGATTGTAAGTACATAATTGTGGGATAACATTGACTTTTCTGGTCTCTAGTGTATGTTAAATTGTGACGGTACGGAATATAAGAGTTTTTTAGATTAAAAATAACAAAATCGATTTTGATGTCAACGCTTTTGAATAGATAAAATAATATTTATTTTGTAAAGTACATAAATATAACTCCATGATGTAACGGGCGAGAATCTGTAGTGAAGTGAGAAGCTGTGGGTTAAATCAATCTAATCTTAAAGGATTATGTTTTATACGACTGAAATCCAATTAATATAGAGTCAGAAATTTGTATATAATTTATGACAGAAAGCAGTGGGTCATTATCGACGAATCAAGTTTTGAAGAGTGCTTCCTTTGGCCCTGAAATAGGGATACATATCTGAAAAATAATTTCAGATAAATACACGTTCCGAATGCATAATTAACGTGCCGGAAGACGGAAAACAAGCCGAAAATGTAAATAAATATATAAAACGTATCAACTCCTCCAAATATGCACTGCGTAGTTATTTTTAAACCGGTTTTTTATTGAGGCTTATTGTGGACATTCTTGCGTCAACAGTCGGGTAAATGAGCGTAATTATTTTGTGCCACCTCATACTTAGGGATGTATTAATTAACACACGCAAAATTCAGTGTATATTTGATTTCAGGGTCAGAGTGTTAATTTATTACTACGAGAAAACAATTAAATGTATGCAAACATGTCCGTTCTAAAAGCTAACAAAGAACTTCCATTCCGCTGTGACTTGTTAAAATGCTGTTAAACATAACAAGATGTTTCGCAGTGTCTCGCAATTTAATCTTTATCTCCGTTGTATATTACTTTAAGTGTTGGAAATCACACCAGTCTCAGTTTCATTATAATTAGCGGGTTCATATATTTTAATCAATTCAGAAATTTAAACACTTAGCCGCTGCGCGATGAGATTAAAATCATTGTGCGTAGTATGCATTATACTAGTAAACAAAACAAGGCTGCAATCTCAATTCAACCAACTGCTAACAGAACATTTATATTTAGTAAATCGAATGGAACAGTCAATGTCCGAATTCATCTGTTCGATCGGCCTTATAACGCTGGCCTCCGTACATTTGGATACAAACTGTGTGTAAAAGAATTTCTAAGAAAGTATTCCTTGTGCGACAGGCAAACTAGTTATTGCGAACCTGTTTGGAGTCGCTATATTCCGCGACCTTGTAGAGGTCGCACCATGTCTATTCACACGCGTTCGCCAATAAAGAAGTTGCTCAATGAATTAAACCGATGAAAAAGAACCATTGGCCGAACGCCAGTCCACATATGTATAAACATTGCGAATTCAAAGAAAATGTCATTACGTAACAAGATTGAGATAACCGTTTGGGAGACCACGCATGGTGGCACACACTGTAATAGCAAACTGACATACTCGTCGAACAAATCAGCCATGTCATAATCCGCATGAAAATAATTTAGTGCCGGTCTCATATGGAAAACAACGTCGCCCTTATTAAGCGACTTGCTAAGAATAATCTGATAAACATTCGTTTTTGTGAGAAAAATCACGGGCTATTTTACTGGTACATATAAATTATGAGAAAGGAATTTGAACTTATTATAAATGCAAATGCGTGTGGGGTTTGTTGGCCAACCGATTTGTAATGGTTGAATCGCCTCCGACGAAAATTCTCGCGGAACGAACTCCTGTGTGATTATGAATATGTATTTTATGATACGGAAAGTACGTTAATTTGTATTCATAGGTCGCTGAGAGATTAATTCAAGATCTTTGTCCTGCCAGAGCGAAAAGTGTACATTTTGAAATTTTGTTGTATGAAGCCAAATATAATTCGGCAGAGAATAACGCCCCACCACTTTCTCGATAATTTAAAGATTTATGACAATGAAAAATACGAACAATATTTCCAAGAAGAAATAAATCCATGAATGCAAGAATTGTACACATTTTGTTTATGAAATTAAAGCAAATAGCGTGTAAAATGTGCAATACGACAAATATTATACGATTATTATGCTGTAAATTGCTATTTTCTTGCAATGTGAATAACAAGTTATGGATAAAAATACATCCGATGATGCGGTTAATGTTAATACCTTACGTACTAGACTTACTATTTTATAGTCTAGCTTAGCTTCAAATACTCGGAAAGTATTGGCAATGCAAAATCTCTTAAATATATTAGGGCGTGATATCTTTCAGCATCTCTTGATATACTTCCAAAATAGTTCCCTTTTTTCAATCAACTCTAACCAAATATTCTATTACTTAAGACTCTTTACTAAATGAATATTTTCATTATAAGTCGGATGTTTTAATAAAGTACATAAATGAAGCAAGTCTGCAAGTAACATTTTAACAAGTCGCTTAGATATTCTACATGCGAGTTAATATTATAAGATGGTACGTCGACCTCCTCGGTTCAACTTAACAAAGAAACTTCTGGAACAGACAGCTTAGCTCAGCTTCCATTTCTGGAAGCAAATACAGTTCGCCTCGCAACGCCTACGGGAATATTGTTGTAAATCACATCTCGCCCGACTCGTGCAGTGACTAATTTACATGTAGCATCTTCTAATGGTCGCTGATAAACTTTACTTTATATGGAATTCTTACAGCTCCTGGCTTTTGAAGTAACTAAAACCAACTTTTAATTTTTATAACATTACACACCCCATGTAGTCTATTAATGACATCACCTTTAATGACAGAAATTCTTTCCAATGTTAATGATATATGATCCCATACACCCTCTCATGTAACAGACAAAGGAAAAACAAAAATAATGTTTCAAGACTATTTTTATGAATGGCTTAGCCTATCTATAGAATGTTCAATTCGCCAGGGAGCCGGGTAAAGCGGTCGTTTATTACAAATAATTGTTGATTCTGCCACTTTGTCTTTTACAATAATAAACGATACATCCGATGCCATTGTGTTGGGGGCGAGAAGCGGACGTGAAGAATCTTAATACACGATGCGTATGACATCCATAATTCGCGTGCTGAATAAGCAACAAGCGCGATCGCCCAATCGGTTGAAATGTTACCACCGGTGGTGGTGTGCTTGTTAACCGTGTCTAGTGTTGTCATAATTGTTGGGTACATTTATATTAGTGGCCGAGACAGGTGGTGTCCTGTGGAATACGTTGACTTTGCGACCTTGGCGTTCCTCGTTTCAATGGCATGCTATAGCCGTATTATGGTATGGCTTTAAGTTTTTTTTTCTCTCAAGGCCAACGGCTTTATGTTCACCGGTAACGCGGCATGGGTTGTATTCTGTTGTAGCCGCGCACGGTAGCGTTGCTGCTCTTCATTAATATTTTGTTGTCTAGCTCGTCTACAAAATATATTGCGTTTTCCCCTAATAATTTGTTTAACATACACATTTTAATTAGACTCATCATTTTCTTGTTTTGCGCGATGTTTTATGTGACATGCAACTGAATAAGTTTGTTGCGGTTCTTTTACGTTTGTAAGTATTTCTATTAACATTTAAAGCGACATAATTTTCCACGATCAACTTAAACTGTATTGTGAGATAATGTATTTTCGTATTTAACACAGACATCAAGATGGTAAAATATATTTTAAAATACAAAGCGTACGGATCGTTTTAAGTTTTAAATCCTTGGTATTAATACAATGAAGAGTCACACTAAATTACAATATACGTGTTTTAAATAAATGATATGGACGGAGGCTGACAGCACGCTGCCCTAATTGGCTGATCAAGCTGTGACGTCACCGACGTCTGCGCATCGTCTGCCGCCGCTTCCCGGAACGCTTGGCCGCAGTGCCTTCCTGCTGCTCAGTGCTCACGCCCTCATTATCACTATGAATGAACTTTTGTGTTGTTCACACATTGAAATGGCTCGTTAGTCGTAAATGGTAAATGGAAAACAAAAGTAATGAAAAAAACGTCCTATTTGGCTTTTCATACCATGACATCATCAGTGTCGATGTCTCGTCAGTAATTATTTGTAGCACTAAGGCGCTCCACTGCTCTAGTGATGGTTGTATGATGAATGGATTTCACTCTTTCGAAGTCATTGAACTTTGATCTAGTTTAATGTAGTGTGGGTGTGAACTGACAGCAACATATTCAGTTGTAATTATTTTAGCTTGGTAAGTTTTACAAGTGCCGTTTTTTACATGTTGTGAGTAACGAAAAGTTGATTTTAATCCGACGAAAATACTTTATTCCTAGAATTGAATACACGTACTTACCACATTTTATTTTACTAATTCAATGCGAATTAAAGGATAAAAATGTAGTCATTTAGAAGGTAAACTGCATTGACGCATCCCGGAAGCGGTGACTAGTTTAATTATACCCAGTATGGTGCATGTTTCACGTCTCGAAATTAAAAAGTCTTAGTGGTTACTACATTAAGTACAAGAAAACTTTGAAGGCCAGACCTGCTTGTTCGTTATAGTTTGGTTTGTACTTTGTACGTAGAAACCGCAAGGAAACTTATATGTGTAGAATATGAATTGCGGAGCAAGCAATTTGCATGAGCCTACTTGCCTTCAAGGTTAAATCTAACATTTCGAAGACATACTCTGAAGAATTGGCAAATGATTTGCTATGAGAACAGTGTTTGAGGCCGCATTTAATATTCTCCAAATGTCCAATGGTCAGGAAGCGGTATACCGTTTACCTCACATTACGTTAGCTTATTGTGTTCGCGGCGCATTGTTCGGTAAGTAACGTTCTGCATTAAAATCATACGAGCGCTGACAGTATCAAATGATGGATTTTCATTTGTAATTTTATTCATATTGAGGCTAGTCTACGGATCAGCTCAACTTTTTCCCATCAGACAAGATTATATTTGAATCAGACTGATCTACGTCAAACTTTGGACGCCGACCTGAAATGGAGATAATAAAATAAGAAAAAAAACGCGATTCCCAGACGTCTCAGAAATCAATGTAAGAGGTGGTGTCGCACTGCAGATATATCTACCACACCGCTTTGGCTAGAGAAAGTGGCTCGACCTATTTTCGGCGTTTCCTTCCAGGCCTGCACTGTCAAATTGCGCTTTTAATCTCTTGTCGTGAATTACGCTAATCTCACAAATCCGTTAGAGCCAAATTAAGTAGTCTCTTTATATAAAATAAGCGATAGCATCTGAGGCAGACAGTACACTATTATTTTATGCCAAGTAAGGAAAGCTTTATGCATAACAAAATATTAAAGCGCATATTTACCTCTTTTTCCTCAACACGCGCATAGCACTTGAAACTTAAGAATTGTGAAAAATGGTATAATTTTTATTCTTATATTGAGATGGCCGAACAGTACCACAATCATATTGATTTAACACTTTCGGCAGTTAAATGCTATTGTGACGAGTTAAAATTATCGAGGTGTCGACACCGGCGCACGATAGACATTCACGTTTTCACACGTCCGTAAGGAACGTGTAAGTTCTCTCTGTACAGGCGTAACGTTATTGCAGTCACCAACGCTGTCGTCCATAATTCCGAATGAATAGTTATTACAGTATTAATTTAGAGCTGTACGGAGATCGGATCTCGCTGTCAGCCAGCGGCGATGGTCGCTGTTGTCTTCAATTAACCCAGTTCTGGTGTGGCCATTGTGTACAGTCTGCCCGGTGTCTGCTTTCTTCCACTGGCCAATAATGAGTATAAGTAATGAGAGACACGCAGCGCAGGCTTTGTTTAGGTATCATTTGAGAACGGTACACACATTTGCAGTGAGTACAATTACGCTAATATATCATCGGATTATAATTTGACTAACCAACTGACTAATGGTTATCGATTGTGAATTTGCTTATTTTAAATCAATAATTGTTTCATTCTTCTATATGATGTTGCATTTGCTTATTATTTGTAATTATTTTTTTTATTATTTTCCTTGATGTATTAATAAATCGTGTATTAATAAGCGTGGTGGACTATATGGCCTAACCACTCTCAGTCGTACTTACGATTGTAGAGTAGGCCCGTGCCCTGCAGTGGGACGTATATGGGCTGATACAGATACAGATTAATAAATCGTGTTTTTCTTTTGTTTGGATTGCTGCGAACTTAGCGAAGTATTAGTATTATTGCTCAATTGATTTATCAGAAAATATTATCTCTTATATTCTTCAACTCCTTCACCAGAAAATTTTATTTTTAATTTTATTATAAAAAATAAATGCAATAAGCGAATGACATTTTCTGCGCTTTGTTTTTCACTAAGCTTTGTTTTAGTATATATGGTATCGCTGACACAACTTAAATGTCGCATCATAAATTCGTATATTTAAATTTTGAGCACAGCATACTTGAATTAATAGGCATATAAAATGTACTAAATGTCAAGTTTCAATAATATTTCGATAATACGTTCGTTACACATGTTATGACCATGTCGCTGCTTCCGACTTTGCAGATTCGTGTTATGCATAACGTGACCATACGTCCCGCTTTGGGCGGGACAGTCCCGCTTTCAGGAAGTCTGTCCCGGTGTCCCCAGCAAAGCCGAAATTGTCCCGCTTTAGCAAATAGATCAAACGATAATTTAAAATGTATTTCCCGCTCGAATTCTTTACGAAACTAATGCTAAAAACGTAGGGTCGAATTATTCCAGCACTTTCGTAATAGTTTATAAAACTTATAAAAAAACTTTACCACAATTATTGAGTACGTTATGTGTCTGCCTGGAAGTAACGTACCTATCGAAAGAGTTTTTTTCTCACATTAACAAAATATGTACAAGTGATAAAACACAGCTGAGTACCGCAGTAATTAAAGCTATTTTGATTACGAAAATTGAGATTTTCAGAAAATTCAGAGTTTCACACTTATCTACATAAAAACTTGTAAAAACTTATGTTGTGTTAAACTATTATTATTTCGTTCCACAGATGTCCCGCTCTGGCACAAAAAATAAATGGTCACGTTAGTTATGCAACACTTTATATAATAAGTTTCTGTTCAGCATATCATGAAAGCACGGAAATGATTTATCAGTTTCTATTATTGTATGTTCCAAGTTTGTAGACTTCTGTAATGTAATCGAAGACAGCAAGCACGTTTTAGTTTATTATAGATATTCTTCAAACATTTTTTGTCCTCGTTCAGGATGACGGCATTCCATGCTACAAAAGACCTAAAATATAATATTTCTAATACTTAATACAAGAGTTACTCTATAAATCTCCATTGCCTTGTTACATTTTTTATTATAGAACTTTCGGAATATATTTTTATTGATATTAATGAAGTGGCATCGATAATTCACGGGTTTATTACATATCCTTCTGATAAAAACTTTTATTTGTGTGTTAATGTGATATTTATGTAGGTATACTGTAACGTTTTATTTAATTTCTTTGCGTTTTTTCCTTACTCCATATTTTTTATTTATTTGTACGACACAAAATATACTAATAACTGGCGTCTTTAAATAACAAATTCCAACGTATATTTTTAGTTCATGCTTAAATGAAACTAATTACTAAAGCGAATGATTCGTTTCAAAAGCATTTCCGGTCATTTTAATGTTAGTGCATTTGTTATTAATGCTACAGAGCCTCTTTTGACCAGACAAGCTAGACAAATTATAACAGCATTGGTCATTAGGATTAAACGCCGCGTCATCTACGCCGTCTCTTATACAACAACTATTGCCGCCATTGTTTTGATTTAATCATCAAAATCTATAAATAGTGATATCATTGATTCTACTTTATCGGTTTTAGTAGAAATAACGACTTTTAATCTTCTGTAAGTGTTGACTTTTGTATTTATGTCATTGTAATAGACAAAAGACTTTGTTTCCGAAACGTCTGGTATTATTGATCTTTACCCGTGTATAGACGTTAGATAACATTTACAAGTATGGTCAAATATTTACTCTGATGTGTGAATTGTACTTGCGACTTCTCACGTTACAGTCTAGCATGTTACAACGCACCTACAACTAGCAGCCAATACGGGACAGATATAATATTGTTGCTGATTGTATTTTATATGCCTGTTGAACATTAATTAATTTTGCATATCTAATTGCGATATCAAGAGCCGCTATTTTGAAAGAGTGCGAAAGTTACATTCCTCGTTTCTTTTCGAATGTCAGAATACAATTAGGTTTTGCGCCAAATTCCTGGTTCGTAAGTAGGCGGAGTATTGTTGGCTTTTCAATTAGGGTAGACAAATTGGAGCAATGCCCTTGAGAAACTCCCAAGAAAAATAAAAAGCCCTTTACGCGAAAAGTTTTTATAAATAATTCACATTTGCCTATTATTAGAACGTTACTGTACCTGTTGGCTATATTCTAGTTTATTCGTGTCAGACATGTGACCCAGTTGGCACGCCGGAAACATTTTTAGGATATCTAGTTAATATTTTTTTGCTTAAGGTACACGCGAAATGCCGAGTTCACGCAAAATCAACAAATCAAACCCGCGATAACGACATCCGTGTAGTATTCAAATATCAATTACTCAAAGAGAGACCATGTCCAATCTATTAATACACTGTGATGACTTGTAAATGTGTACGCACAAAACTACGACTTGTGCCTGTAATAATATTACACTTGAGTTTTGGCATCTGACATAAGTGTGTCGTCCTAATATATTTGTACTGTTGTATCTTTCGTCAACATAATCATACGCTATCGAATATTGACCGAATTTGAACAATGTGAAGTATCGAGAGTCTCGAATAGCGATAGCTTACTTGGAAATAGTCTAATAAATAATCATTTATGATGCAATATTATTTTTGTTAAGCGATAAATAATTGTCGGTGCAACAAGTTGTAAATGCAAATGTGGTGGAACCGTTTTTTTATCGAATATCAATCTAGAAACGCTATTTTTAAAGCGAAGAACGGCGAAACCGTTGCAGCCCGAACTGTGGAATAATCGCACGTCGAATTCCGAATAAATTAGACGTAATACAAGTTTCGTATAAAAAAACTAAAACACGGCACCGCCTCCTGTGACGTGTGGCCACTCTACACGTACTCGTATATGCGTGCCGACCGAGTGAAAAAATTTGGCACCGCTCTACGCTCATTTTATCCCGTGGCGCTCTGCGTGTCAGTGGCGTCTGCGGGCGGCGCTAGCGTTACCCTGTTGTGTCTATGCCTCATTTGTTTCTATGTGTTCTTACTTTATACGATCTTGTTTCTATTAATTTATTTTGATTTTACATTAAATATCGTGATCCTTTTTTCCATATCATTTTAAGATAAAACTCTTTTTCATCCGCAGTTATCGATGTAATTATGAAAATAAAGATTTGAAGACGACAATATGCTTGTAGTTATATCGCTATATTGAGTTTCTCAAACACAGTCTTCATTATTAGTTTAGTTTACGACATCGAATAAATATCCTAAGGTAATTTCTGTAGTGGTGATCACATTTGCAAAATATTATCTGTGTAAATTTACATTAGGAATCGCAGACAATGATCCTTTTAATAATAAGAACAGTAAAAATTGTTTTCTAATGGACCGATTCTTAATTTACAATGTAAGCGAGATGAGCGTCGAAGAAGCTTTGATTGGATACTTGTCGTTTTGGCATGTTATTTTATCAGATGTCCTGCTTTCGTAATTTGCCACTGAATCTGCATACATCGCTAAAGAGTATAGCGAAAATGTATAATATAATTTTAGTAACATGTTTATTTAAATTTATGTGTCGTTGTCCATGTTGTGTTTTTGTAAGGTTTCCACATTCCGTATCTGTTTAAAATCTTGAACTTTTCACTTGCTATCATTACTGTATTTGAGATTGACGATGTAATATTATTTTTTGTAATGTCACGAATTTTAAGCACACTTGGTGTTGATTTATGCAAGTTGGAACCTACATTAAAAATAGAGTTCATTATTAACGTACAGCTAATGATGTAACTTATTTGACAAAATCAAACAGAAACAAATGGCACAGACGTTGTTTTACGATATTGACTGAGAGCAAACTTTCAAACACCACGCTGTCTGTCACTGGAAGTGGTTTTCTATGTAGTGGAGTAGAATAGTTGGTATGTAGCCGTGCAGCCAATGCATTTACAGTTCGCTCGCATATCGAAGGAACCAGTTCTTGGCGTGCCTACACCGTCTACAGCACTGCACATTATTGTGTAAAAAACTTCAAGACTCGTGTTATTTTACTTACATATCTGCAAAGACGTATCGTGCCCGACCACAAATGTACGTGATTATACACTAACAGCCTAATAATACTTTAAATGTTCAATTTCCGCAAGTGAACCAATTATGCATTTGCCACGAAATAAAAGTGTAGTTGGAGGCGTGGAAGCCCGGATTCTTCAACACTTAGATCACGTTTATTGTTCATTACGTGGAAATATTTACTATCGTTAGCATTCTGATTGATCTTAAAAAATTATTGGTGTACATAAAAAAAACTTAAAAGCATTTTCTAAGAATTGTCCACCCACGTTGCATGGTGCATGTAATCAAATGAAGTTTTTTGTAAACTATCAATGGCTTAATATCTTCAGTTAATATTATCTAAAATTATAAACTACTTAAGTACCAAGAAATCGTTAAATAATTTATACTTAACTTAAACTTTATATTCCTGTTTGGTAGTGAGGTGATTGATAGGCATAATAGATATCAGCCCGCTTTGTGTCTAAAATAAGTAGATATCGGATATAGGATTCAGCATATAAGACAAATTACCTCATTAATATAAATTTTGTTTAATGAATTTTATCGATTTCTAGGAACCATTTCGTAACAATCGGCGATTAATCGACTGCGTACCGAACGTGTTGCCGAAACTTTACGGACTTGCGTGACACGACAGTGCATGATTTTCGGATCGCCTGTTGCGAAAAACGCTTCCTGCACTTTAAATGTTATACTAAACAGTTTGGCAACAATGTACGGCCGCATGTGTACTGGTCAGTTGATTTGTTTTCCAAATTCTTCAGCGATGATCGTACCATAAACACGCTCTAGTTGACTAAATCATTAAGCTCTTTCACTGCGATGAATTCTACAAGAAAAATCTTTAAGCTAATAATCTGATAAAATATCTCGAGCTCTATAAAATTCCACATGTAAACGTTAGAATGTGATCTCATAAAATCCTCGGAAACGGTCGGTATGCGCGGTAAATGTAATATCGGTATAGCAAGTTGGAGATATGTAAATATAGAATTAAACGTTTCTCGATTCCGCCAACATGCACCGCTTTGAATATAGTTTAATGTCAAGTGAGTAATAAAGGAAATCCCTCTGTTTTAATTGAAGTCTAGCTGTGCCGGACGGAGGTTCGTAAATAAGGTATAAAGCCAGAACTGATATTTAAACTGTTAAGTTGAATTCCGCGCCGGGAATATATGAGTGTGATGTGTCAATGAATTATACGTTAACGTGTCTATGAGACCGGCAACCGTTAATAAAAACAGGATGGTAATGGTACACTCTAACAGAAACTGGTTTGAGGACCATAGCGGATTACCGCGATGAGTAGTCAGTAAGAAAATGCTGAGATAATTTGTTTCCATCTTGACGCCCATTAACCTCGACATGTCGGCCGACCCAGTTATTTAGCGATTGTGATGGACACAATGCATTTTTCAATTGGTACTGTACAAGTAAATACAACAACCGTTACATACGTCGACGTTTCCGCGGGATGGGTTTATTGTTTAATGTGGTTTTCATTACGATTTTCCTATGCAATAAAGCGGCTCGAGATAGAGTTTGTATTATTTATTCGAGTTTCTTATATTTTGCTTCTTATTATGTTGGCATATAATTTTTGTATTACATTAAAAATTTACAAAAGATTAGAACAAAAAATGTCTGGGAGTAAAAAACAATAGTAACAAGATTAAAACAAGGCAAGAATGGTGTTTAAAGTTAATGTATATAATAAAACCTCTAAATATTCCATTTTGTCATAGTTCTTGTGTAGGGAATAATACATTTCAGTCATATGCATGCCGCTTTAAGAAAATATCGTGCACTAGAAAAATCATACAGACGCCAAAAAAAAACAACCAATTGCGAATGACCGAAACACACTCGTAACCACAATTAAGACTAATCGTAGAACGACACAAAAAGTATTTCATTGACTGCGTCGGATTTCATTCTTTAAATTGACAACTGAGCAAAGACAAAAAGAAAAAAAAAACACGCTGTCGTACCCATCGGAACAAACTCCTCAATTTAGATTGCACATCGCACGTTACAAAGTGGGAGCCGCGATGACTTCATCAACGGTTCCTTATAAATTACAAATGCTGTACGTGTGATAAAATTTGCGTTTTATTACGACCCGTTTGGAAATTATGTAATTTCTTCGGACGTTGACTATAATCGCCAAGGTCGGTTGTGGGATATATCGAATAACCTGTTCTAATTGGTCGTGTAGAAAATTCTACGGCGATATCGTTCTGAGCTTAACAAGTTTGAAACCTTTTTATTACGTGATTTGAATAAAATATTACTCGGACACTTGTGTTTTATTAAAATAAATATTACGTTAATCAACTGCAGGCTTACCTAGGGATTCGTGAGATGTAATATTTTATACACATAATCTAAACATCTAAGTAATGATGTATGGTTTAATGTCAAAGCATGTTAGTTGAACATGTTATCTTGTTTATTCTATCTTTACCCAACATAGTAATTCGTTTTAACTCAGTTAAAAAGTTAAAAGCAACCGAATCGATAATCGTCTAATTAACAGCACGTAGACATAGCAACGAGTTTTTAACGTTGCATGATTAACCAAAAGACTCGCGAACCTCCGATCAAGACATAATTTCATATTATTATCTAATTACTAATCAAATCGAACAAAAATCTTAATCACTGGCGTCACGACTGGTCTTCGACAGTATCGTTTATCAAATGAGACACGCCTTTTAATATTATAAAAATAGCATGTAACTATAGCTACAAAGAGCATTATTAACGACTGTTACTTTTGTCTAGCAAACAATTTCTCTGGCCATTATTGTAATATTGAAACACTCACCGGCCAATCCAATTTCACGCATCGTACCTCTGGGGGATAGGCGAAACAAACTTAATGTCAGCTTGCGCGATATTCGCCTTGGGATAATTACCTTCTGTGAACCTGATATGTTTTCAACATTCACCGTGTGCACATGACTTTATGATAGATAAATATTTTCTACGAGAGACCGCCCACGACTCCCATCTTTATCACTTCAAAGTATCGATGTAAACATTTCGCGACAACTCGTAATGAAATGTATTCTAAGCGTTCTTAAACTTGATCGCGAATGGGCAATGAATTTATTCACACAAACCATTTATAACTTTGATTAAAACTGTCAACAAGCTTTTCATAATGGGATTATGTTTTCTTTGTTGTTGTTAACTAATTAAGTACCTAGCTTACGTTCGAGGTTATTTTAGTGATGCTATATAACCAAGAAATAATAGTAACAATTTAACAAATTGTACTTGACCTCACTGTATTTTTTCATAGATAGCATCTAGCATCCTTTAGCATCTACTACGACTCACTTCAAGAATACGTTAATCTGTTGGAACTGGTTGCCAAAATCAGGTCTTAATAGGCTTGAAATCATGTGTCTGGCTTGGAAGTCTGTCTAACTTTAATCCTCATCAAGTCTATCAGTCCATTCGACTGTTAAACCCTTTGAAAATTCAAAGTTTATATTCGTGACACTGAGCCATGCAAGTACACCAAGGTCCAAGATACGAGTTCAATATGTAAAAAAAAATCGGGCGTGCCAGCATATTAATTTTGTCGATCGCTTTGATATAATCATCCCTCGTCGATGTATTTGTCTGTGTTTGTGTAAACAATCTTACTATCACGTGTGCATTTTAATTCATTTTGTCGAACCAACGTAAATAAAATCGAATTCTAAATAGTTCAATTGTAAGTTCTCTTATTGACTGATACTATTGCCCGAACTCCCATTTAGTAGAGACTGAAATCCTATCCAAGACAAATGTTTAAGCGTCTAAAAGCATATTGATTAGTCTTGGCGGCTCATAGGCGCATTTGTTGGAGTGGCTAGGAGTGCCTCAATATTGTATACCGCTCGAGAACCAGATTAAATTCTCGACAATGTATCGGAACTTATCCGATAACTTCATTATTGAAATTGTGTAATATAAAATAAACTTTATTTATTAATGGCAAATACTTCCCTGTATTTAATAAAATGCCTCTACAAGCAATGTTTCCCAGTATGAAAACAGTTACAATGTTATTAATTAATGTAATTTTATTAAATTATGATGTGTTTCACGAAACAATTTCATTTTGCGTTGCGAGCCATAGAGATAATTGAAAGTGAGCGTAAAAAATATATCACAGTATTTCATTGTTAGCTTTCAAAAAGTTATACAGTATTATTCAATGTTCGCCCCTTTCTCTTCACTCAATTATGGACGTTCAACAGTTTTTAATAAAACTAGCAGAGCATTTAATTTTATACAAAGAAATATTTATGTAACGAGTAATTTATTTAGTTTTCCTTCTAATGTCACTTGGCGTTAGGATCATTTTGTTTACATTTTTAAAATGTTAAAAGTTAATCGTATTACAAACATGAAAATGCCCATTTATTTATTGTGTTTCGGGAACTGTCTATACGCGCTGGTATTACTGACTTTCTGTCTGGTGTCTAGCGTAGAGTAGGCGCGTCCGAGGGCGGGGGCGTAGCTAATTTCATTGTGGTTATTACAACTAATAACATATTGCTGTTACTGACGGCGATAATGTGGCCGGTATCGCTACTAGCCGGTTCATTCACATCGCCGCCCAGCAAGAGGCTGCTGTGTTGCATCCGATAAAACTTGTGCGTTTCTTGCGTAATATTACAGGAATTCAAGAATTGTAATGTGCATGTCACATTATGGGTTTGAAATTTAAAAAATGTTTGTTTGTTTATGTTTTCGGTTAGTAGGGGAAGGAATTACCCTTCCCCTACTGAATTGTATTGGAATGTACCTGAAGACGTTTAGTTGGGATGAGGACTACCCCTTTCTAATACGCATGAGGTACGAAGAATTTCAAACACCGATCGAAAGGGACAAAATATTCGATAATTAATATGGGTTTAATACTGTCTATGAATAATGCCGTTAGTGTTAGTGGATTTGATTGAAACAATTTAAAATTCACACAATTTTTACTATCTTTACTATCTCTTCTTATATCTAATAAAATGTGAATCGTGTTTTCATTGAATTTTTAACACAAAGTTACCTAAGAAACAAAATGAACTTTTCACCGCATTCTATAAAGACCAGATACCGTCTAAATTTTGTATAAGTTTTTTATTTAGTTTGAAGTTATCTATGTAAATAGGATTTTACGTCTGGAGGTTAATAATAAATGTTTTAAAATAACAAGCGAATTGAGCACTATCACTAAAAGGTCATATTTATAATTAAAAACTACTTGCAATAGATAACTCGAAAAGTCCCAAGTGCAGTGATATTTTACTTTTAATTATAATTGTATAGATAATTGTGTAATTACATTGAATCAATCAAGTCATGAGTAATCGAATCTAATTAATTATAGTTTAGTATAATAATAATTATTAGATTTAATTATTTTGCTTCTTATTGATAAGGCGATTTCAATTTGGAACATTAATAACTATCTCGCCTATGGTCGTTGTATTTGGACTGCAGTGAACTTACCATCATCATTGCGGTTACTTTATTCTGATGTTATTAAAAAGACTTATTTGTTTGACACATAAACTCAGCTAGATCCGAAAAGAATTACTTACAGAAAATAAATTCTGACACCAAATGTAAGAGCAGTGGCGGGACTTCCATAGAAGCCCAAAAGCCCGGCTTGCCCTACTTAATACGTACATACTCGATACTAAACACAAACCATTTTATTCCGTACAATACAATCATATTTTATTAGAAAATATTTACAATTTTTGAATTTACCGCGTCCTGTCGAGAGCGACAAAGGTCGTCGTCCTGTCGCGCGCCTAAAATCCAAATTATTATTATTAAAAGCGCCTGCGACGGTGCGTCGCGCCGAAGCGCCACGCGAAATTCATTCAAATGTTAGTAATATTAAAATACGAAGTCCGCTGGCTCTACACGCTCCCGTAGTAGCAACATTGCAAAATATATCTATCCTTTTCTCTCTCGTGTGCTTTTACGAGGCTTTTGGCAAACTCGATATTTGTATGGGGATCTCACGAGTGAAGTGCACTACAAATGTATAGGTATAGACATTTTATATAGCAATTTGTACTACACCAAATGCCCGGCTTTTTAGAATGAACATCGTACGTTTCATGGTCGGCGCGTTGTTATTTATTATTATGATTTGTTAAATTTTATTTTTATTTTTATTAATTTGGTTTGTTTTATAATTTTGGTAAAAATAATGAGGTTTTTCTATAGGCACTTTTCAATAAAATATAATTGTATGTCGTAATGTTTATGTTACGTTTATGGGCAATACTGTACGAATTGCTATTAACTTCATATGTATTATGACATTTGGCAATTGTTAGTTGTTCACAAAAATAGTTATTTTTAGTGATAATGTTTAGTTTTTGATATTATTTAAACGTTTTAATACTATAATGAGTGGTTTTGTTTTGCTGTGATGGTGTGAGTGTGACGGTGAAATTATTCATTGCCGTTAAAAAGGTAAATTTATTCAAGTGTATTGTAAATAAACTGGCGCGAAAAATACGCCGGGATTGTGAATTTCTCTAAGTCGTGGTATATCACAAGATACATTTTATCGACTCGCTTTAATATACTATGTGCGTTCTTTAATTTTAACATGCTCTCCCCTTCAAATAGGTTATTAAACAATCGTGTTTCATATAAATGTAGTTTATCAAACGCCAAGATTTGTGTTACATTATTTGGAGTATAACGATTTACATTTAAAATAAATTAGTTCATCCCTTCAATAGAAATTATATCAATTGTATTACAAAAAACATAACATGAATGTTGTAATAATAATTTCTGCCGGCGAAGTTATACACGGCAACATAGCTGTAGCTATGCTTTTGCTATTAAAATGCAATTTAAAGTTACAGATGCATTTCTAAAAGTAATTTAAGTTACATATTTATTTAATTAATTGATTAAAAAACGAATGATAAGTAATGCCTTCAGCATATTAGGAATATTAATTAGATGGCTGTGCAAATCGCGCCATCTATTAGATTTTTACGGAACAATTTATTGTTATAGGTGCTTTCATATCAGTGATGAACAAAGCTGTTATTTTAATGGTTTTTATCCGATTCTTATATAGATTGAACGGAGGATTTTCTCGGTGCCTGAGGTGTCGGATTCGAATCCCGGGTCATTTTTTTAAGTTTCATTATTATCGCATAGGCTCGCCTCCTATCACATGATGGCACGGAATATGCAAGGCGAAACATGAGTGTCCTGGTAGCACCTCTTCCAACATGTGTATGTATAGATGTTGTGTCTGCCGACTTAATACCATTTGCTTCTAAATTAATACATATTAAAATATCTAAAAAAAATATTGGGCTTGCCCTAGTCCAGAACACTAGGCACGCCACTGTGTAAGAGATTTAGCTTATAAACATAGTAACCCCAGGGATTTAAGTATGTATATGCATATATGACCGTATTAAAGCATTGCATAGATAAAGCGGTATATATCTGTAGATTACTAATATTGTGATAACAAACAGTGTATTGATATAGGATGTCAAGTGAGACCACCCACGATTGCCGTGTGTGCCTATCAATTTATCATTGATCCTAGATATGGTAGGCCAGGTGGAAACATCTCTGCTCCGGGCAAACATTTTTAAATATGTAATTTAAATAATTCATAAAATAAATTTGATGCGAGTTTTGATTATACTAAAATGGTGTAACATTTTCGCGAAATTTTATCGCGCACATTATGTTACTCCTTAAGCCCTGACCTTTTAGACTAGCTCTTTAATGTTGGTGGTTTCACAAAGTTTTTCTGATGTAATCAATCATATCACGGCTTGCTACCTATTTATAGTTATACATGCTTACACAATTACTTATTGGTATAGAACTATCACTCATGAAGAAAGTTCAGCACCCTGAGTAGACGAGACTGAAATACGAACACCGATCCATCCAATTCGATTGAATTGTTATTAAAACTCATTTCCATACAAAGGGTCGATGTAAACTATAAATTCTTTCGCGATATATCACAACAGACACGTTGAATGTACAAGATGACACGTGCTGTGAGGCAACACGGCTTTATATGGATTACTGAAGTTTAAACTGACCCCACACGCATATGGTCATGCGGTATGGACCCGGTTGTTCAGCAACATTTAAGCCCGGGTGTTATTCTCGCAATCTTATGATACTTAAATCTTCAAGATTTACCTCTACACTGAGCATAAATCCTCGGTAAAGATATGTAATTTTTTCCACACATTTCGTAGTTGTCTTTATTTTTATTTCATTATGTGCATTATATTGATTTCACTACATTGTAAGGTTTTAGAAGTCTTCCTTAAGATCTTAATTGTTGAACATTCTTGACTGCGCAATTTTATTTAATCAGTTTGGCACCAAAAATCTGGTTGAAGATGTAACGAATTCTCACGAATTATACAATCATGCGTTCCAAATATCTAGACTATGGTTCTTTCATGTCCCATGGGAGTTAGTGTGTTGGAAAGTTTATTTATAACGTCCTTCATTTGCACTGCCAAATGGTATCGTTTTTAAACTTCAGATATTAAAAGTATTTAATTTACGTAAATCGCAGAAGGCAGGTGGGTGCCAGGTGACGAGAATCGTTTTCTAAATCTGGATACGGAATTAATACGGGAAGATAACAGTGTTTTCTGTTGGAATCATTTTTTTTCATATGATCAACCCAATTACGTAACTATATACTCAATATATTGAAAAGAAATTTGCTTCAAATTTCGCCCAATAAAGCAAAAATATTTAACTGCAACGTTAACGATTTTACAGTAAAATATGGCATAAAATAATTCTCATAGAAGACGGATTTATTTAAACTAGTGTGTGATACAAATTAACAGTATGATAAGTGTGGAGTGCAAGAACCAGGAGCGGGGCCCCAAATGCATCTTCTCTGCACAATCTGACCTACTGATCTTATCTGATTCGTACTGACGTAAGCTAATGGTGATAAATATTGTTGATTCTGGACGCGCATCAAACGACAATAACTTGATATCGTTGACGATTTTTTAATTATTATCTCAAATCACTAAGGGTAATACAATGATCAGCCGCTGATAACGAGGCAGTTTAATCCCACCGCCCACACTTATCTTTGATTATTGTTATTGGACATTCTATGTAATTTTCTTATCGTTTCGTACATCCCATACAAGTAGAAAGCTTCATTCTGATTAAATTAGGTCATTGCGCGATTAATCCTTTAGGTATCAGTGATATGAATGGCGCCTGCTTTAATATAAAAATAATCAGTTGGCAATGTTAAAATAACAAAGCTAAGAGCATTTCTGAAAGCGCGGCCGTCATTGCAATTGACGCAAGCAACACTCAAATTTGTAATCTGCTCTTGGCGATGAATACATTTTCTCCATAGTTTCTTCACGCAGTTCCATTACTACAGCCAATAAACGCTTTTTGTTGTATTGTGCATGCTGGTTAAACATCTAAGTGCTGTCCGTGATGGTGGGCATTCGACATCATGATATGTCAATCATACCGGTTCAAATTCTTATTGGACACATTAGCAAAAGAGCTCAGATTGCTTCACAGATAAGTTATAAGAATTCAAATGTGATACGTCGTTGTGGCACAAATATGTTTCTATCATAATTTATACACGTTATTTTAATATTACTTGCTAAGTTCAGTACGAAAAATAGATTTGCAGTAGAATTTATTCATTAATCTGAAGTCACGACGGGCTCCCTGCAAAATCGAATACTGTTGTAGCCTCTTTTTATCGTAAAAACGGTTAAGGATGACTTTACAAGCTGTTATTTTTATGATTTTGGCTCTGTAATATAATGGTTTATAAAAATTAATTCATTATATCATCTGTTCACAATAGCATATCATTATGCGGGCACTGATGACATACGCATGTTAAGTTTACGATCAACGTTTAGCTTATCTTTCGATGTCTGACAGATTTAAACAATAAACACGTCGTTTTAAAACACCATCACTAACCTACTGTCTTTTGGTTTGTTGCAGGTATTATGACTGTCTGCGACGCACACCGACACCGTGAGTCATTCGTGTTGATAAATAATGCTTTGTGACGTATCTAGCTAAATAAAACAACGAAAGTTATTTTATTGGAAATCGAAAATCCAGTATTTCGTATTCGAGCAACTGGTTCTATTACGAATAGTTGAAATCGTTGTTCTCTAACTTTGCCAACTGGACAAGTAATACGGATTTATTGGACCGATGATGCCATGAAAACTATTTGAAACAAACGTGCAGGCCGCTTTAAAACTGATAGCCGAAGAAAGACTTCAGAAATTGTATAACACTTTCTTAAATTCGGAATTAATCCAAAACAATGGCTAGTAAGTAATTAAAAAAAAATTAAAGAAAAATTTGGAACTTAATATTCGTACAAAACTAATTCCAACAGGATAGCGTCATCATATGTAGTAAGGCCGATTTCCTGTACGCATATGAGTATGTATGTCATAGTTACTGGCGTATATCTCTAATGGGCTATGCGTTTTGTTTTGGTAATGGTAACGACCTGGTGACTCACGCGTTACCAAACGCGTATGTTCTGTCATGTCCTCCCTTTCGAATCGGCTGTTATGAATTCTAAGGCGACGCATTTCGATCCTAATACATGTTCCAACGTGTTCGTGAGATGTGCCTACAAGCCGGCTCCTCTGTATAAATTTCATGACAGTTGTGCGAAGCCTTTGTATGAAGTGTTCCAGATGTTGGTATTATAAAGCCTCAGCATCCAATATATTCTTGGTTCTCAGTCTATTTTTAGCTTCTCCCTTCGCTGACAACGATGCTTCAATGTTTATGTTTAAAGTGTTATTTATAAATCTCAATTCTTAAATGGATAATGTTGGATATTTTACCGTTCTCCCAGTAAGTGACTATTGATTTATGAACATCGTCTTAGATATTTATGGAATTCATTACTTGACTGGTTGAACTTTAAGTTTTAGAAATTCTAAAAAAAATATCTGTATTTCAAATCTTAATGCAATTACGCAAAGTTTTCTAATTTACATTAGCAGCGCATAAAATTTTATTGGATTGTCAGTTAATCATTATCAATATAATTGCACACGTGCAAAATTCAATTAAAATTTTCTCTTTTTGAGGGAGGCTATTGCGTAACGATTTGTAACTTTGCATAGTGTAAGGTTTTTTTTTTTGGACTTTGTTCTGTGCTGGCGTTGGTTTCAATTATCTATGGAACATGAAATATTTAAAACCGATAATGGATTCTCACATTTAAATATTTAAACCGGCTTCAAGAATGAAGTAGGTTATTGTTGAATATCCTTCTCGGAAGTCCCTTATTGCTAAGTCGTATGGGCGTTCATACGTTTATTCATTTGCCCGGTGATCCCCAAAAGCCTGTTTGGGTTGTACAAGCATTGTGTGAATGAACCATGATCGTAGCCAGCCGTGGGATCAGGGTGGGGCAGAAGTCTTAAATCATATGTAATTAGCAAACTGTACCCACGGTATTCTTCTATTACACTCTGTATCTGTGTTTATAATTGGAATTATCCTAAATACTTTCTTATTGCTCACCTGCCTAGTACTTTACCTAGATCATTTATTTTTTTAGAGTTGGTTAAGTACCTTACAGATCAAATCCAGGGTGGGGCAAGCGCCCCACTCTGCCCCACCGTGGCTACGCCCATGGAATGAACAGACATTAATCATCGTTCTCAATACATTCCGAATCATTCACTCGTAACTCCTGGTCAAACAATGTGTTTCTTGCCACAATGACGACGTGGTTTCAATGAGCATGCTACTTTTGAACAAGTAAAAAGGCCTTACTACACGCGTATACAGTTCTCATGAAAAAGTGCCACTGTGCAAAAATTACTAAATTGGCGAAGGTCTGACTGCATGGCATTTCCACTGTAAGAAGTCTCTAAAGCGATAATTATTTAGGTTCTATCCGCTAAAGAACGTTTTCTATTACGGAATTAAAGAAAGTCAAAATTATTATATATGTCGTTAAAGAACAATCTCAAGTAAAATATCTTTATATCTCTTCGATCGGATCGAATTCTTTCGATGAATTATTATCAAATAAAATCGTTGAAGGTTTTAGACAGAAATGATTCACGGTTTCGGTAATAATAGACGTATTGTATTTTTTTTTAGACTTAATTATACAGAGTGGCTACAAAAGTTTAAAATAAATTCGTTACTTATAGGCTATAGCCAGATGAATAACTTGCACATTTGTACTTGGTTATGCTTAATAAATCCGATGTGATTGCTCTGTATATTGTTAATTTTGATGTGTTTTTAGAAGTTTTGTCGTGTGTCGCAACGCCATTCAGTTAAGTTTTTTTATCATTTGCTCAGACTATGCAATAAGTTAAGCGTTGCATAGTGCGGCCGAAGCAGGCAGGTTCATTGGCCTTTTGCGCTTTGTTAAAAAATATATTGAATGCCGTTGCGGCACACCACTCTAGGCTTTCTAGTGCTATCTCGTTATCCTGTGTCCCGCTAAGAGAAGCCGCCGTGAGCAGATCGTCCTCAGGGTTTGAAGTTCTACATGGTTTGTTGGCAAGGCTCCACGTGTTTTTATATTTTGTATTTTTCATTCATACATAATCCAATCATTTAACCTAATTTTGATATGATTAATTTGTTTTTTTTTTATCAACATCAAATAACTTATTAAATTATATACTCACGTTGTATCATGCGCAATAAAACAAAACTGATCGATTGAACGTACCGTTTAGTTGTACTGTCCGTATTGGTTCCTTTTTAGAGCATTATGTTGTTGTATCTGGCACCCAGCGCTATCTAGCGACGAGTAGAGGTGTCAACATGTAGCGGAGTATTAGTATCTAACTGTATTAATAGATGGCGCTCTGTCCCCCCTTATACCCTGTTAGAAGTCCTATTACTAATTTAGAATCCTCAAATAATTACCTCATACAAAATATAGTCGACTCTACAAATATTTTAATTGTATTATGTGTTACATCAATCAAATATATTTTATTTTTTCTGAATTAATCCTAGTTCATTATGTAATATCGAAACATAACGTATAAATCGTTCTGCGTGACAACGATGTAAGGCATGAAACGCAAATGAAGTAAAAAAAATTTTGTGTTTTTAATGTTCATTTTTTTTTAATGTTATTGACCTAATCTTTAAATGCGATTTTGTATTACTAAGATTAGTCCATATTCAGGGGACCATGATCCTAAGCAATAAGGCTTTTTAAAAGATTGGAATATTTTGTGGTTAGGTGTTTCACAAATAAAATACAAAAATACCACTAAACCGCAATAAAAGTATCGCAACAAGCAACTCCAACTCTGTTCTTGAAAGAATATATTATCTTGTAGTGAAAAACAATGTTTTATGCTCAAGTTCTCATAATGTGTTCTCATTCCTAATCCGCAATTACAACACTCTCGACATGAGCCCGGATAGCTCAGTCGGTAGAGCATTGGACTTTTAATCCAAGGGTCCAGGGTTCAAGTCCCTGTTCGGGCGGCCAAATTTTTTTGTTTTTTAAATTTTTGAGAGTAAAATGCAGAATTCGTTTTCCTAATAGATGATAAATAATACTAATATTCTATATGTCATGAGCAATTTAAATAGCATGTATTTTTTTAAATTATTGTGTTAAATTTTTCAACGTGCTGTTTTGATTATGGGTCTTGTAAAATTATGGAACCGCAACGCATAGTTATATTGAAAAAAAAAATGTATTTATTATATAATCAGAGAAAATTGGTAATTAAAATTTTCTTATAGACTAATGCTGCCACCTATACAAAGATATGGGAATTAACTCGCAAAGCTTGGTTGTTTCAAATAGTAACTCGGTGGTCCGGTAGATGGCATTAACGAACAAAACGAATATTCACTGAAGCGCCATCTACAAAATTACGTTGAAACTGAATATCTGGTGTTCAACTTAAATATCGCAATAGATGGCGTTAATTCAATCCTAAGTTTTCGGTTTGCTATACTAGGTGGCAGTAGTATTAACAATATAATATTCGATTTAACGAACAGTATCATCTAGGATTCCATAATATGGTCCCCTAATAGCAATCATAACAGCTCAAAAACTTATTACATCAGTGCATAAACCTTTTTCTCCTAGAATGGGTAGGCAGAGGTGCCGCCGCATTCCGCCTCATTTGTTCCATTCCACGATGTGATATTTGCCTAGACTCGCCATTTCGGGCACAAATTACTGACTCAAGAGTTGATAATGAATAAAAAAAACCATTATCACTGCTTGTCCCGCGAATCCACCCCGAAACCTCAGTGTTGCAATCCTATTGTAAAACCTCCGGCCACCGAGGCAGTCAAATCTTACTAATTAATACATATTCTGGATCTGGATCAGCCCATATACGTCCCACTGCAGGGCACGGGCCTACTCTACAATCGAGAATACGATTGAGAGTGGTTAGGCCATATAGTCCACCACGCTGGCCTAGTGCGGGTTGGCGGACTTACATACCATAGAAATTCTTATGAATCGCTATGGTATGCAGGTTTCCTCACGATGTTTTCCTTCAGCTTGGTGATTGATTATCAATACACACATGACTCCGAAAAGTCAGAGGTGTGCCCTGGGATTCGAACCCGCGACCACCGTGAACATGTTGGCAGCCGCGTCTAGTCCGTTTACCAACAGGCCACCACGCACTTACTACAATACATACATATTAGTTATTAGGATATTATATAATAGTAAAGCAGACATCAATGATTGACAAGCCATTAATAGTTAAATAAATAAATCAAATGTTATTTTTTCTGTATTACATAAGGGTTCTCAAATGATGATTGATATTAAGAACTTAATCAATATAATATACATCTATTTACTTTTTTAACACTGTAGCTATATGCCTAAGGTGAGAATTGCGAGGTACACTTGCAACCCACACTCCTAGGAATCCAGTGTATTTTAGATTTAAATAATTAAATTAATTAATATTTAGGATTCAAGATCCATCGATACTTACAATAATGTGCAGGCAAGTTCACAAAAACGGCTGGTACATTACGTTCCTTATTTAACAGCTACATAAAGATCACTGTACACTTATATGAACGCGAGAAAATATGGAAATAATGCCATAAATAACTTTTTAATACCTACCTCTAATACCAAGCATGAACAACAAAAAAAGGGTATGCTATATTTTTCTATACATTTCAAATTTAATTAACATGCCATTCTTTTACAAAGTGCTAAATATAATATTATTGTAAAGGAAACATATTTGTCGAATTAATTCGTACAAGTCACTACGTAGGTGTTCTTATATGTCAGTGTCGTATAACCAACGCGTTCGCGTTTTTCTATGTATGGTCAAAATCACATACGTATTGTGCAAATAAAAGTTATATTTAACCAATAAATAATGTTTTGTTCAAATATTTAAATTCAGCTCAGTTTGTAGCTTGTTTATCATATTTCCATAAGTACATGTATAAATAGAAACGCAGGTGTAAATAGGGCCTAAACTGACTATTGTTTTTGATTATTTGATTATAATAGTTAATTACGACAGCCTCGGTGGCGTAGTTGTTCTACGGTACGGTTAAAAACCTGAGGTCTCGGGCTCAAATCCCGGGTTGGGAAAAATGATATTGCTTTTTTTCTATTCATTATCAGCCCAGAGTCAGGAATTTGTGCCCGATATGGCGATAGGCTCGCCACCTATCACATCGTGGGAGAGAACATACAAGGCGAAATCTGGGTGCCCTGGTACCTCTGCCTACCCCTTCTGGGAAAAAGGCGTGAGTTTATATATGTAATAGTTAAATATGTAGTTGTGCGTATTGGCCTGTTGGTAACGAACCAGACGTGGCTGCCAACATAGTAGGGGGTACAATTTAAAACCCCAGGACATATTTCTGACTTTTCGGTGTCCTGAATCTAACGATAGTCCATTATCGTGCACTTTAACAGCGGAGGAAAAAGTTCTGAGGAAATCTTCATACAATAAAGATTTGTAATATTATCTATGGTATGTAAAGTCCGCCAGTATGCACTCAATCAGCGTGGTTGACTATATGGCCTATCATCGTACCTTTAGATGGAGATGAGGCCAGTGCCCTGCAGTGGGACGTTTATGAGTTGATACAGATTAGAAATGTACAAGAATGCTATGTTTGTAAAGATAATGAAACAACAATTTTTGTTATTATTTACCCTGCTTGTTTGTAGATTCGCGTGATGAAGTTTACTTAGGTGAACATAGATGGCGCTACTGTTCTCGGTTTATTAGACACACAATGCATATTAATATAGAGTGGTTTATTAACTTGTTTTGAAGTTGAATATCATGCTAAATTTAGCATTGTTGTGTAGGCTGATGTATAGTAATATCTTGAGATTTTATTTTAAGCCACGAATAATATTACAATAAGGAAAATCGCGAAACTGAACTGTTCTTGTATCCAATTATCAGTTATGTATCGGAATAAAAATTATTTATTCAATATTCTTATGTTTAAATATTGATTGATTGCGAATCTATAGGACTGGATTAACTACCAAGAATCCATGCATCTAAATAAATTATGTGCGAATATCGCGTGCACGCTCTTTCTTTGGCCACAGGAATTCCTCCCCAATGGATCGCTACATATACTTGTTGGAAGCAGCCTGCATCCAGCTATTTTCTGCGACGTCAAGCTTTCGGCCCCAGTGGCCATCAGTTCTACACGCTACGTACCCAGCCCATTGCCACTTCTACTTGCTAATCCTAAGGGCTACCTATGTCTCTAACACTGTACACCTACAGTTTCCTCATTTCTGATTCGATACCGTCACAAACACCGAGCATAGCCCTCTTCATAGCGCGTTGAGTGAGTGAGCTACTTTAGAATTTTGTTATAATTCAAAATTATAATCAAAATTTGTTTGCCAAAATATAATTTCAGCGTTCGGCTCATCTTTTTCCTATTTCTACATAAGCTGCAAGTAGAGCTATATTTCATGGTGAAGAACGGCTTGACAGCCTGCCAGTGCCTGATATAAACCTTTCCGGGAGTATAGTTTCTTGTCTAGTACTTATTGTAGGAATTAATAATAGATACAAATAAATGCAATTAACAGCAGTCACTGTTAGTGCACTTATCCTATCAATTTGTTCCATTGCAGTTGGCCTTAATGAATGTGAACTGCTGTTTTGAGACAACCTTAAATGATTAGAAGGGTGGCCTGCATAGATAAGGTCGTCTGGCACGTTGAAAATCTTCGTGGCCTTAATTTTACGACGTGCTAACTGTATGACAAATGCTTAAAAAATATTGGAAAAACATATTGAAACCAATTTTATTACTATTGAAAATGCTAAAGATCGAAGAGTTTCATTTAGTTTAATAACGATTGCAATCTTTGAGAGATACCTATATTCAACAGTGGTCATCCTGCGACCAATCATGATAATGATTATTGTCAACGTTTTTCTGTCGGTATTCTTGTAAGAAGTAAATAAATTTTCCTGTAGGTATGATCAAATCATTGTTTTAAAATGGTTTCTTGGCATATCCACTGAATAAAACAAGATAGACTTAATACAGATGTCATAAATAGCTGCATAATCACACGGTACGATCTCAGACAACTATGTACGGCAAGGAATAAATCCATTTTAGCATAGACGGTGGCTTGTTCACCTTCGAATTGCACATAAATATAAATAAATAAACCAATTCTAATTTGAATATCCAAATATAGAAATAAATCACTGCCAAATTATAAATAATATCGTTTATAGGCAAGTAATTGAATTAATAGGAATAAAATACACTCAGACAATAAAAAAATTATATTATATTAGTTTAATTTAAAATTTATTAATTTATAATCACGACATAATTTTCAACATTTTATAACAATGATCATGGGACAAAGGTCGTCCCAAACACATGGACGACTGGCCATTAAAATAGCAGATTATTATATAGCTATGTTTAACACGTATTCTTAGGTAATAAACTCTACATTTTGTAACAAACTATGTATTTTGCCATATGTGAGAAACTTGCCAATCGTCCTGCGTCATATCGTCTAATAATTGAATTGTATTTATGGAGGTAATTTATATAAATAATGTATTCTATTATAATATGTACACATAAACATCCCACCTGTTTTTAATCCCACATATACGTAGTTAGTTAAAATCTTAGGTGTTGTGAATATCGAGAAACAAAACCTGAAACAAATATTTTGTCCGTGAACAACCCCACGGCCTCTTTCCACAGTACACTGTCAAATACCGTTTTATTTAAGAAGAGTTGGACTTTTTGTAAACAATGGTGTCATTACTTCAAGCGAGTATTGTTCGAAACTGAACATTTAGATAAACATTATTTCTTTTTGTTGGAATAACTGTGCCAACCACCAAACAGCGTACCACGACTGTTCGCAAAAAAAAATAAACTTTACTATAACGCGACACACAAAAAACGTAGCGACCGGTTCTTCGGCGGTCTTACGTCTCTCCGAATGTGTTTGGTGATAAAAAAAATATACAAATCATGTGTCATCGCTAAAAATAGAATGGCGTGATACCGAGCGGGCACCGGGCGATTAACATTATACGAGTTTCCACTACGGCTTTATGTTGTTTTTTATTGTGTTCTAAACTTTACACTCGACAAGGTTTTCGTTTTGATAATGTTGTATTGGCTAACGGTATTCTAAATTAAATGGGCGAGCCGCATCATGATTGTAGGCGATCTTATCTGCAATGTAGGTGATATTATAAAATGCCTGAATTAGAAAATAAAATTGACTTGTGGAATGGAAGTACCGTTTAAGAAAGTCGCAAATTTTTTGTTAATGTTTTCTTGGGTATGTTGGCCACTCAACGTCAAATCGTTCAGGTTAAGTTTTATCCATTTTAGCGAACGTTTTTTTGAGTAGGTAAACATAAATTGATTTTGAAAGAAATGGAAATTGATCCCCAAAGCTCATTGTTCACAGACCATACTTAGCGTAGCCTATCTATGTGCTAATATTTACATTGTATACAATTTGATATATTCTATAAGGATGTAGTAAATTAACACGAGACATCGCGTAATACAGGTGTTAAATGTACAGCAATAATGTGCATGTCTACAGCGCAATCACATCATCTTTCAATGTGACATTTGTGTGCTTTACACATAATGTATAGAGCCACAAAGATACCTGGCCCGGTGGCCAAAAGTGGAAACAAATACGTCATTTAGAATGTCAGTCTATCTGCCAGTCGCTGTCATATCGGTCATTAGTTGTTTACTAAATGTATTTATTTTTCCTGCATTATTTAAAACTATTGAAAATTGCCGAAAACTTTACAAAGTGATGCTAGGAATGTTAAACTTCAGGTATTAAATTTTACGTAGGAAGAAAATCGGCTTCAGATACCAATAATTCCCTTCGAAAAATTGTATCATCGTGTAGCTGTTGCCACAAGATTGTGTTGTCAGCTTTTCAAAATAAATTCCACGAAAACAGAACTTTGTACGTACTAGGACAATAGATGTTAGTTCATATCCTAAACTAAAATTCATCGTTACGTGCGTGGCAGTGTTGTAAAAAAGCTCGAGTCGGCGCTTAAACGCTCGAGTCGACGCTCAAGCAGATTGCTCGTGCTCGAGTCGGGACTCGACTGAAGCGCTCGACGCTCGAGCAGTGGCTTGAGCGCTCGGCTCGAGCTTGAGAGCGCGCTTAGATTACATAGTTAGAGAAACTGTAAAAAAGATCTGTATCTGTATCAGCCCATATACGTCCCACTGCAAGGCACGGGCCTACTCTACAATCGAGAGTTTGATTGACAGTGTTTAGGCCATATAGTCCACCACACTAGCCTAGTGCGGGTTGGCGGACTTACATACCATAGAATTTTTTATAAATCGCTATGGTATGCAGGTTTCCTCACGATGTTTTCCTTCACCGTTTTAGTGCGTGGTGATTGACTATCAATACACACATGACTCCGAAAAGTCAGAGGTGTGCCCTGGGATTCGAACCCGCGACCACCGTAAAAAAGATAGTATAATTGAAATAAGACAATTTCAATTTTATTTTTAAAGATATTTATATTATAATAGTAGAAAAATACTCATTTATTATTAGTATACAATATGCCATATGATCTACGCCATAAGGCCCAAATTACATTACAAGTGTGGTTTAGCTTTTTGTTTGTTTTTGGTTTTTGTGTTTTACTGGTGGTAAGTCTCTAATATGTGAAAGGCTGTCTTGGTGGGTACCACCGCAATGTCTATTTCTCCCGTCAAACAGCAGTTTAAATGCACTGTTGTGATTCGGATTGAAGGACATTGTAGTCAGAGTAACTACTGGACATATTGAGACTTAACATCTTGTGTCTCAGGATGGCGAGCGCAGTGAAATGCCAATTGCTTTGTAAATCAAGGTGTTGTTTGGTTTTGCTACTGTTCATGAGCGGTCGTATCGCTTACCATCAGGCGAACAGCGTGCTCGTCTCGCCATTCAATGCAATAAAAAAAAATAGCTGAAGTTTCTGTACAATTCCTGACTACCTACTGATTTTTCTTAGCAACTAAGTTAAATTAAATACCTACCTAAAATCATCACACACCTTTGCAACACTATATTTTTTTTAACCATGAGAAAAGTAACATACTGGCCTGTATATTTTCGTTACTAAGTCTGTTTCTTCTTTTAGTTATGACTAGCTGTGCCCGCGACTTCGTCCGCGTGAAGTTTAACAAAAAAGTTAATTAGGTCTTTTAGTTATTTTTTAAATAAATGAAATTTTCTACAACAAATGTAGCCTAAGTTACTCCTTATTATATCAGCTACCTGACAAAAAAAGTCCCGTCATAATCGGTCCAGCCATTTCAGAGATTAGCCGGAACAAACAGACAGACAGACAGACGGACAGACAGACAGACAAAAAAAATCTATGGTCATTTTCGTTATAGGTATCGTGTATATAACGATATTTTTTTTTTTATTGCGACGAATTGCGAGACGAGCATGCCGTTCACCTGATGGTAAGTGGGTACGACCGCTCATAAACAGTAGTAGTACTCATAGTAGTAGTACTCACAGTACTCGTAGTAGTAGTACTCATAAACAGTAGCAAAACCAAACAATACCTTGAATTACAAAGCAATGCTTGGCATTCCACTGCGCTCACCATCCTGAGACATGAGATGTTAAGTCTCAATATGTCCAGTAGTTACTCTGGCTACAATGCCCTTCAATCTGAAACACAACAGTGCATTTACACTGCTGTTTGACGGGAGAAATAGACGCTACGGTGGTACCCACCCAGATGGCCTCTCACATATGAGAGACCTACCACCAGTAAAACCAAGTAAATATAACGATATGTATTTGGACATTTTTATTTATGTTCACTTTACAAACAGACACTTCAATTTTATTTGTATGTATAGATGTATAGATAAGGCCAGCTTATACGACCAAAGTCAAAAGATAAGTAATACTCACCGTACCTACCGCCCCCCACAACTCCTAACATTTTTATTTATCACAATTTTTCATCTATCCGTATTTAAAAACTACAACGCTTGAACGCTCGAGCGCATAACTCGAGCATGAAAGTCTAAAGTCTCAACGCTCGCAAGCCTTAAACGCTCAAGCGTTTAACGCTCGAGTCTAAAACGCTCCAAAGCGTCGACTCAGCGCTCGACGCTCGACTCTCAGCGCTCATTTTTACAACACTAGTGCGTGGTGGCCTGTTGGTAAATGGACCACCAATGACCACAACCACATTTCACGGTGGCTGCGGGTTCGAATCTCAGAGTACCCCTCTGACTTTTCGGAGTCATGCGTGTATTGGTAGTCAATAAACACACAAAAACGGCGAAGGAAAACATCGTGAAGAAACCTGCATACCGAAGCGATTTATAAGAATTTCTATGGTACTTGTGTAAGTCCACCAACCCGCATTAGGCCAGCGCGGCGGACTATATAGCCTGTGATATGGCCTAACTACCGTCAATCGTACTCTCGATTACAGAGGAGGCCCGTACCCTCCAGTGGGACGTGTATGGGCTGATACAGATAACTTTTTAAGAGTTTTGACTTCTTTAAGGGGGAGCGATTGGTTAGAAATCTTGTGAAGGAAAAAAACATGCATATGAAAATGGTCCACTCATTTTCCCGACACTATTGATCGGATTGAAAAATCTTACTTTACCCACTTTATTGCTATATCTATTTTTAATGGCAACACCAAATTCGATTACAGCGACTCTCTCACCGGGTCAGATAACTTTGTGCCTCTATACATAATAATTTATGGTTACAGTTACATCTAGTATTAATTTACAGTATTTCAAAAAATTTAATGCGTAGTTTCAAGATAGAGCCAACTAATGTGAAGTACAAACTCTTCCCCAATTTTGTACGATATCGTAAAATACCGGACCAGTAGTGCCACACGCCTTCAAGTTTCACCTGAATAATACATAAATATGCATGAGTTTAAAATTAGCGAAGATAACCTCGCGCTTACTTGTTTTTTCAATCTCGAACCCGAATTTAAACATAGCAAAACAAATTGCTCACAAAATGTTTATACGACGAATTTGCTTCGCCCACGGCTTTACCGTGTGCATTGACATGAAAGTGCAAATACGAAGTATCTTTGTCCGTTGCCCGAGCAATTATCGCGCCGCCCATAATCGCAACATAATTTTTGGAAATTTCCTGTTTTTCTAGCACATGACATAACAAATTGAATTTCAGATTTGTCTGCTGCCGTTTGCGGCTCGGCTTAACCTCATTTCAGGGACAAAGGCAATGTGAGATTTATTGACTAGTTTTGTATTCAAATGCTGATGGATATCGTAAACGTTCGGACTTCGGATTCAATTTATTTTTACAACGACCTTGTGTGGTGCACAGCATCTATAGTGAATATAATATTTGATCGGATGTAATATTTAATAGTTTTCTTATACTATATACTAAATCGTACAGATTGGTTATGAATGATTTTTACATACGGGACGCATGTACAGAAAATGAAAATGAATTTTTTACTAGACCAATAAAATGTCATACCACCCGCTTGACAAGGCTGTTTTCACCAGAGAAGAACGGGCAAGAATCTCTAGAAATTCGTTATTGAAGTATTCTCCCTACACCAGTTAGTTGCCTTTTATACTTCAGTTCTGACTAATATTATCATAACTTTTATATGCAATAGCTTTATCATTCCTGATAATAATTATTATAACGAATAAAACAACGATGGTTGAACGTTGGTTGAGCTTTCGAAATAAATTAAAGTAGAAATTATTATCTTTTAATGTCATGTTTAATCTGAAGTACATACAAATAATATATGAAGGAACAAATGTTTTATTTGTTCTTTAAATATACTTTAAAATATGAAGTAATAGACTCAATTCCATGCTTTGCCATCTAACTAAAATCCACATTAGCGATGCCTCGAGACGTGAAACAATCTGCGATATCAATATGTCTACAGCAGATATGGGAATTTGTTTTTAAATATATTAATTATCATAACCAAATATAATTATGTCGTTTAGAGGTTATCGCAGTTCAAACTACCATAGTTTGTTTGGTTTATGATAATCTTTTTGCAATTGACGTAAATGGAAACCATAATATTCAATATCCAGTAGCCACTCGGTCTCTTAAGTTCGAAGTACACATTATTTTACATTTTTCATTTCGATAGCAAAATTTCACCTCTATTTTCTTCCCTAATATTGACTTCAAGGGACAAAAAAAATACGTTTGTCTAACATTTTTTAAAAGAACTAAAATTGATATGCTAAACTTTTGGATGTGCAATCAAAAATCCAGTCGAAATATGATATATTTTTTATAATCAAGGACTAAATGTACGCATTGAGACCCATTTAAAATTTAAATATCTGTTGTTTTTAAAGAAAATCTACAGGTGTATTCGACACGGTGAATATATTTTTATGTTAATTCAATACAAAATATCATGAAACTTGTTTGTCAAAACACGAAACGCCTCCATATTCATTATCTATTTTTTGTAAGTTTAAAGTTGTGGCTCCGAAAATCTTGACAATATCTTACAACACCGTAACCTTGAACCAAAACGTAAATAGAGATGATAATCGGGTTCGTGAGCGTACAACAGCGTGCAACACTACGACACAACAACAAAGACACACCTGATCGACACGACCGAGATAATATAAATTCACATTTTTTTTTTGTTCTCTTGAAGGTTGTGTAGGTACGTTTTTGGACGCCACATCGCCGAGCCAGTGTCGCAACCAACACGCCTTTTGACGAGTCGTAAACATGCTTTAGCCATTATAAACAAACTTATAGCTTTAATATGATAATGAACTAATACGGGTTGTTTACATTTTTTTCATTAACAAAAAAGGAGTGGTATGGTCGGCCCCCAGGATAAATATAAAGGGTTTTTTATCATCAACACGTGAGCCGTCAAGGTTATTTAGGAATGTTTTTGAGTTTTTATTTATAGCTTTGTTATTGATTCCGATGCTCGCGTGTATCGTATTCCCCCGTGGAACTAAATGACCCACCGGCACATTGTTTTTCTAGTAAATGTTATCGTGAAACTAATCGCTTTGAATATATATTGCGTAGTTATTTTACAGCATAGTTTACATGGGTTTTGTTGTTAAACATTTTTAGACTGTCATATTAAATGACAGTTTAAGTTTGATTTCGATTCTTTCGATTTGATTCGTCTGATTATTCGCTATCAGGCTGGTTTAATTCAAATGCTTGAAATATTATTTCCATCCGTACATGGTTATTTACTAACCAAATGCTATATTGTTAACTTATCCTAATATAGAAGTCTTATACAAGAGGATTTTTTTAAAACATCCAGACTGCCAATCATTCACGTGTTTATATCGCACGTTTCCTTTAAACCAGTTATGCAAAACCAATTTGCATATAAATACACTTTATTATATCTCAGTTAATAATGTTACACGCTATGTTGCTAAGGAAGTTTCCTACATCGTTCTTTGCAAACAATAGTTAGGTGATAAACGCACTTGTAAATAGATTTAAATATTATAAATGCGAATGTTTCTGTATTTGTAACCTTTGGACAAATTTTGATGAAATTTGGCACATTTTGAAACCGACAAAATGTGGTGTTCGCATGGGATGAGTCAAGAATTCAAATATACATATTTGCTACTCTTTCAAAATGGGTGGTACGGGACAAGCAATATATACGAAGGTGTTCACATTGAGCTTAAATATATAACTGTACATGTTTTGTCGGTGTGGACTGGACTCAAAAAGTGTCAGCACACGGGCGAAGTCGGGCCGGACCGCTAGTATTGAATATTTTAAAACGATTAAGGCGGGCTATGCCCTCACCTAACCGTTTCAATTGTTATAATTTTCAATATTAACTTTACTTCTGGGTTGGTTTATCGTTTGTTGTTGGCAATTGGCCGGCCATACGCCACGAGGGCCGGAGGCACTCCAGGTGTTAGCCACTAGATATGGCCGTTCCTTATCGGAGATTTGTAGCCTCGAAACAGTTTGTTTGCAAAACTTTTGAGCAAATAGTCTACATGTCCGAAAAAATGGTTACGTAGTATGAAACAAATCATTAAGGTTTAATTACACACAAATATTTTTTTATGTGGCAGATAGAAACTTATTAAGGAATCAGATTGTTTATGGACTAAATTGTTTTAATTATTAATTGTTCAACTTGCTCCCCTCCTCTCCATTCCTAACCAGAACCACGCGTGCTGGCTTGCGAAGCCATAGCCTGACGGTCCACACCATCCCGGCGCGAACCAAACGGTTCTCAAATTCGTTTTTGTGCCGCACCGTCAGGCTGTGGAATTGTTTGCCGGCGCACGTGTTCCCTCCTTCCTACAATCCTGGGTCCTTCCGCCGCGGTGTGAAGAGGCACCTTAGCAGGCCGGCATAATTGTTTCCATTGGCATGGGACTGCCGTCCGATGCCAATGGATACTCTGCCTGGGCGGCATTGGCACTTTCCATCAGGTGCAATGCCGCCACTATGCCAGGCCAGTGTAAAAAAACGAAAAGTTCGTAGTCTATTGTAATCTATATAAACCTACAACCAGTCGTAACTCTATTATAGTCGTGTTTCTTCGTGTATTAAATGTGTAATCATGCTTCGCCTTGTATTTTCCGTCACACCATATGATAGAGGGCGAGCCTATCTCCACATCGGACACAAATTCCTGACACCGCACTGATAATGAACAGAAAAATCCAATACCACTTTGCCCGACCCGGGATTTGAACCCGAGACCACAGCAGCTTTGCAATCACACCGTAGTACAACGGTGCCATCAAGGAAGTCTATACCATATTGATTTGTCTAAATATGTTTAAATGTAATTGATCCTATATCAAGTCGTACCGGTAATGTCTATCATCCCTATCAAAAGTGCCACACAGAGTAGCTTAATCCCCTATTCGAATAAATGTACTGCAAACATTGTTGCACATCAGACTCGTGTTATTTGCCATATCGATCACGGGTGTAACACGAGTTTACACGGCGGCCATGATTGCCCCATACCCCAGCACTACACCATGCAGTAGTAATGGGAATCAGGGATGTTGCGAATGTTCGCATCCGCATCCGCAAATGCGGAACTTCCGCATAAATTTTGACATCTGCATCCGCATCCGCATTAATCGATGCGGATATTTATGCGGATGCGGATGTAATACAAAATGAGACAAGACAGAAATTTGGCGGTGCCGGCGAATGGCGCGTGCCGTTCGCACGTGACATTGACCAATGGGAGCGAAAGAAATATTGAAATGATCCAACACGTATGTTGTTTGCTATGATGTTAGATTCTTTTAGTGAAAATGAGAGTCGACAACTACCAGAAAATGGTAGCACTGAAGCTGTACTCCAAAAATAATTTCTTTCTTATCCCAATAAAAAAAGAGTCTATGTGGATGAAAATCCTCTTAAGTGTTTATCGAGAGGAATAAAAGATATTGTTTCCCATAGCACAAAGATTTTTATCCACTCCACTACGTAGTAATCCTAGCGAAGAATTATTTGCAGCGAGGGTTTAATTTACCAACCTCTTCCTAAACGCCTTGTCATCAGAAAAGGCGGTGCGGCGTTATGCTTAATAAATGAAACGGTGTTCTTTTTCGAGCTCTTGGGGCTACTCAAAACGAAGGTAATGCATTTAATTATCAATAGAGAAGATGGCTAGAACCTTGCACAAGCATGGGATCGAATTCTACACTTAATTATATCGGAACCCAAAAGACCAACTGCCCGACATCAAGACACAGTGGGCTTCTTCTGCGTAGATTGAAATGCAAAAACAGATTAACGTTTTAAATTAACTTCTTAATTTAATAATAGTAAATTACGGGCAATTAAATTTCGCCCTGTGACCATGAATCCTTTAAAGTAATCGAAATATCGGGATGTTAAAAAATATAAAACATTAACATAGATAAATCGATAAATATTAGTAAGCGGTAAAATCCGTAAATAATAGTTTAATTTCAATATTCATTCATATACTATACTAGCGGTCGGGCTCGGCTCCGCTCGGGTGTATATGTTATGGGCCAAGTGATTAATCGAGTATTATTTAATGCCCGGGCAATATGAATAATGCCCAATAAGAGCGGGCAATGTAATTATAACCAATCAATTTATCACATTGCCCGGGCATTATGAATAATGCCAAGTGCCTATTGGGCAGAGTGATGTAAGCGAATCAAATTCAAAACAATGAGCCGAAGTGGTAGAATTTAGAATAGGGCAGCATGAGGGCGTGGGTTGGGAGTAGTGGAGGGGGAAGGGGAGTGTCGCACCTCCCCTGGTACCATTCCCATGAAAAGGTAACGCACCATTCCTGAGAAATATCTATTATAGCAACTTAACCCTTAAAACACTTGTTGTCAATACAAATTAGCTTCTGTATATATCCTTCGTTACAGCGGCGGGGGCTGCTCTCCCTCCGCGCCTCCGGCTTTTTATATACACTCTAGGGTCGGTAGCCAAAAGACTACGTGAAGTCGGGGTGTTCCGAGTCGGTTTTGGGGCACAGTCGACCTAACTGATCCATAAAGTGGGTATACAAATATGATATGGCTCGGCAATATTCATACTGCCCGGGCATTATGAATACTGTCCGCATTAATCACTTGGCCCATAACATATACACGTTTTAAAATGGCGGTCAAAATAATTTATGCTGACTATCAGCTTAGAATATCGACCAATCGGACCACGAAAAACGAACTTTCCTCATTTTTGCTAGAAATATCACTACTGCTTTCCTCCTATATGTCACAGCGTGATGATATATAGCCTATAGCCTTCCTCAATAAATTAACTACCCAACACTGAAAGAATCATTCAAATCGGACCAGTAGTTCCAGAGATTAGCGCGTTCAAACAAACAAACAAAGTCTGCAGCTTTATAAAATTTGTATAGATTTACATAAGATCTTAAACATCCGCATCCGCATCCGCGGATGTGAGCCTTTGAAAATCCGCATCCGCGGATGTGAAAAAATCGACATCCGCAACATCCCTAATGGGAATTATAGCTGTTTTTGACGCTTTAGCATGCTCTATATTTCTGCTATTGCTAATTGTGGAACTTATAAAAAAGAATAAACTTATAACCGTTATTCACATCTAAAATTACACACACACACACATAAATGATTATTCAGATTCTTCTTTAAATGGGTTCCTAAAAAACTTACTCCTTCATAGATTACACGAGATTATAATATAAAAATATCAGCTGATCGGCTCTATGAATCACAATCGCAAATCACAAAATTTAGCTTATTTATATAACTTGTAAAATGTTATTATTGACTTCACTTGTTATTTGTGAATGCTATTGCTGTTTATTTCAACACTACTATGCAGCACGGCGGTCGCCATTACCCGTTGGAGTATTAACCGCGTGACGGTCCCTTCGTGGAAAACCTCCGCATTGCACCATTCACACGGAATCCATTTAGATTAACGTAATTGTGATTTTTAAATAGGCTCACATATAAGCTGTTACTTTTAAGGTTTAAAAATTTGCAAGGTTTGCGTTCAGTATAAAGATTACTCCATGTTCATGGGATCACGATTCTCAACAATGAGGAAAATGAAACGACGAAAAGGTTTGAATTAATTTAGAGGAAAGTCAGGACTTCCTGAAATTTGTGTTGTAAGTACAATTTAATTTTGAGTGAATTAACAGCTTTGAAAATATAATAAAATAGATCTATCTTGAAATACGATGTCATGGCTTTGGATATGTCATCAGGGTATAACTCCAATTTGCATCTGATAATAAGTGCAATGTAACCCAACTAGAGTATGCACTGACAATAAATTACAATGTAATTACCAAACATCTCGCTCGACACAATTTTGTCGAACTTTTATTTTGTTTTGTTCGAAACCGGTTATGCACAGACCGAAACGGAAACGTGGAACACTTGTCATATAAGGTGGTTGCTCTCCGAGCTGTTACGAATGTCTTACTGAAAACATTGCTCGAACCCGAAATATTGCTTTCGCTTTATCAAATTTTAGGGTAATCCTGACCTACACAAAAAATGTAATTAAATAAATAAATACACACAACAGTCACATATGTACATAGTCCTGACCCCACAATAAGATAGAGTCTTGTGTCGTGGATATCAGAAACTAGAAGAGACTTTTCGGTCTCACAAACACCCAGACCCGAAAAATCACAAATATTTGTCTCGATGGGAATTGAACCCGCGGCATCACGTAACACAGCCGGCTTGTATCTAACTGCGCCACAGACGCTATCAAAATAAATAAAACAATTATTCATACAACATCAAGGAATTTGGAGGCCTATGTATTGTTAAAACGAATAACAGTATGAAATATGATGAACAAAAACACGTAATATAAGAAATGTCAGTTCATAGGAAACGTAGTGTTACATGACAGGATGTAATTTTATAATTGACCTCGACGTGGCGAGTTGGCGACGTCGCGTATTATCTATACAAACGCCCTGTCAGCATTGTTTATATGATACCCTGGGTTAAGTTTTGTTTACTTATTGTAGTCGATTTATTTAATTTAAATATTTAATATAACCTAAAACCTAACCTAATATTATTGACTCCACTGTCACCATAAATTGTGAGAGTGTATGTTTTCTTATAATGCTCTCTATTTACCGCTCTCTATGTACAATTGAATGGTTAAGAATGAAATTGACCACATTTTCAACAAATATAAAGAAACTTAAATTTTTGTCCCACAAATATATCATTGTTCAATCAAAAGAAAATTTAAGTGTTATCCGCAAGTGTAAAGTAAAGCTTTCGGTGAAAACTACATAATTAACGAAATTGTAAACTTGCTCTAACAGTCCATATGAAAATTGAAGCCAAGATCTCACAGCTCATGTACCCTACGGCTAAACCTTCACTGATGATGATCCCGAATAGCTAATGATTTTTCATAATTGTGCCACATTCCCGCGCTTATCAAGATGTATAAAGTTAAGAAACACTTCGCGCAGACACTTTCACGTCATTAGAATATAATTTTGTAATTTTATCTGATAGAGTAATGGTTTTGTCCTCCATCTACGCACAGATAGACTCCGCAAATGATGTTTACGTCGGAATACATTTGAAATGTAGGCCCGTTAATGTTTTATGAAAATCGTTTAAGAGTTTATGTTTCGAGACGAAATGTTACGCCGCGGTGAATGATCATATTTAAATAATTAATGTAGTAGTAAAGTTTGCAATTACTTTGAATGGTTATAAAACTCTTAAAATGTTTAGTAAGTTCATTTTAATGGTGAAATTGTTGCACAGTCAGGTGATCATATTTTAAATATATATGTTATATACCACTGACGACGGATTGACCTCGGCGTTATGATGTCACGTTAGGGGAAATCAGCGAATAGAAATGAAATTATAGATTAAACAGAAAATATGTTTACATTTTATAAAATTATTTTTTAACCCAATCATAATCACTACCAATGTAAGTCTCGTGCATTATTCATTTCACTTACAATCCTCTTTCCTTTTATGTGGAATGCTTTTCCAACGGAGATTAGTATGTGCACCACACGTGATGCGTTTAAGATGAAAGTTCGGAACTTACTAACGAAACAATAACAGAATCTTCACTGTAGTAGGTTCTACTAGAAGAACCTCAGTTACGTATACCTCAGGGATTAAACCCGCCTATACATCATGTAATTTTTTTTTTGTATCAACCCATATACGTCCCACTGCAGGGCACGGGCCTACTCTACAATCGAAAATACGATTGAGAGTGGTTAGGCCATATAGTCCACCACGCTGGCCTAGTGCGGGTTGGCGGACTTACATACCATAGAAATTCTTATGAATCGCTATGGTATGCAGGTGTCCTCACGATGTTTTCCTTCACCGTTTTAGTGCGTGGTGATTGACTGTCAATACACACATGACTCCGAAAAGTCAGAGGTGTGCCCTGGGATTTGAACCCGCGACCACCGTGAACATGTTGGCAGCCGCGTCTAGTCCGTTTACCAACAGGCCACCACGCACTCACATCATGTAATAATAATACACTATTGTCACTTTCTCTTCAAAACTGATGACACTCAAAGAAGAGAAGAGGAATATAATTTTTACGAGGTGTAAATAAAATAAAATATTTACACGCAAAAATTGTAACAGTATAAAAGTAACAGTATCGAACTTGCCTCTAGTTATGTAGCTTGTTTTGCTTTATGTAACAATAAACACTTGGTACAGTTATAAAACCACCTTTCAGCATTAAACACAGCAATCTTCAAATCAATCGCAGGGCGAATAATCTCATCACGTCCGGCATTCGGCTTTCATTAATATCGAGAAGGAATTATTCTAAATTGACGCATTGCAAGATTACACGGTTCATTACGTTGCATTACAAGGCGGCGGGTATTACGTCGTTTCGAGCATTTACATAAATGTAATTGGATCCTCGTATCTGGAACTTTTGGTACTACTTATTTTGCAAGTATAAATGTAAAGGTACATAATATATTTTTAAAATGTAGCTTATGTCTATTATGTGCGTCGGCATGGCTGAGAGCGTGTTGATGTTGTAAAATATATTTTTTTATCTTATCTCCCTTAGAAATTTTTCAAACGTCCCTTTTCGCTGTCATCAGTGTACCCTCCTTAGATGTTGGCTTATACTAACTACAGCACTGCTTATGTAGGCTGCAGTTTCCTTACTTTTATTGTTGATTAAATCACAGAAATTAACACTATCGCTTGTTTTGCGTCTATTATCTAATATTATAAATTGAAATGAACTTTTTTCTGTGAAGTATCGAACCTGTCCCATTTCCAGCGCGATTGCGTTAAGTACTCGCCGATTTGTAGTCGGGCTGGTAACAGCGTCACATTATGCGTAAAGCGTAGTTACATCGACTGACGCAATTGCGTTTTGTGCAACACCCTGTTACGGTCATTAAGCCCGTTGTATTATCCGGTCGTGACGACCTCAGCGGCGCGACGAACTAGTCAGCTGAGAGACGAGAAGTCGCCGTGTGTTCTGTATTTAAGGATTGTTTAGACCCTTCATTGAAACCTCTATAGGTTAGGAAACCGAAGGTCATGGGTTCGACGCCCAGCATTATTAGATATAGAAACTTGAATTACTCAGGATTGTCTCATGGCTCAATTCAGTTAACTTCAGGCAAGCAGCCGGTCGTACAATTATACCAGAATACAAATCTTTCTCCTCAGCATGCATCAAATACAATGTAACCGTTGGGTAAGGACTAACGACACAGCAAGCGTATGTAGAATGTACCGGGGAAAAATGGCTACCTATATAGTCTAAAAAACACAACAAACAACGTACAAATATTTACTACATTGCGTAGCAAAAGTGTACTACATAAAAAATATTACAAAGTAATGATAATCCACGAAAAAGTAGCATTTACAAATATTTGAATATTTGCTGTTTCAACTTTCCTAACTAACAAAACTTTCTTTTCGCCATGACTAAACGCATAATTCGGTGCCTTTTTTAAATAGTCTAGTAATTATTATATACTACGTATTTTGAATACTGACACGGCTAAAGCCCATATTGCATCGATGCTAACTGCAGTGCCGAACAGATAGGGTATCGAGCGAAGTTATATTTGAGATTATAATCTATCTCGCCATTGGACAATATTATGCCAAGTTGATTATTAATTTCTTTCAGATATAAAGTGAGAGTTGAATCCGCAAACTGTAAAAAACTTTAATTGTGACGGAGATTGCACTTAGATACGCATTTAACATTTTAGAAAACTCAAAACATAATATGTAGAAAATAAATACACTCAATATGCAGGGAGGTTTACAAAGGGTTTAGCAGGATACGTATGACGAGTCGGCCCCCAAATGCGAATCGATATCGAAACTTATGTTTTGATATTGACTTGATGTTCTAACACGATTTATGTACTTTTCGCGACCGACTTCTGCTTTGACCTTGAGATAGAGAGCAAAATATCTGTATTCTTGACTTTTACTAAATGTGATATATCTCTGAAGATAATTAAGATAAAGAAATAAAACTAACGCGAGGTATTAGGTTACATTACAGAGTACATCACATATATTTTTTTATAATTTTTAGAATAAAAAATTACATTAAAAAAATAAAAATTAAAAAAATCTTATTTTTTTTTCTGAGTTCTCTGTGACTTACAATCACGAAATTAATATATGTGATGCTCCTTTGTGTGCTCTATTACCCATAAAAATTGCGTGAAAAAAAAGTTGGTGCAACACAACGAAAAAAAATTATATGTGATTCGCGCCTTGCAGTCGATAGTCGTAGAGTCGTAGAGATGTCGTAGAGTTTTTGAATGACAAGGGTTTCAAAGTTCTTATGCCGGCTTTTAAAGGTAATAAACTTCAACTCAGTACAGAAGAAGCTAATATATCGAGAAATATAACGAAAATCAGGTGGATAGTAGAAGCTGTTCACGGTAATATTGCCCTAAAGTATAAACTTTTACATCATTCTTTTGATAATAAGATGTTGCCAAAGCTGGAACTGCTATGTAAAACTATTGGTTTTCTGCACAACACTTATGAGAAAAGACTTCATTCGGATGGTACTTTAAGTGACATTATAGTACAATATATGAAAAGTAGAATGGACATAGAAAATACTTTGAGTGAAGAAGTACAAAGTCAACATTGGAACCGAAGAAAAACTACACTGAAATGTTTAACGGCATCTGAACTACTTGATTTTCCACGTTTAACTGAAGATCAGCTCAAGATTTTATTCACAGGCTCATATCAATTTTCACAAGCTATATCTTACTTGGCCGAAATAATGGACGATCAAAATAATCTCTCAGTACAATATGTGAAATCAGCACCTAATTTCATCAAAGCAGAAGTAAAATCAAGACATATAAATAGAAAAGTCTATCGAATTTACATCCACTATATTCCGAAAGGTAATGACTACAATAGTATTCTTCGTTATTGCTGTGATTGCCCTAATGGCAAACGTACAGTGGGATGCTGTTCTCATGTAGCAGCCATTATTTATTATCTATCATATGGACGATATTTGTCCAGAATCGTACGTCCTGCTGAGGTCCTGACTAAGTTATTTGCGACTCAAAGTGTTCCGATTGTAATTAATTACAACAGTGATGATGATTAATATTTTGTTCCTTGCATTTTGATTGACACGAAAAAGTAATAATAATAAATAATGAACATTGGTATTTTTTTTTCTCATTTTTTTTAAAACTATTATCCCACCTCTTAAGACGATTTATTTATATTTTAAAACAAGCTGGTGTGCAATTTAAAAAAAAAAATGTAATGTGCACCTTATAATACAGGGGTACACCGTAAGGCAGAAATCACATATAATTTTTTTTCGTTGTGTTGCAGCAACTTTTTTTTCACGCAATTTTTATGGGTAATAGAGCACACAAAGGAGCATCACATATATTAATTTCGTGATTGTAAGTCACAGAGAACTCAGAAAAAAAAATAAGATTTTTTTATTTTTTATTTTTTTAATGTAATTTTTTATTCTAAAAATTATAAAAAAATATATGTGATGTACTCTGTAATGTAACCTAATACCTCGCGTTGGTTTCATTTCTTTATCTTAATTAGCTTCAGAGATATATCACATTTAGTAAAAGTCAAGAATACAGATATTTTGCTCTCTATCTCAAGGTCAAAGCAGAAGTCGGTCGCGAAAAGTACATAAATCGTGTTAGAACATCAAGTCAATATCAAAACATAAGTTTCGATATCGATTCCCATTTGGGGGCCGACTCGTCATACGTATCCTGCTAAACCCTTTCCAGTTCAGTTTTCGTGCATAAAAACAAAGTGATAACCCAAAAACCTGCAAACATACTTTTGAATTGAGAGAGCCACGCAATTATTACAACAACGAGTTTATTATTAATTTGTAGTAGGTGTACCATGATTGAAATATCAATTCAGGACATCTAAAAGTTTAGGTTAATTGAACTTAGATATTTATTATAACGCAAGCAATATTTTCTTCAACGAAATTTGGAGTTAAATTTTAATGTACGACTGTGGAGCATAGGTAGATATAGAGATAGGAGTGGGGGAATTTTGATAACAGTATTTATGAAGATTTTATTATGGATCAGAATGCTTATATTCATGAATAAACGTTGGGAAAGTAAAGCCATGTCATCACCATAATTAACTTTCATTTCATTTTCATATGAGTACTGCAGCATATCGAACTTTTCCGGAGCAAACTGCTAACAAATAAAAGCATTTTACATATGTTCAGCTATAATGTTCGTCAAAAGTGTGTTTTACCTCAAGAACATGCAATAACACTCTAAAATAAAATAATAATTGAGTATGAAATTGGTAAGTGCAATGACTCATAGGTACATAGTCACTTCCGATAACCTCATCCGGATTTTCCTTAATTTTTTTCGGCGGAATCCCAGAAATTTCCGATGGATGGTGTCTGTGTCGGATTCAAAGGCGTGATGAACATACGCACGTGCGTAACACATTACATTACGTGCGTGTTGCCGATGGGTTATACAGTCGCGTGGATCTCGTAACAATAGCGCGTAATGTGGATGGACGGCCGATTGTCATCTGCACTCGACATGCGAAATGTACTCGACACTCGTAACAACGCATAAACCCGTTTGTACGGCGATATATGTCACTGTTACGTATAGGCTGGTAAATTAATTGATCTTCAAGAGAATGCGGAAGTTTTGATAGCATATTTATTTTTGTGAGTTATGGTTCTAATAATGACGAAAAAATTTATGTTATAAACGTTTATATTTTCATCAGTACCTCGAATATGTTCTTTTAGTGAATGGTAATTTACACAAAGCTCATTACGGATTTCAAATGTTTTTCCAATATGTTTTCCTGGTGCCTAATAACATGCCAGTTAAACATAATCCGAAGCGTTCAAAAAGCCATTAGCGTACCAGGATATTGGCGAAGTCACGTCCCCCACGCCCGCGGCTAAATTGCCTTATCTGTTATGCATCTGCAACGGTCATTTATCTAAATAATAGATACTCAAAAAGCTATTTTAAAACTTCACAATGATTTAATTTAAAAGAGCTAACAAAACAAATCGACTTGCTGCTAAAATTATGCAAACAAACGATTCTAATTCAATTTCCTCCAGATCGGTGAAAGCAAATTGATTTTTCTTAAGAATCGCTTTAATGATGGCTTGTTTTCTATTTGAGAGTCTCTTTATTTTTTCCTCACTTTGTTCGTGCTTCGTCTTGCGTGAATTTAAACTGCGAACTTTTAATAGCTTTGTTCAGGAGTCACGAAACTACAAATTGCATTTGTAGCAATGTCTCTATTTACACTTTAATAATTATTCTAAAATATAATAGTAATTAACTAATTAAATGCATCCATAAAATGTAGATTTTGAAAATAATTTTCATGAGGAAAAGCTGAGTGCATTTATTAATGAAATGGTTAATACAATAATAATGTTACAATAGGCTTCGTCTAATCATTAATGACTGTGATTTACTTTCACTCTGTACTGCTCAACTGACAGCTACATCGTAGGACTTCATAGATATCAGTCACACAGTCCATTCGAAAGCTAGGAAACAGTGCAACATAATATTACGAATATTTCTCTAAATAATGACATTAAAGATCATTACACACAGGTGTTTGGTCTTTACATAACAAATTGCGATACGCCAACAGGTAGAACGAAGGCTGCCCCTGTCACAAGGCGCACGCGCGCACAATTATTGTGATTTACATTACAAAATGGAAGTCCACTTAACATCGCTATGCTGTTAACTGTCGCGCGTGATTTGTTGTTATCGTTGCGTAAAGCGATTGAAGAATGACTTCCATCTAATGATTTTAACACTACTTACTGGGAGCTATACAATTTTGTTGCCCGTGCAGTTAGAGTGGATGTCCCTTTTCCATACTGCGATTTAAAGTGTGACGAAAGATTAGGTTTACGAGCTTCGGTTGCAACATGTTGAGTTCAATTTTAAAAAAGTCAAGGATATACTAAAAAATGACTCTTATTTGTATCTTGGTTGGTGGAGGCAAAATAAATGTGTTAAGTTTATGGTCCATGGCGCTTGTGCAGTGCGTCACTAAAATGAATGTATTCAGATTATCCTCCAGTCTCATGTTAGAATTTCCTTCCCACACATATAAAAGCCTTGACGAGCCTTTACGATTACACTCATTTGCCAGCTGTCCAGATTGACGACTTGACATGCTCGCTGAGGTTTGAAATATTCGAGATCCTTTGCCGTGACTGTGTCTAACGTTGAACAACTGTGAATGGTATTACCATTATCAATTTTAGTATGGCCTCCTCTATGTGTGTTTATAAGAGACTTAAATGATAAAGAATTAAGTTTGATATTATAAATGTGTGCACTTCATGCATGATGTAGATCTGTAGAAGTCACTTTACAAAATAAACACGATACTCACTTTAATTTTTATCTATGGCTTTTAGTTAATTCATTTTTTTTAAACTACATGCGCATGTAACAATGCAGCGCAACGGCAACCATAATCACGACCTAAATTCGCTCAGTGACATTGTTAAATAAAACTTCTTACCAAATATGTCTAATCATGACTGAATAATAAATATTTCTCATATTAAATATTATTCGAGTAAACATTGGTTTGCACCATATAACATGTATTACGTGTAAATAAAAACGCTTACACACGAGAAAACAAATACAGTGTATCAGTACACTGGGGCCATTCAAGTATTACGTAAGCAGATTTCTTATAATTATATACCCCCCCACCCCCCTTGTCAGCAAAAGTAAGCAAAGCTCTTACCCCCTCCCCCCATGCTTACGTAAACATTTTTGAATCAATATATTTTTAATTTGTAATGATTCATGAGCAGAAGTTATAATTCTAAAAATAAGAAAATAGATTTAGGATAGAGATTAGATTTTGCTGACACGGTATTCAACATACGAGTAGAGTAAGTCACAAAAATATTATAATATTAGCGGCCCGGCCCGGCTTCGCCCGGGTACAGATATAGATTATCTGTTAGATATATAAAATATAGCTGTTTTTTTGCGATTAACTTCGCGTCAAATAGTTTTTTTATACTTATTTTGCAAATAATACACAAACAAATCATTGTGGTTTAGTTCAAATAATATGAATAAAAAATTCAAGATGGCCGTCAAGTATCCATTCAATTTCTACTATTCGAACAAAGTGTGCCTCAGATATCGATTTCGGGACCAATCGGATCAATAACTAAAAAGTTCAAAATAGCGGCCAATATTCTGATTATGAATTTAGATTATTTAAACAAAGGGTCCCTCAGGTATCGATTTTGAGACCAAATTGTTCAATAACTAAAAAGTTCAAAATGGCGACCAACATTTCCAGTTCTGAATATGAACTTGCATTTTTGAAGTAGGTATAGAAAAGTATAACAAATTTTAAACTTCATGTAAATTTCGAATTTATACAATCAATACAAACCTAAAAAGGTTTTTCCTATCCTAATGATTTCTATCAATGAGTAAATTCCCCAAAAGGCATTAAGAAATTTCCTTAAAAAAAATCAACCCCTTTTCGCTCCTTCAGAGCCAATAAAGAAAACTATGCGTGAAATTATTTCTCGTTAGTGGCATTTAACCGAATTATGATTTTTTTACATTTATAGCTTCAGCAGTTTTGATTTTCCATACAATATTTCATACCTTATTTTACCCCCATTAGCCGTTATCCAAAATTTTTGGACGCCATTATTTTTAGTTTTTACTTTGTAATAAGGAGCTAAACGATAAATTTTCAAAAAAATATCTTTAATAGTTATTATTTTCCATTTCCAGTTTAACCCTTATTTCAACCCCTTTAGGCAAATACAGGGTATATCAAGACTGCTTCGGAAAACGAAGCCAACAACAACAAAAAAATGTTTTTAGTAATTTTTTTCTATAGTCGTATTTGGGTGGTAAATACATTTTTTTTTTTTTCAAAAACATAGTGTAACCATTTTATTTTTAAACAAGCTATGTATGCAAGGATTTTAATTATTATTTTAGTATAAACTATGGATATATCACCCAAATGGCACTAGGCCAGCGTGGTGGACTATATGGCCTAACCACTCTCAATCGTATTCTCGATTGTAGAGTAGGCCCGAGCCCTGCAGTGGGACGTATATGGGCTGATACAGAATATGACCCAAATTAAAACATATTTAAAAAATCACAAAAAACAATTTTCTCATTTCTTTGCAAAAATTTTAGTTGCATTGTGTTTGTAGTCACTAAAACTACCACCCGGCTTCATTTTCGGTAGCAGTTTTGATATACCTGTATATAACCTATATCTTATATCTTCTAACTTTCTTTTCATAACATCCCTGTGTTTCTTCTGGGCAACTGCGTTTTGAATCTTCCTGTTTAAAGATTGTTTTGATGACGTAATCATCATCTAGACCCCCCTACCCCCCATGTCATCCAAAATAAGCAAAGCAAAGACCCCCCGCCCCCCCCCCCCCTATGGTGCTTACGTAATACTTGAACGGCCCCACTTAAAATGTTATAGAAATGTCATTTCTAATGTCAAGTTATTTGCCTAGTTCTTAGAATGTCGCGTCATTATACAGAACACTGTTGATACTGGGCGACGGCCTTGTCTCAAAACGCATGTAAGAGATAGCAAAATTAAATTGTTCTATTTGCTTGTGTACAGAACCTTTTTATTATTCTTTTTTATCATTTCGGTTTTGGGTTAAATACATGCTAGTTTCCGTATGATATTCACTGCTCTTTAATGGTTGGTATCAATCCTTTCAATGTCACTTTTGATCCTGGTAATCGGGACATGCGGTGGTGCTTATGTGCTTAGTTCTATGTCTATAAAGTTATCTATTTTATAAGAAAAATGTACCATTATGAGTCAGCGCAACATACAGCAATCGTATACCTAAGCTTAACGAAGTTAATCGTCATCTGGGTTAATTGATCGGAGGAAAACCACTGCGATATAGATCGTTAAGTGCTGAAAAACATGTGTGTTCTTTGTATCATATAATGTGGAAAGATTCCAGTATGGACCGCTATTAAGAATTAGCTGACTAATACAGAATACTTAGCGGAATACGGAAAGTTTTACCTCTAAAAGCTAAAAGCTGAAAACAACTAGTAAGTCTATTACGCGCGAAAAATATACCACGAATATTACGTTACCCACGGTTGTATTTCTTAGTACAACAGCGCGATGGGATTTTTGACGCAGTCTATTTTTACTTTACCACATTTTAATACACAATATAGCAGAACATACTTATTTCATAGAAAATTGCGAAAACAAAACGTCTTACCACTTCCATATAGTCAATGATTCATTGAGGATGGTATGATCTTCAACGAAGGCAGCGTTTACAACAAAAAATATTTGACGTTAAAGAATTTAACTTTTTATCATTTTTCAAAGAGAACAAATAAGATGTTGCCTTTGTATATATAGTACGTAATTTTCTATTGTCATACTATATAATTTATTAAGCATTGTTTTAAAGTTCATCTGGTCTATTTTGGGTATCGTTGAGTAATTGTTAATCGGGTATTGTTCTTTCCCAACAACAACCGTCAAATGTAATTTTCAATATCCCTTGCGTGGTAAATCGCAAATTACGAATGTACAACGGTTTGATTTATGCGAAGCCAAATATTTTATTGGTCATTGTGAATGTAGAGCGAAATGTAAGGGCCGCGAACAAAGTGCCATATCGTGAACAATGCATTCGTGTTACGCAAGCTCTTGGCGGTTGTCCTTCCAATGATGTGTCATGATCTTACTATTACCATCTGATACTTATTGTTCGCTTTGTTTGCAGTATCCATATTTCTGAATTTAACGTAAAATACAAAGGACGTGGTAATATGTCCGATATAACTTATTCACATCCCATTGTTTCAGTTAGTTGTACATTTTATAAGAATTCAGCTCGGTTGCATCATAGAGACAAAATAACTTGTGATGAGCAAAACGTAAATGAATAATGTGTTGCATAAGGATAAATTGTGAAGAATTAAATCATAAATATTTCAGTGTTATCTTTATAACAGATTCACATTGTAAATATTCCTTACGGGAGTGACTCACGTTTCACACGAAAATATAAATTAATACTAATTAAGAGCACAGAATCTGCCTTCATTTATTGTTGCAAAATAGAAGGAAATAAAATGCGGTCTAGTGTGCGATATTGAATGTAACTTTCAATTTGATTAGATGTTGTTATGAAAATAGATATTTTTTTTCTTTTGTAGTAATACTAGTTAGTCAAAAGATTTAGCTTGTGGTTTAATAACCTCCTCAAAAGAATCCCAAACTGCATTGTAAAAATAAGAGAATAAATGTCAACAAAAAATTTAATAAAAATTGGTTAACTCAGACTAGAACCGAATAATAACGAATTCGGTAGCTTACAAATAACAGCCCATAAGGCAGTACACCGATAAGGCTTGTTCTAATTATAAGTTAGTAACAAAAACCATTAGCGCAAGACCAGGCGTGCATGCTCGCACCGAGCCTAATCTTCGCGGTGAAGAAACACGACACTGTCAAAATGAGATAAAAAATTATAATATATTGCCATTTTACTACCTGTTTAAACTGCCCCACATAGCTTAACCTGAAAAAACATCCGCTTCGAAATGACTCGTCGAATCATTACAACTACTTTATAATAATTGCACGCGGGTGGTAAATGAGTTACGTCATATTACAAATTTGTGTTGCCACTATTGTCTAAACTCTAAATTAAGTTCTCGAATAAAATATTTACAAGTCCAATTAATTCTTTACGAAAATAAATATTTTGCTGTTGGCCGGTTCGTTGCGTATTGACTTATTTTATTGCGTCCTAGTCGCAATCTTAAGAGCTAATCAAGTTTTTAACTAATTATATTTCGCAATTTTACCGTCGATATAAGCACAAAGTTTTATGTTGTAACTCTACTTAGTGTCATGTTGTACCAAAAAGGTTTTTTTTTTTAACTAAGATTATGCAGGCATGCAAAATATACTCTTTCTTAGCATTACATTTAAAATACATCGTACTTGAGCTGATATACAATACTGTCAATCAACCTAATCATTCCTCAATTTGGTTATTAAACCTAGGTCTCACGATCCCCGACCCATAGACACATGTACATATGTCTACACTGCTACTAGAAATATTTCTCGGTCCAATATGTTTGTGATATTGAGCTAATATTAACTCAATTTGTCAAACCTAATTAATTTAAAAGATTCATTAAAATGTTAAATCTTACTTACAAGTCAAGTCAAGATTTTATAAATACGCGGAATCGGAAACTATGATTTACAATAAAGTAATGAAGTTTTAACATTGAACAACATTGGCATTAAACGCTTAAAATATATCATTGTTTCCGAACATTAATATCAAACAAACCATGAACTGTAATGTGAGGGATAATCGCTCCCACACTATCAGGATACAAACGCAAGGATATCTCAAAGTCATTATGTCAGCGACTTCAAAAGTCGTTGCACCGCCGCGCTGACAGGATCGATGTGTTTGAAAAATTGAGCTTGAACACACGCACCATCAATTACCACATTCAAAAATTCGTTTTCTTTTTTCTCGATGACCTTCGCCTTGGGTATGCTGTACATTTAATTGTCATATAGCGAGTGTCTTTCGAAGTCTGACGTCAGCCATGGTGTAAACAAGTCCCAAGCTTAATTTTTTAAGCCTTTATTTTGATGTGTTTACATTCTTAACGCTCGTTCGTTACCGGTGACGTACGAAACATGTACTTTATAGCTCACAATCTCCTTTATGCTGAACATATCTTCAACGTTTGTATATAAATTGAGTTTTATTTGCTTGTAGCTCGTTTTTATCTTCATCGTTTGTATTACCTAACTCCTGTTGTGTATTTGTACCTGACCTTTGCCCGATGAAAGTCTGTTTGGCTTGTCTACCTATTGGCTCTCGTGTGTTTTTATAAAAACTGTACAATGTAAATGCTCGTTTGTAGGTGTTTTATTTACCTCATTAACATCTCGGATAGTTCGCCGTGGAGCACCGACGTGGAGGCCTGACTTGTTGATTTTCACATAACAGTATTAGTGCAATGTTAAATGACTTAAACGTCGACGACTGCATTTTGCACGTGTCTGTTAAATTCGACGCATATAAACGTGCGTTTATTTGCCGAGCGCATTCACGTTTGCGGTCCATATGTGTGCAGTTTACACCAGTTTTATGGTGAACTCGGACTGTAAAGTGGAGTATTATTAGATACCGCAGGTAATTATTTGCTAGACGTGAAGCTTTACACGTATTTTAACTGCCCGTAATAAGTCGGTCTCGTTTGGAAACTCGTAAAAAGTTTAAATCGTCATCTAAACGCTCGTTCATATTCTTAGACGAATTAAGAAGTAAAATTCTTCAAATTTTTCGTCACTTATAGTAGTCAGACGGTTTTTATTTTGAGATAATATTATACTGATGTGGCAAAGTCGCATTGGATTTTTGGAGGCAATTTGAATTTTGTTCTATAAAATATTTTATTGTTTTTATATTTATGTTATAATTTGAAAGTTATTTTAAATTATATATCTATTTTTGGTCTAGTAAGTTTCCGCATGATCAACTCCTTGTTGTGACAGTAATGTCGGACAAGGCATGCTATTGTTCGTCAATTTGCAGGGGCTTCGGTCGGGTTCAATGAACTTTGCAGTAACGGTCACCTTTACAGCTATACATGCTTATGGCGATGGTGAAAGAAGTCCGCATTGGCGGTTTTCGATGGTATAATGTCAATGCATACTATGTAGATATATGTTTTACATGTTGTAAGGAAGTGTCTAATATTCTGAATATTATGTTACCTGACTTCGAAATGATTTGTATTTCATAGAAATTAGAACATTTGAAATGCGTGGTTAGCAAAAGAACACAGAAAATGCGTGCATCAGCAAATAACAACTGTTATTACTCTTTATTTTATTTAATAGTTCTGAGGAAGAAATAAATTATGCACTTAAGCTACTATTTTTTTTATTTCTTAGCTAACAAGCAGGTAATAGTAGTAAATATTACTACACAGATCAAAGTTTACTAGTGCAGTTTCCTGTTGTATGAGTAATATTTATAAACTTACGTTTATTTAATTTTGCATATGACTGAATTGGCACGATGACATTAATATTAATGAGTCACCGTCCGGATATACGATATCGCCATGGGAAAACTGAAGATACGGCCTATTGCAAATATTTATAAGGTTGCGTCGACGCCTCTGCACAATGTTTTATTTAATTGATATTTTAAAACTTTGACGGAGAATAAAACAAAACATTCGTTATTTTGAAATGTGTTTCTTAAAAGGAGGTTGGGTTTTATAGGTCAATACCATTTTAGTAAAATTATATAATGCATTCGATTGCATTGCTGTATAACACTCATAAATTTTATATCCTTTTAAAGTGAGCTTGTGTGGGATTTATAAATAAAATGTCTATTATTAAAAAATATATGTTAACACAACGGATTCTTTCATAAAGCGATTACTTATCTCGAAAAGTTCCAGCAGTTTCTGTGACACGACGATGAAGACCATGGTATGCAATCTCAAAGCGATAGTAAAGTAGGCCCTTCCTCGAAAGATACTCCACAAATGGGCAGAGAATCGTCTGGCAATAGTGACGCAAGTTAATCGATAAGCATCGAAATTATGAAAGTCATAAACGGCTTGCAATCACCCGCACCGAACTGTCGGCTGTTAAAGTAATATTTCACATCGATGGCATATTCGCTTAGTACGCCAGATGATACGTGCAAAATACATGATGAGCGGTAATAAATATTCATCAGTCGGTTGTTGACCCATAAAATGGTGGAATAGAGCAATATAAATCAAAGGTTCGGCACCCGGAAGTGAGTAGAAAGTTCGACGCACGGCCTTTGCGTGTTCGCCGCCGCGACCTTGGTGTCACATTACGGGAACTCGTATGTTAGGATAGGGAACGCGGCACAAACTCTTTGATATCACATTTACTTCAAATTTAATTACTGGAATTGATAAATGCATCTGATTCATTTCCTATGCGCTCGTAACTTTTAATGAAAATCTCTGTTACCAGTTATTTTGTTGATAATGTCCATTTTATTTGTTTGTTCTATGACACATGTTAGATAATTTGTGTTATGTGGAACACAATGAATACGATTTGAATGATTTTAAATTACAATAGTAGCATATTATACCGATAGTTTTAATACCTAATAAACTTAAAAGGCCTTATTCATACGTGTAAGTCTTTATTTTTGTTATTTCAACATATCCATCAGGGCTAGCCGCCTAGGCAACCAAAAGTTTCCAGATTGAATTTAATATTCGATTCCTGCACAAGGACAAAAATAATTTATATTGTGATTGTTCAAAAAAGTTTCGTGACCCTTTTGGAATACAACATTTACTTTAAAGTTTTATTTTGCCTAAATTGGAACTAGGTAGGTCTACTAACGTCCCTCCTAAGAGGAAACGCTGTATCTTTGCTAATGGACTTTTGCAATGTTTAAACTAAAGTACACTAGTGATATATACAATCAACATGGAATATCCCATTTGGCACAATGCTCCTATAATTTTTTCCCTGTCTCGACTTATCAGTTCAATTTCCCGATGCTTTTATATCAAGTTCAAACTGGGTTTTTCCTAAACGCATTGATTGCATTTCATTTATCAGGCTGATAGACATGTTCCAGCGATTCAAGTACGTTTTTTAACATGTCTTGATATTCCAAAACTCTTGGCTGTGTTATGACTAAATACACTTTAGTATGATTAAAGGCGCTACGCAAGTCATAAATCAACGAAATTATCGAGTCTATTTTCTTTCAATTGTGTTTGTTTCGTTCTCTTCATTTGATATTCGTAAATGTATTTGGTTTCCCCTCGCTTGCCATGTCGTCGGTCAACACCCTTGAATCCACCCTAGTTTATCGCCCCCACGTGACTGTTCAAGGTTCGACGAATGACCTTCACGGTTCATCAGGGTGTTGGTTTACCAGCTGGTGTTCTGTTACCGACTGAGCTTCGAGATTTATGTTCATCTCGATTTTCTTTAGGAGCGGTTTGCGTTCCCTTGAGTGTTATGTTTCGTGCGTTAACAATTTAATTTAGTTTTACAAAATCCTATATTAACATCGGCTGAATTTTCTTGATTGATTATTATATTTTGTGTGCAACCGCAGGAACAAGTTTGTGCAGTTGTTCGCCGTTTGTAAAATGTAACACCCATTTAACAAAGATATTTGAATATTCTCGTTTGCCAACATATTTCGTCGTCTTAAATTATTTTCGCCAACGAAAATAAATTTGTATTCCGGGCGAATGTCAAATTGATACCACGTGGAGTGGACACGTTTCATGTGTGTTTGTTTAAAAAGATTCAAATAAAATGAGTATGATTGTATGTTGCGTTGTCTGTGCGTGTTCGCGGGCTCGTTTATCAGCCGCGTCTCGCGCTGCTTTGCACCGAATTCGTCACCCAGCTAATTTTGTACACCGTGGGTGGCGGTCTTCACGATCGGACCGCGATTTAATTAGCCACTTTATGCATTGTGTTATTAGTTTGTTACATGCGTCATATCCTATACTAATGTAGCTCGAATTTATCAGCTGTCGTCGACGATGCAAACTGCGGCCACGAGAAAACGTGCAAACAATTGCAATGTTGACACCGCTTGAATGTTGAAGCAGATGTTTTCCGCTTTAATCTTGGTTGTATTTACTTTACGATATCGACTATTCCATTACAAATATAAATTGCTCTGTCGACTGCTGCGTGTGGCTTCCACAAAATAGCAATTTTCACCAAGAAATTTAGTACTCGCGTCAGAGGAACCTAATTTCTCAAGATGCCGTAACGTATTGAGCGAGAGTTCCAAGGTTGTGATCCATTTCGCGCCAGCATTAAAAATTAGAACCTGTAATTTAGCATCATTCGCTCTCCGCTAACAAAAGTGTGCGCACAGTTCTGTTTGAGTTTATTTACGATCAATTACAAGAAAACGCTGTTTATACGCCGCCACCGCCCCAAACACAGTTGGAACTCCAAACAAAACATCTCTTCTTGTACCGAAACTTGGTTAATTCTGGCCCACGCATCTGTACAACTTCTGCGCTTATTTATCTACCACGCAAGTTGGTGTCGTCAATTACCACAGCCCGACTTTTATTCATATTATAAGTCCACAGCAGAGCGTTAACCTCTCATATTCAAGCTAGTATAATAAAATGCGTGATTCAAGATGAAAGTGGACTTGCAACTAATAAATTCTTTCTTTATCTCATACAAGGTTTTTAGATTAGGGACGAATAATTTCACTGAGCATAAACGTCAATTATATTGTGGAAATGTACCATAATCCGTATCTCCGTCATGGGACTGTCACACGTATAATAAAAGCTAATGGACACGAGTCGTTATTAAATTAGTGTGAATGCATCGCGGTCCTGTGAAATCAAAGTCTTACATTTTACACCGTCATAAAATGGTGGTGTAATTCGTGGATTAAAATAGATTTTACAGTTTAACACTGCACGTTTCAAAACAGTAAACATGTTAATTATACTATCTTTGTGTACATTCAGCAACGTGGAACGTTTTGATCTTTTTGCTGTTAACGACCAAATCGTGAAGTTACACCACCTGTTCTAATACACGATTGTGCTGTATGCGTCAATGTCCAATTTTATTGTACCAAAATCTATTTATCCTGCTATTTAAAAACGCTTAAGCTTATCTTCCATCAGTTTTATTTCTATAACTACAGGGTATATCAAGACTGCTACCGAAAACGAAGCCGGGTGTTAGTTAAAGCGACTTCAGACACAATGCAACAGAGAAAGTTGCAAAAAAAAGCGACAACTTTTTTTTTGTTTTTTTTTTCCTATGACCATATTTGGGTGGTAAATACATTTTTTCCTAAAATAACAGTGTATATCCTTTTATTTATAAATAATCTAAGATATAAAACTGTTTAAATTATTATTTTAGCAAAAACTATGGATTTACCACCCAAAAATGACGATATTTAAAAAATCATAAAAAATCATTGTCGCATTTCTTTGCGAAATTTTTAGTTGCATTGTGTTTGTAGTCACTAAAACTACCACCCGGCTTCGTTTTCGGTAGCAGTCTTGAGATACCCGGTATATACCTCATAACTAACCTAGCCCTCGGAACGTTTATCTACACATTCCGACTAGATAAGTTCCGATGCAATTTTCTTCTCTCCCTTGTTACCCATAGTTGAAATTGCAGAGACTGTAAGGTCGTACTTTCTCGATTTATTATGCTGTTCGAGTGGTCCGGTCAAGGTGAGCGCGGCGCCCGCCTCGAGCTTCAACTAAAATAAACACATTCGCGAAAACATGAATAATTTGAGTAGATACTGCAAAGCATCCGGATACGGCACGCTCAAGAAGGTTAATCGTGGGATTTGTGAGGACGCGCGATTTAACATTCACTGGCACACATCCTTAATTTAGAGAGTGCATCTGTTTTTGGATCAGTGCATCTCATTCGTCTTGCTGGACGTTTTTAGTATTGTGAAAATCCTCTGACAAGTTTATTTATTCCACTTTTATATTAAGAATTGTATGAAACACGCTGTCCCTGACGTAACCATAAAGCCAAATTCCATGTCATAATATATTACAAAAGCTACGTGACATTTGCCAAAATTTCATATTTTGTGACATCTAATACACCACAATAATCTCCGTCATAAATATTCCTGTTGTGCGTAGGTCTTGCGGAAGCGTCGCAATTTAAATAAACACACTGAATTATTTTATAAGGTGATATTAAATTAAGACGAAAGATTCCTTTCAACAAGTAACTATTTTATAACAAATGAACTATGTAACAATGCTATCTTTATAAATACATTGACAGTGTTATGATTTCTCTTGCCATAATAGCTAGAGTTGATTTGAGGCGCTTTTTATGGACAAAGAACGATCTGACAACAAAAACCACTTATGACTTTTTTATAACATGTCACAAGGTTTAATTAATATCGAATAGGAAAATATAGTTACTTTTTTATTTCTCAGAATTAAAAGCTTATTGTGCATTATAGTGTTTATTTTTTCCGTATTATTGAAACCAATTATTATTACAGGTTTCTAGGTTACGGTTTGACTTATCACCATTCCGATTAGCTAACATTTACATTACAAGTAAAACAACAAAATAAGCGCATTTGCGGCTGTTTTTATCTGCTCTGCGGTAACCGGCCACAACGCATTATTATATTTTATTCAAACGCTTTCTCAGAAAATGGGCAGCACCTAACGTGATTACTACAAAAAGGACGATTGTTTCATACTGTTTATCCACTACATATAGCCAAGTAAACAATATCAACAACATTTCGAGATATGAACTTTAGAGCTGTGAATTTAGAATTAAATATGGAATGACATGCAGTAGCTACTCGATAGTAGCTGCGAGTTATCGATCGACATAGGGTCGCGCACGCGCCGCTCTCGACCCGCCTTTATGATTTACACCGTGCTCCACTGAAGGGTGCCATTGTTGTCCCAACAGCATGGAAGTAGATTACACAATTGCATCGTTTGAGGCTTGTCGAAGGTTATCACGAATTATTAGCGCTCACGTCGACGGCCGTGCTCCGTTGGTATTTCACGTTTGTGATATTTGTCTGGTGTATCGGCTGCGCTGACCGCGTCCGAGCCGCGTCCGCTCTTTACACGCCACTAACAAGGAAACCAACTCGCGGACTTGCCCTTATTGTACCGCAATATTATTTATTGCTGCCCAGCTCCTATAATCGATTTTGTACTTTATATTTATGTTTATTAAAGGCATGATGTATGTAAAACGATTTGTCAAAATCGCATTTGCACTAAAATTAACTTCATTTACTGAGAATTGTTCGTGTTCTATTAGTTTGAGTATTGCTCTTTTTCGCACAAAGAGCATGGACAGCAATGTCTCCTTAAATGTCTTTGTAAATGCCATACGTAGATCAGTCTTGATTTATCATCACATTACAACATGCACGTACAAAACGTCGTCTTCTTGGAAACTTATTCCGCTCAAAATCAAAAGTAACTGTTGAACGTGTTTCATTTTTTCGTATTCTTTTTCGTGAAATGTGAATAAGTAATTAAGCCAATATTTGTCGGCTTACGTCATCACATTTCGTGGAATGTCCGCGTTCCAGTAACCATTGTTTAAAAATTAAGATTATACGCATTTTCGAAATAAATTTTCCATAAATGTTGCCAGAAATACGTGCCAAATTTTGGACTTCTTTACGCTTACAGGATTAGAAGTAATTTTGGCAGACGTGAGGTATAACAAATCCAGTTGTAACTAACTACACCAATTAGCGTTAATCAATTACGCGGTGTGCTGTCGATTCCGCGGAACCGGTGCTAATTCCCCACGGCTACCACGTGACACATCATCCGATCTGGTGGCCTGCCAAGCGGACCAACAGCATTCGCCAACGCCACATCTTGTACACTTTCCATTTTTGATGTTTTATTAATGTCTGCTTTTATTGCACCACTATTCTGCATATCTAGGTGAACGAGAATCGATACTCATTCATACAGATAACATTTTATTTATCAGGTTTAATTCACCTAGATACCAGGAAAAATATTATATTTATCAATGACGGAAATAATTGGTTAACAATATAGGAAGCGGAATTTTATAGAAAAACAAGAAGTGATGTGATCAATGATCACCTGACAAACTAGTAAACCAATAAATAAATGACATGACTATTTTAGAATGTTAACATTAAGTGGTCAGATTCTCACTATTCACTAACAGCTTTGCAACCTATAACTTTAATTTATGAAAAGTATTATAATATCTACTTTTCTATTTTAATTCTTGAAATCTGTATCAGCCCATATACGTCCCACTGCAGGGCACGGGCCTACTCTACAATCGAGAGTACGATTGAGAGTGCGTGGTGGCCTGTTGGTAAACGGATTAGACGCGGCTGCCTACATATTCACGGTGGTCGCGGGTTTGAATCCCAGCGCACACTTCTGACTTTTCGGAGTCATGTGTGTATTGATAGTCAATCACCACGCACTAAAACGGTGAAGGAAAACATCGTGAGGAAATCTGCATACCATAGCGATTTATAAGAATTTCTATGGTATGTAAGTCCGCCAACCCGCACTAGGCCAGCGTGGAGGACTATATGGCCTAACCACTCTCAATTCTTGAAATAAATATGTTAAAAATTAGAAGTAAATGTTTATAGTAGTACAAAATTAATGAGCTCTTGTGAAATATTACCTATAAGTATAGTATTCTTATAACACTTTATATGCAGACACTAAAATGAAGTAAAGAATTAAAATATAATCAAAATGTTAATCTTCATTCGCTTCGCTTTAATCGATTAAGAGACAATAGAAAAGGCCACAGGAATCGTACAGTATTTTCACATATTCAAGTACATTGCCGCTTTGATACAAGATACTCGTAGCGTGAATGTCGTTTCCATGGTATTGTGTGAAACGTTCGGCTTATCCTGGTAATAGGAATTCGTGCCGCATCAGCGAAACCTTCGCCAAGTAGCGAAGCTTTCACACCTCGTTTTTATGTTAGGTTGTACACTTGCTACTGCAACTTACGGTAATACTAAAAATAATAATTTAAAAATAACAATAGAACTTGCATGGTTTTGGGCGGTTCAATTAAGATCACTATACGAGAATCTAAATTATAAAAATATATTAGGTGGGTAAACTAAACAATTTTTTGCACGGGTTTGGTATCCTTAGATGTATCGTATCGTTCAGTGATTACATAATTTAGGAAATAAATATATAATAAAGTTTGTCAAACCATGGTTGTCTTGAGCTATCGTAAATCATGAATAACACAAATTCAATTTAACAAGTCATCGAACATTATAAACGGCTAATCAATTTATATTATGTTTGCAAACCGTGGTCTTATGGTTTTCATTTCATTATGATTATTTAATTCTGACAGAAGAAGAAAAAAAAAATTGAACTTTTGTTACATTAATTTAGATGTTTCCCAAAAGTATTAATCTCAGGCGTAAGCCAAATCGCTCACACATCCAAATAAAAAGAGGAAAAAATCAAAGCATATAATTTCAAAGGGGAAAACTGATGTTAAAACTTGGCGTAGAGTGTTACGATTAAACTTTATTGTTCGCGTGCCAACACGGAAAATAGTCGTTTGAAGCGATGACTCATTTCAGCTTTTTTTTCTAATAGCAACACAACCGTATGTCACCGTGAGTTTGCACTAACACAAAGGTTAATTACGATATTGTTTTTGTTTTAACTAAGCCATTGTTTGGGAGAAAGGATGCTGCATTCGGAAATGTCTGTTGCTTTTTATTACGAGCGATTCGTAAGAATGTTGTTTGTACAAGGCACTGAAGACCGGAGAGATAGCTTCGAATGCAAAAGTGACGTGGCTTTTCTAAGACTTTATATTTAAAAATTTTTTGTGTAATTGTTTGCCTTAACTTGAACGATTATTATATTCTTTTTAACATCCTAAAAATATTTTGTTTTGTAATAATTATGATGTGGTAATCTTTATTTATTGTAAAATATAGTAAAAACATAATGAACTAGTAGTATGGTAACTTTACATGTACTTTTGTATGCATTTATAAACAATTTCTCAAACCCGGTTCTGATAATATGAAAGCAATTTACATGGTAACTAGCAAATAAACAAGCTCTAGTGCATTATAATTGGCGACCTATTGCAGTTATTTGCCGATAATAAACTCCTTATTAACCTCTGTTACAGCCTTGACGTCACCGGAACTGCAATAAACGCGCCGACTCCAATACAAACATTATGATATTAAAAAGTAACAGTGTTACGAGGAAGAAATCGAATTAATTACCACATTCATAATGATTGCGGAGATAAGACAAACTTCTGTTTTGATTGCGTCAGTATGATTTTTATGATTGACCTTTTTGGATAATTATACAATTAAGAAAGTTCGATATTATCCGTTTTCCGTCTTTATTGTGATTCTACTGGATTTTTTCTGTATTCATATTAATCTGTATGTTCAATAATTATCAAACTGCCATGTTATTTTTAACAGCTCATGAAAAGTGATCACTACCAGTCATGAAACGTATAACAACTGAAAATCGAGCCGAAATATTTGATGCGGATCTTAACAGTTGCAAACATAGAAGGTACTTAGGTCAGGGCATACGCAATAAAGCCTTGGATTCCGGTAATTAATACTGACTGACAAAAACACATGAGCGTCTCTGTTACTTGCATTAGTTTTCCATAACACATTACTTTTGCAAAAATTACAAGTGCCTACCAAAAAAAAATATTAGACGACAAACTAAAATAGAGGTTTGAAAATATCATCATCACACCAACGCGAAGATAAAAATGGAAGAGTGAAAAAATATTGGCAAAAAGTTTTTGGTACATGTCATAATATATGCATTTAACGAGTGGCCACGTCTGAGATCCATCACGAATGTTTTGTTCCTACAAAGTTTTTACATTACGCAGGATTGACGTCAATACCGACACATTCTGCATGATCATAGAACTAATTGCTTACCGATATGGAGATCACGGCATCATTACTTTAATTTGATCCGGATAAGCCGTTATACGTCAATAAAATATTAGAATAGTAGCATAACATTCGTAATACGCTCTGGCATAAATATAAACTCCTGTTCATGACATAGCAACATAGGAGCCTTCGATGCTGTAATCTCCCAATTTTAAGGATCTATGTCTAGTTATAGTGCAACCTTATTTGCAAGGCCTCTTGTGCAACAGACTATCCTGTAATAAAAATTCGAAAAAAGGCGACATTTATATTCACAACCATAATAGATTTTCTCGGAAAAAAGGAAGAATATGTATATTCTCAGTCCTACACTTGGGCCTTGGCTCACTAAATACTTAAGTGTTTTGATACAGGTCTCTATTTAACAAGGTCTGATATCGACTCTATTCATTTAAGGAATGTATAAATTACTGGTAGGTTTCTCATATGTGATAAGCAGCCTGGGTAGGTACAAATGCAATGCCTATATCTCCCGCCAACCAGCAATGTAATGCACTGTTGTGTTTCGATTTGAAAGATATTATAGCCCGAATAACTAGTGAACATAATTAGACTTAATACCTTATATGTCTGGCTGACGAGTACAGTGGAATGCCAAGCATTGTTTAGTAATTCATGGTGTTGTATGATTTTGCTACAGGACATGAGCGGCCATATCGCTTACCATCAGGTGAATGGCATGATCAACTCGCCATTCATAACAAAAAAAATACACGTACATATTATGTGCGTATCATGAGACATGAAAAACACTGTTGTGGTCAATAAATTTCGAGAGTTCCAAGAACTTTGCACTCATCATGCATACTAAGATTCGAAACGTTTACACGTCATAAGGCTCTTGAAAATATCATTTTACTAACGTGAGCTCAAGTGCACATTAAATATTTATACGCTAAGAGAGCTTTTAGCTTCTTATGTTAAGGTAATTTCTACGCGCTCTACAATTTTTAATGGTAATTATATTTCCGTTGCTGACGAAGCATTTCACTTCAAATGTAAAGATGCATTCGTAATTTTCGACTAACTGAATACGTTCAATACAATAAAATAGCCTAGTGTTTTTACTTGCAATTAGCACAATGAAACGATTATGACAAGTTTGCTCAGTGAAAACACAGAGGGCGCCACCGGACTGTGGATATATAACATTCATAGTTGACTTTGATCCCGCAATAATTCTCGCTTATATAATGATAGAAAAACTAAACAAAAACAATGTAGCGATTCTACAAAACACTTTTAATAACCTACATACCAACGTTCCGCGAACTCAATTTTCAAGTGGCCAATAAAAGAAGTTGCAATCCAATCGACGGTGTTAACGATACGATTTTTTGTTCATACAAGCTTCCGCCAAACATAACCTCAAGCAGCATGACGCCATTCGACCTTCACCTTTATAGGATTTTATAAAATTTGCGGAAATTAACATTCCGTGAACAGTTTTGCCAGACTACACAATATTATTGTAACGTTAAACGTTGAAAGTCGTGCGGAAATGTTTATTTTATTGCCAGTGATTTTTAAATTCCTAGCACACATATAGCATTCCCCCGTTTCATGGAATTATTCATGCAGCGCGTAATATGACTCGTTATTATTGTCGAAGTTGCACTTTCTTATGTTACTGGAATTTTTCAAAATGCTGATGTAATTATAACACGAAAATTATTGTTGACCTCAGCCGGATTTCAATATTTATTTGCTGCAATCTTAAACAATGCTAGTGGAAACTTACCCCTCATCGAACATAAGTTTTACAGGAGCATAATAGCTAATACCGGCACGTTAGGCCCTCTTTTACCTTTACGTAAAGTACGTAGGATGCCCCAATTAACGTTATATGTGAATTTGTCCATTCAGAAAATTATTATTGTATCATGTGAACAAGTCTTAATCTATCATAAGTTTCACTAGGTTTGACGTCAGTCAAATCTCTCTTCAATTGAATTCGTTACAATGTATACACTTTGCATGTGTTTATTTTGGGTAATACATAACAATAATTGTGAGCAGTTTGTTAGAACATCATTATACCCAAATGGCACGCCATTTAAAATTAGATTATCTTAATTACAAGAGTTTCAATTTTTGTTTGTAAAACAATTAACAGCCTTGAGGATGGCGTCGCGTCGACTGGTCCGATCGGCGTTGTGCGCTTTACGCACTCGTTTCATTCATACGCCGCGTGCGTTTCGTGCGACATAATTCTAGTTGGCTTACGTGAACGGCAACACTAATGGCCTGTTCTCGCCCACTGTTGGCTGCGTGACTCGTTCCCACTTGGCTTCCTTCTCTCCACCTTCCTTGACTCCTCGACTGTCATCTTATACGGTATCAATGTACATATTTCTCACCCACAAGGTTTTACGATTTATGTCGTTTGTACATCCGTTATTTGTTTCTTTGTTCACATAACGTTTGATTAACTATCATTACACCTGATGATCATCCAACTAATGTTATTGCCGACAGGAAACAGCATCATACTCGTCTGTGTTTGTACTTATTATTTAATGAATGAATGTGTGATAATATGGCTAATGATTAATGAAAAGATCATATGGAATGCTTGCTTGCCAATAACTATTATTACTGACACTCCCGTTGCCTTGCCACTAACTAAACATCACTGCTTATGTATATCTTCACCCCGCTGAGAATGCTCTGCTTCGCTCGGCTGTTTTGTAGATTATTATGAATAAAATTTATGATACCGGTTTAGCACATAATCGGGGAAGTTAATCTATTTTTTATACCTGTTGGATACTGTTGGATAGGATACTGTTGATACTTGGTTTCTACACTGAAATAACACTAGAATAGTTAGTGAAACAAAACATTAGATTAGTATCAACTATAGCGAATATCGATCCTAGCCCAAACTTAGCTTCGGCTTAACTGTTCCAAAGTAAATGTTTAGTATAGTTAGCGTCCTTAGTGACCATATTCATTAACGTAAATGACATGTTTGTGCGTCTGTACGTTTGTAGTCAGTTTGTTTTGGAGCAGTTAGGTTTTGATTTCCTACGGAAGGGAGATCGTCGCTAGGGCTGTGGTGACGTGGTAATGTGTCGGCAGCATCAGCGGGCTGGCGCTGGCACTGGGCGGCAGCAGCGCCGGCAGCCCTGCGACGGCGGCGGAATCTCGCGACCAGACCACCACCTCGTCCCGGGCGCCCTCGCCACCGCCTTCCGAGAGGCTGCAACACTCCAGGTAGATGCGCTCCACGCTCGGAACGTTTGGCTTTCCTGGCTATGGTTGTTTTTGCACTTTGACGTCGGAAACTGGCTTTAAATACATCTTGGGTAAACTCTCACCCAATTAAACATATCTTCCGTACTAATACAATTGTGTTGAAAGAGCCAGTGTTCCGGGTGTCAATTATATTATCGGTGTTGGTGATTATTTTATGATTTTTTTTTTGTGGTTCACGGTAGTTGTTTTTGATGTATTTGATTATTAGAACGCCATACAACGTTCCTGGTATGTGTGCATGCTTGCCTACTCGAGTGTTTTTTTTTTATTAGAGCCATTTTGTTTTGTAATAGAAGTTTTGTCTGTACGTTTTTTGTATTGTGACATGCGTGAAACTTGTTTGTGTGTTTTTTACCTCTTCTTTGTGTGTCTTGTTAAAGGCATACGTTTTTTTTTGTTATCTAATACAATTGTATACATTGAGTTCACGCATTATATATTACTTCCACCCACGTGAAAAACTATTGTTAAGCTGCTAATTGTTACATCGATTTGTCAGCAGCTGGCAATGATGACTTTATAAATAATTTAAAAAGGCTGTAAAGAGTAATGATCGCTTCAAACGATACAATGTCACTGCCATTTGTCTTCTTCATGGCGAGGGAGTGACGTCATTGCTGTACTAAAGCGCCGATCATCCCGGTAATCGACTGTAATAACCGTATCTACCTGGTTTGAACGAGGAAAATAGCTTCTTGTTTCATCAGTAAATGAGACATAAATAATTTCTGTGTAAACAGACGCTTACAAAATGTTGTTAGTTTATACTAGTCCTTCGGAAAAGAGAAAATCATTTGTCCCGGTTATAGTTATAGCATCTATAATATAGGCAGCAAGCGTTCTGTCAGCTAAGGATACTGAAACGCAGACGTCATTACATAATAACTGGAGACAAGACAAAAATGCTGGTACGTAGATAAATCTGTAAAGGACCATATTTATTTCAAAAGAATCGAATATCATAAGACTGCTAAAACAATGTTTCATCAGAATTCACACCTTCGCATTTATATTCTAACCAACGCTACATTAATGAACCAACATGCTGGTGGTTGGTTAGTTGAACTGGAGTAATGAACAACATGCAAATTGATTACAGCTAAACAATAATTACATGCAATTTAAAATACGTTAAGAGCAGGTAGCGTTTAAGGCTTAAACCAAAACAAGTATGTAACACGTATGTATATAATTCACTTTGTTCGTACAACACATAATTTAGGAGCACAGCTCTCTGGGCTTACGTCATGCTCTCAGAATAGAGCGTGGTTGCTTTCAATGTAGTTATTGTAGATTTTTTACTGGAAGGTTATTGACTCGTGAATTTAGATGTCATGGCAAGGGTACGTACGGGACAGGGTTGTCGAAATGCCATTTAACATAATGAACATAATAATTCAAATATTTGATAATAAAATTATAAATACTTCAAATATCTAACAGGCTGAAAGTAATGACAATCAATAATTTTGTTTCGATGAAGGTGTAACCTAGCTCGTGCGGTGTGGTGTACCTCGAAATGGTTTAGTAAGAGCTTAGGAGAGAGAGTGAATCAATCTTGCTTTAACTAGTAATATTCTGTGTGGAAACTTGATGACGACACTAGACCACAACTTGTGAGGAAATTTTTGTATATGGAGGTTTCATTAATGATGTCAGCATTATTACTATGGCATACTTTAACCATATAAGGATTTCAAAAGTTTACATACCTACTCTCTAGATACAGTAGATAAAAAAGGATAGGTGCGACGGCAAAATGTATCCGGGTGTAGGGACATATTCGTGCGCTATAATTTTTATAAAAGGAGATATTTTGCAGCGATGCTAAAGTTGAATTTAAGGATATTTAGTACCTCACACTAACTTCAGAATTTCTTGTAACCAATATTATATCTATGCGGATTAACAATACCGTGCTTAACAATAATAGCAGAATATGTTGCAATCACCTTTACTGTATAAGGTAAAGCAATAAAATTTATTTAGATTGAAGCACGTATGTGCCAACCCAAGCCAGACTACAGAGCGGATGGTTAAAAAAATGGCGGCATTTACACCATCGCGAACACATAAAATATGATCGAAGATGTTTAGATTTTGAGTCTCTTAGGTATGTCGGAGTAAAATAAATGAGTTGACATTATTCTACTACTCTAGTAGAGTTGCTTATATCAAACGTACTCTTGCTAAAGTGCTTGTAAACTCCACTATTTAGTTTTCATTCATGTTTACTTATAGTTAGTTATTAATTGACAGAGAGGAACGACTTTTGATTCTATTAAAAAAGAGGCATTTATATTATATAGTCGCATGATTTTCAAAAGAGTAGTAAACTATATATCTTCACTATTATCGACACCGTCGATTCTATAAGAATTTACAACACTATCTGTTTCTGTATTTCGATTAGCTAGCTATAATATTGAACCAGTTGTAAGTATACTCATAAAAACAACGAACTTATAATTTAAGATTATTGTTAAATATAAATACATACAATTTGTTCAATAAATTACAGTCTTAATAACTCAAATGCTGTCATAAAGTAAGTATTTTATGTAATTTCTTCAGGGAGTCTTTCCTAGTTGTTACATTATGCGATTAATCAATCAGGAGTGGCCAGTATTTAAGTGGTCTGACTTTCTAACGTAAGAGGTTAATTGATTTTGCCTGTAAACGACTGTTTGTCAATGTAAACATAATTTGTTTCAACCGAGTGTTATGAACGAAATTATACTGAACATTCGAGTTTCTTCATTATTATAATTGAAAATTTCAACCGAGATATACATCTACATGCGTGTGTAGAGTAGATAATTCTTATGCTTAAATTTTCAATCATTTATATTCGTTATATATATGGGCTTCAGGACACGTATTATAGACAGGCTATATCCACAAAAAAAGAACTATGTAGTTAGCTCCAGATCTTAACAGTGGATGGCAGTACCATAGGAATAATAAAAATACTGAAAATAAAATTAAACACACTTCTACCTGTAGTAAAATAGTTAGTGCAAAATTAAAGTTTTTATGAATCAATGATAAATTAAACTCATTTGCAAAAAAAACGGGCACCTAAGCAATGAACCATTTCAAATGTTACTATTGGTTTGTTTGATAATTATAGGTAGTTTTACTTTCTCAATTTTGTAAATTAATAAGCAAATAATCGTTTTCGTCAGTATTATCATAAAAATTTGATAAAATTTATGGGTTTTAATGCTAAAGTTCACTAGTAGTGTATGCTCGCTAGTAGTGCATATGCTCGTGAAGTAAAAGTTAACAAAGATTTTTGTTTGTTTTTTCTTTAATAAAGTAAAAACAGATAAATGTTTAGTATCGAGTGTGACCCCCTCTAGCTGAAATCACAGCTTGAATTCGTCTGGGTATGCTAGCGAGGATATCCCGGATACTTGCTTGCGGAATACGTTCCCACTCCGCGGTAATCACATTCTTCAGCTCTCTGATGGTCTGCGGAGCCGGTTGTACTGATCTCACGCGTCGTTTCAGAACGTCCCAGACATGCTCTATAGGATTGAGCCTGGTTCTGGAAGAAAACCATGTACCCAACCAGGGGATGATCGTTTTCTTGCGAGTCGCGCATTGAGAAATCGCAAGTCTTCGTATGTGGACCTTAAGAACAACCTCGAAGAAGTCAGAAATGTGCATATTAGTCTATGGACGGTCAGGAGGAGGCTTCTCGCGGCCAATATACGCAGTCATCGCCCGGCCCGCGGCCCTAAGTTACTCCGTGAGCACAGAGTTGCCAGGCTTAGGTTTGCTCGAAATTGTGAGTCATGGACTCAAGAAGACTGGAATAGGGTATTGTTCTCCGATGAAGCCAGGATATCTCTGTTCGGTGAAGATCGACGTCGGCGAGTGCTTTGCAGAGGCTTGTTTTGAAGAAATCACATCATATGGTGGGGGCTCTGTTATGTTTTGGGCAGGAATAAATTCAATGGATCGTACAGAGTTAGTCTTCATTGAAAACGGCTCACTGACTGGTCATCGATACATAACGGAAGTTCTAATTCCTCATGCACAACCCGCATTGGCCGCTTTAGGCGAAGACTCATTTTTTATGGACGGCAACGCTCGCGCCCACCGGTCTGGCGATGTGGAAGCGTATGTGCAAGAGGTCGGCATTCGTCGTTTGGATTGGCCAGCTCGAAGTCCCGACCTCAATCCTATAGAGCATGTCTGGGACGTTCTGAAACGACGCGTGAGATCAGTACAACCGGCTCCGCAGACCATCAGAGAGCTGAAGAATGTGATTACCGCGGAGTGGGAACGTATTCCGCAAGCAAGTATCCGGGATATCCTCGCTAGCATACCCAGACGAATTCAAGCTGTGATTTCAGCTAGAGGAGGTCACACTCGATACTAAACATTTATCTGCTTTTACTTTATTAAAGAAAAAACAAACAAAAATCTTTATTAACTTTTACTTCACGAGCATATGCACTACTAGCGAGCATACACTACTAGTGAACTTTAGCATTAAAACCCACAAATTTTATCAAATTTTTATGATAATACTGACGAAAACGATTATTTGCTTATTAATTTACAAAATTGAGAAATTAAAACTAACTATAATTATCAAACAAACCAATAGTAACATTTGAAATGGTTCATTGCTTAGGTGCCCGTTTTTTTGCAAATGAGTTTATTTTAAATTAGTTTAATTACGTCAATGACAACAGGAAATATTTCCTGTCGTTTAGGCGGCAGTTTAGTGTGGAGGTCATGTGATTAATCACAATGTACCAAAAGATATAACATAATTTTCCTTAGTATAACATATTAATGACTAATATTACAATGTAAATAAAATAATAACATTAACATATTCAGCGTACCAACTGTGTAAACGCGTTCACATTGAAACAACCTAATGGTATAATGATGATAACACTTGTTATGAGCAATTTTTTTCATTAAATTACAGGACCGCACTTAGAATTGAATTTTCGCAAGTAATTCAACATAATTGTTTCGCAGTTAATATGATGGATTCGTCGTAACTCCATGGTTTTTATGCACCACAAAAAATGACATTGTGATTTCCATTTCGAGAATTAATTTCTAAATATTATCGCTACGGTTGTATGTACCTAAATAAGCTTTTCGACAATGTAGATGACTGTATGGTAAGAATATTTATATGTAAATTGTTCAACGTTGTGATTTGTTTTGTGAAAAGCACTCAACTGAAACACATGCCATGAATAATCTCATCTCTGTAAATGATAGTTTTTGAACTCCGCCAGTTATAAAAACGTATAAAAAATATAAAGACAATTTAATAGATATTTCTTTCAATCGATAGTTCACGCATCAACGACCGCTACCGTGTATATTAATGTTCACGACGCGTCCTTCAGAAAGCGGTTAGAGTATGATCGGCCACTAGCATTGTTTACTTTCCACTCGTAACCGCAATAAACGCTTTGCTCCTCAGTTAACGCTTAGGCACGGTAAAATTTTCACATAGTTATACACCGGTAATAGTCGGCCTGGTACTGTCGCGGAGGTTTTTGCGAAGCTCGTTGAGCAAAGTGAGCAATTACACCGGCGTTAATACGAGAGCAGAGTGCTCTTAAAACTATGCGCGCACATCTGCACTATGATATTGGAATGGGTTCACGCGTTCAACGCGACGCGATGAGGGCGAAATCTCTCTTGTATATAACAAGCTTTGTTTGAAGGATTTTTAAGTTTACTGTGAAATTAATGCTAACAAATTGTGGACAGGAATCTTATGTTTGTATAGTTGTTAAAAAATGGTAGATTTTCTCAGTTACTTAGAACTTAAACTTATCTATGAATAGTATCGCGTCAATTATGCGTGTAAAATAATAAAAACAAACTAATTATAGAACGAGAGATGGATGCAGATTTTATAACCACTTCTAAGTTATTGTATACTTACTCTAACAGTATAAGAATTAAAGAAAAATAATTCAATATTACTTAAACCGTTTTTTGGTTCTATCTATCCCTCGTTGTAGAAAATATGAATTATCACTCGCGAGCATGTATAAAAATCTATATCAACACCTTTTTATAGCAATGACATTTAACATTCGTCTACGGCAAAAAACTAAGCTACCAAACATCATAATGTAGCAAAAAAGAAAACATTCAAGCATTATTCTGCGAATATAAAACGACATAATTTGATGTGTTATGAACAACAAATTTCTTTTATTGTCTGGGCAATGTTATGGATTGTAATACAAAATAAAAGTTTCGTTTCGAAAAGGTCTGAACGACATTGCGTGCGGATTAGATATTTGTTATCAACAAGGGCACTGCAGAATTAATTTAAAGAAGTTCGAGTCAAAGAACTTGTATCTATAAAGAGGTGCGATAGATTTTATTAAATTGTATTGATTCAATTAAAATTTTATGTTTGTGATTCGGTCTCTTTCTTTGTGTCTACAAAGTTGACTTTTGATCTTTTGCTTCGTCTTTTCTGAGTATTAGTATTGAATTATCTATACTAATATTATAAAAACTAAATATTTGTTTATTTGCCTTGAAAGGGTGTGAAACTAATAGACTTAGTTTAAAAAATCTCACACAATTGCAATCCTACATTATCATTGATATGCTATAGAATATTTTCATAAAAGTGTCACTTCACCCGATGAAGCGGGGCTGGGCAGCTAGTATTGAATAAAATTCTCTATCTGTACTTTAATTATTATTCAGTTAAGAAATAATTAATAAAGCGAAGATGTTAATTATGCAAGTAAACTACTTTTACTGCTATCTACCGTTCCGTTTACCAAGATTTGTATATTATGTATCAATAAATTCTGTAAATAAAGAACTTCTAATCCACCGCAGCCTTGCTATATTTATAAGCGACGTGTATTTAAACACCATTTATTCCTAACGTGGGTGGACACGGCAACCTTTACTAATTTAACCTTACCAAAATTACGTCATCGACTAGATGGTCTTAGATAAAAGCCAACCCTACGCATAAACTACAGCCAGTGGCGGCAATCATAATTAATCAAACTATAGGTAAGTTATCCACAGTGTAGTAACCTTAGGTACTTAGGAAAGTGTTGGTATCAGGAACAAAATTCGTTGAATGAGTTGTGGTCTCCTCTTTAGTCAATTGCACCAATGAAAATTTATAAAATAGTGCTTGTTTTTTGAAATCTGGCATTAAAATATACCATTCCAAGACGAATAAAAGATCAAGAAAATGATTTCATGAAGGAGTATAGAATTAATTTCAGTATATTAATTTACTAAAACTCGTGGCACAAATATATTTGGTAATCAATCCAGTATTATGTCTAGTCAATGTTGTACGTTAAACAACACACTTCCCAGCACACCGTTTCACTGTTGAATTCACTGTGACCAAGTTGACGCATGTAAAGCTCATCGACACGACACCCCTTAGCTATTTACACGCTCCACTTGCCACCCCGCCAGGGTTGGATATATTGAATACAGCGTACCTACCGGGACTATCCTGTCGCCGGAGTGGAATTAATCCCTACGTAGCTATACGTAGCTAACTTCACGATATGTGGGGATACGCGAATTGTTCAAGTGGAAATGCGAGAAACAATAGAAATGTTGCCGTTGTAGACAGTGTTTTGTTTTAAAAATAAATTTAAATGTAAACAGAATTCGAGTTATGCTAGGCGTTGAGTCGACACCTGCAAACCCAGAGGCAGTTTAACGTATGGTTTATGAATTTTATATGTGCTGATGTTGTATATATAAATGCTTATTTAAAAGGCTTTATTTTCTTCAACAGTAAAATTCTTACAAATTATAGCAGTTACTAAAAGCATTCTTTCAATAATCTTATTATAGCATCTTCCTAAAAAGAATCTAATTGCGGCGCAACTTTTGCAATTCCTTGTAGCTGTTAAAATCTTCCACCACGTTTTACCCGTTATAATCTGGCCATCAACCGCCAACTAGAGCTGGGTTCGATGCCCGGCGAAAGCAACACCATGACCTCATAAATTTGCTATTCGCAATTCATAATTTCGGACATTGTCGTACCACCGTCTATTGTAATTGTGCACGCAATTTTGACTCACATTACTGTTGCGTAAAGGAGATACTGGCTTGTATCGTCTGCTAAGTACCATGTTAGCCGCGCGTTAGCCTGTCAATCGCTCTTCGTGAAGCAATACGTGGCTCAACAACGATTTGTGCACGATTTTGTATCGTATCTATGCCATTTCCAGCTATCAGACTTCCACTTACATTAATATTCGATCCGTTTCCCATCGCAATCAGTATTGGACATTACGACTCAGATACAATGCAAACGATACGAGAGCAATACAGGAAACTGTGATCTCATTCCCTCCACTCAGTCACCATTATTATCTTACTTTCATACCGGTCTAATGCCGTCATTCTTGCCTTAGCAACAAGGCATTAACGTCACCGCATACGACATTGAAACCTATCCTGAGTGGTCGCAACCACAGCCGTGAGATGCGCCCGCGCACCGAACCGTGCAAGGACTCAACGTGACGTCATCCACACTCACTGCCACAAGCCCCGTTGCAAAATATGCCTTTCTCCAAACAACAAGGGATTAAATTCCCGCGTACGTTGCGAAGCCTCATAATCTGGCATTTGCGGTTTTACCTTACCGCGTGACAGTACAAATGTTAATATTTCGCCGTCGACTTATGATGAACTGCTAATCGATGCGTTCGATATTAAACTGTATCCAATTTGCACGACAAAAGCCCACGATTTTACTATTTGCGGAACTGTTCCAGTTTTGAAATTGTCGTAATTTAAATAAAATACAAACGTAACACGTAGTTATATATTCGCGGCTGGTTCAACTGCGGCGATGATGTCAGCTTATTTGTTGGTTTCTGTAGTCAAATGGCATTCACGCGGATTAAATGTTATACAACTAATCCGCCTAGCGATTAGCATAATACACGACACATTACTTTCTACGTCTAATATTGTAATCCATACGTAGTACGTTGTACATTTTGTTACGTTCCAGATTGAGGAGTAGTAATAAAGCAATCATAGCCGGTGGGCTATGATTGGACATTCTTTGTTTTCTTTTTATATGAGGTGTAATATAAAAAGAAAACAAACAATGTCCAATAACATACATACATAAACTCACGCCTTTTTCCCAAAAGGGGTAGGCAGAGGTGCCAGGACACCCACATTTCGCCTTGTATGTTCCGTCCCACAATGTGATAGGTGGCGAGCCTATCGCCATATCAGGCACAAATTCCTGACTCTGGGCTGATAATGAATAGAAAAATCCAATATCACTTTGCCCAACCCGGGATTCGAACCCGAGACCTCAGCTTTGTAACCGTACCTTAGTACAACTACGCCACCGAGGCAGTCCAATAACATTTTATTATAAGTATGGCAAAAACAACCGCTCAATTTGATTTTGGTTCGTAAAGCAATTTATCAAATATAATTCCCGGAATCATTTTATGTTTCATAAATTGATTTAATTATAAACTTGACCTATAAAGCTTTCTTTACAGTTTCCGGTTTTCTTCCAGCGCATAGCCTTGATGCGCTCGGCCCAAAGGTCTCCCGGCCCGTGTCGATAAACATTCACTTGCTTTCGCATGAATGAAACCGAATACTTTCATTAACGATCGCAATATTAAATGCTAGTGCCGTAACGTGCATGTTTTTCACGTTTACATAAAACGATCGTGTAACTAGAGTATGTATTATAAGAACTTCCATTTATTCCCCTTGGCCCGAGCGTAGTAATTCTTAAAGTTACAGATTGATAAAGTCTTGACAAGTGACGAAATGTTTATTAATCTGAAAGTTAATTTTTGTCATTCATCAGTTGCGTCTATCAAATGCCTAGTTGACCTTGCATCAGTATTCGTAACAGTGACACCGATGTGCAGGGCGAGCCTCGTCTTTGATCCGATTGTGCAAAAGTGTGCTATTAAAATGACGCCTGTTTTTATGTTATTAGCAATTAGTCCATCATTTTTTTAATTTACAAAATTATTTGCCTCGTAAACATAATGCATAATCATAACTTTACACTACACGTAAGTAAAGAAATTAAACTTGTATTTATTGCCAATATTTCTAATGAATTTGGTTGCACAGGTGCTCTGTTATCGTTAACTTATTTATTTTTTGCTCACCCGTTTAAAAAGTCATATCTAGGTAAACTCTTTTTTATTATCCTATTACCTATGATTAAGGGGTTTCTATCTTAAGTATTAGGACACAAGCATCATTTTAAAACCGTTGAACACAAAATGGGGGCGTGACTTTGTCGTCGGTGCCAAAGATTTGCGACCCACTTGCCAAGTTTCTGCGACGATGATCGCCTCACACCGGAATGCGTGAGACGCTGTATGTGTACCATATCTAATATTATCTAATTCAAATACTTTTGCAATTGATGATTGCATGCTTTCTTTTGTATCGAGAGACGCGTCAGTTGGCATGTGGTGTGCGCAAGACGCTACATCCGTCATGAGTGACGGCTGTTATCTTGCGCACACAAATAATTGCCAAAATATATTTTTTTCCTTTTTTAATTTTAAATTTCATTTCGTACCTATTAATACCATAAATATTTCGAATCCTTAGGACTTTCATAGTTATTCTTTTATTTGTGTAGATTCATTCCAATTCTTCTTATTTTGTAAATCTGTCATCATGAAAAATGTCTTTTTTTCCATTGTCTCCGGTAATTATTCTTCGTCACTATGTTCTTCAAAATAATTCAGTTTTAAACCTGTTACAACTCCAAATTAGTTTACACAGCTCGTTGTCATGTTAACTAAATCCTTTGAAATGGTTCTTCTAGTTTTTGTAACTATTTATTCGTATACATATTATACAACCTGTATAATCTATCTGCTTAAACTTGCTAATTCGTTTTGCGAAGTTCTATAATATTATGTTTATATTTGTTCTTAATATTTTTGTGTCAATAAGAGTAGCGTCCGTTATATGGCTTTATCATTGTTTATTAACCAACGTTTACTGTTTCTTTTATAATAGTCTTGACAAACATAACATCTTGTGTGAGAAGAGGTCGTCGCACTGCGTGTCGGTTTTGACGCGCGCGTTTCATTTTTGTCACCGGTAACTTGTTTTATCGCCGGTACGTTTGCGGTGAACTTTCTTCGCTTATTAACATGGTTGTTTTCAAATGATTAATCATAGTATCATTCATTACTAATTAGCGCTCCTTGTTAATAATAAAACAGCATAGCGGAATTTGTAATTATAAGTTTTCTTTCAACATTGGCGGCAACCTGTTCTTAAAAGTGGTCATTTCTAATCTAGCCTTTAATATCAATATAAGCAAAACAGTTACGACAGCTAATAAAAAATCTAATTCAGAACAAGAATAAATTACCCACTGGTCGATGCGTAACAATGACACCATTACAAAGTCCATCGCTCGTTAATTTGCAGACCGCGTGTCTAGGATAGCGATTATACTAATTTTATTACTTCGTGAGAGATCTCTCCTGATTCACCATAACAATATAACAAACTGACCTAGCTAAACGCGTTTTAAAGATACGGTAATGTTTATTAATTGCATTAAAGTCATATTTCGTTGGTGGACCTATTTACGTGTGAAGTCTAGCGGTCTATTCCATTACGAAGGTGTGGTTCGTGATAGTATACAATCAGAACAGATTCGTTGGCTAAATCATATTTAAATAGTCTTACCAAAATCATACAACATATCACAAAGTCTATGATAGCTTTTTTGCCCCACTGTTGGGCACATTAACCCCTCTCATCGTGTGAGGTTTACTTTTAGACCACCATGTTAGCATAATGCGGGTAGGTGGGCGGATCGATTTCTTTAGACAGAAGCCAGATCAGTGTCAACATTTTCAAGTGAATGCAAGTGTTCCTCGTGACAAAGTAACTTCTACCATTATTAACGTATGATACACCTCTTATATGATATCAAAATATTTTTGCTACCAGTAATTAAACCCGTCATTTCAATTTAGTTGTATTGCCAAAAACCGTTCTAGTGCATAAACGTACCCAACTGGCGTGCTTGAAGAAATTAATGACGGTGAAGATAAATGTTACGACCTGATGCATCTGTACCTACCCCACGACGAAGGAGCAAGCAGTACTCCCGACAGAAAGTGCACCATCGTCGGTAAACCTAGATCATTTACGAGATCGCAGTTGAGTTATTAGAGGATCGGCTATGGGAAATATAATTTGATACGAGTATCTGGCCTTTGGTTTGGTTATAATTTTACATGATTGCATAAAAATAATTAACATCGAAGTCGAGCCGGTTCATACATTCATTAGTGGAAACTACAGCTTTGCTCTACTTACTATACATTTCTAAAATGTTATTGTAAATAGCAATAATAACATAATGTTCTGAAATTGAACAGTCATCGCGACCGTAGGAAAAGTACGGTTGTTTAATTGCAATAAGTTCGCGAGCGAGCTCCCCACGTATTGAAATTGACGGACGAGACGCTAGTTGATTATTCAACGGTTTCAATTAAACGTGTGTTAACATTGACCCGAGACGCAAATAGACGGCTGCACATGTGTTCGTACGCAGCGTCACTCGGACCATCATGATGATACCTACCACATGGACTGTCGGTTTTATATTTATTCTCAGAATGTCATGAATGTTGGTGATGGATTACTTTAGTTTTCTAGTGGGAGGTGTAAGGTATCAAGAGGTGGCGGTAATATATAGGTCTTTTTTTGTTTTAAAATATGCTGTTATATTTTTCATGTAAATAAAAAATGGCATCTCTTCTTGTAGTCGTAAAAATATTTTCATTTTCTTTGATCTTGACATAAAACTTTTACCTTAAATACAGTGTATTACATATAAATGACGGATTAGGGCAGATAATGTCGTTTATTATTTTTGGACATATACTATCAGCATTATCATCCTTTTGCTGTCCACTGCTGGACATAGACCTCCTCCAAATTGCGGCATTTCACAACGTCTTCGAACATCTTCTATGAAAACATAAAATTGTTACGAATCAATTGAATACCCTTAAACAAGTAACAAACAACATCAGCATATATTTTTTTATATTAAGATCTGATTCACTGTAATAAGACACAAGATAAATATTTCCACAACGCAATCGAAATGCCGTCGGCTAATAGCAAAATACATAGTTTGCCATGCGGACTGAACGTCGGAAGCCAAGCGCCAACCAGTAGTGAATTCACACAAAAATGCCAACAAATTCCACGAACCGCGTGCCTTGCCACGCGAGAATATTTTTATTGCGTTGTTTTGATCATGCCAACACATATGTAATGCTGACAATTATCTGTTACAATAAATACGTCGCTGTCTGAATATATGTCTCCTGAAAAAATATTATGAAACATTCAGAGGAAAGTACCTTTACAACGCCATCACATGAGATATGCTAGCATACGCTTTGGCATGGAAAAGTAAATAGTATCAGTAATTTGTTACGTCCAACAAATGTGTATGGTATTTTATTGCCATCGGGAAAAGCACCGGGTGATTCAACGAATGTCGTCGCGTATTATACATTTGTTTATAGGGCAGGTTGTTTTCGACCTCATATATCAAAATTTGTCATTTGCTATTTGTCTTTTAATTTATTCAATATTTGCTGCCAACTTTCTATATTCTACTACATTCTGCATTTGAATTTACGACACGCCATTTGTGTAACAAAAGGGACATGCAATTTTATATCTAATACAATTTTATTTTGAAACGCGGTAAGTAAAATCCATTTGTAACAACTTGCGGTGAATGTGCGACGGTAGTTAGGACGTCCGCGATGGGGCAATGATCGCGAAAGGAGATTTGGTACAAACTGGATTAAAAGTTCCCGCTTTCATACTCAGTGGCCAGTACTCATAGAATTTTACTCTTGGCCATGAACTTCAGTTTGCTCATAATGTTAATAATGATAGTAAACATGACAAGTCTCATGAATATTATGACCTATTATGAACTTGGTATTGAAGCGTCTGAAAGTTCTGATATAAAACTGGTCTCTACCAATACAATTGTAATCCGCGTAGAAGTTACTAGACAAGTTTATTACGTTTCTAGAACGTTCACCACATTCGCGGCCGTCAATACATTCGACATCCGAACTAATAATTGATTTGTTGTATCTGCCTTCAATAGTGGCATTAATAGGATGCCGTCATCCAGTACACATCGCGTCCATTGAATAGCGTCGTACATTCACTGTGGGCTGAACTATCGCGCGCATAAGAAATGATGTCTGTTACCGTTAACATCTGTCAGTGGGTTTTATATCTGATGGACGGTGCTTGGCCGGCGTAACGGTGAACCATCGCACAATGGTGTTGGCGGCTGGCGGAGCGCGGCTCGCCTAAGGGTGGTACAGTTAGGCCTCGTGCCTTGCATGAGGAAGGGGCGGGCGAGGTGCCACCACTGCGCGTCCCGACATCACTGATGATGATTAATTGACCCACTCCGCTCACTCTATTATATTGTTAGCAGTTCTTTACTACAAAGTACATCTAAAACTACAACAAAAATACCAGTGGGCGGAACATAAATCAGTCAGCATTCAAAGTGGTACTAAAACATTGCTTTATGTTCACCATATTGGATGATTTAATAATAACAAATTCAGATCCGAGTGTGGGTGGAGTGATATTTCTGTCGAATTGTGACGTGTTTTTACCATGCAAATGTTTAAAGATGGCCGTAAACTGATATTTGGTATTGATATTTCGTAAATAAAGCTTTTTGTAGAGCTACAAATGTAAATTAATTCCAACAGTGTTATAATTTATATATTTAAGTATAGGCTTGATAGTAAACAGATGCATCTCATGACTTTTATACAGAAAAAGAGGAAACTGAAGCGACTACACAATAGATTCACTGCTTAGAGGCGAAGCTAATGTAAAATTTAAACATAGGATTACTAAGATATTAAAACATATTACCGAGTTTATAGATAAAGACGTGTTTCCCTGTCTGATGAACCTGAAATGTTCTTTCATCATAGAAACTTTTGCCAAGCACTGAACCCATGAAGATTGAAAAGATAATGTGTCGGTGCTACCGGTGGGTTAATTACGAATTGACGGAAATGTAAAATGTTAACCGTTAATGATTAACTGTAATTATAAACTGAACGTTTGTAATCAGGAAAGCGCTATTTACTATTTTATATAGCTATTATACGCTGTTTCATAGCAACTCATTTAATTACGATATGATGATAATCAAACGTAATATAATAACAGAAAACTTAATAGTGATTAAGATATGGAATTACATTAGAAGTATTTATATTTGTACTTACTCTTGTCATATTACTATTGTTTGATATAACTTTTATATTTACATTATACGAATCACAAATCGATATTATAATTAGTAATTACCAATTGAAGCAACAGACAGGAAATATTCACACGCAACCTTGAATATAACCAAGGCATTTCTTAAAAGACAAGGACAATGTAGAATAATATTTCGAATGTAAGGTACATATAAAATAGTAAATTCAAACGCCTATCAATTAAGATTAGCGTTTTTTCAGAATTGGTACAATTCTATGCTAAAGAATTGTCTATAGTTGATATAAATGTAAAGTTAATTTTTCTCCTCATCTTGAAACTGAAATGGTACGTAAACCGTAATTGCATAAATTGTTATACAGGGAAACTACGAAATCATCGATCAAATAGATCTTTCAGCAGTGTAGCTTTGGGAAAACCTAAATAAACTTATTCATATTGACTAAGTCAACACATCGATTTCTTTCTACGTTATATTCACAGTGCAGAGATATTTACGGACTTTCCCGATGGTCACTTACTCAGCAAGCAACACATTTTGGAAACCCCATATTGACATCCATCCATTTTTTATGTTATTGGTCTGCATTTGTATGAACTAAACCATGCAGAAAAACCATCTTTTCGTTTTGTCACAAATGTCTTGGAGGTCACCCAGAAGTCTTACGGTCCGCTTATTTTCAATATAGATTCACCCGCGAAATAATCTCTCCCGGGGTCAGACGTAGAAATATAGACATTATTAATATAAGACCTAAAGTTGATACAAATTACACAATTCAGTAATATTTTTCGGAAATAGCAATAATGATGCGAGATTACGATTGCGTTTCGGTCCAGATACTGCGATGAACAGGCGCGTCGTGCGCAGTGATCGAAGTGTCACCATTCGTTTAGTTGGTCAAGTTATAAATACCCTGACAGTGTTACATAATCGGTTCCAGCGCATACGGCAATACGATATGTAGTGGGTTGTGATGAACGAATAAATAAATAAAGTATTAAGTATTTGCAAATTAAAATAGACAATGATACTACCCACGTAGTTAATGACGAGGTCATAGACACCGTGAATGTCAAGACCATGACAATCCGAGAGACGTTCTAAAGGTGGCATAGAATGGTCGTTGTTCGGGATTATACTGATGCTAGAAGAAAAGAGTGGACTGTAATGTCAATGACGTGAAGTCAATGAAATGAAAATCTCCAATGAAATAATCCATATCATTCTGCATTCCCAAAAGACATGCACAATATTTTCGGTCAAAAGAAAAATGAAATAATCTCACTTCTTATATATCCACTTTATTTTTATGGACACTAATCTCTAGATGTGACTTACCTTTTATCCAAACTTTTTAAATTCACAATTTTATTTTCCGCTAGAAGATATATTTTACATCATAGTTGGTTATTCACATTTAGGGTTATTTAAAACTTCTTGTTTCTGTTGGTTATTCACATTTACGTTAATTTTTAACTTCATAATAAATTAAGAAGCCAGGAAACCATATAATACATAATTTTCTGTTACTGTATCCAATATCATAAACATCAAAAGGCATATAATTTCGTAACCGGTGTATAAAATATAAATTCTAATTAAATAACAACTACGATATCCGGTAAACATTAACGTATATTAAATACCTATTCATCAATCAGTCACGTGTTAATATTGTAGAAAACATTTTTTTTATATAAACCGACACGTGACATGACATAGCTGACATTATTTTAAAAACAATGTGTCGTTTAAGCGATATAAATAATAGCAAGCTGTGTCACTATGCCGGTGTGCATCCGTATATGTCATTCGGATGATAGATACAAATTATCGCAGCATAAGGTAATATTGAGTTGGTGATGCATACATTGATATGCAACTTATTTAGATCAGTTAGTAATTACACATTCTCGTCAAGTCATTGCACTGAAAGAAGCCTTCATGGTGGAAGAATTGTAAACGACAATTTAAAATTCGATTTATGTATTAAATATCTCTTGCATAGAATTACACGTCGAGCTATAAGTTGTAATTATTGCAGTTTCCCAATGCTAACAGATAGGCAGAGCGCGTTTGAAACACTACAGACTATGCGAAGATATCCTCATATTATGATGGTTCTGTTGACGAAACAAAATACAAAACGAAAGCCTAATTGGACCAACACTGATGCCCTCAGTGGTCTTGACTAAAATGTTGAGTTATCCATGTTTTATTCAAATAACCGATTAGAATATTTTTAAATACAATCCATGTTTTAATTAATTCTAATCCAGCAATAAAAATTGTAGTAGTAACATATATCTATTCTAGTTGACGTAATTACTTTGAAACTAAGACATGAGCATAATGTTTACGTAACGTCAATTCTTATATATTTTTAAGTTTACCTTACCGCAAAAACTTACTGAAATCGTGTAAAAAAATTTATTCCATGACACACTGGTCTCATCGCCAATTTTAATTACCTAATTAGCATTCACTTTGAATACCTTTATTGATACAAAGTAGAGTTTGTGAACTCCACGACATGCACAATTAGATAAATATTCAAATAAAGTCCTCGGAAACGATATATATTCGAACTAAAGTAGGAACTTCCGTCAATGTTGTCTTCCTACGTCAAAATACTTTTAGCTAACAATTTGATTCGGTATTATGAATAATTCACGGTTGTTGAATAAGAATATTACGTTCAGAACAATTACATCTTCATTATCTACAATAAGTTGAGTTCTATTATTGGTAATTCGTAAAAGGAAATAATAAACAAGGTGTATTTTTTTAACCTTTGTAAAGGCCAGGCCCTGCCCTGCCCAAGCGATTACAAGTTGTTCCTTTTACAGTTTAAAAAATAACAATATTATCTTGCTTACTTCATCGGATGTTTATCCATTGACGTAGGATCTCAGATTTTATGGTACTTGTTGCATTAACTGGGGGATTTAGGTAACATTGACTTTACTCAAGCTGAGCTGATATTGGCGAGTTTCCTCCTTATCCGACAACAACTAAACACTGTAGGCATAAAATTGAAACGGTGAGTAATAATATATTCATATAAATGACGAGAAGCTGTGCATTATGAAGATCACACAGCTGCTTCGTGCGTCCGCGCGTGCTGCGAAACGTGATTTATGCATTTCTAATGACACTAGCATCAACCACTGCGATTGTCGATTGTATAACAAGAGTTTGTCACCATGCCGCCTTGCGTCCAACACGGAAATCTTCCGTGAAAAACACAAACATTTGAACAAACTGACCCAATGTCACACTGTAGATAAACCGCTAATTATTTAGGCTCGCACCACTGATATGCTTTATTGCTTGTTTATACTGGCTCGGCTGTTTTGACGGCAAACATACAACTGGCATGGCATTGTGTAAAAAGCGCCGAAATCGAGTCAATATTATCATATGGTAATTGATGCGGTATTTGAACATAAATACGGGTGTTAGTTCGTGATTAATGCTGTTGCATTGAACAGTTTATTTTTATAATATGTCAATATTTGTCATGGTATTTGGGGATATTTGGAATTTATGTCCTAGTTGATCTGTTTTGTATGATTTAGTTGCAATTTTATCATTTATTGATGAAATGATTTTTGTCATTTACTAATCACAAAGGAATATTGCTTAAACAGTCTATGTTTTGCATTTGAAATTAATTAGCCTAACTCTATGGCTGGTTTACTCCGAATAATTTATACTCATGTTATATACTAAATGTTACTTCAAAACGTTGGATAATCTTTTTCTTCGATGTCCAATCAATTTTGTTGCAACTAATAACCAATCTTTTTTCACGCTTTACGCAATTGCATTACAAGATTACTCAATATGTCCTTTTGTGTAAAGATTGTATAAAATATGACAATTCATTATGAATCAATATTTATCGAAGTGTCTTTGTTTCAAGTCACGCATAAAAAGCATAAAATTACATTAATAAACATTAAATGCGATGTATACGACATGTAATGCGGAATGTACATTTTTATCGTGATTTATGTGATTCCTGCAAGATACCGGCGTAGAGCTGTAACCGACGCGAATCTGGTTGCACACAAAGCAAATTGCCGTTCAATAGGCCAGCGCGAATCGAAACAGTACATTTTGCTATTGTACTGTTAATATCACTAGGGCGATACGTACACAGAAGCGTGTTCCAATTGAACTACATTCAAATCCACTTTGCTCACCGCTGCCACGTGTATACATTAATTGTTCGTGATTTGTGATTTGTTTTCAATGTTGTCCCATATTGTTATTCACGTTTATTTATAATAAATGTTTTCATGTGCCAGATTATTATTATTGTTATATGTATCCTTTTTGTCTTGAAGCTTTGAACCCTCTTGCCTATCAACTTATTTCTCTTTCTGTATTTTATGTTCCGTTTTTGCATAAATTGCTACATCATGACAAATCTGAAATGTTAAGTAGCGTATAATGTGTGTAAAGATAAAAATATTGACATTCCTATTTCTGTTTCAGGTAAGGCAATGTCTTCTAAGCGGGTGACCTCTTTCGCGAAACGAAGGTACGTCGTTTGTGAGTGATCAATCAAAAAAAATCACGCCACACTCTAAATTATTATACAGACGAGCTCGGTCGGTTGTCGTGCCGGTTCCACATCCACAAAACGAACATCGTATAATACGGTTCGTCACTTTTGTGTCAATCCCGACATCTTTGTCTCGTATGGTGCGTGAGGTTGGAACAAACTAACCTGTCCTCTGTGTATTCAACAAACAGCGAGGTCGTCCACCCCGATGGTTACTTAATGTCCGCGATTAGTCATGAGGCCAGAGCAAATATTTGTTCAACGCTCAGTTTGTGATCATAATATGTTTCCACTAAAAACCACATATCGTGATGTATTTGAATTTTGTAAATACACTCTAAGAGACAAAATTAGTCAGTGCAAGTTATTTGCGACAGTGCGCTTGGTCATCGTGTTGTGTCATTGTTGGTTTTATTCGTTCAACGCATGACGTCACGGAAGTTATGTCGTCAGTGGTTCGATGCAGCGTGTGACATCAGCTTTTCGTGTTCGTTGACCTTAAAGTGAACGTATACTGTCAATGATTAAAAATAACTTAGTGATGATATGTGTATGAATTAGTATGTTTGCTAATGTCGTTTCCGGTTCTTTGTAGTTGAATAATATTAATGAGCTGAAAATTAATTGATCACGCCTATGACGAATTTATGGTTACTTTGTCTAGTCAAATATAAATCAATGCATAAGTTTAATAGTACCATATCGTTTTCCAATACGATTCATCACTCGTAACTTGAAATGGATTTTTAGTCTACTGACTTAAAACATAATAAAACTCAATGATAGTATAATATTTAAACAGATGAAATAGTGTATAAAAATATCCATGCAAGTTGTTTCTAGCAGAATCAACAAAGTTTAAATTCGATGCACAATATATTACGTATTCGGAATATCAATGGTGAAGTTCAACAAGCTGGCACATGACCTTATTAAGAAAGTCTCATCTGTTGGCCGCTCAAGCCCAATGCTGTGGCGAATTCACCGAATCGGCTTTTAGATCTGAAATAGATTGTTTACGCCATGTCCGGGCCTCGTGCCAACGGTCACCTGAAGCGGATCCACAATGTTTTGGCACACCATTAAATTTTTATCAACTCTTCCAGCTTTGACTCATTTTCCGTTTGGCAGACGGCATCCATCTGCTTCAGCACGAGTTTGTATATAATATCACGTAGTAAAGTTAACATTGGTAAAGTTTTAAAGAACTTGAAAATAATTCCTAGGTGTTGATTCGAAATTAGAATTTCTATAAAAAATATAGGTCGTGAATTTATAGACCGTGTCGAACACTAATCATACGCAAGTTAGAATTAGTAACGCGTGCAGTTTTATTCGACATCATGTAGATTTTTTATATCACTCGAATGTAATGTTGAATTAAGTGTGTCATTTATTTTCGTTGAACTAGAAATCTTGTGTGCGTATGTATTATTATTAACATTACAATTATAAAGAATTTGCTACACTCTTCAAGTACTTTTTATCTAGGAATAACATCAATACAATACAAAGTGCTGTTTAACTTTTTCAGACATAATGTTAGCTCTACTATTTGAATTCTAATCATCAGGAAAATGAAGTTTATCAAATTAGCTACGTGTCCTATACAATTTACAGTGACACTTCAATAATTACACATAGGGAGTGGCAAGCAACAATAAACCATTGTTATTTTTTATCACAGAGACGCTCCGTGACAGCTATCTTTCATCAAAACGATGCGCGGATATGATAGCACGTTCATGTACAAGTATTGAATCGTTTATTGTTTTGGTGGCCGTGCTTTGAATGACATCTTTGACGCTTTACATTAGAATTAGCCACACTGCTATTTACGCATACTTTAAATTAATCATGTTTTGCTAATATTTTTACGCGAAAATATTTTTTTTTATATTACTTCATATCTATAAGCTATCATAAGTCTCGAGGAGGTGGTAACATTTATTCCTTTTGTAAGTGATTCCTGATTAGCATCACAGGTTTGCCACGTGGTCGCAGCGATATCGTGATAACTGACAACAATACCGAATTCAGTAGAATCCCGCTACCCACTCTGTTACCGTGTTCCATTGCTGTCTTTTATGGCATCCGCCATAGGACATGTTTAATTTTAAAGCACATCAGATTAAATTGGAAATTTATTCATCCCTGAATACAATGTACAAAAAGTTTACAGAGATCTCAGAGGTTGAATGCTAGCTGTTGTTTCTGATCATAAACAAAGATTGCATTTTGCATTAAACGCCAACTTTCCGTAGTAAAATAACTACGCTTTCTATCGTGGCGCGCATGTGTTGCGCTGACCGCATCTCCAAAACTTATAGCTTCTTGATAATATGTTCTTAACGTACCCCGTCGACTTTCTAACAACTCGAACGCTATCTGTATCTCCGGTCCTTTAGTTTATTCGCAACGTTTCTTACTTACGCATGTAAGGAAATTCTTTCTGTAATTATTTCTCTTATGAAATTTAAGTTTAAGTTTGTTTTTGAAATGTAAAAGCTTAAATAAAAAAATATGTTTATATCGAGACTCATGATGCATTTTCTAGGTTAATTTGCTTTTTGTGCCATTAAGTCAATAAAGATATATTGTAAAACTGGTAGGACCGTCAGTCCACAACACTGCAACTATCCGAGCCACGTAATAATTTGGTTAATCAGTTAAAGTAATCAAATTACCTAATTAAAACTAACGTGAAGTGTGTTCAGGTCGTTATCTGCCGATGGCTGATAACCTCGGCATAGAGTATGGACGGCTGGTCGCTCCAGCTCACGTATATTGAACGTACGTAACCTCCCCGAGATGTGTTTGTTCACCGCTTATCGAATGTTTAACTTTTGTAATGTTTACATTTTCAAGCTTCATTTTTGATAATGTTGACGACATACAAGTCTCGACAATTTTAAAAGCAAAATCTGTACGCTCATGATTTACTTAATACTTCGAAAAGGTTTGGCCATTTGCGTGCGTCCCTCATGAGTCATTCTAAATCCGGGTTGGGAAATGCCTTATAGGTTACGAGGCCCAATGCTGCATTACATTTCCAAATTATTTTAAAATCTTATAAGATATCACGCGATAAAATATAGATATTGTATTAATACGTAAACAATATACGCAAAATTATGATACTGCAGTTCTGTATCTCTTTATGCTCAACGATGTATTATAACTGATAACAAATGTAAAGCAATAATAAAAATCGAAAAATTAAAACTTCTAATGTTATGTATTCGTCATATTTCAAGTTTTGAAGTTTGCATCGATACAACAGATAAAGCAACGTTTATTCAGTTAACTTCAATGTCACGTCGTAATAAACATTACTAACGTTACAAACAGCAGCTGTTCGTGTAAACTCAAATATTATGACACTCACTATATGGAACGTGTTATTTGCAGCAGCAAAATATTTTCTTGTCAATTAACGATGAAATGCATTAAATTATGTTAATTCGAAACGTATTATAATTTGTCATTGATGTGACTGTACTGAGTCAGTAATCTCGTACGCGAGTAAACAAGTATGCTTGACATGTCCAAATGGAAAGACGTGGCGTTTGCACACACATTTGCACATTTTTGTTACTGATTCTGATTTCGGCGTTTGTGACAGTAGTGATTCCGGAAAGTCTTTTTTTTTATTGCAAATCAAACCGCCACTGATATTCTCGCAACACAACTCACACAACACACCAATCAGTCAGGTTAACGAGAACAAGGTTTCTACATCCTACTGTTGTCTCTAAGTCAAGAAGCAACGTCAAATCAATTTTATCGCCGTGCCCTACAGTGTGCTAAGCTAAGCGGATACGCTGAGAAAACGGGTCTTAGGTCACCCAACACCGCACGGCACGTGTCTAGTCGACGTCAATCAACGCATTAGCGATAGCTTTCTAAACCGAACGGCTGTCCACTCGCTCCTTATTTATTTCACAGCCAGGCACATTAAGAGTTATCAACCGTAAGCACGTGCTCAAAACACTGTCAATATTTAGGCAGCCATCAGCGGTATTTATCCTCGGTATCACTAATGAATGTGGCCCCAGCCGTTATCACTGTATATGGCGCGTACCGATAACCCACATCTCGCAAACGCTTGTTTACTCCAACTGCCTAATTGTCCAAATTCAATTACGTCACGATTGTTGCCATGTTGCTGCCCCCACTTACAATCCTCCTGAGGCACATGCGAAGCTATGTCACAATCAATTGCTTTACCTATAAACCATTTGCAATATGTTTTTCTAGTGGTAATTTAGGACATTAAATACATACAGGCCGCCCTCAAACGGTAAATCTGTTTACACGCCCTCAGTACTGGTATCGCTAACGATTTTGTTTGCACCTTTAGTGGTGCTTGCATAATGAGTGATAAGTGAGCACGCCCTTTATTATTAGCACAGTTGGCGCGAGGTCTGTTGTATCATACGGCAATATGGCAACTGGTTTATACCTAAATATAGGTCTATCAAAACATTCTCGAAATACGCTCGCACTGCTAACAGTGATAAGTGTCCTAAATCTTATGATCCGTTCGTCATGTTCGGTGAATTATATTATGCAAAGTTTACATAAGAACGTAAATATGATTATGTTGTTGATTCTAGTTGAGATTGCATCGCGCCGTGAGTCACATCCAGAAGTGGCTAAAAGTCTTGTTGTTAATGTCGCTGGTGAGCAGCCGCTACCGGCTACCGCATGGCGTAACGCGACCGTCAGCTCGCGATTTATGCGCTCTTGAGATAACTACGATCTGATGAAAATGTTGTGAACACAGATCCATCTCGCGCGCACTGTTTCAGACGGTGACCGACCCGAATTCCTGACGTTACACACTTTATGATGCTGTTTCACTGTGATAAATCTACCTACAAATACACTGTAAGCTTTTCACACTATTATTATACAGAGTAAAAACGTTGCGCTGATGTTTTATGTAAGTGTTCTAAAAACTCACCGCGTGGGCCGAATGTCATATCATAAACTAGTTTCGGTCTTTTTACAGCTTGCTGATTCTTGATCAAAAAATGTAAATGTACATAATATGTATATTCGTCGGCCATTAGCCATGACGAAAAACATTGACAGGATATTAATTTAATTCAATGTGGCTCGTTGCGCATTTAATGTAGTGATTATGTATTATTATAAAAAACTTATTAATTGCAATTTAAGTATTTGTGCGCCTTTGGAAACTTCGTATTCGTGCAAAGTTTTCACGTGGAAGAAGATAGTGAACTATAAGGCGCATAAGGTCTAATGCGCCGTATTTATTAATGCATGTAATCGGATTTACTTATTTTATTTACCTAACAACGTGTATTCAATTGTCAAGCTGATTGATTAAGCGCTTAAGAAGCATTTAACCCATTTATGCACTAGTTTAACTCTAAGGTTTCCGTGCCTACTACGCCTACACGCTTAATTCTTGTTGAGCACATAGTCTTAAACATAATACTTTATGGATAACCGTCTCCAATTTCAACAATTTCTCCTACTTACGCATCAAATTATTACAAATTCTGTGTCGCTAAACGCACGGACGATACATTCCATAAACGGATTTTATTCCTTTCGTTTACGAGTGTTCGCTGTTTTGTATGATGTCATTGTGTGATGTCATTTGGAAATGTCACTGGTTATTTTTAAAGCTTAGCTAATTTGGGTGTCCCACCTGGGAGTCAGGACCGTTTCGTGAATCGTAATTAAAAAGCTGAAACGTTCGAGTGATTGCATATAACTGCAGGATTGTTTTTATTAACATGAAACAATTACTCAAATGTATTATATGTAATCTGGTCAAATGCAATATTCTGGATTTATAAACTATATCACTCATAAGTGTAAAATTATATCTGCAAAAAGATACTTAATTAACACAAAGTACCTATGTCGCAAACTTTTAGTAACATTATAATAACATAGCATCGTTAAAAGAATTTTGTTTCACAATACAATCAGACTTCGGCAACACATAAAAACATTCGCTATTTCATCACAAAGCAGATAGGAGGATCAAACTGGTTTCCCTTCAAAATGTGCAATTCCTAATCGCAGTAAAAACAGGCGGTCGGATCGTGCGATTGGTGTTGCATCACCGTCGCGGAGTGCCGAGTGCGGACCGCGACGCCCGCAGCTCCACACTCGATGAAGTCACTCCGTCCTCTCGTATTAATAAGGATATTGCAAATTTATTCATTTCCAACCGTGCCTTATGGACTGGCCACTTTCTGTCTGTCGATATTTTACTTTCACCGGTTAATGCAAAATCACTTATGTGCTGGGCCGCACCTAGCTTCACTCGCCGATGCAACGTGTACAAAACAACAGTCTCCGAATCGTGATGAGGTTAATTAATGTTAAAATTAACCTAATATAGGCATTTGGATTTTTTAAGTAAGGGCTCCACTGCAAAGATGAGATAAGTGATGTTAAAAATTATTAACGTCATTATGAATTAAAAGCTACTCAATTAACATGCAATGTCTTTCATTTCTAGTTCTTAGTTCTACAGTGACGTAATTAATTCGCATCGTTTTAAATGAGATAATGTTGTTATTTTTGTTTTCTTTGTCATGTTTTATTTTTCGTTTATCTTTATTATTTGTTTAATTAAGCGACTATATAAAAATAAATGAGAAATGTTTACGATACTCTTTAAATGACTAATTGTGTACAAGGCTTGACGTAGACTTATGACTCTACATCACATTACTAGATTACATCACATTTAATTTTCCCTTCGAAATATCCAACTAATAAATTTTAACAAAATAATTAATTATTATTATGCGTTTGTGGCAAAATGAGTAAGCCCGGTATTCCCAGCTAGACGATAAAACATCCTTATTATTTCAATAAACTCGATCTGATGTGTTGCGAATGAAATGATTTCAATAAATAAACAAGCACAACCTGTTCTTGTGGATGGTGCATAAAAGCCGTTGCAAAGTGAATGTCTTAATATTTATTAGTTTTTGAAACCTGGTTGCCAGGTGCGTGAGTGTCCCCAATCGTGGTGGAGTTGCCACCACTTAGTATTCATCCGCGGTGCGTCGCCTCTCCTTGTTTGTCAAATGCAATTTGCAATGCATCACGTGCACTCAAACGATTTCACTGAGCGGTGAGCACGCGACATCAGATAACTGATTATGGGATAATCTTGAAGTTTGCTTGCGGTACATGTTGCGCTCGTGTGCCCGTTCCCGTGTTTCCTATGGTTACGCGGATTGATTTGTATGAGAATGTTACCCGCACTTTTTTATGGAAACTGGATATGACAAGAGTATACTGCGCTGAATATTTCATCATAATACCATATTTGCATTAATGAAAAAACTCTGTGAGTCTTCAAATACGAGACCTTGTAAAAATAAACAAAAAATAGGTAATTGAAATAAGCCTGATTAAAATCGATAATAACGAGATACAATTACATCAAGTGCGATGTTAAATACTCTGTAAATAAAATAGTGGAATTAAACAGTATCTAAGGAAAGCAACTTCCAACTGAACCAGCTTCTTGAGAAAACTTCTCTGATTGGTCTCTGAAGAAGGCGCGCCACAGCAAAAAAAGCGGGTCAATCGCTTCGAGGGCAGCAAGTTTCCGCCGAACTGGTCCAATTTAACGCTCTATGGGAGGTTCTGAGTTTCATTTACAAGATCAAGTAACGGTATAAAAATATAGAAAAAACTATCTATGCTTTTTAAGACATGATAATAATATGATGAAACTACAAATGTAGTTAACATGATTGGCCCTCAAGGAACAAATAAAATCCATATTGTGTTCCAAGAAACATCGTACGATGTTCTGCGGTTTCACGTCACGAATGATTCAGTGCATTGTCGTCGGGATCACGCGGACGGCAATATGAACCGAGGTCAGGAATTGCTCATCAGTGTTTAGAAACATTATCATTCAATGCATCCATAACAAGGAAAAGTTGTGTTCAATCTTATTGTCGGAAATTGTCGGCACAAGTGAACGTGACGCTTAAAATGTATCGCTCGTGAACATTTTACTCATCGCGCCGTAGATAAAACAAATACACATTGTGTCTATTGCATAATTGCACAGTTTAGCTAGAAGTTTCAATATCCGCACTCGACTTGAAAATTTACACGAGCACTATCTGTTCTGACATTGATCATCATAAAACTACGTTTTATGTTCAGTCACGTTACGTCATTTGCCCCGTCTCATGCTAAGAAATTTTTATATCCACGCCATACTCGATTGTCGCTCTCGTTTCCTCGCACAGTTTTCTGTATGACTATCTTGCTTCAACACCGGCGGCGACAAGCAGTCTGGTTCTTTCGGTCGTACGTGGCAACGCAAACGAAACCCTAGGTCATGGGCGCTGGACACATTTTTGAATACAGCCTCGGTTTGAATAATAACTTTTTGTTTAGTACTCCCTCGCGATTGTGCCGCGTTTGGGCCGCCTGGCCTTCAAGTGGAATATTAATTATTTCGCAGTGAACGTCTTATTTGTCGTAAATAATAGAATTTCGTTCAGAATTTAAATTGTAACGAGGAGTCTTTTTTTAAGTTCGCTTAATCCTATAAATTTGAAGCGCAACTTTACTTCATTACAAGGATCGGTGCTTGTAATACATACGTATTAATTACTCATGAAAAAAGTGCTTTTGTAAAGTATTTTATTTTACCCGAGCGTAATTTAAGTTTATCATACAAGCCAACCTCATCGTTCCCCCTGGCAAACTCGGCAAGGTTAATGGAAATTTAACACGAAACTGGAATTGTTTTGCAGAAAAATATGGGGCCGTGAAAAAGTCATTCGAACTATGGCCATGCCCGCCCTTACTCACGCCTAATAATACCGAAATCTGATAGGACGAACTCTTGAAAGGCAAGCGTGCCAAGTAATACATTAGCATCTCATTGGTGATACCATCGTGCCAACGCGACGCGGACTGACGGACAAACGGACTGCCGAAGATCTGCCACCACCTCTAGCGAATGACAAATGACGGCGTGACGAGCTCGATGGTATCGTCATTACCAACTATACGCGCAGCCATTACGAACCATCTCGCCTTGTCACACAAACAATCAATAAGCTGATTGCAAATCTTGTTTCTTTCAATTTGCCGGTCTTCGTGTTACATACTTTGCTTAATATGCAAATTGGTTTTGTTTATTAAAAGAAAACGTCTACAGATTAATCAATCAATGAAATTGCTGACAAGCGTAAAGCGAATTATGAGAGTTAAATGGGCAAATATACGTTATAAATTATAAATATTGATTAATTTTCACTGATTGCACGATTCGATTTTGCAATCGACAGATACAACGAAAAATATTAGGGAAACCACCCGAATTGTGCGGGAATTACGTCAAATTATTTTTAGAATCGGTAACCACCGCGGCGATTTCAACTGCATCAACTCATTGCGGTGGTCTTTTATTGTTTGTTTTGTTTCACTTTTTATGGATTCCCTTAAATAACGGCCGACTCACACAGGTCGCTTTACGGCCATTCGCTTTTATGGCGACGTTTTATTACCTTCGATGTCTATCACTCGGCATGATTGATATGGCGTTTCCGCGGCAGTGGCGCTTCTTTTAACGATTTATTTATTGTCTCGTATGGGTTTATTTGAAATTGACTACTTCCATTTGTGGATGTCGAGAGTGTCATATAGTGTGCACTCAGTTTCAGTTTCATTCATGTTCCATCAACGTCATCTCTACTGTCATCCGCCACAATACTCTTTCGCTAGAGTTTCGTGGCACGTGCCTTCACCCCATTCCCGGAATGAGCCCGAGCGTCAATGATTGCCGCGTTGATTGACGGATGTCTTCCTGCCGGTCTTTGGAGTTTTACTTTATACTTCGGCTCTTGAGGAAAGTGGACCTTACACCGTCGAAATAAATGTGAAACGATTCATCCGTTGTGTGTTGCAGCACTTTTCACAACTGCTATTATTTTGGCCGCGATCGTGTGTAGGTGTCACGTTAGAGCCAACACAGAACAACGACACTTACGTATATAAATAACTAAATGTTGCTTCAGTTATATTTTAATCTTTTTTCTTTTTTAAATTACTAAATATTTGGAAGCGATGTGGCGCTTTTTATTTTGAGTTAACTTGTTAACTTCACCCTCTGTTTGATTCATTTAATCATTTATATTGGATTTCTTTTAATATTTATATAATATATGTAAATATCAAAATATATTTAGGTACCTATGTATACAACTTTATTCTTTTATGACTTAAAACATAGACACAACTACATAGTACCAAAACATGTTACTACAAATTTTCAAAAGTATTGGGACCATCAACTAAGTACGTGATACAAAACCCGAACAAATACTGGAGTACGTATACCTACTCCCCGGGCTGCGTAGTGTAGACACTAAATTTAAATGCAAACGAAGCATTGATGTACCATCTGTTGAGCGCGAACAAAAAGCAATTCATTTCACATTAACGTTACAGAGCACTCGCAAAAAATGAATGACATCATTTTTATTTTGCCTCAAGTGCGGCTTAGCGTATTGCAAACGAGTCCAAATTAGCACGCCCAGCAATAGAATCAATCAATAAATACAAAATTACAGTTAGATTAACAACTATTTTGACCTAAATGTCAATACTAGCTCGCAGCCAATCACGAGCATCGGTCAGAAAGTTTTTAAGCGTCAATTTTATTGTTACATAAACCGCTTTAATCACTTGGCGGATATTGATCTCATGGTACAGCTATGTTCTCGGGTATTAATTTTAGTTATTACTCTTAAACAATGGGTTATTTACGATCCCATTATTACCATTAAATAGAATGATTTGTCTAAGTTACTGGCATGTGAAATATGAGGCTTTGTTTTGCGTTGTCCTAGTATGTCATTTTAGCCTTAAATTAAGAAAACATTCGTTATAAGTTTATTTATTGAAGTATTTTTTAAATAACAGGGACCATATTAATGGGATTATAACAATTAGACTGCCTCGGTAGCGTAGTTGTACCACGGTACGGTTACAAAGCTGAGGTCTCGGGTTCGAATCCCGGGTTGGGCAAAGTGATATTGGATTTTCCTATTCAGTATCAACCCAGAGTCAGGAATTTGTGCCCGATATGGCGATAGGCTCGCCACCTATCACATCGTAGGACGGAACATACAAGGCGAAATGTGGGTGCCCTGGCACCTCTGCCTACCCCTTCTGGGAACAAGGCGTGAGTTTATGTATGTATGTATGTAACAATTAGAAACAACCGAAATATTTGATAATAAGTGTACCTGCAATAAATATATGTCTTATAAATATTCTTCAGAATACATTTAAATAATGCTTCACCTTGCCATAATTGAATTGTAAGGTTCGAATATATTGGCACTTCAAGAATTTGGTGTTATTGATTAATGATTAAATAAATTACCTTTGCAATGTAGCAGTAGATTTCTTTAATTTTTTTTTACTTACACAACGGTACGCCTTGACGCGAAAGCCTTGATCGCTTTGAAGTATTTATAAAATGGGTGTGTCTGCGTTAGATGACTCGTAGTATATATTCTACTAACATTTAACAGGTTTAATCCACGTGGTTTATCATAAAAATATTTCAACCCGATACACGACCATTTAAATTCACGTCGCTTCCAACTCGCAATTTCTACCAAAGTTTTTTTATTCCATTTTTTGTTTCCCATTCGAACAGCGGTGTATCGAATAAACAGGTTTGTTTTTATAAGAAATTTAACATGTCGAAGATTCGGCTTCCAGCCAGTGCCGTGTGTTTATACTTAATATTGAATATGATTTTTTCAACCATTGCGCATGGATGTTTCCTTTGATCAATCAATTACTAATGGTACGCGTGCGCTTTAAAAAAAATACTTCTATTGTGCTATTTATGGCATTATTCCGATTCACGGAAAGCATCTGATTTCTTCGAACTAAATATTTATTAACTTGAAATTACTCTGTACCCCCAAGCTTATTTGCCAAACGAGTAAATACTTGAGACTAATAAATTAAATTAAACAGCTTTATCATCTATTTTAAATATTGTTGAGAGTTACAAAATTCACTCGTACATTTTCATTAAAACTAATTTCGTTCAAAACAATTACGTCACAGTTATATTTAGAAATATTGAATTGGCCATGAGTTAACCGCCAAGTTAGTTTATTCGGTGCTCGGATAATTATATCTAACTGTAGAGTAGATTAGACCTTGCGAAACTGGCGCTCGTAATGTCTTTTTTATTTGCCCTCATGTATTATACCAGATAGAAATCCAGATACTGTTATAGCTTTATCTCTACTTTGCATGCACTGATAGGTTTCGTGTTTGTGACTCCCTCTACGAGACCTCCAAACCATAACAGGCACTCTCAGAAAGCTGTTTTGATTAAAAATGATTTCACTCTTTCCATAACATTAATTGGTTTTACTGCACAATTTATTTGACCTGTAAGGCTGACTTATTAATGACAATATGAATTTATTGCTGTCATTGATTACAGTCTAACGAAATAATTTCCTGGCGAAATGATTTCACATCTAAAGTAAGAGCTACTTGTGCTAATGTTTGGGATAAGATTTTGATGGTACAATTTATATTATTAATGATTGTTGGCAATTTATAGCTGGCGCTGTTTATCATCAATTCAGTTTTGAACAAGATACAATGCATAAACGTTTGTGATAGTTACATTGTAGCAAATACTTATTCTCGAATATTGTAATTTGTACTTCAACATGGGAAACGCAACTTTCTGTTTAGTATGTTGCAATTATAACGCCAAATATAAAATTTATATTAGAAAAAACAAAAGCTTGATGAATACCCAATATTTCGTGTACGTGTAAATTTTTTAGGCATAAAAATATTTGTTCAGCCATCCTATAGCTCTATCAATGGATCATTTAACACAATGCGTGCAAATTTGATCGCGATAAAATCAGTGAACCGGCGAATAGTTGCGTGTAATCCGACTCTAGTGGCATTGAACTTCAGAGCCCATCGTTTGAATAAGACGCTATGTGAGTACATTGGTTGTTACATGAATAGTTTTAATATTCGTGGTGGTTGGCGATAACCCATCTCGCTCCTTTCGCCGCGCCGTCCACCGCATAATAACAATGCGGGCTCTAACTTCGGCGATGATGTCAGCTTTCCTTTAATGACCGACCGGACCGCCTGCAGCATTTCACGAGCGTAAACAACTTTTTTCTTTTACATAAATTCAATTCGACGATTACCTGTACCATCAAACGATGAAGGAAATAACGAGCTTGTATAAGAACGCATAATTGGGCCCGTTTCTTGTTTCCTATATAGTAAATTGTGTTGTTTAACAACACATACTGTTCGCGAACTAGTAAGTGTTTACCTACATATTAAAATAACTTTGTGAGTATCGTGTAACAGGACCGGTTGTTTTGCAGACGGGCACGCATGCGCGTTCGCTCCCACACGGACCTCGAAATCCCCGAAACCGATTATTAATATAATGCTGCGCCTAAAGTATTATTCGGTCAGAGGAAATTCATCACGAAGATGATTGAAATTACAAGCAACAACATCGCATTTTAAACTTATAATTTCTTGAGCGTAAGCGGACTTAAAACATTGAATGACATCCTTTATGCAAGAAAGCCATATTTACATTCTAGATATTTTGAACCAAAATATGTGTTATTCGTGTTATCGTGTAATAAATATCGGAGTTATGTAAAGATATGCAAATGAGCGATGTCCATTATAGGCACGACATCTCAAGGTTGTTAGGTTTTAGAAACGCATCGGGAAGCTTGAGTGTCAGGTGTTGCAGGAAACACGTGGTCGTCGGTTTCTCCAATCGTCAGCCGGCCATAATTCTTTTTTATTACTTCCCACCTTAGTCTCTTTGGCTCACATACGATTTCTATCAAACGTTCATATACATCATCTTAATATTGTTTCAACAGTCTGATATATTTCAATAGTCTTTATTTACGGTGTCTAAAACAATTTTCTGTTTAAGCCAAGTATTATTAGAATGCTAAGAAAAATACATTCACTTTCCATTTCTGGACACAGACAGACGTCTGTGACGAAAACTTAATTACCTTCAAACTCTGCGTTCGCTCATAATGGGCAGGAGAGCGCTTTAAAATGACCCTGCCCCGGTCGGTTAGGCAAGGATAAATTAAATGAACTTTTTGTGTCTGGCACCTTTTAACTCAACAATTTATATTTGCTTTTTAATATTACAAGAATTATTACTCTAAGATTTAATAGCAACACTCTTTCAACAGTAGAACGAATATCACAATGATTGTTACTTTAAAGTATTGTATAATCGTATTTTAAATACATTTCATTCCACAGCTCAAGTGCCAATGATATAGTTGCCTGTCGTGAAAAATGTTTTTAATCAAACAGCATTTAGTGTTGATCATGAATTGCACACAAGTCGCAAATTGCCGGTTGTATTTGAAGACGGGTGATGCGCGTGATGTGCTCTCACGATGGTGCCTTTAGACACGTTAATTCGTGTAATTTATTGTAGTTGAGCATTCAACTTTGCAAGTTGCCTTCCCAACTTTAAACTTGTGAGCTGGTAATCCTATTTGACTCAACAAAATTCTGTCTCGAACGTTCTTTACTTTGCTCCAGAAGCTTATAGCCGCAAACACGGCCCGAGAGAATGACATTGATTTCTCATATGAAAGTTGTTGCACCGCACTCAACATTAAACTTAATTAAATTCATAGTTCTTAAAGCCCGATAAAAGAGCGAAGGTCACGGATTCAATTTTTGAGAGTGAGTTTGCACATTTTGTTTTCAATTTGCTCCATGCTACGTTTCATATTTGCTATCCCCGATTGTTTTCATTATATTACGCGTCATGCGACTTCATAAGTTTACTCGAACTCATATCATTTGTACTATTTGTACTATCCTAGTATTTTGGAAAAATTGTAAGGTATTTAATTTTCTTTGAATTGTCGTTTAAAAGTAAAATGTTTATCATTGTTCCTTTCTTCTCAAACCTCAAGAGTATTTATAACCAAGATTATTTTTATTTAACAACAGATTTGTTTATTTCTATGAATCACATTTCTTTTGCGCGTTTTTTACTTGTGAAATTTGTATGTGAACATAAACAATTTTTTTAAAGTCTAATAGAACACTGCAAGGTTTTCGTATAGTTAGTTACGTCCTTGTTACCATTAAATATTATGTGATATTGATTTGTACTTTCAATGAGTATAATATAGTTGGCATCAAACAGCGTTCGTCGACTTCTATTGTACTTTTAAATGGAACAATTAAATTACCAAACAAAGTATTTGACGAAAGTTTACTTTGTTCATGTTTATTAGTCACATGTGGTAGGTATTCGCATCTTCGTAACAAAGAAAGCTAATTTATCATATCTCTAACGCTGAAATAGCTCACAACAATATAAGAGCTCTGTGATAGGTACAACACACGTTTCCTCATACCGTATACGTTCTCTTTGTGGTCTTTGTATATTTGGACGATTGTACTCCGACGACGCAAGAATTTGTTTAGCTTTGTGTTGTAATTTCTTAGAATCGTGCATTAGAAATAATTATTGCTATAAACGCAAGTTACAATCCGTCTCAATTCCGCGACAAGTTATATTTTTTATCCAACAGTTGTTCTAGTATACTAGTGCAATGATCAGACATATTGCGTAATCATTTGAAGTTGTTCATTATTGGTTCGTTGACGATCTTTGTTTGTTAATGTAGTTTTTTCTTTTTTGCAGGTATGGTCTAGGAGAACTGTCTGTTTCGCTACCACGACGGCAATCAAGGTGCATTCTTTATTTTTCTTGTCACGCATGAATGAGATCCAAACACATTGGCCGACATATAATTTTAACGGTAACAATTAATTTATCACCTTGTAAAACTTCCCCGGTCAAATTATCGAAAGTTTTATAATTAGTAAACCCTGCTGTAGGTTTTTCCTCTTTGGCACTCTCCTGTACGCATATTTTCGAAGCGATGTCATGTCGTCTTGAAGGAATCGAGGTTTATTGTCACGTACTGATTTAGTTTAATTGCACCTAGGTTTTAAGTTACTCTCTTTATAAACGTTGACACAAATTTTCGACGAATGTATTCTTAGAAAATGGGTACACGTGTTTGTTTTTATTCTCGCGTGTTAATAACCTCCCGGGACAAACAACCCGAGGAGTAATTTTAGCGACGAAAATGGTGCTCATTTTGCACGTCGCGTATTGATCAAAGCGGATGGTATGGCTGGTTTTCAAAGTGACGCTTGTGTTAATTGGTCGGATTACAGAGAGTGTTGGACTTTTCTCGTAAGACAGCCGCGCGTTTGTCGCGCTACGTCGACCGTGGCAGACGCACACGAGATGCTCAAGCAAAGTTTGATACCGTGCCGTGACGCTGGCGGCCCTTAAACAAACTCTAATTGATTGGCCATGCTCATGTCACAAACGATTTCATGATTGTTTTGGAATACGTTTTGTACTATGACCTAAACCTCGACCTTTACGTGGGAAGACGACCACGGACTTCAATCAGATGTGTCTATTGTTGTTTTGTTTCGTAGAAAAGTAATAGTATTGGCACCGGATTGAGGAAAATATCACAAATAAAATAATAGTTGCTCAACTTTCGTTTTCCGTTTCACTCTATATTAAAATGAGAGTCTTTTTCCTGAATCTATTTCATTTTGTATATCTTCTTAGAAATGTTCAATGTTCTGATAAGTTGCCCCGGGGTTATCCCCGCACTTGGCTGAGTTTCCTTTCTTGATGCCGGGAATGGTGTCATTATAATTAGCGAGTTCCTTATAATTGTTACAGATAAATTCCCTTTAGCACTTTGTCATTTTCCAATCGGATTGAAATTTTTGCTAGACATTATTTTTCATATAATGCATATGTTCTGGGTATTAATTTTACTCGGAATTGCAAGAAAAATAATAAAATAACGTGTATCCACTCTCGCAGAATAACTTTATATGTATACGTCACTCACAGATTAAACAAAACTCCACATTAATGCATTAGTATATGCCAGAAGGCCGAAGTTAGTTATTTTCTCAAAATAGCAGAGCAACTGTTGCGAATTGTGACTAATGACTGCAATGTCTCGGGGCGATTGCAAGACTGCAACTGTATGATAAATTGTTAACCAACCTGATCGTTTATTCTTGACGTGCAGGTATATCATTCTAAGCCGCAGGAACTCCGCAACCTTACACAGTTGTTATTATTTTATTGCCACATTCGCAGAAATGTCATCTGCATACTGGCGTACTATGTTGCACATTTCATCTTCAATACGGCACGTCAGTTTCGCTTGCCACTTGAAATGTTATTCCGCAAATTCTACATGTGTTTTGGGGTAAACAGTTCTGAATGTTAATCCGGGTTTCGTACTATTCAAAGATTTTGCATAGATTGAACTATTTGTAATGACTAACAAATTAACATTCAAATGCGCAATCTCTGATTTATTAAAAAGGTGTGGGATGTTTTTTCTTCTTTTAGATTATACGATATTTTTATTTCGAAAACTTTATTACTAGTTTAGAAAATAGAATCTTTGGAATCTGCGTGAATTTGTTTACAAGTAGACACGCGAACAACGAAACTACGCAGCTATCCAAAAAGGAAGTAAAAAACGATAACTGTTCGTACGTGAAACGTTTTTGTTTTCCGCTCAGAAATTGCCACCGGTGATTATCTCGATGGGTTATAATCTGCCAAAATTCTTAGAAGCGGTTCGAGCACAATTGTTAGTAGAATGCCAACGCATCGAATTGTTTTAATTGCACTCGGAGCGTAAACATCGCGTGAGAAAATCGCCCACAGGCCGGCAGCCGACTAGTCGCAGGCATTCCCCGACCAAGCTATTGACAAGCTACTGTGCCTCGCACAGACCTTCGCGACTCGATGCTAACTGCTTAATACATTTCACACACACCACGGCATGTTATGGTATATGATTTTGTGCACTTAATTGTTTTCATTTTTGTAGTAGTAAATTAGGAAGCTTCAAGCGCGCGATTTATTCGACTAATCTTGTACTGGGATACCTAGTGCATTACCTTAATGTAGATGACTGAACTCCAAACATATTATGCTCAAATGATTATAGAAAATCGTGGACATAATTTGCTAAAATAACGATTCTAGAATGTGCAATAAGAACGCTGAAAATGAAAAGAACTAATCATTGTTTTTACCTACATTCTTATTTTTACTAATATCTTGCTCAAATGTTTGCGCAGGTAATCATCATATCTACAATATATACATACATTTCTCTAATTTCATTGTGCAAATTATCGTTCAATTAAACTGTCCACGTTAAAACGAAGTTAGAAAACTAGGCGTGGGTAAATTGTACATTGTCTGAACATGAATGAAGGAGAGAATTCAATGAATCATCATTGTATTTGATTAACCCGGCACGTCGTGTACGCAGAACAACATTTTTCCATTTGTGAACATCGTTTTTCCTCGTATCAGCGATTTTGTAGAGGAAATGTTGCTTTGATACATATCTGGCTGAGATGTGGTTCACAGATACGAGTAATTGAAGTAAAAACATTAAAAGAATCGCCCAGTTTAATTGACGAATGTTTGAAAATATGTCGCTGATTTGATTCCTGATTCTGTTTTTTATGCGTTAAATTTATACTTAACAAACAGTTTACTATTGGACATTATTTCCTCTTATTTGAAATAGGCGCAGATTTTGCTAAAACGACAGTCTAATGTTACGTGGATAAGTAATTTTAATAAACCAGTGCTAGTCTAAATGAACACTAGCGCCTAAAATTTCAAACTTCTCATACGAGTTTCTGACTTCTTGTCTGCTTGTATCGAGACAAACGAGTATGCTTACTAGGGCACATTAGGTTTCTAGTTTTGGCTACAAACTACGTTTGTAGCCAAAACTTTAGGTATCCAGCGTAATTTGAAATGACGTTCAACATAGTTGTATATTCTATTAGTGGTAGGTGTCTCATATGTGAGAGGCCGCTTGGGTAGGTTCCACCGTAATGTCTATTTATCCCGCCAAATAGCAGTGTAAATACTAATAAAGTAGAAAAGTAGTATAAATAAAGTAAATTGTGTTTCGGATTGAAGGACATTGTAGCCAGAGTTTACTAGACATATTGCGACTTTTCATCTTATGTCTCAGGATGGCTAGCGCACTGGAATGCAAAGCATTGCTTGTAATTCAAGGTGTTGTTTGGTTTTGCTACTGTTTATGAGCGGTCGTATCGCTTACCATCAGGCGAACGGCAAGCTAGTCTCATCATTCCTTGCAATCAAAAAATCGTTTGAATACTAAACTTCACTTATATCATATATTATCGATTTTTATCAATTATCGTCTTTTTAATCAGCAGCATTTACTTGCGTTTATAGTACATGATGTCATTACGATGTTTTATAAGTACGATAAAATTATTGCAAATCTGAAATCAATTTTCAATTAAGTTATACAATTCCTGTTGCGTAATTCAGTATGAATTAGCTCATAAATTTTGTCGGTAATGAACTCGTTTTATACATGGGTAATTAGCTCAGTGCTAGTTAAATGTAATTATTATGCAATAGTGCAACTAAAATTACAGTAATCAGATACAAGCGCGCCGGTCACTGATAACGCCACGCCACGCCGTGAAGGTTTAATTTTCACATTCTTTCCCATTGCAACGGCCTTAGCGTGTGTGACCTTTATGTTATGGTTATAATGTCGCGTTTGGTTATTAATAAAATGGTATTATTAGAAATCATCAAAGCTAGAGGTGTTATGTTTTATTTTACGCCTCTTTAAATCATTATCATTTTCACCACAGGAATTTTCCCCTACTGAACCTTTGTTTAGAAAGTCATGTCTTTCCTAAGAATTTTTCAGCAAACTGTATGAAGCTGCCTGATTCAACCGCAAAATTAATTAATTGTTAATTATATTGCGTAAAAATTTGACGTTAAGATTGAAAAAGTTGCCTAATATCCTTGATGTGAGAAAGTTTTCTTCATGGTATTTGTATTGTATTATAACAAGTGTCGGTAATATACACTGGCCCAATCATAAACATGTTATAAGTAATAGATTAAAATGATTTAAGTGATAGAGCTTTATTTGCACATAGTAAAGCGAGATCGATAGACGAGGCTTTTGATGGACACTCTATTGACTAGCAATATCTTAGCGTCAGTCGTGAATGAAACCATTCGCGTCGTACTCATTATCTCTACAATATGTTGTGGGGTGAAAATGTATAACCTATTAATGTAATACAATAAGATCATTTTCCAGTAAAACCTATTTAAAAACAGAAACACAGGATGTTATTTTCTTTGTATAAAAAATGTTTTTAATAACTAAATAAACAAATTGTATTTAAATATATAAAATAATGCTTAGAATAACATGCATAAATTTTAGTCCAGAAAAAGTCTAATATTGGCGCTATAGCAAAATAATAATATCTCAATATGACCCTACGTATAGTGATTTATCCATCCTAACAAAAGTAACTAGACAAAACTGTGACAGAAAATCGTAGACTGTGTACAAGTCTTCATAACTCTGCTATACATAACGAAATGTTGTAGCAACAGCTATGCATCAATCAGTATCAAAATCTTCATTGATGCAGCTCTCACGTGAACTGTCACGGGACCGCGGAAATAGAATCATAATTAAAATGTAAATTCGCTGCGTTGTTGACGAAAGTTGCTCTGTTTGTTTTCGCGAAAGTGTAAACTTTACGACCGGGAATAGTCGATAGCGGTATATGCGGAGCAACACACGTGATCGAGCACGGGGCGGCATCGATGCGCAAGTTATCGAACCGAATGAATTCATTAACAGCCCGGAGGTAATGTAAACAAATTCACTTGCGAACGATTGAGTTTTTGCCAATTTTTAACGTGTGCAAATTCCTGATGTGCATGGTTTGATCCAGTATCTAACTAGTGATTGGATAATTTTAAACTATATGTACTCGTATAGCCATCTTGTGATGGGAACATTATGTTTTAAACTATAACGCAATCGCTACAAGTCAATATAAAGCTTTTAATATTATTGAATTAAGCGTTAAAGGATTTGATGATCTATGTTTTCAATCAAACTTCATGATGTATCCCGTTCAAAAAAATCACCATGTATAATTCAAGTCAAATAGATGTACCGTTACGCGAACACTTCTTCATTGATTCTTTTTTAGGTATGTTACGTGACGTGTGTTGCACAGTTCTGGAATGCTCTATCTGGATCGGGTACGAGGCGCAGCTTGCGGCACGCCTTCAAGAATGTAACACCAGTGGCGACGCGTTCAGACTACTCTGACCCAGCATTTGTCCGTCGTCACATACTCGTGTGGCGCCAGTGACGACTGCCTCCCTACGTTGTCGCAATCTATAACGCACAACACACCCAACTTGTTTTATCTTCATTTGCCGCAGTTTACGCGCCGGCGTGTTTCTGTTATACATCATCCTTTCTGCATTTTACAAGCCAGATATGTTTTTTTGTTTCGAAAAGATTGATTTACGATGCGAAATTCATAGCTTGTTTTGCACACACGAAAATTGATTATGCCTCGGTTGCGTCATCGAGTGGTGTCTGTGTGTGGACTGCTGTTAACGTGCGCTCTCTCGTGCTCGAGACTGCCTGTGGCCCTTTTGCTCCTTTTTTACTCTTGTATTTCGTTGCAGGCAAATGTAAGTGTGCACTTATCTTTTTTTAGATTTACTGATTTACCGGATCAGCGAGGCCAGTGTGAAATAACATGTCTGGCTTTAAAAATATCCTGATAAAAGTATAGAGAGGTATTACTGCTAATATGTATACTTAATTATGATAATGCAATAACAAAATTTATGAAGCACCTAAGCCAAGAAAGGCATCGGTGATGTAATTTAGGCATTTTCTTTAAATTGTCGAAACTTCGAGACCAAAGTGACCAACGACTTTTGCTCTCACAAACAACAAACACAGCGCACAATTGCTATGCAAAGTAGGTTTAAACGTAAGATGTATACTCAAATAGAGTGGCATGGAAATTATACATAAGCTAGAATATGGCTCAGTCACAATGTTTTCATCACACGAATGCGATCATTGTAAGTGCACATTGTTCTTGTCATGGAATATAGTCGTATAGTCTGTAATTTATACAAATTACGTATGAAACCACTTCTAGCAAAATTGTCAAGTCACCATTTGGCACTAGACGGGTGTGCCGCGATTGCGAACACGCTCGCTCGTTCGTAATGAGAATAATGATGGAAGCTTGCGCCATAGATCAGTAGGTGCGCGTGCGCGGCTTGCCGATAGCGGGAAATCGACGGTACTTGCGTAAATACGGCAGCAGTCGCCGCTCTTTACATTAGATTGACTCCAAATCAAAAGACTCAAACGAATCCGTTGCCAGAACAATTTCTCTATTTATTAGCAGATGTGTTGCGTTTAATAAAGCATTCGACTCGTCACAGGTGGACACGTCCATTCCTGTCGTGATTAATTATATCGTAGTAAACGTATTTATAATAATTTACCTTAATGAGCTAAGTACGAACGGACGACGACATTAAATGATATTAGACATAGGTAAATACGTTGATTTCATGGAAGTGAGAAGTGGGTCATGTTGCATCAATAGGACGATGCACGCGAACGTTAAAGACACCATAGCGCTGATTGCGAGTGCAACTTTGTAATTTTCTCATGTCACGAACGCAGCGGCGACACATGCATTTTGCGGGCTAAAAGAGCGACGTGACGACGTCTTGTTACGATACTAAACGTACCTTGTTATACATAACGGATTATGTTGAAAATCCTCGTGGTCGCTTTTAAAAGTACGCACATGAAAACGATTTCTCCTACGCAAATATCCGCAAAATAACAAAAATAATTATGCATAATCGAACGCTGCGTGGGGAAGGAAGCGTAATAATTAACACTTCATCGACTTGTATAACATTAGTAATGCTCTACTCATAACGCAATACAACCCTGCCTGTAATTTACATGTCGGAGATAATCACCTCAAATAACGTTCTGTTTTGAACATTAAACATAAACATAGATTTAATGTAGAAAGACACATAAGGAAAATCGACATTTACTACGTTCAACCTATAATATTTTTCTAAGTTGCCGGATATGCTACAATAATAATAAGCTGTTAAGGAAACAGTCGTCTGAACGGTCGACAAGTGAAACAAAGCTATATTTTCCTTTGATATATCCTCGCGAGGCAAGAATCAAAGGGTGTTTGATATTAAAAATATAATGTAGCGGTAACGGGAATTGTATCATAATAATTTAGAATGAATATGTGCGATTTATGATATGTTGTGGCACCTAAACCACGTGAAATTTCCCAGAAATTAGGAATATGGGGAAGCTGAAAACAGTTTTCAAAGAACAGCAATGAGTTACAAAACCTCTGTTTTCATGGTATAATAAGATTATATTAGAAGAAGGAGTGGATTTAATTATCGTACGTCACTGATTATTAGTTATGTAAGGAAACTTTATATGTTTCTTGGAGGACGGCAAAAAGTCTGCTACTCTTTTTAGATCAATCGAAGTGAATACGCAATAGACTGGCACGTCGCGGGTCGATGTCCTCGACGTACATGAAGAAATTTGATATGTCGTCGATACGCGAAGCTCATGGAGCGTTGCGGCAAGCGGGTCAGATGTTACAAGACCCAAGAGTTCATTAGAAGAATTCCGAACAACACTTTATTACACCGCAAAAAATATTCTGCGTCATTTCGCCGCTACTCTGATGGGTGGTGGAGTTTTTTTTTCGACTCTCTAGATAGATCCATCCGTCAGTCCGACACGAGGACGTTGACCGTAATTCAACTTTTTTTACATGCTCTGTTACCATGTATACAAGTCTGATTTCCGTGTGACCAGGCTCTACTTGATAATTAGATTTTTTTTAATTTTACTAATAATAAATAAATAATCAGTGATTATTATAGCATTCACTGTGAGTGACACCGTCGCGTCGGGCTGATGGTTGTTTTTGTTTGCCAAGGATCCAAACAATATTGCACAGTCATGATTACAATTTATCGTGCATTTTGCCTGACTTACAGGTCATTTTATGTGTAATAATTTCCTCCTGTGTGTTTACTTGCGCGGTAATTATTTATTATTATTGTCCGTAAATAACGTTTAAGTTGTAATTTGTGTGTCAGAAAGCTTAATGTCGTGTCGCATTCGCCAACTTATTGCAAGTGGATTAATATGCACCACGGCAGACAAATGTTCTTTCGCCGTGACCGATCTCATTTATAACTTTTCTGGAATTTTCAGAGTCGAGCGTGTTCTTGCCAAAAGTTTGGAATTGTTGCGTGATCCATTACTAACTTTTTCACTTATTTAGCTTCGATATTGTTTAATACGATTTGTAGTCAAGTGATCCTTGATAACTAATATTACATTTTTGTAATATGAATTACAAAAAATAAAATAAAAAACCTGTGGTCTTTATTTCTATTGATATAATCCCCATGCAAAATTGTTTTCTGAAAAATTCCGACTAGTAAGAATTATTAATATTAAGCATTGAATTCACTTCAAGCCTCGTTCTGATCTAGGGCCTAATATAGTTGAAATTAGTTCGTTATTATTTTTTTATTTCACACATTCATAGATATGAAACATCCTCCAATTCTGCTTTAATGCTTCTAAGTAAGCATTTCTTGGAAATACTTTTATGGCTATCAAAATGAAGTATTTAAAGGAAGGTGTGTAGGCTGTGCGTGTGTCGACAGTGTTGTGTTGTGTTGACTGTTGTGTTGTGGTGTGTGGCGTGCATAGATAGCGCTGTGAGCGGATATGGGGCGGGCGGCGAGCACGCGGCCGGCTCGGCGCGAGCGCGCCCAGTCAGAGTGCCGCCGCGCCACTAGTCGCACGCGCCAGCAGCACGCGCGACCTGCACGTGCCACACTTGCGCTAGCGTCACTAGTTCATCACTCAACTACACCTCGGAACTCACATTGTCCCGCAGACAAACATACGAATGATGTCCGTTTGCATGTACCTGTTTTGTCCCTGGTTCTTTCTGATGATTTACTTGGGTTTCCTTATGCTGGACGTGTGAGGCCACGTCTCGTTCCCGGCGCGTGCGGGCTCCGAGAGCGCAGACGCGCCGTAGCGATCGATAGGGACGGGCAGGGGGCGGGCGGGCGCCGGTGTCGGGCGCACGGCTCGCGAGCTGACACGCGGGTGGTTGGGCGCGCTCCGGCGACGGTGCGAGCGGTGCCGCGTGCCGGGAGCGCGTGTGTGCGCAGTGGTGTTATGCGGGGCGGGTGCTGACGGTGCTGCCGAGCCAGCCAGCCGGCCGTCACGATCGCTCCGCACGCGTCGGGCACGCGGCCGCGCGGCGCGCCCGCCATGAGCGCCGCCACGCCGGAGGTGCGGGCCCCACCGCCGGACGGCGCCTCGCCGGCCGTCGCGCTGCCGAGGATCAAGCCCGACTTGGGCCTCAATGATGCCACACTCTTCGCCGTCTATTGTTTCATTAAAAATTTCATTGGGTGAGTCCCTTTACTATGTAATGCAGATGTTTTGTACTGTGCATCCCCTTCGAACAGAAACACCAAGAAGTGCCATGTTTGGAGAATTATGCTATATCCTACACTATGCCTCGTTCACTTCTATTGATGTGCCGCATTCACTTCGAATACTGAGTCTTCTTGGGCCAAATAAATGAACATATTCATATTATACAACTATCAGACGTTCGTTTCTATGCAGAGCGTAAATTATATATTGCAATATTAAATTGCCAAGGTCACCACGTGATTTATGACCGATCCATTTGATTTGTTCATTAGAAAATTTAAAATAAATTTAAATTAGCTAATCGTTTATATGAAAATACATTCACTTCAATAGCAATAAATAACATTACTATACAACAAATTTCTTGAATCTCACAAAATTAGCATCAATTTACTATTTGGTGTATAAAAACAATAGAGGCAAATTAACCTTGGGTGACTGAACCGTAGGTAAAATTTTATCACTTGTTTACCGGTTGCTAGCAAACAATGCATTTTGTTACCGACGTGTTAATGTTAATGTATTAATAGGATGAACTGTGTACAAATTTGGCCTTAACAACACCCTGACCCTAAAAAAATATTGACACAATACAACACGATAGTGTGTATTTCACACGTACTGTGTAAATATATTTGTGTTGGTGTGTATTCTGTATAGTTTATATCTGCAACCGATAAGGCTCCGTGCAGGCCACTCCGTTTCTACGTAACCTTGAGCACAACACCACAATATAACCTGAGCACTGAGCATTGAGCACACAACACACAACACTGCCGCACCTGTGTTTACGTTTTTTATCATATTGGACGGCTTCAATATTTGATAAAACGTCTCCGTTCGGTTACACGCTTATACGAACACTCGAAAGTGTTACGCGACCAAAATTATCTACCAAATATTTATATTTATCGTATTCGTTTTGACAAACAAACATACTGCGGAATATTTTGGCTCTTAAACTAATAACGAAGAAATGTAAATACACTACTTTGAGCAACCATTATACATAATTATACAGGCTACTTAAGACAAACAGTGACAAATGATAATCAAGAATAGGCTTAGATTAGTGTGAGCCAAGAAAAAGCCCTACTAGGTGTCAATTAACAATAGTCCATAGCAGCGAATCAACGCACCAATTCAATTGTATCAGAAATTGTTTGCGGCGCTCTATATAATTCTTCATAGGCCATAAATAGCACACTGTCTATAGCTAATTGTCGGCAATAAAGGGCGGACATTAGCCGTGCCGAACTTCGTTAGGAGAAAGTCATCGTTTAGAAAGTACGCTTTGTTTTGTTCTCGTGTCCAGCCGCCATGGTCCTTGGCAACGGCGAGATAAGCACCCAACCCATTAGATATACTAGATAACTTCACCACGGCCAGAATTGGTTGACCGATTTCGATAGGCAACTTCAATCTGTTCCACCAGCAATCATATTATACCAGTACGTTTTGCAATTAATATAGTGGAGTTTCAATTTTCCGTATCTAAACATATTGTTGTTGTGTTTATACATCATAACGTTACAAGTGTTTACGGGCTACTGTTTCATTTACACTCCAATGATGTCACCGTCATTACCTTCACCACTAATACTATGTTTTTTGTTGTTCTAAAGTGACATGCGCTCCATGCCATTAATACAGCACGTCTCAGCGGGACCGTCGATATTATTTACGCTAGTTAATTTCAGATGCAACGCTGTTGCTTTGTTGCATTGGACATCATCACTTTCACAAGAAGAAAAGGGAAAGTGTAGGTGGCGCCCGTTCCCTTGCGGTCAGATTGACTCGGGCTATCGGCCGGCGCTAATTCCTCTTGTTTATTTCATTTCACACTAATGGTTGCACACTAATCTTTGCCGATTTCACTGGTCGTACGGTAATATTACAAAATTTTCTCTTTCCATCGCCTCTGTTCCCTATTATGGCATTTTTTTTGCTATTCAACCCCCCAATTTCACTAATTGTTATATAACATCAGCAAATGCGACCTATACATTTGTGGGCCATTACATAATTGAGATAATATCGACAGCACGTCCGATATTATCGTAATCAATCTCGCTGGTAGATGTTCCGCGATCCGTACATGTCACATTTGCTTTCCATTATCAACATTACTTCTCCAGCCAAAAGTACATTTTAGCTGAACGGCTTTTTGCCGGTATAATATTTTTCCTCCTTTTACTTTAAAGTTTGCCTCTGAAAAATTATATTCTAATTTGTCCCGTATCTCATTCAAAAATAAATTACGTGCTTTTATGACAGGTGAACTCAGGTGATTTCACAGTTCATTACCATCAAGTTCCTTACTTTGTACGAATATTATACTCTTAATTTATGTTTCCTTTTCTACGCAGTTTACCCCTAATTTATTTTGGCACTCCATCATAGAAGTCGAAAATGTTTTGAACGTAAAAATTATGGGTCATAATTTGAAAGTCAAAAAATGCAAAAATAGAACTTTTAATGTTAGATAGTGTCTATTTATGCTGTAATGTAAAAAATATCCTTTTCTCATCATTGTTGCAATGTTGCTTGATTGTTGTTTAGTGCAGTAATTATGTAAACAATGGCGCGACGTCAGCTTGCACGAATAGACTGTCGATCAGCTGTCGGTATCCATAAAGATTGGCTACAAGATGATAGGAGATAGACATTCGAGCATACAAATAAACAACTACCAGAACTTGCGTAACGGTGAGATTTTGCAATAACCATTACTGCACCATGTTTATCATCGCTTAATGTCTTTATTTCGCGCGCAAACTTTTGTTTGCGCCTCGAATAAAGAATAATATTTTTATTTACATATACTGCAATCACGAACTCAACGTTTCCTGGTTCACGCATTTTTGTTAAATATAAAATAAAATAGAAAGTTGGCAAAACCAGGTGAAGGGTCGTGGAAAAAAATATATGTTACACAACATATCTCACATCCGTGATGATATGCGTATGTAAACCTGTTGCGTATGCTGTACTTGTTGCATTTAATTTAAATATTACACAAGAAGTTACTAATACATCAACATGACCTAACTTGGTGCGTTTTTCTCTCACCTTTTAACACCGACACGCAGCAAAACAGGCTCGTGATTGGTGACGAACCTGCGATTAGCCGGGATCTCATCTCGCATATTGATTGACGCGTTGCCTTGACGTGCTACCATGGCGCCACCCCTCAAAACGTCCCCTTTCACGCAAGGACGTCGGGACTAGGGACGCGCGCATACTCACTATTCTACGCCTCAGTGTGTATACGGTCATCGAACGCGGAGCACGCCTCGTGTCCGGATAGTATTCAGTTAACCCGCGAAAAGTGCTTTAAAGTGTTTTCCTGACTTAAAACGTCGTCAGGTGAAGTCAAAGGAGGGTTAAAACACCATCCGTGAGTATTTCCTTGCTCAGTACCGACAGTGCCCTCGATAAACAAACTAGGTCAAGCTTCCGCGTCCTCGGAACTAAGGGTTTTATTTATGAATGGGCGTGTTGTTTTTCTGTGCTAACACGCCGTCAGCGCCAATTGTTTCAAGCAATTTACTTTGCTTTTGTATGTCATCGTCCTGATTGCGTGCGCCTCTTGTGTGCTGCCGGTCGTTGTACCTAATGCATGACGTCATTGCCAATTTTAATTAACTAAACATAGTAATTACTGGAACATTGTTGAAATTGATTAGTATGGACAACAAAGCCTTTAATATTGAAATTGACAAGACAAAGACCAAAAAACCCCACGGAAGAAGCTTACGACACAACGCTTCCTGAAGAGAGTTCCATACAAACAAAGGCATAAAAACTGATTAGGGGCGAAAACAATAAATCCTCGAGCACGTCTAATTATCGTAAGAAAAGGTTGTCCAAAAACATAATTCTTATAGTTTTTGACAGACCATTGTTCCGTCAGGACGGTTCTTTTGTCTGGCCATTTACGAAATAGCATTCTCGCATTTTAATTTGCAAGCCACGAAACTTTTATAACCCATAACTCCAGACGACAAAATCTTTACAAAGAAATTACATTGTTTTTTTGGAACAAACTTAAAGTGTTTTGTAACCGTTATGTACATAATAAATAACAAAAAGGGTATTTAACAGGTGACTAATGAAACAGCCACAGAGAAAAGTGGTTGTAATACGAGTCCAGCATAGTTTATGCTGTTCTCGATTGTCTTCACAGTCCGGAAGCATTAGTGCACTTGTCGATTACGGTTAATCTCCGTTTAATCACGTTTATCTTTTCCTTGGAGAAAGCTTTATACCAATACGTTTACAGCTGTAGCTGTTCATGTCTTCAACATCACCCTGATAGAAAATATAAAATGAATAGTAAAAGCCGCAAGAAATTAACTTATAAATTTTGTCAAGTAGAGAAAAATTGACGTTTTTTATTTAATTTTTAAATATTTCATTGACATCTTTTGTTATAAATAATATTGGTGGCGTGATATGCACTCTACATAACAATACAAGAAATTAACAACTCAAGTCGTTTTCGAATATGCAACTGTATAACACCCTGTTTAGCATTAGCAATTCAGCTCCTGCATTGAACTAATTACCCACTTGTGTTTACTATACATGTTTACATAACATGTAGGTTTCGACATGTATAAATAAAGCCGTTTGCAACCTCCACAACTGCAGTCCACGTAACTTGCGTTATTCATTCGTATGTAACGATAACAGTACTGTATTCTTTCTTTTTTTTTTTTGCAACGCTCTTATAATTTTTCACAAAGCCAGCAACTGGGCCGAATACCTCCTCCAAAAATAAATATGGAATACCACACCACACCTTTGGTGCGTGTGTGTGTATGCGTCTATAAAACGGCAAATGGTCGGTCACTTTCGCGTCGAGAAGGACAAACTTTATTGCCAAAAACCAGATCCGAGCGAGCGTGTTGCGCTGATGATGAAAGTTTTTGATGGCGTTGTGTAAAGTTTTGAATATTATGGAGTTTTTTTAACGCTTCAGAGCCCGTTCGGCCGCTGATTAGCATTTTAATCAATTGCGTATTGTGTTGTGCCGGTTTTAGGTAATATATCGTAATAGTTTTTTCTTACTATGGTACTACGAAACTCAACGTTTTATTAATGTTCACATTCATTAATGCTTTTGATTTCGGTGGTTCAATGTAAATTTTGATAAAATATAGATTTGAATAGCAAGTATATGTCACCAGTATTGCAAATATAATTTTGCTTTCAAGCTCCCTTAGGTGAATTAATTGATATTAGTTTATGAAACGAGTGTTGGAATGATCAGGTTATGGCACAAAGTGGCGGGAGCGTGTACGTGGACAGTTTCGCGTCGGTCCCGATTATACGTTGTTGGAGTGCTCGGCCGTGCTCACTTCCTGTGCCGGCGGCGTCAGGTGGAGCTATTTCTACCTCTCCATGAACCGACCCGCTCGCAATTCACGTTCAAAGTCAATTATTTATAAGCCGCGACGGTCCAAGCTCGCATTTCGTTTTAAACGAATTACAAGTCAAGGATTCACGACTCAGTTGTTTTCCTCTCGTTACCACCATATTATAAATACCGCCGATACGCATTCGTTCCTGGTTCTCAAAATAATTTATCGCTGTGCTTCAAGTGTCCTTGGTCCGCTTTGTCGTAGGAAGCGTCCCATTTAACACAACCGTGCGTTTCAAATACGAACAATACTCGCATGACCCCGTTTCCCCTCGCGGTTATTGTGTTCCGATGCAACCGACCCACATCGTTCATTGTTTATCACTGTTTAATTAGTGGATCACCTACATCTAAGAGCTGAAGCGTGACGCTCCCGACCTTGGCTCGTAATTGGCCAAGAATTGGCTGCCAGTGCAACATAACCTGGCTTTGATAAGGCGAAGAAAGGCGGTCCAATGGAACGAAACATGCGTATCGTGCGTACACGGCGAGTCGCCTAAATATAAACACGTCGTATAGTCTATCTCCGCTCTCGTGCAGCACCTTGCGCACTCATCGGGCACTTATAAAAAGCGGCGCGGCCGCGAGGTCAAAGCGTCGCACGCGGGCACACGGGCGCACAGTGCGGCATCCGCCTGCGCGATGTAACAACACTCGCATCCATGTCGATGCTTTATTATCACGTGCAACAGTGACATCACACACGCCTCTAACGACCGAGCCAATGGCTCTTGGCAAGTCAGCGGCGATTGATTAAGGTGTCGTCTTCAATAGTGTACGTTGCGCGGTTGCGATCAGTCGTGTCCGCATGGTGCAGAAGTTGATGGCAGAGTTGAAGGTGCTCATCGGGAAGAGAGCACCGGGCGGCGGAGGCGGGTCGGCCGCCGCGCCTGCCGCGCCCTCCGCGCCCCCGCACCACTACACCAGGCGCGATCTAAAAGCGAACCTGCACAGACACATGAGTATCGTTTTGGACAGGTCAGTTGGCCTTTGTTATCTATTTCAGCTTCTGGAATAAAAGTATTTTATGCAAGCGTAGATAATTGCAATAGACGTTGTTAAACTCCTACAATACCCTACATGAAATTGATAATGTGCATATTATAAATTACAGTATAAAGACTGTTATCTTGATAACACTAGACATGTTATTGATAAGTGAAAGTACACACTGACTTGCCTCTGATCTCACATATCGACCTGAGTCCCGTGTGCATTGCACGATAATAATGCTACAGTGGCATTGAATAGACTACCGCCATTATGCCCTGCTCTATCATTATGAGTAATGTACACCATAAATTGGCTGTCAATTTTCCGTCGCCAAAGACCCCGCAACAAAACGCATGTTGTATTGATGAATCAATATCGGAGCTTCCCTCGCGATTTACCTCGACGAGTTTTTACTGGGGTAAACGACATCGCGGAGGTTGCGTTTCCTTGTTGATGCTATCGGATCACTACATTTGTGAACGGACTGAGAATACCTCGAATAAACATTTCAACGAATGTGAAGCTACATTGAGTGAAAGCTATTTTCTTATGTAGTTTCTTGCTTCATTGTAGATAAAAAAACAAATGGGGAAATATCATAGAAAAACAAAGATATTTTTACTTTTTTGTCGTTTTAATAATCAGTAGCTTAATGTTGCTGTTGTATAATATGTATAATCATTGTATTTTCGATTATAAATTTCATGATAAGATGGCATTATCGCCTTTTAAAGGGTTTATATCTTAAAAGTTAACTGATGATGTCATCTTCGTGCCAACTAAATTTAAATTTGACAAACGATTATGACGAATCATCAAGTATTATTATATTTAATTTCGATTATAAATATTATCAGAAAATATACTACTGCAAAATTTATTAAGTGTAGTTAAAAATAAAACTATTTAATTGAATTCTCATGTATGCTAAGGGGGATTATAAAATTTCCATTTTTACACGATGCGCGATCTGCAATTGCTTTATATTTTTTATCTATACATTTACAGAATAAAAGTAGAACAAAAACCGTTCGTAAAATGTTTGAAGTAAACACACAAGCGCTAATTTTAACCTTGGATATATTTTCATGATGATTATTTTACTGTTGTTTGAATTCAGGTTATAAATTATGAATGAGACGATCATGAAAAGATTTTTATCTCTTTCTTGAACTAGATTGTTTTTTTTTTCATGGTTATGTTTAATTTCCATTAGCCTTGAATGGAACCATTCCGATTATCACCAGAACAATAAGCAAAAGCTTAAGCTTATTAGGATAGATGTTTCAACAAATAGTACATAATATTGTCAAATAATTACGAACATATTTTTTATAGTTTTCTAATTCACTCATATTAAATTAAATGTAGAGAAAACCTAAAAGCAATTACGCATACTGACAAAATATTGGTTTGCCAAATAGCACAAGAGAAGTCTCTTTGGTGGTAGCTATTTCTGCTAGAGAGTCTGTAGAATGTTGACAAAAATCACCGTGTTTCGGCTAGTTTGGCAGGCAAAAGCTCCAAACTCTGACATGAAGTGAAGCAAAACATGTTGCTAATGGAATGATATGCACAGACTGAGATAGATGCAAAATGTCCTATTCGCTTCCTGCTACACATTCGTTGCAAAATTTCAATTAGCCAATTTATTATGTATCTTAATTTAGACTACTTTTGAATACAAATCCCAATAAGTTAGTAATAATAAAATCTACATACACTAAATAATGTACTCTTTAGTCTATTAAAAAAGAACCAAATTGCAATGTACAAAGTCCTTTGGTCATGTATTATCTTTGTTATCAGAGTTAAAATATTCTAGAATATACAATGACTAAACACCCAACATAATCAATCGTATATTGTAATGTTTATGCTTTAATAAAAGATTTAATACTCTACATTGAGTTGTTTACCAACCTTAACCTTTTGAAAAGATCGGTTTAAATTATGTTCTCAAGGTTTGACCACCTGCATTTGTAAAACATAACTAGCAAATGAATATAATTCATTAAAAAGATTATGTTTGCCATGTCGCAATCACCGCGTACATATTTTGATTGACATGTAGTTATAATGTAATTAAGTTGTTCAACAGTCTAATGCTGCAAATATTGCTTATAAAAAGGCAAATTGTAAGATGTTTTTAATATTTTAGTGCCTCTAAGCGTCTTTTTACTACTTCTGCGTTGTCCTTGATCTAGTTACCTCCACTTTTAGTCTGGCTTGAGCGCCTGGAGCTCTCAAGTCTCAACCAAGTTGGATTTAACTTGAAAGACAAGATTATTGCGTAAAAATAGGGGAATAAAAGCTGACTTTGCAAACCAGCGCTTACGTTTCGTAATTCTCATTTAAACGGATGCAAAAATCCTGCTCGCAGGCCCTCATCTCAGCAGTCGTGTTACTTTTTTTACGTTAAGGTATAATTAGCAAGCAATTGCACACCTGGTACGCCTCGTCATTGTTCCGCTATGCGATGTGAAGGCTCGAGGAAACTGACGGAGGTCTGGTTTGAAAGAACGCATACTTGAATCTTTATTTTTCCTTAACAAGTATCCGAACCTTACAAGACACTTGTACTCATACATGCGGTTACTTTAAAGCTTCGACCCAAAAAAACAGGCTATTGTGAACTAAAAAAAATTATGATGGGTATTTTCCGCAAACGAATTTCAAGTACGCGAGTGATTATAATCGGATAATCTACATAAATACGTCAATACCAAGAACAAAAACAAGCCACTATAATTATATCATTAAACCCGATGATAGATAATGGTTGTTACGTGCGAAGAACACATAAGTCCATGCCGTATATTATATGTACACATGTAATAACTTGTTTACAATCTAGAGGCATTTGTCGCATTAGCAGTGATCAATCGTGGGCGTCGTTCGAAGGGATCGAAGCGTGCCGATGGGAAGCCAATACATCATGTTATTTACAGTCGGAATGATGGAACATTTGGCACTTGTCGATTTCCCTGAAAAGACTGACGTCGTTCGTGATTTAGACTAATTGTTGGTGCGCTTCCCGAAGTTTTTAATTGATTTAAGTTGTGATGGCGTCGATACCGACTGCCGGTATTTCAGTTAACAAATGGCGCTTGAATATGTCGCCGTTGTCGTGTGCGATGCGTTCGCGGTGACGGTTTCCAAAGCGAGTGTTGCCGGTGATACAATTTGTGGTTACTATTATTATATTACCGAAACGGGCTGATTTTTCGATGAAACTTCTTTACTTGTTTATTGTTGAATATATTCGTATCTGTACAGCGACCGCCATACACTATGGCCGTAGACCCGTCAATTCTTAACGTGATCTCTTGGATATCTGTTTACCACCAAGTGTTATTGCACTCAAATTGTCGCACAAAAGTAACAAAAAAATAACTTGTTTCACGATTTGGTTTAAAAAAATATTTTGTTATGTTTATGAAGTGTGAGTTTGGTCTTGAAAGTAATTGAACATTCGTCGAAAATTAGAAGAAAAGTATGTGTAAATTAATTACACCTTAAAGTAGTGGTTGAGAAACCGGTTCAGAAATTTCATTCATTTTAAAAATAAAATAAAAGCCTTTTCCCAGAAAAGGCAGTCAGAGGCGCTGCCAGGACACCTACAAGTCGGCTTGTATGTTCCGTCCCACGATGAGATATACGTATAGAGCCTATCGCCAAATTTTGCAAAATATCATGACTCTGGTCTGATAATTATGAATATCTAGAAAAATCCAATAACACACGTAATCGTACCGTAGTACAACTACGCCACCGACACAGTACACTCATTTTTTCATATGTGTATTTATAGTATTAGCATTGCCTGCTACGAAAGTTATCAGTAAGAGGGTTTATGGTTGCTGATATTCTGTATCTGTATCAGCCCATATACGTCCCACTGCAGGGCACGGGCCTACTCTACAATCGAGAATACGATTGAGAGTGGTTAGGCCATATAGTCCACCACGCTGGCCTAGTGCGGGTTGGCGGACTTACATACCATAGAAATTCTTATGAATCGCTATGGTATGCAGGTTTCCTCACGATGTTTTCCTTCACCGTTTTAGTGCGTGGTGATTGACTATCAATACACACATGACTCCGAAAAGTCAGAGGTGTGCCCTGGGATTCGAACCCGCGACCACCGTGAACATGTTGGCAGCCGCGTCTAGTCCGTTTACCAACAGGCCACCACGCACTATTGCTGATATTGCATGTCTCTATATCGTCCGTAATGAATACCGAAGTATAGTGTTACATGTGTGAATCTATGCATCCTACATCTATTTCTTTGCATGTAGTATCTTTCGTTTTCTATGCCGTCATGTCACAACCGTTGCCAAGATCCGCTTTCCTACTTAATCGTCAGCGCTTTGTCGAGTCTTAAGCATCTGCAACTCGAAGTTGACCTTAACATAGTCTCCTACAAAGTCAAAGCGACGCTATTTAGGCCGCCCAGTGAAGTCGCTGCCCGCAATAATAAATGAAATGGCTATTTGCACCGTGCTCATTACATAAAGACAATATTGACAAAATCGATAACTGTCAGTTGAAGGTCGAATATTATTGAAAGCAATGTTACTAGGAAGCATTATATATACATAGTAGTTTATACCCGCGGCTTTGTTTGTATTATAATGAAGCACGGTTTAGAATCTAGATTCCTGCTATTCAACGTTTGAACACGCTTACGTGCTTTGGCTCTGAAATAACAACCGCAAATTTTGATTTACACAAGTAGGATTTCTAACATGAAACACGTAAAATATACTAAAGCTTTTGATTTTACTATTTCGTACAATAACTATAAAATATAATTTCGAGAGCCATTTATATAACTGATGGCTTATACAATAATAATGTTTTGAACGGTGAGTAATAAATACAGAAGTGGATTTAAAATATTGTTCCGCGACGAAAATTTCATATGATTAATTCGTACATGAGATTTACAAGTCGGTCGGTGTCTAGAAATAACAACTACACGCTCCAGAGTAGAACCGGCGACCTTGTGCCGAATTACTTGATGTGAAACTGCGGAAAGCTTACTCTCAGAGATCTGATCACAATCATACGTCACGTAGAATTCAACCGTGCAATCGCTGTTTGTTATCTCATAAATAGTCTCAGTAATTGGCTTGCAACACCTCATCGCGTCATAATAGCAATAGAAGATTTCGCCAGGTATATCGTTTATCTCACATAGAAATAAAGATAACACAGTGTAACTGGTGAGACACCTTTAGGTGCGGTCGATATGTCTCGACTTTGCAAAGATAACATTAATCCGACGGCTGCTTAAAGGCTAATAGATTGTAATTCATGCGGTTGCGTTAATTGTGTCAGGTTGTATGACATCGGTATGCCGCTGTTTCCGCAATGGATTGCCAGCTTGCGTGGATGGCATTTTTGCCGGGAGTCCTGTACATTCTGTAGGAGTGGCGAGTAGCAAGCACCACCGGTGGCCTCGAGTGGGTGACATGATTCCCTGGACCGTGTCCAATAGAATGTCAAGACGGCACCTCACGTGTTGAACCGCGTCTGTTGAACGTCGCGACCATAGGTAGTCATACGATGCGCATGTATTGTGGTATTATTCACCGCAAATATCGATATCTTTGCTAACGTTCGGATTACAGCAGGCGGCGGGGGTGTTTTGTAGTGATGGCCGCAGTCGCATGCGCCGAGCCGCCCGCGCATGGCCGTCCGTCGAGGTCGTGCCGAAGCCGTGCTATGCCACAACGTCTAGGTCAATACACTTATTCGCGTGTACACCTTATCGTGTTCTCATTATCGCATTAAACCTATTTCATTCGAGAGCCGATCGATTGCGTCGTAAGTCCTAAAGCCGTCTTGAATTTTTTCGTGCGGCGAACGCGTACTAGCGCGCGCGTATCGTTCGTCGGATGACATCAGTTAAGTCACCACGTCCGCTGGAAACAATACGCGCTCAGTGTCCGCGCCGTGGCCGGGTCGGACGCACGAGAACCCTCATGGAGGACGGACGCTGTGCGATGTGCGAGGCCCTCGGTCGCCGCAGCTTCTCCACCAAGCTGCTGCAGGTGGCGACGGCGCAGGCGCACATGAGGACATGCTCGCACGCCGCCTTGCCGCCCGAGCCCATACACAACGCTGACCTGGCATCTCGCGCCCTTGCTGCTAAACGTCGCAAGTCCATTGCAAGCTTCAAATTAAACCTCTCTTCGGAATTACAATCTAGACCGGCAGCGAACGAGCAATCCCGTTCACCGTTCGCACGAAGAAACACGTGGTGCTCGTAAGTTTTGGCTGTATCATTTTTAATTGTTTAATGCACAGCTGTGTTTGTTGATGTTTCGTCGCTCGGCGTGGTGTGAGTGTTGTCACAATAGAGCGTGCACGTACATTTATGTAAGGCTCATTTTCCTGTATTATCATTACATGTCTTATCACACCTGTCGTTATCGCCTTTTTATGTCGATTACGTGATTGTTTTTATGATTTCTACACATGTTGTTTGTCTGTTTTATCTTTTATCTGACACTTCAGCGGTATCATCAGCGACTGAAATGTCTCTATTTGGTTGGTCGGTTACACAATTCATAACCTTGAGTTAATTATACTTGCGACTAGAAAAATAATACAAATAATAAGAATGTTCTCTTTGAACGACAATCGAAGGTTCCTCACACCGGGTGCCTTCGCCACGAGACTAATCGATACAGCCTTGGAGCTGACGGTCCATAGATACAATCACTCGTCAAATCAAATTATTTGTACTTAGCGTTATTAATCTTACAAAATATATGTGTAACCTTCGGCCTGCTTATATAATATTATATTCTTTTTTCTGTGTATTGTCGTTGACACTGACATTAATATTTTAAATTGAAATAATTGATGTATTTTTTTGTGAATTTCCTTTAATTTAAATATGCGAAAGATTATTTAAGTTTGTATAGTAATAATAGTAAAGCATGGACATTTAATTGTCGATTCTCTGTTTTAGGTTAGTAAGTATTTCAATAGTTGATATTTGATATGTAAATGTTACTATATTTAATGAATAAAACTCTGTTTTAGATGAATCACATTGTGTTATGCTTTAAGAAGAAATTACTCTTGATCTTATAAATCGACAATTTACTTACATGTGAAAAAATATATATTTACAATGGAGAAATTAAGATTTGAATTTGTTGTAAAAGCCAAACCAGATGATACTAAGACAAATATTTATACCATAACCTCCATCACGGATACACAAAATCAAACTTTTCTTATGCCTAGAGAGTATCAATCAGTGAATTTACACAGAGAAATATTAAAGCATGAAATATTTGACAAAATAAAAAAATCACTCCAGAAAAGGCACGATAAGAGACAGGTTTGGATAACATTAACCAAGGAAATGAGGAAAACATATTTAGATGATGATAATTTACAATTTGATGGGTTTTTACTTGAAAAATTGGAACAAGGTCACGAGTTGTCATCAATGGAACCAACATTATTAAAAAAAGCAGAAAATAAGACGAGATTAGTAGGAGAATTTTCTATAGAAAAGTTTTCAAGTAATAGAAAAAATGTTAAACAATGGTTAAATACTTTTGAAAGTGAATGTGCCCGTTTACAAATAGATACAGATTTACAAAAAATAGAAATTCTACGATTACTATTGGAAGACACTTGTATAGATTGGTATACATCAATGATTATTAAACATACTGTAGATTCAGATTGGTCTGTATGGAAGAAAAGCTTAAGTGATACATTTGCTGATAAAGGCTGGTCACCGATCAGGTACGCTATGAATTTTAAATATATACAAGGGTCAATGTTAGAATATGCTCTTAAAAAAGAGAGACTGTTACTAGAAATAAACAGATCAATAGATACACAAACCCTAATTTATTTGATTGCCACCGGTCTACCAAACTTCATAATGGATAGAATAGACAGAGAAAATCTTAAAGAAGTAGATGACTTATTTAATTGCATAAGAGGACTAGAAAGTTTAACATTGAAAAAAAACTTAAGTGTAGGAAATAAATACAATAAACAAGAAATAAAACAAACTGAAAAAATACCATGCAGGATTTGTGAGAATAAAGGAAAATTAAGTAGATTTCACCCAGAGAATGTTTGCTGGTATAATTACGGGAAAAAAACAAGTAATGACAAAAACATGAATTCTAATTCAATATTAAAAGTTGAACTGAGTAATGAAGATCCAAAAAACTAAACTTCCCTCCACTAATTGAGATTATGGTCATGTTAAATAATACGTTAGAAGTCAAGGGGCTGTATGACCCTGGTTCACGAATAACATTGATAAATTCAAAATTAGTCCAGGTGACGAATATGAAGCCTAGTTATTATTATAACACAATAAAAACAATAAGTGGAGGAGGTAAGACTAAAGGGTTAATAGTATTAGATGCCGAGTTATTGAATAAGAAGATGAAAATAAATGCATTTATCTTTGAAAATGAAAATTTTGAGTATGATCTAATTCTAGGATTAGATTCAATACATAAATTTGGGTTGACTCATGACGAGAATTTAAATATCCAAATACAGAAATATGACATTTTTGAAATAAGTAGAAAAAATATATTTGAAGATAGAGAGATTGAAAATATTCAAACAAATAAAGAGAAAAGAGAATACGCAGTTAATTTTAATGAAGGTATAGATACAAACAAATTTGACATAGATACAAAATACTTAAATACTGAGCAAAGACAAGAGATAAACATATTATTGGATAATTACAAGGAAATTTTTGCTAAAAATAAATATGACACTGGAAAAGTGAAGAAATATGAAGCCTGTATAGACTTGCAAGTTGAAAAATATTGTTATAAAAGACCATATAGATGTTCAATCCAAGACAAGATAGAAATAGAAAATCAAATTTCACAACTTTTAAAACATGAATTGATCGAGGAATCTTACAGTCCTTTTGCGGCACCTGTTACCTTAGCTTTTAAAAGGGATGAAGGAAAAAAAAGTAGATTATGCATAGACTTCAGAGATTTGAATAAAATAATTATACCTCAATCACAACCATTTCCTCTCATAGAAGACTTAATAACAAAAACAATACATTGTAATTATTTTACAACTCTGGATATAAATTCAGCTTTTTGGTCTATCCCATTAAAAATTACAGACAGATACAAAACTGGTTTTATAACTCAAGAAGGTCATTACCAATGGACCTGTTTACCTTTCGGCCTTAAGACATCACCAGCCATATTTCAACGGATTTTGGGAAATATTATAAGGAAAAATGGTTTGACAGGATTTGCAGTGAATTTTATTGATGATATACTGATTTTCTCTAAGACATTTGATGAACATATTACACACTTAAAAAAATTGCTGGAGGCTATTCGAGAAGAAGGTTTCAGGCTAAAAGTAACAAAATGTAAGTTTGCAAGTGATTCAGTTAAGTATTTAGGTCATATATTACAGAAGAATACGATTACACCTCTAAAGGACAATTTAAAATCAATAAAAGATTTTCCCGCTCCTCAAAATAGAAAACAGATACGACAATTTTTAGGAAAAATAAATTTTTATGGAAAGTATATTCCGAGTGTCTCAATAGTTCTTGATCCTTTACATAAATTGCTAAGAAAAGATCAAAGATTTAACTGGACAGAACAGTGTGAGGATGCATTCCGGAAAGTTAAGGAGTATCTATGTTCCAAACCAATACTAGCCATTTATGATCCACAAGCACCAACATTTATTTATACAGATGCCAGTACCATAGGTATAGGAGCAGTTTTGAAACAAATTCAGAACAATGGCGAAGAAAAACCGGTAGCATATTTTTCTAAAAAATTAAATGAATCACAGAAAAATAAAAAAGCGATATTTTTAGAATGTTTAGCTATAAAAGAGAGCATTAAATTTTGGCAACATTGGTTGATTGGAAACTATTTTATTGTCTATACAGATCACAAACCTCTCGAGAAGTTAAATATAAGAAACAGACCTGACGATGAATTAGGTGATATGTCTCATTATCTGTCACAATATAATTGTGAAATAAAATATTTTCCCGGAAAAAATAATACAGAAGCAGATTGTCTCAGCAGAAACCCAGTATTGGGCATTGATGCAAATGATGAAGATAACTTAAGAACGGTAAATTTTATTGATATTCATGACATAACATATGATCAAGCACAAAATTTGCAAATAAAAGAACTTAAAAAAAACATTATATTACTAGATGGAATTTACTATAAAAAAAGTGGGAAAACTAAGAAAAAAATAATTCTAAGTGAAGATTATAGTAAAATTATAATAAAAAAGACTCATGAAAAATATTGTCATACTGGAATAAATCAAACAGAATCTAAAATAAAACCATTTTATACTGCACCGAATCTATCAGAAAATATTAAAAATATATGCAAGAACTGCGAGATATGCCTGAAAAATAAAACGAGACTAAATAGAAAATATGGCTTTATGTCGCAATTAGGTCCAGCTAATAAACCCTTTCAAATAATGTCACTGGACACAATAGGAGGATTTGGGGGTCAAAGATCAACAAAAAGATACTTACATCTACTAGTAGACCACTTCACTAGGTACGCATACATCCTGTGTTCTAAGAATCAACATGCTCGAGACTTCATCAAACTTATAGAAAAAATTCCTAAAGAAGAAAAAATAGACATCTTACTCTCTGATCAATATCCAGCTTTTAATTCGAATGAATTCAAAAATTACCTTAAGGACAGAAATATTCAATTAATACTTACAGCGGTAGATGCACCATTCTCAAATGGTTTAAACGAAAGGCTAAACCAGACTATTGTAAACAAAATAAGATGCAAAATGAATGAATCGAAAGGAAAAACAAATTGGTCAAAGATAGCAGAAGAATGTAGAAATAGATATAATGAAACAAACCATTCTGTAACAGGATTTTCTCCTAAATATTTGCTATCTGGTGAGTCTACAGATTTGTTACCACGTGAATTAAGAGAAAAACAGATATTAACAAAAAGTTTGGAAGAAGACAGGAAAATAGCACTCCAAAGGTCAATAAAATCACACGAGTATAATAAAGCTTTATTTGCCAAGAATAGAATACAACATGAATTTAAAAAAGGAGATAAGGTATATGTTGATTATGGAAACAAATTAAACAAAAAAAAGATGGATGAAATTAGAATTGGTCCCTTTGAAATTGAAGAAAAAATATCGGATTCAGTTTTTAAAATAAATACTGGTCGTGGTACAAGATCTATTGGACTATATCATGTTACAAAGCTTATTCCTATGCTTGTTGATATTTAGATTTCGCAGCAAAATTTTACTCAACTAATGTTGAAAAAATTTGCATTTCGAAGGGGGGAGATGTAACCTTCGGCCTGCTTATATAATATTATATTCTTTTTTCTGTGTATTGTCGTTGACACTGACATTAATATTTTAAATTGAAATAATTGATGTATTTTTTTGTGAATTTCCTTTAATTTAAATATGCGAAAGATTATTTAAGTTTGTATAGTAATAATAGTAAAGCATGGACATTTAATTGTCGATTCTCTGTTTTAGGTTAGTAAGTATTTCAATAGTTGATATTTGATATGTAAATGTTACTATATTTAATGAATAAAACTCTGTTTTAGATGAATCACATTGTGTTATGCTTTAAGAAGAAATTACTCTTGATCTTATATATGTACTATCGTGTGAAGATTGCGATCTCAACTGGATTTCATAACGCACAGATAATGACCGTTTTTGTTGCAATATTACGTTCGAGACCTTCATGCTATTTTTGCTTATCTACTTATATTATAATATCTGATATCTTTAAATAAATTAACGAAATAGTTCAGCGTCTGATAACGTCGAATATAACCAATTTCCTATTGACGTAATAATGATTTGCTATCTAGTTCAAATGAAATATTATTCCGTTTCTCCTTAAGTGGGGGGCATGTGTGGTACGACATTAACTTATTAAAATATCCTTGCCTGTTGTTTATTCCGGAACAGAATTGTTGAAGTAATAAAATCAGGTTGTTTATGATAGAAATATTTCATTATAAGCATTATAAACACAATTCAAAGTTATGTCGACAAAACTTATATCAGCTAATCCTTCGTGTCAAGATATATTTTATTGCTTTTTACATATCCGTCAGTCGTTAAAATTTTATCTTTCTACGTACAAATCTTTGAACAGTAAGCAGTACGATGAGCTGACGGGTCAACAATACGAAGCAACAGTAACCGTCCATTCATGACTGACGGAAATTTCAATTTATCCAAGTTAACGTCTGCCCTATTAAGGCAATAAGCAAGAAAATCAGGAACTCGTCGCTTGAGAACATTCATTTTTTTATGTCAGCACAGGATGGTTTAATGTAATTTTGACATTAGAATTTCAACATATTCACGCATTGCGGAGGTTTCTAATTGGCTTTTATAAGGTATATTTAAATAATTGTTAAAATTTTAGAAATACATAGGTACCGGTTGGTTTGTTTCAGTCTGAAATAATTATATATTTCAAAATTATTAGAGATCAATGACCTCTCCGTAGTCGAACTAGAAATTCCAGCTCTTTCATACCACTATATAAAAATAAAAATACTGATATATTTAGCCAAATTATCTTTTTACCTTTGCAATAAGGATGTTATTAAAGTTAACTATGTAATAATATTTTTTTCATAATTGCACCATTGTACATTGCACAGTAAAAACTTAATGATATTTATTAGTTTTTGCCGATGCAAGAATCATCGCAATGATGCCGTCATACTTTGTAGTCTAGGGTAGTCAAAGGTCAAATACATTACCAGTGATGTATTTTAATCTACGTAGACGACCGCTTAACATTATGTTCTGATTTGCAACGTGGAGCACAAAGATTGAGATTGGATGTGATTTTCTCTTACTATTACTGAACACGCAAGGTTAAGATATTGAAGTAACAGGACCGTTTATTGCATTGCCACTAAGTACCTAATCGACGTAATTATTGGAGAATTTAATATTATTAATAATTAATGTGCGGGCTGTTCAGCCTACAATTAATTTCGCTAGCTGATTTATATGTAATTATTTACTAGAGATGTAACAATGCGACCAATTTTATGATTTTTTTATAAATATAAAAAAAATACACAAAGAAGTTAATTGAATTACTTCTAAACAATAACAGGCTCTTGTTTTCTCATTATCGCTTCCGCAATATTACAATGCGGTTTCAAATATAAATAATATGCACTTTGCCCACCCATTTTCCGTAACTCGCCATATGTGTCGATGTCGGTCAAAGGTTGATTAGTGCACGTGACACTGGCACAATGGCAAAAACACCAACGCGCAGTACTTTGCATCAATTAACCATATTTACTTTATGTTAATCATAGCGGTACTTGCGCTTCATTAGTTAAAGGTCGAATTAATTGTTTTTAATTCTCACTTGCACCTAGTAGACTTTGTAAATACGTTTGACGATGGCGGCGAATATTTATGAAATGTTAAATCTTTAAATCATGCATAAGTAGATCGAATTCCCTAACTTATACGGTGAGATACTGTATATAATATCAAGAAACGTGCGTTCGGACGAGATAAATATATTATCAAATAAAAATTTCGAATATCAGTGATGTGAACTTTTGGGACTAGATGAAAGGAGTTACGGATATTCACATCACAAGCCAAGAAACTTCTCAGGTAGTCGAGCCTATGTGGCTTTACCACTTGTAATTTTCTATAATGAAACATGCGGGTAAAGCTACTTACGCACCATTATTGCCTACAAATTCTGGCGATAAGTGATATGATTGCAACGTTGCGTAGTTACCCTTGTTTGTTTAACCCGAGGCGTGTGTGCGGAAGACGCATCTTCTCTGTGCGGTTTTCCGTATACAGATACCAAGCCAAGCGATATCAACACTGCAAATAAACACCGCATTTATTATTCATGCAAACTGCTACTCTGCATACATCATCGTGGGCATATGAATACTCGAAACAAATGGAAAAGTACAGGTTTCTATTCAATAACATCAAGGGACAAACGTGTTGATAGTTGATAGGAAAAAAATGCTCTGAAAGGCACACTACGAGCACTTGCAAAAGGAAGTGATTTTTTTTTATACTCTCTACTTACCGTGTCAGGAATGTGAAGTGAAGAGCGCCAGTTGCGGTCAATATGTGAAAACTGGTTCCATTTTTTACAATATGGCCTCAGCCGGTCGTCTGTGATTAAACTTTGTAAGATGGCTCGGCTCTTTGTCCTGTCGCGTTATACTGCATCAGCTTAATTATGAATCCTGTTTGTAAACATTTTGAGTATTTTATTGCCAAGTTACAAAGTTTCCGGGTGTTTATTGACTTCATTTTCGCATAATACAATAATAACCGTTATTTTCAGTAAACATATATTTGAATTAATTCTGTTCTTTTATACCTTTGTATTTTCTTTTAATTATACCTTGTTTTAAGACAGAGCGGATATGAGACAATTTATTACGTATTTTATCCTAAAAGAGATCGGTTGCACACGCAATGTCTGTGATACAACAAAAATAATTTCTAAACGGCCCATTCGTATGTATTAGTTGTAATCGTTTTTGTTTAACTGGTGAACTCATACCATAGGAATTTATCGGTGTTTTACACTCCTCTTACGGCCGGGTGCAATACTCTGTCTGTCTTTTTCCACCCGTTAAAATCGGTAACTCTAGTATGAGTTCTGTCATTTTTCGGTTTCAATAATCGTTGACAGATGAATAAATATATCTATGATTTGTATCTATCAATGGGAGGGCTCTCGCTAACCATAGTTAGGAAATTCCATACAAATTAAAATATACGCGTTTCGATAACGATTCGAACTACCGTAGTTATTTGTGTTTAACTAGCTGTCATCGTTTTCTAATATCGCTGCAATATGGTGGATAATACTTCGATTATCCCAGATATGTGGTATTTTTATGGAAGAAATCAGCAAAATAAAGTGACATTAATATATTCAGTGATGAAAGTGATAACGAAATGTTTAAAGCTGGTGTATTTGACGCCGATTATAATTTATGAGAACCAAAAAAACTATGTGAATATTCTAGTTCAGAATTTATTTACAGATTTACCTTTTAGATGGAATAATTTCATCAGCTATTATGTTTATTTCTACATTTAAACCCAGCCTGCAAGGAACATTCCTCCTGGTAAGCATACATATCAAATATTTCATTAAGTTATAAAAGTGTATTGAATTATTCCAAAATCATATATTCTATAATAAATGTAACAGCTCGGGAACAATATTGTGTCACTGTTCCATTAACTGCTGCTATCATTGTGGTTTTATGTACTGGGGAGAATGCATGTTCAGCCGGTAACTATTTTTGGGTATCAAAAGCACAGTCAGCCGAATCTGACAACAACTGATGTGCCTCAGGCTACAACTGAGTTATATTATCAATATGTAAAAATATTAGACAACACACAGCATGGGTTTCATAAAATTGCAGTTTTCCCAAGAATCTTTGGTGCAATTCATTGCCCATATTATATTCCCATAGAGCCACCTTAGTAATGACTACCTTTAGATATATTAGGATTAATCAATAATTATGTATTAATATTGTCTATGATTTTAACATAGTAAATCGTAGTATTATGTATCAGTTATCTGATCACAATGTATTAATCTTAATATTTTTATTTTTAGATTAAAATATAGGAGAAGAATTAAGAAAATAAAGGCATTATTGTTCAAGCAATGTGTATTGCACAGTTACTTTTCATAAATGTATTGGAACGCTAGCCTGGGGCTCATTTAACAACTCTGTTAAAAGGTAATAATCTCAAACTTTATATTTTGAAAGAATTCAAATTCAAATTCAACTTTATTGTGGTCCATATGTAGGTGAAAATGGTGTGACATTCATTTGTTTTGTGCAGCCGCCATATTGCCAAATAATAATTTAAGATGCAACAAATATGACAATTGAGTTGGAAGAATGGTTGAGAGAATATTATTAAGATTAATACATATTTTTGTAAGTAGTTTCCTAATAATTCCCTAGTTTCAAAAGGGTACAGCCTGATGGAAATCATCAAAACATAATTTCACTTTAAATCTTTTATTTTTTGTAAATAACATATTTATTTTCAGTACAATATGAAGAAGTTATATAATGAAATAGTAATAGATATCTAATTGGAGATAGTGCATATCCACATATTACTTTATTAACAACACTGCTAAATGTCTGCCATAGAGTATTGCAACAATGCGGCTCATATAAAAACAGAACATTACTCAAAGTTATTATAATTAATATTTTGGTCTTCCATCTTTTACATCTTTCTATCATCTTTATTTCAGGTCTTATGATGTTTGGAAAAGAAGATTTCCACACCTTCCAGTAAAAAAGTCTTTTGGGATTGCACACAACTTTAATCATTATGAGTGCCACAGCGGTGTCAGATAATATTTGAAGAATGAAAAGCATTGCTGATGTGGAACATGAAATTGACATACCAAACACTACTAGGCTAGACATAAATATTAATTACTTATTTTAAATTAAAATAAAGTTTCAGAACTTTGTCAATAATAAAGATTAAAGATTTCTTACAAATTATCTTTGATATTTTATTTACCCATAATACAATCTGCGGAAAAGGGGGTTCTTAAATTATTTTTAAAGTCATTTTTATGTGATATATAAAAAGAGGAACAGTTGTTTTCTCTATAACTAGTCATTACAATTTCGAAAACTTCTAGGATAGTAAGATTACCTGAATCAATCATTATTCTTAATTTGATTTATATTGTTTTAAATATAATAATATGCCTCAGTATTTAATTGTAGATTAGCACTGAAATGATTTCAGGTCTTTAAAGACAGATTGATTACAAAACTAAAGTAATGCAACTACGTAATGTTTGATTTTCACACTTTTCTTCGTATTTATAAATATTATGGTCTCTGATTCAATTTAAATTTGTCATTCTGTTGCAGAAATAGGGCCGTAAAATTCACTTTTGAATTCATTCTTGTTGGTAAACATTGATATATTTTGTAAACTTCTTTTTTACATTTGACATATCATAAATCAGTCATACGATGCGTTTTGTTGTTCTATGTAAGCTTTGTATGAATTTTATTTGCCATTATTTGTCACAATACTTACCATACTTACATTATTAATATATTTTAACGTTTCATTCTTCTAATTATACATTAATGATGATTTATGATAATTCCAAAATAAAGTTAATAATTAACCTAATAAATATTGACCTCAATTAAAAGTGCAAAAATTAAACGTTTGGGAGGAACGGTTCTTACCAGAGATATATGCAATATCTACGTTCAGCGTTGGTATCCTAGTTTAGTTTTTGTTATTGAAACATCGGTTAAACAAAGATAGAAGATACGTAATTATCGGGGATAATTTTTACCGCTTAACTGTCAATATATTATTGCACCCGGCCGTTAAACGCATCGTAAAATAAATGACTATGAGTTAGCGAGTGTCCGCAGTAAAGAGTGTGTGTCACGTGACATTGTCAACATCAAATCAATTTATTCTTTCTGTGTGTAATGTTTTCGTATCTCATAATGAGATAATTAATACAAGCGTCAAGGTTAACGATATCGTGTTTGCGGTGCGATGTTAAATTGTGAAGTTTAATTGCAATGTTGCGTCAAAACAGTTTTATCGTATACCTCGTGTTTTGATGTTTTGTGAGGTTCAACATTGTAGTTTAATCCTCATCCTCATGAATGTGTATTATCAGCTGTGTTGCTTAGATGGTTAAGAATTTAACTGTGAAACAAAAACTTCAGGTTCAATTCCCGCGCCGAATATTGATTTGGGTTTTACATTTGACGATATTTAAAAAAATCAGAGTTTCGGAATCCCGCGATAAGTTTTATTTAGAGTCTGGACTATGCGTGTAACGGGTGTTCGTTGTTTATTTTATTTAATTAACATTAATATTGATGATTTAATATAGATAATATGTTAAATTATTATAATGCAACCAGTATGTATAAGCAATCAATTAAACGGCGTGTAATGCATGTGTAATGAATGGAATAATATAAGTCTAGGCGTGAATATTGGCAAGTCTGATGAAACCTCCATGTTCATCTTGAGTTATGTGTGCGACAGGTGCTGTTTTGTTGCATATTTAATGTTTTCTACCAACATATACATTGATGGTTAATTAATAATAATTCAACTTAAAGCTTAGAAATATATTATCTCGTCCGAAGTAAATAAGTCTGAGATGAAGGGGAAAATTAAATTTTGTTGTAAACTAGTCCATACATAAATATCACGCCTTTTTCTCAGAAGGGGAAGTTGGATGTGCCAAGACAGCCGCTTTTCGCCTTATGTGTTTTGTCCCATGTTGTGACGCGAACCTATCGCCATCGGGCGCATGTTCTTGACCGACTCCGGATTGATAAGTAGCAAAAACACCAATATCAATTTGCTTCACCCGGGATTCGTATCCGAGACCTCTACGCAGGAATCTAACTGTAGCACACCGTCGCCACCGAGGCAGAAAATACGAGGTGTGTTCAAAAAGTATCGCGAATTTTGATTTTTCTAGGGTTACGTATATTCGAATTTCGATTTTTTTGTGGCGTTATGTTGGTACTCATGTCTCTCACTTATGCCGCCAAGTTGGGCCATTTTGAATGTTCAGTTAATTTTTGACAGCGGCTTTGCTTGCATGTGTTTTGGCTCATCTTCGATTTTTACCTATTCAAAAAAATGGATCAAAGAACCTGTATAAAATTTGGAGTGAAAAACGAAATTCAGTGTACGGATGCATTCCAAATGTTGACTGTGGCATACAAAGAAGCTACCTTAGACCAAAGCAACGTTTATCGGTGGTATAATATGTTCTCAGAAGGCCGAGAAGATGTGAACGACGAAAAGCGTGCCGGACACCCGAGCACTTCAACAACAGACGAAAAAATTTATGAAGTGAAGAAAATGGTATTGGCCAATCGCCGAATCACCGTTAGAGAAGTTGCTGCGGACCTAGGCATATCGATTGGCTCGTGCCATTCAATTTTTATCAATGATTTGGGCATGAGACGGGTTGCCGCGAAATTCGTACCAAAATTGCTCAATTTCGACCAAAAACAGCATCGCATGAACGTTGCTAATGAGCTGTTGGACTCTATCCGCGACGACCCAAATTTGCTCCAGAGGGTCATAACTGGTGACGAATCGTGGGTTTATGGTTATGACGTGGAAACCAAAGCTCAATCATCTCAATGGAAGCTGCCGCACGAACCAAGACCGAAAAAAGCGCGCCAAGTTCGGTCGAATGTGAAAGTTTTGCTTACCGTTTTCTTCAAATGCAGGGGCGTGGTGCATCATGAGTTCTTGCCACAGGGTAGAACGGTCAATAAGGAATATTACCTGCAAGTGATGCGCAATTTGCGCGAAGCTATCTGCCAGAAACGCCCGGATTTGTGGAAGAACAAAAATTGACTTTTGCACCACGATAACGCCCCTTTTCACACATCGTTACTTGTGTGCGACTTTTTGGCCAAAAACAAGTCAATAATGATGCCACAGCCACCGTATTCCCCAGATCTGTCCCCCTGTGACTTTTTCTTGTTCCCAAAACTGAAGAGGCCCATGAAACGACGACGCTAGGCTACGATTGACGAAATAAAGACGGCATCGAAGGAGGAGCTGAACAAGTTAAAAAAAAATGATTTTTGAAATGCTTCGAAGATTGGAAAAAACGTTGGCACAAGTGTATAATATCTCATGGGAATTATTTTGAAGGGGACATAATAGATATTCATGAATAAATAAATAATTTTTGAAAAAACACATAAGTCGCGATACTTTTTGAACACACCTCGTAAATAATAAATATATCACACCCAATAGTCATATACATTAAACATTTTAGTACTATCCCGCACTAGGCCAGCGTGGTGGACTATATGGCCTAACCACTCTCAATCGTACTTTCGATTGTAGAGTAGGCCCGTGCCCTGCAGTGGGACGCAAATGGGCTGATACAGATTTTAGTACTAACCCCATACCACGATCAGGTCTTGTATCGTGGGTATCAGGAACTACGAGAATATTTGTGGGCCGCACAAACATTTCTCTCGGTTCGGTGATAGAACCAGCGGTCTCTCGTTTCACAGGCGGCTTTTAACCAACTGCGCCACAGAGGCTGTCAAAAACAAAATAAAATAAATATTCATAAAAGAAAATTATATCCTGGCTTAGTTGAGTAAAAATAATTCTGGTGTATAAGCAAGTGTAGGATCAATACATACATACGTAAGAAATAATATAGTTATACCTCTTGCACATTATCCTCTCATAATATTTTCGTATGGTTTGCTCTGCATTAGCTATTCGATCGGTCACCAGAACTTTGTATATTATTCAGCAAGGCCGTCACGTACGAGTAAGGTTGTGGCGGTCAACTGTTTCTCGCAACTCCATTATACCCAGTTGCTATTAAATAAACCATACTAATAATATTTGCATACGTATTTGCAAAAGTCGGGGTAGCTACTAGCAATCTCCCCTCGCGTTGAAAGGGTGCGGCCAATATTTGCTCAGTCCAAGTCAGCCTCCCATTTAAATCTGCGCATCGGTTTATTATTATTTTTACACCATAAAGTTCGCCGCCAAATACCGAGCCTCGACAGCTGGTTGGATCGATTTTAAGTGCTTTTGGATGGACGTGCGACCCAAAAAATATACCACGCTACCTTTTAGCAATCGCATTATGGACTGGATTGTTCTCTAATTCGATAATGAAAATAAACTTCTGCAAATAGATTATTTTTGACATAATATAATCCGATTTTTATTTCAAGGAACAGGAAAATTTAATATAATGTCATCAGAATTCTTGTATATTGATAAAAATACATCAAGATACAATCGTCAACAACAGACGCACATCCTGAAATAAGATAATGTGTATACTAAGTAAATTTTCCATTACAAATTGCTGATTTAAGGTAAGCGTCCACAGGTCCGCATCGTAAGCATCGGACGTATCGCATGAAACGGATTAATTTTTCACAGTGCGTCCACTGCATCGGTAGCGATCGGATTTGCCGACGCAAGTACCAGCAATCGGATTGCCGATGTCATTTCATTAGGATTTTCATAGTGATCGTACGTGCGGATAGTGCTTGTGAGAATGGAGGAATGCGAAGAAGAAATAGTTTTTATTGCTTGTTTGTTAACAGAAGACGAAGAAAATGTAAAAAAATCTAAAAAAAGGAAACATAAAATTTTCATACACGACATATTCAATAAGAGATCGAAAAGTGGAGAATTTTACACACTATTTTCTGATTTGTTAAATGATGCCATAAAATTCTTTGGGTATTTTCGTATGTCTCAAGCTAAATTTAATATTCTTGTTGACAAACTGAAAGCATGCTGAAACCATTCCGTATGACGTCATCGGCACGCAACGCAAAAGTTGCCTCTCGGAGCATCGATGGCGGCATTGCCGATGGGCGATCCAAGTGCGATCCGTACAGTGCGGACTAGTGGACGCACTTGTATGGCTTTGCATACAAAAAATACTATAATCCGTTTCATGCGATACGTCCGATGCGTACGATGCGGACCTGTGGACGCCTAGCTTTATAGGTTAATACTCAATTTGGGATGGATCCAGTCCCATAATTAGTTCGTATATACTAAATTAAAATATCACACCATGCACGCCAGTTTGAAAACATTCTCATTACGAAAATACTTACCGTTGGAACGTCACGTAACAATTTCATAATTTATGTATTTTGTAACGCGCGACTCGTCGTGTGGCTAATATAAATCTTGCAAAATTCACCGGAGCATAATTTATTTATGTGTTATTTGTTAGGTATTTATTATTGGTATAATGTGCCCACCTTGAATTCTCGCCAGACCACTTGTCGTACTTGCAGGTTAGTTGTTACGCTCCTCGGTTTATGCAAATTTGTCGTTGTGTAGTGCACCTACACGCTACCGACTATTCGATATCCTATTGTATGTGCTGTATTGTTATGATTTTGCTAATGATAGATTGGGAGAAGATTAGTTGAAAGATTCCTTGAAAGAAGTAAAACACGACATTGTTAAGATAATCGTCAACGGAAGCTCAGAGTGGTTGGTTTATCCTTGTGTCCATAACAACTGATTAAATAAAACATGGACAAAGAATATGAACGGACGAGAAATACAGACAGGTAATCTTTTGTCAGTCGCCTATTATTTCGCTCTCGTCAATACCCGGATATTCATTATCTGATCCCATAAAGCGACACATTCATATGAAAATTTCAACACAATAAATATTAAATTAAGGAACGAGAATATTAATTTACAATCAAACTTTATTAAGGATAATTATGAGATTTGGAATTCTACCCTATGTCCTTCGCCAGTGTTTATTAAACCTCAATGTCCATTTGAAAATGAAGTATGATCGATTCAAGTAAATGTAGATGGAACAATGATTGTCTACTTAGTAACTTACTATTTCATATTTGAGTTTTAAGTTAGCAAGAACTAAATATTGTAATAGAATTTTTGGTGCAAGGTAATGTGAAATTGTTTCAATTATTTGAACATCTAATTTATTTCTTCACAAATTAAATACAATTAGATAAATTGTTGAGACCAAAATGCAACAAGTTTTTGTTAAATAAATGAATGTAGGTGAAGGAAAACATCACGAGGACTGACACGCACGCCATTAGAATACATAATTTCCAATTCAAGTATCTATGTATCCCCAGTATCTACGTTGCGCCCACGCTGTATGTATTAGACCAAAAAGTGGCCTCCATATCTATGTATTTTATCTTGTTATTCCCCTATAAATTTGATTTTGTGATGTGTCTGTTGCCAACTCGAACGGCAATCAATTATCTTGTGCTCGATATAATTGCGCTTCCTATTGAAATCTATCTCTGTAGATCAAAAATAAAGATATGATACGAAGCATAATTATACTCGTACATCATTTCTGTTTATGTAATCGCGACAATAATAAATGCGGATGTCAAGTCGTTGCCGGATTGTGATTATTGTTATTCAAATGATACTATTTAATGTGTAATTAATGCGTGTCATAATTATTTCTAACGTTTCCCAGTCCTTTTATTGCAGAAACTTGAACTCTAACAAACAATACGCGGAAGCGCACACTATAATGACTCCGACAATTGTTTGATGACACTCGTCTAGTCGTCTCGCTGGTAGCGGCCCGGCGAGACTGGCCTTTTTCAAACCACCTCATGCGTTAACTTGGCTGCCATTTCAAGTACACCGGCCACGTTACAATTTCTGCATCATTTTCATACTTATATGAACGCACTGCACAAAAGCAATGTTCGCATCGACTAAAATAGCAATGAGATCGATTAATCTGGTTTCTTTGTTTTACTCACGAGAATCCGATCGATAGCAAAAACATTTGACCAAATGTAGACAACCTTGAACCCACACGGTGCAGTGTACAATTTGAACGGTCTCCCGCGTCGTGCAGTTGGATGGTAGGCGCGGTGGCGGCGGCGGCCGACGGTGTCAATCTAGTTTTCGAGGTGTAACTGGTGTGTCGCAAAAGTGTTGCCTTGGTGTTCCGAGGCGCCATCGTAGCCCGTAGTAGATAGAGTGGTGCGCGCGCCACTTGCTCTGATCCCCTCCTGCGCCCCGCCCCCGCCCCACCTCACTACGGCCGGGCCGGTCCCAGTTTGCCGCAACGCGTCGATTCGGCTGCCCGCGCGTCGACTCCACCAATTTTTTTTTAACAATCTCACTGCTTAAACACGCACAACGTCGTCCGGGTAAAAAATAACCAAAACGGCTCCGTTAAATCCAACACCGGGGACTCGCAAGTCCCGGCCCGTGATACCCATAGAGGAAGTTGAAACCATGCAAACAAAACTGATAAATGGAAGCTACGCGTCCATCATGAACAAGCAAGATCTTCTGCGAGAAGTGGTCGTCAAGTACATCGACTACTTCTACCCGGTGTAAGTACCGCTAGTTTTTCCGACGTCCGCAACGTGTCATGTTGTTGACGCATTGCACCACTTTGCCGTGGTCCGTGTAGTTTTTTCGTGGCGGTGATGGTGCAAAGGTTCTCACAGTGTTCAGATAATTACCGAGCCGGTAAGTCGGTGAAGGTTCCTCAGCAAAGCGACCGGCTGCAGTTAGACAAACGGTTGTGGCTGACGTCAGCGCCGCCTATTGAACTCGCTCGTCTCTATCGTCTCACTTGTGTATCGATCCGCTGCACTTAACACCCATGTCACTTTAAAGGTCTAGGTTATTGTCAGTATGCCCGTTACATTTCTCTCGCAAAGTTATTACTGAGCGTTTAATTAACATGTTAATAACAAACTCTGTGAGCTTTGGGCTAAAACCTTTAAACTGCAAAGTGTATATTTTTTGTACCTGTGTGTGTATGCCTAAAAACAGTGTTTGAATCGACTTTTAATGCTATATTAATCTAGTCGTGATCATCAATCACAGGTTCTTGTCATATTGAAAATATTGTGGAACATTTGAAGATTTCATGTACAATTCAATTTAATCGTGGCCATTCGATACCGCCTGTAATGAAGTCATTCATAAACGCAGGCGAGTCGTGTTAAATCCTAGGGAAAGCACCGTTGCGTGACCGTTTCGCGTGACAAACACTCACAGCTACATTATTCCCCCGTTGTCCCACTAATATCCTTTTGTGTCCAATTCGTTTTATTGTCCACGTCCCGGCGACCAATGTTCCACGCGTGAAGCCAACCAGAGCACGGCTCTATCGCGCATCGGCTAACGTGACTCGTGTTATAACTCTTTCCAGAAGCCACCATTTGGCGCAGAGCATAATGTACACCGCTGCCTGTTGGCATTCGCGTTGTCTCCAGTTGTAGATACGTTCTAAATTCGCTGAATTGAATTCTTACATGTCGCTGTTGGTTTGATTAATGGAAAGGAGCTAGCGTTATGAAACGAGTCTGCGAGATGTAACAGTGCTGAGTGGCTGCAGCGCTGGCGCCACCAGTTTCGACATTAAACTCGCGACGATTTCCCTTCAATGACCTTGCGCGTGCGCTGTTCGTTCGCTGCACGATAACAATGCGCGAGTGTGCATTGTGCCGATAATTATGCTAGGGTTTCTATTAAAACCAGTGTGCATTCGACATAGTTACTGCGGCAGCTGACTGCATGATGTTACATTGTACTACACAAATAGCACTTGAAGTTGTTTGCCACGAACCGAGACTGATCGGGATGAATATTGATCGCTTATATTATGTACTACTAGTATAACGCAACCTGTTTAAATATCCAATGAAAGAAAACATATTTTTGAATTTCCTTCAGACGCTCAAAACAATACACTTTTCTGATGACGCGTGATTCATCAATGCTAAATATGTATACTCTGTCGTTTATATATTTTTCCTGTATCTGTAATAAGCTTTCTTAATTCACACATAATGTGAGAATTTATGGCAACCTTAATTTCCCACGGGACTACTTTAGTTATTTTTATAAATATGATACGTAATAACTTTGTACAATAGAAACATTTAGAATATTCCACGCCGTTAATTGTCTGATATAAACGGCGGCGGCGATGTCCCAACTGGCCAATCGATGACTAACACATTGAATTTTCATGCGGCGCGGCATAATTTCTTCGGTGACCCCTGTTTTCAGCGAACGCATTGTTTTGCTTTTCAGCTGTAGGCAGTAATCATTGAACCCGGTGACTCACAGTCACCTTTATACCTGTAAATAGACACACTTATAGTGAACACAATGTGAATCCATCAATAATAATTTTGCACATACGTGATAATTGCCAGGTATTCGAAGGTCGTTGCCAAAATAACTTATATTTTAGGTTTGTGGACGATATTTTAAATATAATTTACTCATCCGCTTTATTTGGAATGTGTCCAGAATTTATTATAGATATTAAACTAAAAATAAATCCGTCGAATTTATAAAATGATCTGTCTATGTATTGATATTTCTGATTGGATCATGATTTGGTGCTGACATTTTACACTCAATATAGTAGAGTGTACAATGTACACAAATGCTCCTCCAGTTCTTTCGGGGCTGGACAGTAATTTACCAAATTGGTGACAACAAAAGATGTTTTATTTTGAGAACAAGTTATTTTGGTGGCGCGTGATGACAGCGGGGAAATATAAATGATATTTTTTTTACCCCACGTACAACATCTCAGTTTATAAGGGCATCTTTTGTTGATCCGTGAAAAGGCGACGTGTGTTGAACGGCAAGCCTTTGTCCGGGAGGTCTGTTGTTTAACCTGTGATAGCGCCGTGTGATCTACGCAAACACGCACGTGCGTGGCGACACTACATTTATCTCTTTGTATACCTCTATTTACTTAACATCTTTTACGCACACACACATATTCTTATTTAGTGATACTCTCCAGTTATATCGCCATCACTCGTATCGAATCTCGTTTAAAACTCGCCATTTGGTGGTGTTCTTCCAGTTTTCACATTCTATTTACAGTTGATGGCACTCTTAAAATCTTTGTGTCAAACAACGCTTTGTTGGCAGGTTCGCTCCGTTGACTGACATGTACGAAACCAGTCCGTCCGTGTCTATATTTAGCGAAACGTCTCTCGTATGCTGGACTATGAAAGTCGATATTTTTAATTTTAATGCTAGCCTGACTGTCGCTTTCCGGTGGGATGTTTTTACATCATTAAATGAATCTATGCTGTATTTGAATTCCTAATTATCATCGTTTATTTGTGGTCTTGGCGGAGAAATGTCTTCACCTCGACGAGATACTTTCTCCGCATCTCGGGTTTCGCGTTCTTATGTTTCAACTTTTTCATATGCCCCGGACTCTACTTGTTTGCAATTTTGTCAACTTTGTATTTGTCTTGCGTAATCGCCCCCAGAATACTAGAACTTGTTTTTGTTACCAGTTCCGCTTAGAGTCGGAGAAAGCTAATTTTTTTATTATCTTATTTATTTGTCATCAAGAAAGTGTTAGCTTTCAACACGTCACTTTGTTTTTACGGTCAACGTATGTCATTTCTGCTTTGATTAAAGAAGTCGATAAAATTGCAAATGTGCACGCAGTGGTTTGTTTCGGCCCCGATCATGTGGCTCACGACCGCGGCTTTAATATTCAGAGTTCAGTGGCGACCGGTCGAAATCAATCCTTTGCGAGGCTCTCAACGCTTCAATGGTTTCAACTTTAGCCGTTGTGTTGTTTGGCTCGTTGAGGCGACACGGAATCCGTCTCGCGTCCGGAGAAAGTCAAGTACGAAGCCGTACGTCGTGCCACATACTGGCCACGACGGACGATTACACCAGCAAGATTGGATCATAATGGGTAAGTCCGGCAATAGTGGGCAGTAATAGTATCTCCAGTTGCTAAGTAGAGTGTGTCGTCATACTCGGAATGCACGTGGCCGTACACACGCCGTTTTTTGACTCGTAGTTGCTGCGTTTGCTCGACATTGTTTTGCTAGGATAGACGGCGACGTGCCCATCGATTGCGAATTTAATAAAACTGGAATGACATTCTCGACGTGATTTGCACATTCACCATTAACTGCGACAAATATTTCGCATTTTAACTGTGATAGTTCAATGACTTGGGATGCATCAGATGTTTTTATGAAACCTCATTCTTCACGAATGTAGCTCGGTGACCGACTGTCCGAGCGAATTAATGGAGTTTTCCAGATCAAATATCAACATCTGGCCAACGAAAATGTATTTCCGATGTAATTATTAATAGTTCACTGACTCGAGTGAGTGAACTGGCATTTCCGATCATTTACTTTAGCATTTATTAAACAAACCTTTCATTGTTTACACACTCTGTATAAGGTAAATGGTGCACAGACCTGAATTTTGTGTTCCATTGTTCCCCTGTGTTTGTTGCACTGGCGATCAGTACGGTCGGGTCAACGGTTTGGAAATATTTATCTATAACACTCACGTTACTATTATCAACTGCTTGGCTATCGAAGGAAGCTTTTCTTCAAATCGCCGTACCGTAACTGTATGTTTACCTTCTATATTAATAGATTATATGTTTTATCTTTCAATGAGATCAGATGCCCTTGCAACACCTTTCAAAATGCACTGATGGACGACCGCACCGAAAACAAGAGGCACACTGATATGACGTATAGCAACTCTATCGTTTTTAAAGCGTGAAAGCAATACCCGATAAACTGTATAAACACACGCATTCCAATACGCCGATAAGGGAATTAACTTCCTAATTACGTAAATAAAAAAATCTGCAATACAAAGGCAAATATAAATTTCCATCATTATCGTAACGGAAACGTTCAATTGCATGGGCATATGCACGTGAACTCACTATTGCCAGGACGGCGCATATACTTGTGCGCACGGATTATGAAATAAGCTTGTGCCTTTATGTACTGTCAATAGACATTTCCCAGTATCGAATACAAACCACGCATACAGAAACTCCTACAAGATTTTTTCCGTATCGCCCACGCTACGATTTCTAATTTGTTTTGTAAACTTAAACTTACGCATCTACGTTAATAACACTGGCCATTAGCGCAAAATCCATTTTGAGGCACCGCGTCGAGTTTCTAAAATTCGCTTTTTGTGCGTCTGTTTGACGTAAAATCGATATCACTTTCGAACGAACCGGAATTTTTTAATTTACCATTTGGCTAATTGTTGACGTTTCTCTTTGTTACAGCGCATCGGGCACTAGCGCGGTGGCCATTGACAACAAGATCGAGCAAGCTATGGTGAGTTATCAAAATTTTATTTAATTTATATGTAAATGTTACTAGGTAATCGAATACTAAATTTAATTTATTTATAGTTCAATGTTAAGTAACAGACAGAATATGACGAAATGTAAGTTAAATTAGTAGTGGAAGGTCAGTTGATTTTATTTTTAGTCATTATTGACAAGAATCTTTAAGCCGCTGCTAACGATTAACTTCTTGAAATAAAACTATTATTTACGGATTTTATCGCGAATTTAGTTTAATTTTTTACATTTTTGACTTCCCGACGTTTCGATTACAGCTTTCGTGGTCACGGGGCGGACTAACTTCTTGTAATCATGAGATTCTTAGTTTACATTCAAAATTATATTAAACTAAAATCTAACGTACCATTAAACTATTAGGTATGCTAAGATAAGAATTTTGGACAAATCACACAATCTGTAGTCAATTTTATCAAACATAACGAAAATCAATTTGTCAATAAATAATTGATTTTACCGAATTGTATCCGTAAGCCGGAACTCAACACCCTGAAACCAGCTTAATTTGGCGAAGAATCAGATATATTTCGGTAATCACGACGAAACAGTTTGTGAGGTCATGTCACGTGACTTATAAGCAACTTGATTTCCATATCGGACCACGTCATACGATGGCTTACGTGACATGCGAAGCGAAATCCTTCTTTGTGCTCGCCGCAAAGCAGTTATTATCGTAATCGACTGCAGCAGACGGAATAACACATTATAATCATAAATAAATGCCATCAGCACAGACAAAGACGGTATACGTGATTCATTAACTGTTTCCTATGTAGATAAAGTTATGTTAGTTATCTAGAACCATTGTTAGGGCTTTAGCTACAACTCAAACTAAATCTGTTCCTTTAATAAAAAAACTAAAATGTTTTATGCAAGTTAAATGTAACAAAACATTAAAGACAATTTCTCTGCAAATGTCATCACTGACAATTAAGTAGGCAATAAAGTAAAAGATGCATTCCATTTAGAAATCTATTAGCGCACATAAAAAAACGCATTTACGATGCAAACGTCGTCGTTCCCGCAATTAATATTGACCAATTATCGTTGTGTCGGCCGTGCGTCTTCCACGTACCATTGGGAATGTATCAAAGTAGCACAATCATTAGTTTTTGTAAAATCCAGTGGAGCCGGCATCCGAGCGATCCAGCCGCCGCCGTATCACTCGGCCGTGATGGTTCCGCGTGCTCTCCATGCCACCGAGATTCAAAGAAAGCTTTATTAACATTAACATTAAACCTATACGCGTCCCGTTTCTCACATATTACGCCTCTAACATAAAAATCCGCTAGTCATTCGGAATGCTATGACTGATAAACGTAACAAATCTCACATTCAAAATAGGGAATATGATTTTATCTCGTTGCCTAATTAATTAATTAGATGTCATTGAACCGGTTAATTAAGCGCTCGTGTTTATTTTTAGGCGTAAACAACAATGTTCGTTCACACCTTCATTTTTTTATGTTGCCGTTTAATGAGGGAAATTTTAAACAATTTAATACCTTTATTTTTCGTAAGCTGTAATGTTTTTTGGCAGCATCATGCACTCAAAACAGATATATCTGAAGATCTTTCGAATTTAACATGACGTGTGAATGTGTTATTCAAGTTTATAATGAACACATTAATTAAATTAACACTGAGATGAGAGACTGACTAGATGAATCGTGTTAGATATCGCTTAGCAACTGTAATCACCTGGAAGGCTCATCGATAGCATGTGTTGAATGTTGTAAGTAATGTAATAAATCATGTGCCTCCTTGATCGAGGACAAGTTTCGAGAAATATCGGTCAATCGATGCGACCGCTGCGATATCGGACGTTGATAAAGTTCCAATGCGATTCGTTATGAAACGTTTTTCAGCGGATGACATATTGACAAGGCCCGCTAACTCTTAGGTATTTATTATTACACTTATATTTTCTATATATAACATTGCTAATCCAAGTCACATGACTTTATTGGTGCAATCTACAAATAAGTTGTGATAACACTTATCTTTTACTTTTTGACGAGCGACCGAAACAAGATCATCTCCGCGCTGGACATATTCTTGAACTAGATATATTCGCTTTTACGATGTCAACTTTATCTCGAATGGTTATTATCTAATAAGACTCGATTGAAAATCAAGTTGAATTTAACATTTCAACGTTAATACAGTTTTATAGATTGAAAGTATCAGAAAGCGAGTTCAATGAACTACTCTATTTTTATTTTAAGCGCAATAAGTTTTACTAGAGATAAAATTGCCCCAAATTCTTTTAATGGTGTTAAGGATCACTGTGCCGAAACGTTCAATCAAATGCATTTACATAACCAAGTTGGAAATGTATTGACACACCAAAAAGAGGTCAGGTAACCTGTTGAAGATACATTAATGTATTTAGGATTATTTCAAGAGTATAATTCGCTGGAGCGAATCGCGCAGGCATTACAATTCCGTTACACGCGGCAGTTGCGTAAAGATGCAATCTCTCGAGAGTTTACCCGTGTTTATAATAGTAATGCCCGGTCTGCAGAACACCGTTATTAGATCGAAGTTATTCTTTGAATCTCTAATGACTTCCTTTATTTAATGGCCAGGAAACGCGTCCCGTTCCACCACGCTGTTCAATAACACGCGTACCTGTCGTTATGTATTACTTGCTTGAGTCAAATCTTTGTATCGGGATCTCCATCGCATTAACTAACTTTGTTAACGGACTTATTTTTTTACTGGTGGACTTTACTGGTGGTAGGTCTCTCATATGTGAGAGGCCATCTGGGTAGGTACCACCGCAATGTCTATTTCTCCCGTGAAACAACACTGCTTAAATGCACTGTTGTGTTTCGGATTGAAGGACATTGTAGCCAGAGTAACTACTGGACATATTGAGACTAAACATCTAATGTCTCAGGATGGCGAGCGCAGTGGAATGTTGCTACTGTTTATGAGCGGTCGTATCGCTTACCATCAGGCGAACGGCTTGCTCGTCTCGCCATTCAATGCAATAAAAAAAAAAAAACTTATGACTTAATCGGTGGGATTGGATCATAGATCAACGATCAGGTTAATAGGTCATGTGTAGGAATTATAAAAAAATATTTTTATTTTATACATTACTGTTGTAATTGACTTATTTTTATCGCTCGTGTAAGCACCATTACTTTGCGTTTCAAAGGTTGCTGTTGGTGTAATAGGTACCACATACAAATTTACAATTGGTTACTTAGTACAATTTATTATTTTGACACTCGTGACAATATCCACTTCACACTAATCTAGAGATTTGCGTAAATACAAAGTCGTGTCGGCTTCCATATTAGGAAATGTTGAAAAACCCATATCCATTTAGTCAGTGTTTATGCATTTTCGTTGCTGTTTTATATCACATTTTAGGAAAATATTTGCGTCTTTTTATTTATGAACTATATGTGGGTTCAATAATACCACTATTATGTCTGCGTCTCATCAGTTTTAGCAATAATTAATATTACTTATTAATTCATTTTTTTTAACTTAGTTCTTGGGTCAAAATATTTTTTTGTCTTGAAGGATCTAAGACCAGCAATAATTGTTTCGTATTATTGCCTAAACTAACTACATAACCAAGAAAAAACATTTCCAATCTAAATTTAAAATAAATTCAGGGATGCAAGCGACCCGTCACTCGTCAGCGCTCGTCACGGCGACCACAAATGCATTTGAGTTCGCAATTGATATTCATCGTGTGCTCTATTGGTGTCTTCTCCCAACGTCTATAATTAGCCGACGCAGATGGCCTCAAGCGATTGACCCCAATCCGGCCCTAATGCCCACTAACATCGGGTATCGCATCATAGTATTTTTATCACAGCAACTCGCTCGCGTTATTCTCCAAGCTCCATATACAGGCTTTGATGTAATTATCTTCGCCCGATTAGATTGCCAAGCGCATTAATACCAGCCCTCGTAATTTATAACACGCAATATCTTGTTTGTCATTTATTATTTCGAGTCATTGTGTACTTTTTATTTTTAATGTAGTACTCGTAATCCTATTAGTTTTATAATTAAGCTATAATATCTTTCGTATCTTTTGGCGTAAACTGAATATTCATAATTATATTAGTCTCACCTCTTTCTATATCTGCTTACGTACAGTGCCGTAGCAAATATTTAGTGCATAAAATTATCTTATTTTAAAATTCATGAATATTAATGTCTCGAAGTATAAAATAAATTTTAAGTATATTCACTATAAATACATTGTAACCTGTTTTGAATATTTTCAATAGAACTGAATAGTATTATTTAATGTGAGCTTGTTTGTTTGCAAATGATGCAAAAAGGAAGAGGTTTCTATGTAACTGGCACATTTAAGTGGCTTTAGCTCCAGTCCGCACCTGCAACTTGTTATTACATAAGGGAACTGACTCACATGCTACTTTGTTACCCTTTTAATAACCGCCGCAAGCTCGCAAACAAGTTAGCAACTATTCCTTTAAAATTATAATACGCTATATTTATTAATGAAGATATTATGGGCGATTACAAACATTGAGACAAACAACTGGCTGGTATGAATTGCGCAAAATTCCGTTAAAGAATATTTAAATTTAGTTCACGCACTAAGTATTTGATATACCATCGAAAACATTAGACCCACGCTCCGTAACCGGTTGATAATAAAAACAAAATGTATTCAAACCAAAATCAAGTCTCAGAAAATTGTTTCCTAACGTAACCGGGCACTTTTATAAATAAAGGCACGTATCTCTCCTGACGCAACTGTTTCGAGGCGGGCATGTATGAAACATTATTTTTTTGACTTCATCGTAATTTGTAAGTAACCTTATGTTGGTGAATACTAAAACTCGCGTTGACAATAGCCGCTTGAGCTTGTATTTTATGAACCGCACGAGCCGGCCCGGTTTAGTTACGATTTATAATTTATACTAAGAATATTAACGTCTAAAGAATCGAGCAAACGTCGCGGGACCAGTATTGAAACCGGTCCACCTTGAGCACGCCATCTTACGCGGCGCACGATGAATGTACACCTACATAGCGTATATAATTTTGGTCTCTGAGGTACTTGGGTTCTCGGCGGCTTTCATAAGATCACCGCGCGGTGTTACGTCACCATAATAGATATGTTTACGCGTACCGTCGTGTTGATATGTAGCAGCCGTAGCGCACGCACCACTGACCCCGTTTCTTCCATCTGTGCAAACATACGTTTCTTTGATTCTGGTCAAATGCTTGCGTCCACCACACTTTTTAATGTTTCGTTGAGATGATTGATGTCTTTACGTCTGCAGGCTGCTTCTGTTCTATAACATCCTTTGTGTTTTGAAACATGAATTAACATGGCTAATCATATTTGATCGGTAGTTCGTTTGTAAGATTTCGTCCTCATACAGCAGGGTATGCTAATTCTCTCGTTGCATACGTGATTTGCATTAGCCAAACGTGACCCGATGGGATTAAAGCGACCAAGAATAGACACGGAAGGAAAGCCGGCCCCGATGCGGCGTTGGAGACACGTGCTCCGTTGATTACCCTGTCGATTCGTGAACACTCTGCGCTGGATAAAGAGACAGAGACGTCGGGAGGTCACACGATTCGGTCGCGTGCCGCCGCACGAGAACTGGCGTCGGGATAATTTGCGACTAAAACTGTCTCTGAGACAGCACGCGCTTGATTGGAATCGACTCACGAACCTAGGAAGCGGCGCTGCTGTTCGCTGCAGAGCTGTTACAAACACCACGATGTTTAATGAAGTCGTAACACCTACATTTCACGCCAACAACTGACTTACACATTTAGCACTACATTTACTTACTTTATACCTCAGAATAGAATAAAAAATGCAAGCGCACGTTTTTTATTTGTACATAAACTCGAGTTGCTTTATCGCACTGCTTTATTATTACTATAATAAAACTTGGCTATGTTATTTTTATGCCGGCATTTCCTAGTGCCGTGTACCAAAGAGATCATATCAAACGATCTAAAAACATTGAACGACCATTAATTTTGTTGAGATATCTATACCTGCGTATTTTTTATCTTTGAGTTGGTTGAAACGCCTGGCTACTGTGTATTTTTCTATGCTAATGCTAAATTGTTATGTAAGCAAGGGAAAAACACGATGTTCACGGAAATATACTCATCGTTCAAATAATAATCAATTGATTATTTCGATAATGTCGTGGTTTAGCGTTTTGCGATATTTGCACATTTAGTAAACATGTTTGCGACGAACGTATTCGAAATTGGCAAACATCTGTCACCGGTTATCTATTTTATTCTCTTTGCACGTCTCCGCGCTATCTCTTAAGGTAAATTTGCGTGCTTTGAGTTTACAAACTTAATGTGTTTTATGATATGAAGGATAAACACTAATATAATTTGTCAAGACGCCGATGGAACCGTCTCGAACAACGCAAACATACATTAGTATTCGCAGCGCGGTCTGTGTATCGTAAACATTGTCTTCCTAATGTCTAGCTTGTCCACCAAGACAACTCCAACATTCCGCTCAGCGTTTTATAAGAATGTCTGACATATCATCGAGAAACATAACTAAGAGAAAATCTCAGACAACTAGACCATGCATTCTTACTGTCTAGCGTCTAGTCGTGGAAGAAACTGCAATTACACCCGTGGCCAAGCGCAGTGCTCTAAATAAACATTGTCAGTTTATAACATAGGCTTACTTTTAAAACAACAAATAGGAAATATAATATTTTTCATCAATAACTATAATTTAACTGCACTGGCCCCGCTAACGACCAATAGCGCACAACTAATTATTATCGCGTAATTATCGGTTGCTATTTGGCCAATTACACTACTGCGCAACGCACCAGCGGCATTCGCAATTCATAATTATAATGACAGTATAACTATGTTATTATTATTTTAATAATCGTTTAAAAAGCCTTTAAGATTTACATTTGTTGTAATTGTAGAGATTAGTTGAGCCTACTGAGTACTGAGTTGAGTACACGAGCGATAGAGCTGTCGTGTTTGACTCATCGCCCATTTCAGTGTCGAGGTTACGATGCATAGTATATTTTGTCCTGTACAAAACTTGTTGCTACAAGTGCAGTATAATGTAGGTGGAATTGGTTATCTGCGGTTTCCATTACGTTTGCTTATTAATTAAATAGGATGTACATACAGGATAAAAACCTTTGCTGTGGTTAGTCCATAAAATTAATTGGTTTTAAATATGCGCAATCCTTCCGTAATAAGGTATTACTTCAAATTATAATAAGCGATGACATTTTGTTTTAATTTAAAGTAATGACATAATCATGATTAAATATTGTAGGGTTAGGACTTAGAATAAACTACTGGGACTATTACAGAAAATTAAACTAATGCATATCACATCTTAGGATGTAAATGAGCTTTGTAAAATATAGATGGTACTAGTGACACGGATACATAAGTGAGATTATGCATCCATGTATGTTTGTGAAACTCGACAAAAAGCAATCTGTAATTTGAATCTCATAGCAGACGCAGAGATATGATTATATCGTAATTATTGGTATATGAAGCACATACATACATGTCATTACTTTATAAGTCCACAGTGCTACAAACCGCTTTCAATACAGGAAGATGTGTCAATAACATTAAGTAAACATCATAAAATAAGCAGCTGATGTAATCGATGTCACAACAATATGCGGGGGATGTTGACTAACGCACAGTTTTCCATCGGCTTGCGGTCAGAGCGGCAACCGGCCATCGAAACGTCATCACAGTCCTCTTATTGACATGACATCACCATCGGTCACGGCCCTTGACGCAGATTAATTATTTATTATTTACCTTTTAATGTGAACCCTGGATAATTTTCACTTGTTTGCGCCATTTTTTTTATCGGTGTGCGAAAACACCACGACGTCAGACTCCGCGGTCCTTGTTTATAATGTTTAATGTTGTTTTTATTATAATTGCGTACGTGCTGGGAAGTTGATAGCGATGTCTGGAATGGATATTGTCTAGATCGCCGATTGTCCCTACGTGATCGGTTATTGGAAGTTGCTAATATTTGTTGATACTGTAATTCTGTGCGGCCTTCTACGGTTGCATGAAAAAAATACTTAGCATTCCTTATGATACCTCGTTTCCTAATTTGATTGGGATAAATATAGACAGGTCTGACAAACACAAGACCCAAGTTGTAAGATTTAGTAATACTAATATGAATATTATAAATGAACCACCAAAATTAAATTTAAAGTAGAGCCTTGCTAAAAATAAGATTTTATTATTTTCGAATGTTTGCGTCGGATTATTCAAAAATAACAATGAATGTTATTCAACAACACGCGAAACAATCGTTGATAAATGTTCACCTTGAACGGCATGATATAATTTTTTGCCGCGTTATATAAAATCTTATGATACGATGTTTATATCAAAATACTAACAATGTACAGGTTACACAAGATGACAAATTGTGAAAACAATACCCGGGCACATGTGCTCGACATAACTTACAAAATGTGTCACGTATATTAATAGAACATTGTTTCTAATCGAGGCACAATTGCGCAAATACATAATAAGCAGCCATATGGTAGAAAAAAACAAAACAAACCGTCTTGTGCTTGTTTGGGCATGTGTTTTAGTTTTGAAGTAGGTATGGCGTACGGCATACCTACGCTCCGCGAATATTATTACATGTTTTGAAAATAATACATATAAAATTATAATACATACATTTTAATGAAATATTTATCTGAAGATTCTATGTAAACAACGCATTAGAATGTTCAAAGTTTATTTATTTTGTGTTTGATGAATGCGATGCTCTATTGTTTTATGCTAGTTTACCTCAATGTCATGTTGTTTACATTGTAAAATGCTGTTTCTGTTGTATAAATACTGAGACGAATACATTTATTTTCATTTTATATATTTTTATCGTGGACTGGAGTGCAATATTTTCAAAACTTTACGAAAAATCGTTCTTAACACTGTTTGAATGTTAAATGTAAACTTCGTTGTCAATGTAAGGTTTCGTTCTACTGTCAATTTTTTTTCTCAAGTATGCATAGGCCGAGCCTGTATGTTAAGACCTGAGAATCAATTCTTAAATATTAGATTTTTTAAATATATGTTCTGGTTAATTTTTGCATGACTTTTTCTACAATAGTATGAACTTACTATACCATTCGCATACGCAATATAATATAAAATAGTGTATTAATTTCACTCAGAAAATATATCTATGACTTCATTCTTTGGTTTTGACGAACTTTGTTCTTCTATAAATATATATTCGCGTAAATTTGCATTGCATTGTTTAAAATAAATTAAATTTATCGCAGTAAAAACCAAACAATAGAGCTGTCGCTACCTTAGGGCCAAAATTGCGGGTATTGTTCTCCGTGCTGCTAACCGCAATTGTTTTGCTTGCAGATATTTGAATATTTGTTCTGCTGAATGTATTTGTTAGTTCTAAATTGCGTGTTAATAAAATCTCAGAATTGTTCCATTGTTTAGTTAAACAGTTGATATTTATATGGTGTTGCTAACTTTTGATTTTAATTAATCTATGAACTGACGTAATCAGAGATAGAAATATCGGCTGTCTGAAATATGTAGGTATATGATTACATATTTTAAAAGCTGGTTAATTGTTAAATATTCAGGGAAAGTCAAATTATTGCCTACGCTTAACCTCTGGCTTACATGTCAAGTGGACTAAATCACCACAACCCAAAAGTTTTGCTCCAATGTATGATCAAACAACACCCAATAAGGTAGTGTAAGAAAATTGTTTGTTTAACAAAGTGGTGAAAACTCGGAATTGTGTGTGTGCCGGCACGGAAAATCTCACCTGTCCGACCACTTTTACGTGCGACTCGGGAAGAACTACTTACTCGTCTTGCAAGTGTGACATGCGTGTCTAGAGATTTGTCGCACTTTGTACAACACTCCGCGAGACAATCTAGTAGCTTCCATCGTGGAAATGTATCTGTATAACAGACTCGAACACAAAATATGTTAAAACGTGAGAAATTAGAATGCATTTTTGTGATACAGTTCTGTTTCTACAAACAAATCGTACTGAGACAAAATTCGAGTAGTAGAATACTTAAAAAACCTATAGGTTTTTTACACGTAAATGGATGTAAAAATTGATTAAGCGAAAAAAATCCCCGAAAGTAAATAAAAATATTAGAAAACATTTCAAAACAAAAACATCCTATCGGTTTCTATATATCGGACATTGTTTTTGAACGTTTGACCTTCTATTTCGCTTTAATTCGGCGTAAAAAAAATCTATCCATACGTTTTATCTGATTATGGATGGTTTGAAATTTTGTAAACAAGCGACCAGTGTAAATTTTTTATCGATATTGCTATCCGAATCTGATTTGATGTTGTCTTGGAAATCAATTTTGTTTGGTCTATAAAGTTTTTAGGTTATGCACCAACTTCCAGGTCACTCAAAACCGATATTGACCCGATGTATTAACATAAAAGCACTTACTTCGACAAGTGTCTAGAAAATATAAAAACACTCGATAGCTGTCAAGAGAGTGTAATTGAGTGTTTAGGAAACACTCGATGGGCGTGTTTGTGATATGAAAATAGCTTATAATGCAGACAAGTATCATACAATAATGCATTTTATGTAAAAAAAACTGGTTCAATATATATAAATAATTCACGAAAATACTATTTGTTTGGTACGTTTAAAATCAGTTGAATTCTAACTTGTTGCCAGTACGGCTGTGAAGCTTAATGAGGCATGGAAAACATACAAAGTTGTTGTATAATACCAGCTGTGGCCTGTCACATTACGTGACCTAAGTGTCTCTGATACAAAGCGCCATCCCAGTTATCCGCGCGCCACGGAAACCGCGTTATGTACATAAAATATACACTTTAAATTTAGCTGTCGAATCACACACGACCCTTATGGAATAATATCATAAAAACAACATATCCACATTTTAATATATGGAGATGATATCATTTGTTTTTAATGAAAAGTTGTGGCGCCGCTTTTAACTTTTGTTTACGCATTCGGCTGCCCCGACCGGTTCCTAAGGCGTTGTCGTTTGAATTGCTAATCGGTTTTTTGTCACAGCACGTAATCCCTGTGATAAAAAGCATTTAGCTTTATTTACGTCGATGTTGCTACCAAGTGATATTAATTTAATAATCAATAAAACACTGTGTTGTAAACATAATAATATGCTTTGTTTATCAATCTACTATAAAGAGCTAAATGTAATATTTGTACGATTTGCTGAGTTCAACGTTTTCATGAAAATCACGATTAAAATACTGGACGAGGTTGGCTCCAACCGACGTCGACAGATTTGTAAATGCCTGCAATGTGTTCTCATGGCTGCAATAAATCTTGGAAGCCAACGTTTGTCATTGAAGTGTGGGTATTAGCGATATTATGACGCTGCAAAGCCAATTAAAGCAATAAGGTTCGATCGTAGATTATTACGTATCGACATGCAGTCTGCATGCGCCGCCATATCATTATTCATTATACCATTTTATACTACATTCTTTGGTTTATAGAATAAAACGGTTAAATAATTCTACTGCTTGAAGGCTGACTTGTTTTGAAACAATAACCTTGTTGGAGACATAAAAACCAGCTAACGAAATCGCAATGTAGCATTTACCTGATGTGCGCAATTACCGATTTGAATGCGCAAAAATGTTAATAAACAGTACATTCAATCATAAACGCGCTCGGGTGATGATGTTATCTCTCACTATCTACATCTGCTGAAACGTGCCAACGAGGCCTCGTAATGTGTTTTTCACGCTTTTAATCATTATCAAATTTACCTACTGACATGAAAATGCGTCGCCTTTGATAAGTCTGTTTAATTTGCAGACAATGTGCTAATAAATGTAGATAATCACCGTTTTACTGTCGAACAAATTTGCATATCCAGTTAGCTAGTTAAACTCGAACCAGTTGTCAATTGATCCGCGTAGTATCAATGAGAATATTGGCGCCCCATCAATCTGTGCGCCGCCGCATTGCGCGCTCCGCCACCGTCTAACGACAACCGGCACGCACCGGCGCGGCTTCCAATCCGCACTCCTCGGACTGAAGGTCGCTCCCACGCGCTAAACACTAAACAAGATCTCGTGAAGCCTTTATTTATATCCGACTCTAATTATAACTGTAACAAATGCCTGACACCACATTTAGACACACTTCCAACAAAATGCACGACTTACTCACCGCAATGTTTAAAAGTCTAGACCGTTGGCTTTTTAAAATTGTTTTCGCAGCTCATGTTGTTGTAGGCGTCGGCTATAAAAACGAAGAACTCGTGTCAAATACACACATCGGTTGAAAAACTTGGAATTTAATTGTATATTTTAATAAAACTGTACATAAATGTCTGTTAACATTGTCAGTGAAATATGTCGACTTTGTAATGTAGTCGACATGAAATAGAAAATGTCCGCCGCCATAAATAATGAATGGGGTTGGCTAATTGGTAATGCCGTCCGCATTCTAGCCGTCCATTATCATAAAAATCTTATGCGACGTCATGATTGATTCTTTTCTGTTCAGCAATAGTCTTAACCATTGCAATTTCCATCAAGTTCTCATTAAAATCTATTTCTATCGCGCGTTGATATTTAACATATTCTACCGTTGTATATTTATCAATGTTTTACAGAATGAAAAATTTACAACGTATCTTAAGTGTTGCTTATTACGTATTAATTGTTAATAAATCTTCTCGGTTATTTTGGCCAGCGAACATGTGTTTTGTTTTTGAGAACGCAAAATTGTACTCAATTGAAGTTCGGCTGGCGCCAGTAAACATTTCTACAACATAAGTGTACGGATAGTGCTGTAAAAATGAGCGCTGAGAGTCGAGCGTCGAGCGCTAAGTCGGCGCTTTGGAGCGTTTTAGACTCGAGCGTTAAACGCTTGAGCGTTTAAGGCTTGCGAGCGTTAAGAGTTTAGACTTTCATGCTCGAGTTATGCGCTCGAGCGTTCAAGCGTTGTAGTTTTTAAATACGGATAGATGAAAAAATTGTGATAAATAAAGATGTTAGGAGTTGTGGGGGGCGGTAGGTACGGTGAGTATTACTTATCTTTTGACTTTGGTCGTATAAGCTGGCCTTATCTATACATATAAATAAAATTGAAGTGTCTGTTTGTAAAGTGAAAATAAATAAAAATGTCCAAGTACATATCGTTATATACACGACACCTATAACGAAAATGACCTTAGATTTTTTTGTCTGTCTGTCTGTCCGTCTGTCTGTCTGTCTGTTTGTTCCGGCCAATCTCTGAAATGGCTGGACCGATTTTGACGGGACTTTTTTTGTCAGTAGCTGATATAATAAGGAGTAACTTAGGCTACATTTGTTGTAGAAAATTTCATTTATTTCAAAAATAACTAAAAGACCTAATTAACTTTTTTGTTAAACTTCACGCGGACGAAGTCGCGGGCACAGCTAGTCATAACTAAAAGAAGGAACAGACTTAGTAACGAAAATATACAGGCCAGTATGTGACTTTTCTCATGGTAAAAAAAAATATAGTGTTGCAAAGGTGTGTGATGATTTTAGGTAGGTATTTAATTTAACTTAGTTGCTAAGAAAAATCAGTATGTAGTCAGGAATTGTACAGAAACTTCAGCAATTTTTTTTTTATTGCATTGAATGGCGAGTCGAGCACGCCGTTCGCCTGATGGTAAGCGATGCGACCGCTCATGAACAGTAGCAAAACCAAACAACACCTTGATTTAAAAAGCAATGCTTGGCATTCCACTGCGCTCGCCATCCTGAGACACAAGATGTTAAGTCTCAATATGTCCAGTAGTTACTCTGACTACAATGTCCTTCAATCCGAATCACAACAGTGCATTTAAACTGCTGTTTGACGGGAGAAATAGACATTGCGGTGGTACCCACCAAGAGACTTACCAGCAGTAAAACACAAAAACCAAAAACAAACAAAAAGCTAAACCACACTTGTAATGTAATTTGGGCCTTATGGCGTAGATCATATGGCATATTGTATACTAATAATAAATAAGTATTTTTCTACTATTATAATATAAATATCGTTAAAAATAAAATTGAAATTGTCTTATTTCAATTATACTATCTTTTTTACGGTGGTCGCGGGTTCGAATCCCAGGGCACACTTTTCGGAGTCATGTGTGTATTGATAGTCAATCACCATGCACTAAAACGGTGAAGGAAAACATCATGAGGAAACCTGCATACCATAGCGATTTATAAAAAAATCTATGGTATGTAAGTCCGCCAACCCGCACTAGGGGCCCTACTATATTCATCGAACGAACGAACGAACGAACGAAGGACCCTACTATATTCAACGAAACGAAGTTCGAAACTTCGGACAAACGAAGTTTTTTATACGATACGAATGTATATATATAACGTACACCGTAACTATAAGTCTATGGTTACGACCATAAATCAATAACGGCCATAAGTTTTATGTAGGTACATTCGTATCGTATATAAACTTTGATCATCCGAAGTTTCGAACTTCGTTTCGTTGAATATAGTAGGGTCCTTCGTTCGTTCGGTCGTTCGTTCGATGAATATAGTAGGGCCCTAGGCTAGTGTGGTGGACTATATGGCCTAAACACTCTCAATCGAACTCTCGATTGTAGAGTAGGCCCGTGCCTTGCAGTGGGACGTATATGGGCTGATACAGATACAGATCTTTTTTACAGTTTCTCTAACTATGTAATCTAAGCGCGCTCTCAAGCTCGAGCCGAGCGCTCAAGCCACTGCTCGAGCGTCGAGCGCTTCAGTCGAGTCCCGACTCGAGCACGAGCAATCTGCTTGAGCGTCGACTCGAGCGTTTAAGCGCCGACTCGAGCTTTTTTACAACACTGTGTACGGAGCTTTATATAGCGGTCCAAATACTGTTTAACACACACACACACACTCGCAACCTTATTTTTGTCTTTGTTAACGTCCACATCCCCACTTAACACCACGAAAGTTATTGGTTTTGTTCTCCCGGTTTAATCATTATGTTGTTCATTATCGCAGTGGCGCCTGCTAACGTTCTTAGAGCTGTGTTAATTTAAAGTGCACGCAAAATGAGGTCGATCGTGGTACACTTTTTATTTGTTGTAATGTGAACTGTACGTCGATTGCTTTGTACCAACATCCGCATACTTTGTTGCGAGTTTTGTTATCGCTTCGTGATTTATTTCTCGTTCGTAATAAATTAATATCAATTATATATGTATATTGCTGCAGAATACTAATTGTGTCCCACTCGCAACTGCATAAATGTATTTTTATTTGTTCGGTTTCCCGGTCGCGTACGGTATCGATTTAGTGCAAAAACAAATTTAAATAAATAAGGGCCCGTGGAGATATGGATGTAGGTTGTGTCGCGGAGTTCAGGGTGCACGGTCGGCTCGCGTGGCGATGACGTGTCACCGCCATTTTAAATAGGACGTGCGCGCGCGCAGACCATCAGTCGCCTGCCAGGACGCGCGAGCGCTACACCGCATTGCGAGTTTGCAAGTTCGCCAGTTACACGTTATCGCCAGTCGCACTTCAGCCGGCACCGGCAACGCTCATACATTCAGTGACCCTGAAAACTAGTGCGCGCATAAACATGATTGACGTTGCGCAAAAACCTAGAGATGGCTGCTTGTACGAGATCAGACAGAAGGGGCAAAAAGAGCCCTGTTACGTGGTCGTGCCTGATACAAAAGTACGTTTTAGAGTGTTTTTTGAATTAAAATCGTCGTCATATTCCGTCAGTCGGCTTACAAATGTGATTTATTTTATTCGTCTTTATATTTTCTATTTACGATTTTAATTTTGGATTTTTAGCAGTTCAGTGTTTTCAATAAATATTTTCATGAGATTAACATTTAAATTGCGTTTGTTGCAGGATCTGGTTAAGAGCCACTTGATGTTCGCGGTGCGCGAAGAAGTGGAAGTGCTGAAGGAGCGCATCGCGGAACTGATGGAGAGGATTAACCAGCTCGAAGTGGAGAACACATACCTGCGCGCGCACGCCAGCCAGGACACGCTGGCGCAGCTGCCGGCGGCGGCGGGCGCCAAGCCGTCCGCGCAGCCGCAGGGCCCGCAGCCGCCCGTGTCGTAGGCGCGCGCCGCCGCCCTGCTGAGCACGCCCGCCGGCCCCGCCGGCCCGAGGCACACGCCTCCCCCCTCGGCGCGCGACCCGAGCCGCAGCCCGCTGCCCGCTGCCCGCTGCGAGCGGATCCCGGAGAGTCACTATGGCTGTGCTATGTTAATTGCTAGGTTAACAAGGATCGAGTGTACGCCGGTCGAGCGCCGAGGGTCGCCACTACCAGTCCTCGCCTGTCCTCATGTAAATCACACAAGTGTCTAGTTAGTGCATGGGTGGCGCGCCACTCTCTTCTATTATGCTTCGGATACATAGGATTATATATATTTTCCGTCGTTAATATTTAGGGTGCAGAATTTTGTGCTAACTGCCATGCTATTGCTACGCATCTCTGCAACGAGTCTTTAGTGTTTCGATGTACGTCGTTTTATATTTTCCGTTCGGTTTTAAAGTTTAAGTGTCGCTATCCGCGTAATGTATTCCATTTAAGGTAACTCGTAAGAAGTGTGTTTGTACTAAATGTAATGAAATAGTTAAATATTCCTACGCATTGAAGGACTGTGTGTTAATTTATTTTCAATGAACATGTATTGTTTTTGTAATTGTAATGCTTAAGTTATTTATGAGGTTTTAGTACTGTGTTACGTTAAATCGACAAGTGTAGTTGTCGAGGCCGGCCAGCCTGTGTGCACTGCACAGAGCTACGAGTGCACGCAGGACGGCGGCGCGGCAGCCGAGACTCACTAATGTAAAAGTAAAGCGTAGTGTGGAGTGTTTTCATTTAGTTGGTACATTTAATAACACGTTTACTATTAAAATATAAATGTTTGTATTGTATGTACGTTGATGCGTTGTATCCTGAGCAGTGAGCAGTGAGCGAAGAGTGTTGTGACATAGCGGTGAACGAGTCGTTTGTAATAGATTAGAATCGTTGCGAGAGTGTAAACTCGTGCGATCGCTGGCTTTAGTGAATTTTGCACGCTGAAACTGAAGTAAAATATTTTTATTCCAACCCTATATCGGTAAATAGAGGTTATATAGCAATTTAACATTGTATTTTTTTAATAATTAAATTGTTTGTATATAGTACAAGTTGTAATAGTGTGGTGAGTCGGAACGATGTATATAATGAGAGTATGTAATGAAAGGAACCGATTCCGTTAATATCTGCCTTCAAGAGGATTGAATCCGTGAGAAAGTTATTATATCTAAAATGTATAAGTAAAATATTTGCTGTATTTAAACTAGCTTCGTTGTTTAACTGTAAACAGCAGAACAAAGTGGCTGACGACTGATCGTTGGGATTGTCTTATTGTTAGAGTATCGCGTCGCTGCTGTAAGACTCGCGACGACCGCAGTGTAGTACTAGTTTAGTGTTTTGTACAAGGCTACTACATGAAATATGTGTATAGATGATTTTCATTAGGTCTTCGCGATTATTGTGAATATACAGTAATTTACTCCTAAACGCATTATCCTAGATCTAGATAATATGAACTATAATATTGAAATTGTAAATATATTGTAAACAGAAAAGTCCATTGTAGCTTATGTCGACCAGAAAGGTTCCTCATACCCAATAAATGCAAAACTACTCAAAATGTTGTTCTTTTATTCCTTTACTGATGTTACTTGAACCCCAAAATTTCACTTCTACCTAAATGAGCGAGTAAAGCTCGGAGATGCAGTTGAGACCTGCAGGAATTTATGTCTGAAAACGAAAAACTGGATTTATGAGCAGAAACCAGTTTAACAAAGTGAAAAAATTATAAACGTGTTTACTGGTTGCTTACACGTGGCTGCAAAGATAAAGGTTAGATGATATTGCACACCATCTATATCTAAGAAAGCGAATACTCAGTACGAAATAATTTACTAGATGGCACTATACAAAACTTAGTTACAGATGTAGATTTGCAGTGATTATAAAATAATTTATTTAATATGAAATAGATGGCGCTATTTTTAAAAACAAACTAGCAATTATCTTAGAAATTAGGTGCTAAGAAGTTTACTGTAGTTTTAATAAAACGAAGACATGGAATAAATACAAATCTTAGTGATTTCTAGATTTTTCTACAAAATAGTTATGTGTAAGCGTATAAGCTTCTACTAACGACCAATAAGTTAATGCTACTAGCCGCTAGGTGGCTCATTTATGTTTCGTATTTTCTACTAGAGCGACCTCTATGTCTACAATTCAATGTGTTTTTCGCAGGCGGAGAAACTAGAATTCCGAACGAAGCACACTGGAACTTTGACATTTGGCATACTATATTTTTGTCTTCTTCACTCAAAGCGAAATTGAATTTAGCTATCCCATTCTTTCGAAATAACTTAAGACCTGGAACATAGCTTGCCATCGTCAGCTGTCAGTTGTGAATTGTCAAACAAGTATTTGAACATTTTGTAAATAAAGCTAAAATATGGATAACATGAGTTTAAAAGAGATTCAAAGCAAGTTATTGCTATGGGAAGCTGCGGAAAATCCACTAGCCCCGCTCAATGCGGACCAAAGAGAAGCAATACTCGATTTGGAATCGCTTATCCTCGGTGTATCTTCGGATCCTGAAGAAGTGAGTTTACAATAAAAAAGTTGTTTTACTACTTTTACCATACTATCTACAATACTAAGTTCTCAGGGCTAATGATTCGATAATCTTACTTTTTACTTATTAAGCTATGGAAAAATATTCTGCCGTATTTGCTTCCTTTTACAATTTGTTCTTCCATAGCCATAGCTAGTGGAAACTTGATAGTGTAGACTTAATTGCATCTATAATCAGATTTCGTCCAATGTGAAGATACGCCTTTCATTTTCTTTAAACATAATTTCCTCTAGTAATTATAGGATCTGGAGACACATAAATGCAGTTAACATCTTAAAATAAAAAATGTTAATCTTAGATTGATAACTTGTGGTAGCCACTTCTGTTCATGGAAGTAATTGGGATGGCCCACCTAAACAAACTATTTTATTAAACAAACTTAATAAAACTTCAGAACAACACTGAAAGTGAAACTGAGAAAGTTAACAATCACGCAATGCCATCTGTGGACACTACATATGATTTCCTCGAGTGGTATGAACAATTGTGCGGCAATAATTTGAAGACTGATGACACTCCATATGAAGCATATTACAAGCAGCTGGAGGATCGGAGGAACGAGTGTGTTTCATTGAGTGATAGAGTAAGTATCTTAAATAAAATTACATGTAAAATCAGACACCATAATAAACTACAGTTTTGGTGCTGAGGCTTTCATAATTGATATAATTTTAATTAAAGCAGGAATAGGAATAAAAGGAAATAGGAGTAATTATTGCCATAAGATAGGAAATTCTTCGCTATCTGAAATCAACAACAAAGCCTTGCATTTATAGCAAACATTTATTCGGCAACATGGTTGCATAAACATGTTTCATTGAGGCACAAATATCTCCACACCAATACATGGTAAAATAGGCATTCTCCTTTCAATTAATTTTCTTTTTTCCTACGCAAAAAGTAGGTTTCATCGAGGCACAAAAATCTCCACTTCAATACTAAGTTTCATAGTAAAATGGGCATTCTGCTTTTAATAAATGTTTTTTATGTTCTGATTTTCAGATTGGCGCAACAGTTTCAGACTTAGATAAGCTCTCTGAGCAATACAATTTTGTATCCAATAAAACAAATACCCTGCACATAATGAGTGAGCAACTACTCGCCGATCAGACAAAGCTCAGTAACATTGGTAAGATAAATGTTACTTTATTGAAAACTACAAAAACTCCAAAATATAACTAAATAGTTACAATAATGAAGAAATTATTTTATGAAATATTAATTATGTTTATAGAGCATATGAATCTTTATAATGTAGGTGGAAGATAAATGTACAACCAATAATCTGACTGCAATTGAACATACATTATGCCATTTATGAGCTCATATTACGTCTCACCGCAGGGCACGGGCCTCCTTTACAACCTAGAATATGGTTGAGGGTGGTTAGACTTTGTACTCTACCAGGCTGGAGTAGTGCATAATAGAGAACTTTACATACCATAGAAATTCTTATAAATAGCTATAATATGCAGTTTTCTTAACCGTTATAGTGCATGGTGATTAACTATCATCAATCCGACTATTGACTTGGGATTTGAACTAGCGCCCCCCATAAACATGTCAGCCGCGTCTGTTCCGTTATTAACAGACCACTAACTCATGGTTTTAGATATTATTTGTTTAATGAAAAATATATCTTTAATTTTACAGGTGATGATATAAAACAAAAACTGCATTATTTTACGCAAGTGGAGCATCTGTCGCAACGACTCAACAGTCCTACAATGTCTGTGAACAGTGATGCATTCTTCAATGTCTTGGCAAAAATTGACGAGTGCCTTGATTATATGAAGGCTAATGTAAGTTTTTACGTCTTATTAATACACAATGGTACATGGCCTAAATAAATAAACTACATAAACTCACGCCTTTTTCCCAGAAGGGGTAGGCAGAGGTGCCAGGGCACCCACATTTCGCCTTGTATGTTCCGTCCCATGATGTGATAGGTGGCGAGCCTATCGCCATTTCGGGCACAAATTCCTGACTCTGGGCTGATAATGAATAGAAAAATCCAATATCACTTTGCCCAACCCGGGATTCGAACCCGATGGCCTAAATATTACTAATAAATGTCTTAAAACCATTAGCATATAAGATATAACGTGAATCACTACATAGTATAAAAGAAAGTGGCTTTCTGTCTGTCTGTCCCTGTATGCTAAGATCTTTGAAACCATGCAACGGATTTTGATGCGGTTTTTTTTAATATATAGAGTAGTAGTTCAAGAGCTAGCTTTATATGTATATAAAAAAATATCATGTATCTGGAGTGGAGAGGCATAAAAAAACATCTGCACCCAGGCAAAGATGGAACTAAAAACCTGAATTATAATCTAAATAAATACAGTTGTAAAAAAAACACACTTACCCTCTCTTTTTATTGACATTGGTTTTCAGCTGAGGTCTGTTTGTTAGATGTTGATGACATACCTTTAAAGACACAAAAGAAAATAATTGAACAAATAAGGATTTTAATTACATATCGTTAAAACATTTCATAAAACAGTCAATCATGATCTAAAATATTTTCAAATGTTATTTCTTTTCTTTCTGATTAATTTATGCACGGTCAACACAAGTTAGAAAAAACCAGAGCTAGAAGTTTCAATGTCACTAAGAGATCCACTAAGCTTTGATTCTGCAGGTATTTTTTTTGCCTATTGTTAGTCTTGGCAGTCTGCTGTGAAAAACAGCAAAATTGGTTTGCGACGCTCTGGGTGACCGGAAAGCTGACTTCCCTCAGACTTTTCTTGGTTACAGGAGTTATATATGGCAATTGGCAACATTTTATGGCAATACTGCTCTGAAATGCAACTCCTGTATGATCATTGTATCGGAAACTTATTTTGAAAAGAGGAAACTAGAATTTCTTGCCCATCCTTATCTGGCGAAAACAGCCTTGTGAATCTGGTGGTAGTGAAAAAAAATGACTGATTCTGAATAATGTTTCTTTTTATTGCAATGAATGGCAAGACGAGCATGCTGTTCGCCTGATGGTAAGCGATACGACCGCTCATGAACAGTAGCAAAACCAAAAACACCTTAAATTACAAAGCATTTGGCATTCTACTGCGCTCGCCTTCTTGAGACATAAGATGGTAAGTCTCAGTATGTCCTTTAGTTACTCTGGCTACAATGTCCTTCAATTCGAAACACAACAGTGCATATAAACTGCTATTTGACAGGCGAAATAGACATTGCGGTGGTACCCAGCCAGGTGGCCTCTCACATATGAGAGACCTACCACAAGTATGACATTTTATGGATTCAGTAAATATTTCCATTTCATTTCATTTCAATAACCAATCTTTATTTCAACTTACAGAACAACTACAAAGAGTCCCATACCTATTTAGTGAAATACCGGCACTTACAAAGTCGTGCCATTTCTCTCATACGTTCATACGTTACGCACGTCCTAAACCACGCCACGGATCAGATCCTGACCTCCAAAGACGAGGATCCTAACGACCTGGAGTCTATAGATACTGCCTACGCTGTGTACTTCGGGAAGTTCCAGGCAGCAGCACCTAAGTTGAAGAAGGTGATCAGCGAGATTGAAGATAGAGCCGAGCATAATGCTGAGTGAGTATTGTTTTTTTCCATTATAGTATTTTATTATTTATTAGTAGTAGTATTCGGTATGAAAGGTTAGATAAAATTAAACATATTCTCAATAATGTAATTCCTTTTTATGAAACATGATTTTACCACTTACAGAAAATAAAACAAAACATTCATATCAAGATTCACAACCCATGTTTATTGCTCTATGCTACTATTATAGATTAATATTATGAAACTGGCTGGCTGCGTCCGGGTGTACATATTTTTCAAAATGGCGACCAAAATGTGCAAATCCTTCGTTTTTTTAGAATATCCTGAGATATCAATTTTGAGACCAATCAGACATAGAAAAACGAATAAAATTTTCTCGTATTTGCTAGATTTTTTAGCTCTTCTCATCTCCTATAAGTCATAGCGTGATAATATATATCTTATAATATTCCTCGATAAATGACCTATCCAATATAAAAAGTTTTTTTCCAATTCGAACCAGTAGTTCTTGACATCAGAGGTAACAAACAAACAAACAAACTCTTCAGCTTTATATATTAGTATAGATTCACACATATTATAAACTGTGGTTGTTGAACTTGTGTTTTCAGCATTGAGATAATGTACTAGAGGGGACACTGCAAACAAAATGTTTGTTACAAAATGAAGGGTACATTCTATTTCTGTCTCTGTCACGCCTACGAAGTAACATTATCTTCGCTGTCGCTTGACTGTGTACTGTGTACCAGTGGCGTGCCTACTGCCTAGGGTTGTGGACTAGGGCAAGCCCAATATTTTTTTAGCAACAATATGTATTGGTTCAAGAGCAAAATGGTATTAAGAAAGAAGAACGTGTTCATCATGCGATAGAGGGTGAGCCTATGCGATGTAATTAAATAAAAATAGACCCCAGATTCGAATCCGAGACATCAACTTTGCGCCATCGAGGCAGTCCCAGACCTACCACACGATCTATATAAGATTAAGATAAAAACCAATAAAATAATAACTATCTTTATCACCGTTATGAAAAAATCTATTACAACAAGTTGTTTCGAAAAAATCTAATAGATGGCGCGATTTCCACGGCCATCTATTTAATATTGCCAAAATACTGAAGGGCCCATCATTAGTTTTAAATAGATGAATAAAACAAATGTGTAAGTTAAATTACTTTTGGGCATGCATACGTAACTTTATATTGTAATTATTTTGTAAATTAATAAACGGCACTACAATAGCACAAGTACGGCGTCGTGTTTAACTTCGCGGCCACAAATTATTGTTAATATATTCATGTTATGTTTTTGTGTATGCATGTGATTTTTTGATTCATCATGAGCTCCAAAAGGAAGCTAAGGAATATCTGAAAAACACTACGATTACTGTCTACGCGAGCATAATGTTTTGAAATCTCATCACATATTATGTATATGACGCTTATAGAGGTTTCTATACGCTGTTTACCGGAATTATCTAATATATAAAATTCTTCTGTCACGGGGTGCGTAATCGAACTTCTCCGAAACGGCTCGACCGATTTTGATGAAATTTTTTGTGCTTATCCGGTATCTATGAGAATCGGCCAACATCTATTTTTCATCCCCCTAAATGTTAGGGGTAGTCCACCCCAAAATTTTATTTTTTATTTTTTAGACAAAATTTTTAATTTATATTTTTTTATGATACAACATACAAAAATACATACAATCCTCAATTTTCACCCTTCTACGATCAACCCTTATTTTTTAATAGCCATTTTAGTAATTTAATCATTTTAAGTGCGTGGTGGCCTGTTGGTAAACGGACTAGACGCGACTGCCCACATTTTCACGGTGGTCGCGGGTTCGAATCCCAGGGCACACCTCTGACTTTTCGGAGTCATGTGTGTATTGATAGTCAATCACCACGCACTAAAACGGTGAAGGAAAACATCGTGAGGAAACCTGCATACCATAGGGATTCATAAGAATTTCTATGGTATGTAAGTCCGCCAACCCGCACTAGGCCAGCGTGGTGGACTATATGGCCTAACCACTCTCAATCGTTACCTCGATTGTAGAGTAGGCCCGTGCCCTGCAGTGGGACGTATATGGGCTGATATAGATATAGATAGAATCATTTTTCCTCTCCGGTCGAAAACTGATCAATCATCATTTAATTAGTTATCCCCGCCAGATGTCTACAGGTGTCACTTCTGACCCAGTAAACAGCACGGAGTAGGGATGAGAACGAAGCCGGTCTGCTGTTTCTCTCACACAATAAGACTTCTCTCACTCCCTACACAGTTGTCGGCCATCATTATTGTTTATGCATCAAGTGTAGTAGTAACGTTGACAATTATTATTTTGCTATATCAGTGTAACTCTCATATTAACTATTAATCATTCCTATTTTATTAATAATAATAGTAGTAAAATTGGATTGACATTTTAATTGATTGTAATTGTTTATGCACGCGTTCAGAAATATATTTTGTATAAACTAAGGAGAATATTATATCAAGCTACATTAATATAGGACAATGAAATAAATAATGTTCACACGTAATGGTGGATTTACATGTTAGCTGAGGCTGGGACCACGTCTACCAACTCCAAGCTATTAACTATGAAAAACATAAGGCCTGCCGAGCCAAACACTCCGATTACACGCTGGCGTTGGTGGAGGCTGGCTGAAGTTGGCCAAGCGTGTAAATGCAGCATAAGAAGTTATACTTACTCCTTTTCAAGATCGAATGCCATTTTTATCACGAATTTTTACAGTGGCCTTTCCTTCGCTATAATTCACTGATAGAAATGTACATCGTATCGGAGTGAGATAGGTTATATTATACCTAAAGGGGGTAAAAAAAGGGTTGAAATGTCTAAAAAAATCGAAACCACTGAAATTATGTCTATGAAATTTTATATTTTAACTCCTTATTACTAACAAAAAGTAATGGCGTGCAATATTTTTTGGAAAAACATCATTTTGGTGCTGAAATAAGGGAAGGAATATTGGATGGACAATAAAAAACGCTAAAGTTTTTAATGTCAAAAATTCATAAGGCTATCTTTATATGTTTATGTATATGGATGCATATGGAGAAAAGGGACATAAAGTAAAATAGGTACGGGAGAGGGGTGGGATAGCTGACAGATTTGTTAGGACGAAAGTAAATGCACGTTATAAAACGGGATGGATAATAAAGAAAAGGGACGGAATGGATTGGGAAGAGACTGAACTGGCGGATGAGACGGGATTGAGCCGGGCAGTAGGATAGCTACGTCAACTTTAGGTATACAAGAGTTTATACGAAAAACAACATATATTTGGTGTGGAGTGGAATCAAAAAATATATGCACCCAGGCGAAGCTGGGTCGGGCCGCTAGTGAAAATATATTAATGCATTCACATGTTTTTGTCAATTACTATAAAAGTCTCAGTTAAATTATTTAAATCACTATAGCCGGAACAATTCCAAAAATTTAAGTACATCGTTGGAAAAAAATATACAACACCGACAGTATAACTTATTAGTATGAGAAGTGAGAACATCCAGCAATCTATGTAGTTATGTGCACTGATCTATAAAATTGTATTCTATAGATTTCACTACTTTCGAGAAATACACAACAAATCAGGCGTAGGTTTTCGACCAGATACGAGTAGTTGTTTGTCTACGAAATGTAATGAATTTACCTTTTCCTCGCCGATCAACACTTGCACACACTTCAAACCATCACAAGGCACATTTTCACCTATTATTATACATAATAAACGTAAAATACTAAAATGAAAAAAAAACTAATCGTATATGTTCAGTTGTTACTGGTTAATCGTCCGCTCGAAAGACATAATAATAAGCGTGAAGCTAGCCACAGGTCCTAAATTATGGACAATTCCAAATTAAGTATTCTAATTCTAATAAATTAATAAAAATATTTAAAACATCATAATACGGTTTCAAAAAATATCTATTTATTTTATATATTATCCAATATAACTTGTAGCAAAACATAAATATTTTTCGATAAATTTGGATCTTAATATGACATGTCAAGTGCACAACTTCACTCCGCGAAGCCGGGCATTTTGCTTGGTACAAATTGCATAAAAAAATAGCTATATGTATAGGTACGTAGTGTCATGGTAATAGCATTTCACCCAGAGGTGCGACTGAGAGGGCAATATACGTCAGAAGCCAGGTAAAAGCACACGAGAGAGAAAAAGATAGATAATACTTTGGTGTGTTCCATCTTTTTAAGATATTCCGTCACGCGTTGATTTTGAATGAAATAATTTTATATTAGTTTTAGACCGCGGCGCTGGCTTAGGCGAGTTGCCGGGAGCGGTGCGGGTGCTCCGTCGCAGGCGCGGGGTCCATTATGGCGCGGTAAATTTAAAAATGATAGACGTTTTGTATTAAACGAATATATTTTATTTAAAGTACTGATTATTTGTCTTTAGGATTGAGTATATGCGTATTAAGTAAGGCAAGCCGGGCTTTTGGGCTTGTATGGAAGTACCGCCACTGCTGTGTACCCGTGTGCATGCACCATACGCAGAGATTTTGTTCCCGATGTCCGCTCTAGTATAACACCTCAATGGTTTCCAGCTACGAGTCCCTCCTGTCAGACATCCAGCGCGAGTACGCTGTGCGTCGCGCGCGGTTCGCGGGCGCGGCGACGGCGGGCGCGGTGCGGGGCGCGGCGGGTGCGGGGGGCGGGGCGGGCGCGCGCGACCACTGCGCCGTGCTGCGCGCCGCGTGCTCGCTGCTGGCGCACGCGTGTCGCGACGAACACACGCTCTACATGCACTTCTTTAGGCAAACGTCGGTGGCGCTTGAGTGAGTTGTTTTTTGTAGCTTTTGACATTTATTTAGCTTTGAAGTCATTCAAGCCAATTTTATGTTTGTTATATTTGTTGGTTGTGTCTAAGATTTGATTTTGAACATTATGGGGCGTGAACAGCATAGGGTGCTTGCAACAATTACTTATCATATGTGAGAGGCCATCTGGGTAGGTACCACCGCAATGTCTATTTCTCCCGTGAAACAACACTGCGTAAATGCACTGTTGTGTTTCGGATTGAAGGACATTGTAGCCAGAGTAACTACTGGACATATTGAGACTTAACATCTTATGTCTCAGGATGGCGAGCGCAGTGGAATGTTGCTACTGTTTATGAGCGGTCGTATCGCTTACCATCAGGCGAACGGCTTGCTCGTCTCGTCATACCTTGCAATAAAAAAAAAAAAAATCCTCAATCATCCTAGCTTTTTAACGATAAAATGAGTGTATTTCACTCCATTTTCTTTCAATTTTATTTTTTTAGTTGGATATTTTATTAAAACGTGTATTTTAGTTTTTTAATTTCATATATACCTAGTCACGTTTGTTATTTTTGAGTTTTTTAATTATAGACAGAGAACAGAAGGAAGATGGAAGTATCACTATTTTGTTATTGGACCTGGCTCTTGCAATATCCCTCACCCAACAAATTGCAATAGTGCAATTGTACATTCACATTATGTTTAAGTTAAACTCCACTGTTTACCACTGAGAGCATTAGGAACCCTATTGAATTTTTTCCAACTCACGACACAAGACACTTGTCGTTATGTTAGATATTTTGATATGTTTAAATGGCTGTCGTCTCTTGTGTGTATTTATTTGCAATGTGTTGTTTCAGGGAATATCTCCAATCTCTATGCAATAGTTTGTACGAGACTTTACGGCCACAAATAATCCACATCAACCATTTAGAGACGCTTGCCGAACTGTGTATTATTCTACGAGTTGAGGTCATTGAGGAACAAGTCAACAATGATCGTGAGTACATTTTAAAACTGCAACTTTCATAAAATAATTACCTATCTGATGAGGACATCAAATCCCATGTAATAATATTTGCTCAAATAATATTTTTATCTGTCAGCGGTGCGTCTTCACGCAGTGGGAGTATGTGCTCGCGCGCTTGCGCAGGACGCACAGGAGAGACTTGTGTTCCGCGCACATGTGCACCTGCGCGCCGACGTACTGCACTACCGACCCGCGCCCGGAGACCTCGCCTACCCGCACAAGCTGCACATGATGGAGGTACATACACACATGCACATACATATAGCGTGCACATGTGCACCTGCGCGCCGACGTACTGCACTACCGACCCGCGCCCGGAGACCTCGCCTACCCGCACAAGCTGCACATGATGGAGGTACATACACACATGCACATACATATAGCGTGCACATGTGCACCTGCGCGCCGACGTACTGCACTACCGACCCGCGCCCGGAGACCTCGCCTACCCGCACAAGCTGCACATGATGGAGGTACATACACACATGCACATACATATAGCGTGCACATGTGCACCTGCGCGCCGACGTACTGCACTACCGACCCGCGCCCGGAGACCTCGCCTACCCGCACAAGCTGCACATGATGGAGGTACATACACACATGCACATACATATAGCGTGCACATGTGCACCTGCGCGCCGACGTACTGCACTACCGACCCGCGCCCGGAGACCTCGCCTACCCGCACAAGCTGCACATGATGGAGGTACATACACACATGCACATACATATAGCGTGCACATGTGCACCTGCGCGCCGACGTACTGCACTACCGACCCGCGCCCGGAGACCTCGCCTACCCGCACAAGCTGCACATGATGGAGGTACATACACACATGCACATACACATAGCGTGCACATGTGCACCTGCGCGCCGACGTACTGCACTACCGACCCGCGCACGGAGACCTCGCCTACCCGCACAAGCTGCACATGATGGAGGTACATACACACATGCACATACATATAGCGTGCACATGTGCACCTGCGCGCCGACGTACTGCACTACCGACCTGCGCCCGGAGACCTCGCCTACCCGCACAAGCTGCACATGATGGAGGTACATACACACATGCACATACATATAGCGTGCACATGTGCACCTGCGCGCCGACGTACTGCACTACCGACCCGCGCCCGGAGACCTCGCCTACCCGCACAAGCTGCACATGATGGAGGTACATACACACATGCACATACACATAGCGTGCACATGTACACTACACATAAACTACATACACTAACACCTTTAGTTATCCTATGTTCAATGATAACAATCTTCTATAATATAACCAAGGCATATACCATATCAAAATTCTAATTCTAAAGCTATTGTTTTTATGGCTAATTTACGTCTTTTGTTTCAGCAAATAGCGCTATCAATTCAAGAAACGTCTCTTAAACGAAGCGACTCCCGCAACTCAATGGTATCTGACATCTCGGCAACATCTCAAGAGGTCGCCAACATCAACGTGGAGGCCCAGCGCAGACCGCAAGCTTCACCAGCAGACCTGCACGGGATGTGGTACCCCACCGTCAGGAGAACTCTTGCAGCCTTGTCCAGACTATACCGGTGCCTCGAGAAGAAAGTCTTCCAAGGCTTAGCCCAAGAAGCCATATCGCTCTGTGTCCAAAGCATCGACAATGCAGCCAAACAAATATCAGCAAACACTACCAACGTTGACGGCGAGCTGTTCCAAATAAAACATTTGCTAATATTGAGAGAACAGATTGCACCGTTTCAGGTCGATTTTGTGATTAAAGAAACTACGTTGGACTTTAGTAATGTGAAGAATGCGGCGTACGGCCTCATACAGAAACCGAGGCAGATTTTTTCCCTGAATTCTAACAACGCCTTATTGGAATTCTTGTTGGAAGGCACGCCGATGGTCAGAGAGCATTTGTTGGATTCCCGTAAGGAAGTGGACAGGCAGTTGAAGAGTTGCTGCGAGACTTTTATTAAAAATGCAACAGAAATTTTAGCTGGTCCTATGATTTCTTTCATAGAGAAGGTTTGTAGTTTTCTTTATTAAAGTCGTACGTAAAAATATTACGTTGCACATCCAACGCTAAGTTGCAAAAACTAACTTTCCAATACCTTTTGCAAATGTCAATCTCATTTATTTGAGACGGATTTGACATTGCTTATGTATATGGCATAGTCTGTTTGTGCAACTCAGCTTTAGAAATCTAGTCTCCGCAAGGCTTAAAAATTATTTGAATCCGTCACCAATTAATAAAATTATCAATAACTTAAAAATACAGGGTATATCAAGACTGCTACCGAAAACGAAGCCGCGTGGTACTTTAAGCGACTTCAGACACAATGCAACAGAAAATGTTGGAAAAAAAGCGACAATTTTTTATTATTATTTTTTTATATGGTCGTATTTGGGTGGTAAATATTTTTTTTCGTAAAATAATAGTCTATACCCTTTTGTTTATAAAGACTCTAAGGTATAAAAGAGTTTAAATTATTATTTTAGCAAAAACTATGGATTTACCACCCAAAAATGACGATATTTAAAAAATGATAAAAAAAAATCGCGTTTCTTAGCAAAATTTTTAGTTGCATTGTGTTTGTAGTCACTAAAACTACCAGTTACCACCCGGCTTCGTTTTCGGTAGCAGTCTTGAGATACCCGGTATATAATTTTTTTAAATTTATTCTACATCTTTCGTAGGCTCAAGCCTTCACGCCAATTGAGCAACTAAAATCCCAGCCGTGGGCTACACCAGAGGAATTAGCAGTGGTTGTGAAAGAAGCACAGAAGAGAATCAAAACGCATCTCGCCCCTGTTCAGAGATCTATGCAGCTGTACCTTGCCAATAAGGAAACAGAATTTATACTATTTCGGCCTATTCGAGTAAGTATAACGTAACTAGATGTTTACAAAGTAATTTATGTTAGTAGTAGTATTTTCTGGTTAATTGCTAATATATATGTACAAACAAAATTCTGAACTCCGTACATCAAGTTGGTGGAACGAATGTTTATCACTGGACTGGAATGTTGTTACATCCTCTTCAATCTATGTATTTTGTAGGCAAACCTGTCTGTTCCAATTTGGGAAATGGGCAGCCTTCCACTAGTAGGTATCTAAAGGGCCACTGCCAATCTGAACAGACAGATCCTGACTTTTCAGTAACCTTTCCATCCAAAAAATATTGGGCCAGAATACCTCAAGAAATCCAGGTGTACTAACAAAGAAATTTATATTCTTTCTAGAACAACGTCGTCGGCTATTTCCTGCAAATCGAACAACTCCTAACAAACGCAGGTTACTCAGAAGAAGACGTTCTAATCGTGGCCTGTCCGACCCCTGAGCAGGTTTCAGTGTTCATATCCTCGGCCAGTCTCATCAGCCACAGCGAAGCGGTGTTGCCATACGGAACAAAGACCAAGCCAAGCGTGATCCGCAAGCCTAGTGTTACCAGCGTACCAGAGAAAACAGAAGACAAACCAACCAATAGTAGTGTTACTACTGTATAATAATTAAAAATATATTTATTGGAAGCTGTAGATATTTGATTGTCAAAGCTGTATTTATACAAATATATAAAATATGGACTTACTAAAGTAATATGCTAGTGTATTGCATTCTTATATTATTTAACAATAAATAATAGTTAAACTATACCTACTTTGTTTTTCAATAAACCCTGCAATTTTTTGCATAATCTTAACAACATAAATGCCATAAGGTTTTGGTTTACACTACACTGTACACGAAATGTATATTTCCAAGTTATGTAGATACTGATCTACCGACCACTAGGTCGGCAAGTAGCTTTAGGTGGGGTCCAGATACTGCGAGAAAATGTTTACAAGATACAGAAAAAAAATGGATTACCGATAATAGATCCTCATAGATAAAGAAATGTTTTCTTCAAAATTTTGCGAATACTGAAAACGCCAAGGCGGAAACCATGAATAAGCTTTTACTGTATACCTTACCTACTACCATACATATTAATTTATACTTGATATACAATATACCGGGTATCTCAAGACTGCTACCGAAAACGAAGCCGGGTGGTAGTATTAGTGACTACAAACCAGTGTTGTAAAAAAGCTCGAGTCGGCGCTTAAACGCTCGAGTCGACGCTCAAGCAGATTGCTCGTGCTCGAGTCGGGACTCGACTGAAGCGCTCGACGCTCGAGCAGTGGCTTGAGCGCTCGGCTCGAGCTTGAGAGCGCGCTTAGATTACATAGTTAGAGAAACTGTAAAAAAGATCTGTATCTGTATCAGCTCATATACGTCCCACTGCAAGGCACGGGCCTACTCTACAATCGAGAGTTCGATTGAGAGTGTTTAGGCCATATAGTCCACCACACTAGCCTAGTGCGGGTTGGCGGACTTACATACCATAGAATTTTTTATAAATCGCTATGGTATGCAGGTTTCCTCATGATGTTTTCCTTCACCGTTTTAGTGCATGGTGATTGACTATCAATACACACATGACTCCGAAAAGTCAGAGGTGTGCCCTGGGATTCGAACCCGCGACCACCGTAAAAAAGATAGTATAATTGAAATAAGACAATTTCAATTTTATTTTTAACGATATTTATATTATAATATGTAGTAGAAAAATACTTATTTATTATTAGTATACAATATGTCATATGATCTACGCCATAAGGCCCAAATTACATTACAAGTGTGGTTTAGCTTTTTGTTTGTTTTTGGTTTTTGTGTCTTACTGGTGGTAAGTCTCTAATATGTGAGAGGCTGTCTTGGTGGGTACCACCGCAATGTCTATTTCTCCCGTCAAACAGCAGTTTAAATGCACTGTTGTGATTCGGATTGAAGGACATTGTAGTCAGAGTAACTACTGGACATTTTGAGACTTAACATCTTGTGTCTCAGGATGGCGAGCGCAGTGGAATGCCAAGCATTGCTTTGTAAATCAAGGTGTTGTTTGGTTTTGCTACTGTTCATGAGCGGTCGCATCGCTTACCATCAGGCGAACGGCGTGCTCGTCTCGCCATTCAATGCAATAAAAAAATAATAGCTGAAGTTTCTGTACAATTCCTGACTACCTACTGATTTTTCTTAGCAACTAAGTTAAATTAAATACCTACCTAAAATCATCACACACCTTTGCAACACTATAATTTTTTTAACCATGAGAAAAGTCACATACTGGCCTGTATATTTTCGTTACTAAGTCTGTTCCTTCTTTTAGTTATGACTAGCTGTGCCCGCGACTTCGTCCGCGTGAAGTTTAACAAAAAAGTTAATTAGTTCTTTTAGTTATTTTTTAAATAAATGAAATTTTCTACAACAAATGTAGCCCAAGTTACTCCTTATTATATCAGCTACCTGACAAAAAAAGTCCCGTCAAAATCGGTCCAGCCATTTCAGAGATTAGCCGGAACAAACAGACAGACAGACAGACGGACAGACAGACAGACAAAAAAAAATCTAAGGTCATTTTCGTTATAGGTATCGTGTATACAGGGTATATCAAGACTGCTACCGAAAACGAAGCCGGGTGGTAGTTTAAGCGACTTCAGACACAATGCAAAAGAAAATGTTGCAAAAAAAAGCGACAATTTATTTTTTGTTATTTTTTTCCTATGATCATATTTGGTTGGTAAATTACATTTTTTCCTAAAAAAATAGTGTATACCCTTTTAGTTATAAATAATCTAAGGTATAAAAGTGTTCAAATTATTATTTTAGCAAAAACTATGGATTTACCACCCAAAAATGACGATATTTAAAAAATCATAAAAAATAATTGTCGCGTTTCTTTGCGAAATTTTTAGTTGCAATGTGTTTGTAGTCACTAAAACTACCACCCGGCTTCGTTTTCGGTAGCAGTCTTGAGATACCCGGTATAACGATATGTACTTGGACATTTTTATTTATTTTCACTTTACAAACAGACACTTCAATTTTATTTATATGTATAGATTATTTATATGTATAGATAAGGCCAGCTTATACGACCATAGTCAAAAGATAAGTAATACTCACCGTACCTACCGCCCCCCATAACTCCTAACATTTTTATTTATCACAATTTTTTCATCTATCCGTATTTAAAAACTACAACGCTTGAACGCTCGAGCGCATGACTCGAGCATGAAAGTCTAAACTCTCAACGCTCGCAAGCCTTAAACGCTCAAGCGTTTAACGCTCGAGTCTAAAACGCTCCAAAGCGTCGACTCAGCGCTCGACGCTCGACTCTCAGCGCTCATTTTTACAACACTACTACAAACACAATGCAACCAAAAATTTCTCAAAGAAACGCGACAATTATTTTTTATGTTTTTTTAAATATCGTCATTTTTGGGTGGTAAATCCACAGTTTTTCATCATCATCATCATATCAGCCACAGGAAGTCCACTGCTGAACATAGGCCTCCCCCAAGGATCTCCACAATGACCTGTTGGAAGCGGCCTGCATCCAGCGACTTCCTGCGACCTTCAGATCGTCAGATCCGTCAGATCGTCCGTCCACCTTGTAGGCGGGCGTCCGACATATACCTTAGATTATTTATAAATAAAAGGGTATACACTATTTTTTTAGGAAAAAATGTATTTACCACCCAAATATGATCATAGAAAAAAAATTACAAAAAAAAAATTGACGCTTTTTTTTGCAGCTTTTTCTGTTGCATTGTGTCTGAAGTCACTTAAACTACCACCCGGCTTCGTTTTCGGTTGCAGTCTTAATATACCCTGTATAATGCTCCGAAGTGTGACCTTTCGGGATTCGCAAACGGTACCGCGGTCCGCTAATTGCTGCCTATTGATGTAGAATGTAGATATTGCTTTCTGGAGTACCTCACCTCATGGACATTATAATACGATCTGTATTAGACCCCTCCAACTCCTCTGCCGATAGTCATAAATAAATCAATAGGATATACAGGATGCTTTCGTTTATATATTTCACCATCTAATAGGAGATAGGCGACTGAAAGTTATTATAAGAATTGGTGTAGTTGAATTTAAATACAGCATAAAATAACACCTAAATTTTATTAACAGAGAATTTTGAGAATTAATATTTCTAATTGGATTTCTTATTCAATATTTATGTGAGAACTAGTGAAACATCTTGTTCTTGCATGCAAATCAGTGATAAAATTTGCCATTTTATCAATGAAAAAAAAAACCATGCAAGTATAAAACAGAATGTTTATTTACACATTTTATTAACTTATTTGTCTATAATAAATACAGATTGACCAAAGACATAGTGTTTTATTACAATAAAACAACAGACATTGGAACATTGGTTTAATGTGTATTTGATCTTAACTGATTTTATTTAAATAAAACTTCTAAAATTGTAACTACAATGAGTGTTTAGACCCTGAGCCAGTACATTCCAGCGCGGATCCTGGTGTAGTCTGGGAGACCTTCAGTGGGACCAACGGCAGCAACTACAGGGCATTTGTCGAACAAGTACTTGTAACACACATCACGGACATTCTGGGCAGTCACAGACTCAATGCGGGCATCAAGCTCATGGAGAGGGATACGGCGGTTGTAGCAGAGCATTTGACGGCCAATATCTTCGCAAACAGGTGTAGTGCCATCAAGCTGCAACAGCATGTTGGTCTTGAGCAGGTTCTTTGCACGGTCTACTTCATTTTCAGTGACGGATGTGCAGAGCTTCATCCATTCCCTCTGGATGTTGAACAACATGTCTTCTAATTGGAGAGACTCTCCAACATAGTAGATGCCCCACAGGCCAGTATCTTTGTAACAAGTGTTGAATGACTGGAAGCTGTGGCAAAGGTTTTCACAGGAGGCAGCACGAGCTAAGAAGGAAGCATTGTTAGCGCCACCACCCTGAGAACGGTCCCAAGCACCAATGAGTGTGTTGGCAACCATTAACGGAATGTTGTCAGCATCAGTCCATCCAGCGCCTTCAACAGCAATAGCAACATGTGCAAGAGGCATTGAGTCATCACGCACTCTGATTTCTGATCCTGTGTACCTGCATGGCTCTAGCTGAGGAATATCAAGAGCAGTGTTTTTCAAGCCACTGAAGTGCTTGTTGGCAAGATCAACCAGCCGTTCATGCTCTACTCCACCAGCACCAGAGAGGACAATACGGGCGGGCTGATAATGAGTCTTGATGTAAGTCTGCAGGTCAGCCTTGGAGATTTTCTTGATGTTTTTGGTAGGTCCCAGGATTGTTTGTCCCAATGGGGTGCCTTGGAAGGCTGTGGCGTGGAGGTGGTCAAACACAACCTCCTGCAGGTTGCTCTCTACGTCCTGCATCTCACGGAGAATTACTCCACGTTCTCGTTCGATTTCGGGTTCGGCGAGGGATGAGTTTTGGATGATGTCAGCAAGGATCTCGACAGCCACCGGCACGTCGTTGGCCAGGCATTTAGCATAGAACACGGTCTGCTCGCGGGATGTGTAAGCGTTAAGGTGCGCACCCATGTTTTCGACTAGGAGCTCTAAATCGGTCTGTGACCTTTTGCTGGTGCCTTTAAAGGCCATGTGTTCAAGAAAATGAGCAACACCATTGTTTTTTGAGTCTTCATACCTTGAGCCGGCGTCGATCCATAACCCTACGGTAGCGGTGGCCGCACCGGAGTCCTCACTCGCCACTCTGATACCATTATCAAGCACTGTGAGTCTTGTTGGTGGTACGTTAACCAATGCCTGCTTGTAAGCGGCCGCTGTGGCCAAGGCACGCACCTGATTGCCCTGCTTGGAGACTAACTTCAACGTAGTGGCTACTTTCAACATTTTGCTTGGATCCTTGCACTATAATGTGAGAATTTTTCCCTTCTGATTTACGTAATAAATGGGCAATAGTTCGGTGCAATTGTCAAATTGTAAAAGACGAAAACAGGTATTGCTAGAGTTTAAAATAAAAAAACTACCAGGTATTTCTACTACTTCCTACTTCATAATAATCGAAGCGCACATCATTGACGTATTTAAAAAATCATTCTTTCATGGCGTCAAATCAAGTTACACGTGAGTTACACTAATGATTACGCTATGTATACAGAATTATGAATAAGTCATACAGTCACTATAGAAATGCATTGCAAAATGGAAATATAATAGTAGACAAGTGCCAGGTATTACGATTTGAAAATATATAGCCACAGGCCAATAAGAAACATACAGTGTATATCAAGACTGCTACCGAAAACTAAGCTGGGTGGTAGTTTTAGTGACTTCAAGTTCAGACACAAAGCAACAATTTTGTTCAAAAAATTTCGAATATTTTTTTTGTTATTTTTTTTCTATCGTCGTATAAGGGTCGTTTATGACATCGTTTTTTATTAAATAATAGTGTACACCAATTTATTTTTGAACACGCTATAGTACGCAAGGCTTTTAATTATTATTTTAGCAAAAACTATGGATTTACCATCCCAACTGGACGATATTTAAAAAATAATAAAAAATAAATGTCGCCTTTCTTTGCGCAATTTTTAGTTACATTGTGTTTGTAGTTACTACTTACTATAACTACCACCCGGCTTCGTTTTCGGTAGCAGTCTTGATATACCCGGTATAGCATTTAAAATACAATTAATTTTTTATCGAAAGAAATATTTTATTAAAATAAATATGTTCTTGTGTTTTATGGGGAAAATATTTTGATAACTTACATTTATATCATTTTGAAGAAAATATTGATCGGGTATTATTAAGGGTATTAATCACAGACCAATAAGGTATTAATTAATTCCTTATTTTTTTACTCTATAGTTTTAGGCAACAGATAAAATATTGTTTTTAGAGGATAATACAGATTACAAAAATTAAAATTACAATCTTGCGAAGAATTTATTTATATTTTTATTTAATCACAAATACGTGAAATGAGCAAATAAAATGTTATATATTTAGATAATGTTTAATATGTAATTATATATTATTTATTTTTCTATTGCATAATGAAAAACATATATCGTGAAATGAAACGACATTTTCAATTATTCGAGAATCGAGATATCATTCATTTTTTATCGCACGTAATTTCGTGGGATTATTACGAGAGCAATAATGTTTAGAGAAGATTCTGTATTATTCAGTTTCGTAAAAGATTTTTGGGAAAGCGTGTGCCGGTAGACATAGGTGAACAGGGTCCCCGCAAGATGCTATTAAAAGTTTTATCTGTGATTTAGTACAATTCAACATGAGTAATATGAAGAATCCTAATCCGTCGTCTTCTAAGCTCGCACTCCTCAATCATATCAAGTACGAGCACCTGGTAGCTGGTATATCAGGTGGCGTCACGTCAACACTCATTCTGCACCCTCTGGATTTAATTAAAATCAGATTTGCTGGTAAGTTCCATACAAAAATTTTTCACTATGCAGTTGCCATGTGAGTTTATCTCGTGATTATTTTGCCAGGTTAAAATTGCGAAATGTTATAGAAAACTCTGTTTTACGATATATTAATGATTAGAAGAAATTTTTGATGAATGTAGATGATCGCACCAGGAGTTTTTTCCGACCTTGAACTTCTCGTAGTGAAAGTCCTGCTTTGTTTATATCACGGAAGAAGACTTCCTAATGATGCAAGAACCTGTTTCTTTGCAAACATGAAATTGTCAATCTAACCTTATCCATCAAACTTTTCACCTGTCCATTGTCCACATAGACAAAGGAGCTAAAGTAACTCACAAAATAATTACTGATGGTTTTTTGAAGAGTTTTCATATTGTTTACAAACACATGATTATAGATGCAGTGATATTGGATTTCCTGTGGAATAATAAACACTTACTCATGCCATTTATTGGAAATGCATGCATGTGGTGCATTTACACATTGTTGTTGCAAATATGACTTTAAGAGGGTGTTATTTGATAAAGTGACAATGTAAAACCTATTACTTTGATATCAAATCAATACATGTCGAATGAATATAATGCTTTAGCTAAAATAATTATCTTTGTTTGCCTATTGAGGTTAGTACAGAAGGTTTAATAATATTTTGATGGTAGAATATAAACATTGTTTTTAAATCAGTAATTCTAAAAGAAGTTCTTAACTGCAATAAACGGCAGGAATAAATTATCATAATGAAAAAAATATGCATTCATTTCTATCTCTACATACATCTCCATTTATCATGAATAGCACATATTCTGTATAATTAGATGACATAGATGTAAGAATGGTAGTTGGTGAAATCCCAATGTTTTTGAATATGATTATATTCTTTATATTGTATTGACAATAAAATTCTTTCTCTAAATGCCTACATTTGCCAATAGAGTAGTAATAGAGTGAATCTAATTAACATTGCTAAACCATTACCTTTCTATTACATAATGTACATTTGTCATATGGTACCTTGATTATATTTTGACCAGCTTGTTAATAGGTTTTTGGAAGTGGTAATTTTTGTTAATTGCTAATGTAAGCTAATTATATTTAACTTTAAGCTTTATTAATAGACAAATTTAAAACCTATTTTAGTTATTTAATGTTTTGTCTTCTTCACTCAAACTGATTTCAAAAGTTGTTAGAAAGGGACAAAACATTCAGAAATTCAAACCACTATCACACATCAGGCATTTTATTTACACCATTAATACGGCCAAGACAAAAGAGCAAGCAGTTCATTGCTTTGGTGCTATAGTCAATGTGGCACATGAATTCATCAGTATTGATTTAGTAAGCAGGAAAATCAATAGGAAAATATCATGAATTTGTTAAATATTTTCAAGAGGTTTTTGACCATTGTTTATTATAAAATGTATATTATTTTGTGCAATATTGATAATTTTTATTATTCAACCTTGTAGCTTAAGGGAATTTTACTGTAAACAATTTTAATTGACCTTTGCCATGTATTTTTTAAAAGTTCTGTCAATGCCAACATTTCCAATTGTTAGATTGCTAAAAATTTTAATGTAGCCTGACAGACCAAAGAGCTTATCAAGATTCTTTGCATTTATTTTTATCATGTAAACTAAAATAGTCCACAATATTAAGTATTAGCCTAATATAATTTTATATTTTTTTGTTTATATGGGCCAGTTGGTAATAGTACCAATCATTCACCATATTATGTTTAACTAGCAATTCTTTTGTATTGTCTTCAGCGCTTATGAATTCATTTTTGCACACCAAGCCCCATTATCCTTTTGTTTGCTATCCTCAAAATTGTTCCCAAGCCTATTGTAATGTTTTGATGACGAAAATCACATATACAGGTAGTGTTGGAATAAATAGCAATAGCAAGTGAAATTGATAATAACATTTCACAAGTTATATAAATAAGCTAAATTTTGTTAATTGCGATTGTGATTCACAATCTATGAAGAAGTGAGTTTTTTAACAAACCCATTTAAAGAATAAACTGAAGAGTCAATTTTTAACTGACTTCCAAAAAAGGAGGAGGTTCTCAATTCGACTGTATGTTGCTTTTTTTTTTTAATGTTTGTTACCTCGTTTCTCTGTACTGTGTGAACCGATTTCGATGATTCTTTCTTTGATTGAAAGCCGGTGCTTGTCGTTTGGTCCCATAAAAATATGGTGAAGATCTGATGAATATCTTCGGACCTGGAGGGGGGAAGTCCTTAAAATTAAGGAGAATTGCAATGGTTCTTTTTGCGTTACGTTCATTAGAAAAGTTAAGTTACAGTGAGAGAGGGAAAAAGGGGTGGGGGTGAGGGGTACCAAACATGTAGATATTTAAATTAATATAAGGTATAGGTCCTACATGTTTGGTACTTGGCGGCCCGCCTTCAACATGTTATGCATATATTTTGATTTGTTGGCTAGTCAAGTCATTAAGCAAATTAATCAACAAGCACAAGTTCCATGAAATAAATATAATTTTTTTGCTTTGTAGTGGTACTTATTATTTTGTTATTTTTTGGTTTTTAGTGGTTTTTTGTTTTGAAGTCGGTTTTTATTTTTTTTGTGTGTGTAATTTTAGATGTGCAAAATAGTTATATGGTCTGTTTTTTTGTATACAAATTCTGAGGACAGCAAAAGCAGAAATATAGATCATGCTAAGGCATAAAAAATAACAAGGTGGTGATGTTAATTTGAAATAGCAATAATTCCTATTACTATATACAGGTAATAATATCAAATGTCTTTCCAGTAAATGATGGCCGAACTGCAACTGTACCAAGATACGATGGACTCGGCAGCGCGTTTGTTACGATTGTCAAGAAGGAAGGCTTCCGCGGCCTGTATCGGGGAGTCACGCCCAATGTATGGGGCTCTGGATCTGCTTGGGGGTTCTATTTCCTATTGTAAGTATTATTAATGTTTATTTTTGTGCAACATTTCTTGTAAAATGGTGAAGTTATGTGGACTTAACATGCCAGTTATATGGATTGTGAAGAATGTTAAGAGAATTTTAAGCAGGATATAGAAAATGTCTTTAGTTATATATATGGAATTGTATAAATTTTAATAATTTTGTTTTTGATTGTGAGGCTGTTTAGGGTTTGATTTTACACAAGTCATGGTTCACCACAGTAAGTTTTGCTTAATTTGTAAGGGTTCCTGCCTCAAACTCTAATTTATTAATCAATTCCTCTTTATTATATTAATCAAGATACCAAGGCTGATTTCTATTTGTTCTATATACGAATAAACAATAAATATTGTTATGTTACGACATTTTCAATTTATCAAAAATATGTCCGTAACGTGCAAGCGATTATTTTGTGAACAAACTGAACAAAATAACACGTTTCATTTCGTATTACGATAATTTTCTATGTGTGACGTTTCAGTGCACTAACAATAGAAATCTAATGTTTTCAAGCAAATTATCTTGTTTATATTCCGTGGATACGTAATTGCGTCATTAGGATTAAAGTATATCTTGATAAGTATTCGTAATTTTATTTATTAATTACTAATAGTAAGCGTAATCGGAAGTCATGTCTGCCTACCATCAGAAGAAAGACCATTCAACGCAAATTCGTATTTGTATGGCAAGAATCAGCCAGATATATAAATATGTCGAAACTTCGCCACGTGAACACATACGGAATAAAGGCGTGCATAATAGCTTTCTAGATCTCCTTTGATGAAACGATTGCTTGGCATCTTGCCCCCCACCGGTCGTTACGTTTCTCTCCAATGAATAGTTCCTGCCATTAAATCACTGAATACTTATCACGCTGCCGAGTGTTCTATATTTGTATGTGACAGATAATTAAAATTTCCTGAATTATTGCGACTCATATTATTTCTGGGAATTTAAGATATGGTCAAAGTGTTATGAGATAGCTATCAATATTACTTTATATATCGATATTGCACGTGGTTGCAATATAATCCAATTTTAATTTTATTTATATTGCAAGTAAATGAAATTGAGTGTTAAGAGTCGACCAGTTTATAAGAATTCTGTCACATTTGGCTTACGTTTATTTTTAATTTATCTCAAGTCTCAATATTTACAATCGTAATTTAGTTGACATCGATCATATGTATCGATAAATACCATGTGTTTGTGATAGCAATGCGGGGATATCAATTACTTATCAAAATTGACTGAGATTGTCTGCCTCATATGTAACAATATTATAATGCTAATATTGTTAAAGGTGCAATTTCAATTAATTAATAAATACATAATCTATGTTTCGTCTATATCGTGATCTTTGTATCCAAAATTCACAAAGAAAAGAATACGATTTGAGTGAGGATTTTACGCACACAGGGCACTATTACAAAGCGTTTCTGTGTCCCGACAACCGAACCCACAAAAGAAACTTAGATTTCACAAATATTGTCTGGATGCGAGAAGCGAAGAACCTTAGCCCTCCCATTTCACAACTAGTCCTTTAAGTAACTGTTACAAGAGGCTGTGAAAATTATATGCTACTCTTCAGAAAGCCATAAAGGTAGACATTTGACGGACACGTAACAAGATGGGATCGATATGCAAACTAAACAAAGTAAATTAACTCGTCACGCGGCTAAATCAGTACAACATGGATAAACAAATGAGAATCACACTTATAAATGTGGCGTACATACATAAATACATCTAATAGTCACATAAATAGGAACAATACTTTATTAAAATACGTGTTTGACGAAATGATAACTACGACAGTTTTGCCAATTATAGAACGGATAGTCACAACTCTATATGACGTAGGAAAATTTGGATCTCATGAAATTGTGTCGCGCTGTGTACATCAGTTTTAGAACAGACCTTTGCTCCACAGTTTACTCTATCGGCAATATAGGTCCTGACGAATGTCGCTTGCATTGTTACTTTGATTGCCAATATTAATCAAAATCTTGTATGGTTAACACAAATGTTTTTCTTTATATACGAAATCGTATCGCGGCCTTAGTGTTACTGCCTGTTTAGTACCCAACATTTTCTATTATAATTTCTTTAATCTTAAAAATTCGTACATTTCAAACCTCCACAATAACTGCATTAATTTAAAAGAAAACAATGCTATAGCAGTTTTTCAAATTTGAAATTATGAAAAAATCCTCTTCTTTTGATAGTATAAAATGAGTGTGTTATTAATTAATACGTCCTGCTTACATTGCATAAAGTTTGCAAGGACACATCTTGGATTAGCATTCAGTACACGTGTCGTATTAATTAATTAGTTCCCGCTATCACGAACAATTCGTAATGGTCGGCGTGATCACTAGACGCAAGTTACATACAATTTGAATTAAGATTTTTTTTTTGCTAGTAACATAGTTTTCATGCACCCGGATAAATCGTCAAAGTAACTGATACAATATGATATGTCACCTTATGGATTAGGCCAGTGCGTTTGTTTCGACCAGGGGGGCCTAGACAAATGTGACTTTTCTGATAGCGTGAACGCCTTCGGAAAGATCAAATGCATCGAAATTACATTTAGCAGTCACGTGACTCCTGTCATTTAAAATGTACTTTCTGCAGGCTAACAGGAAAGTTACAATTGTCTAGGGGCCCAGACCATCATAATTGTTACCGGCTTAGGGAAAAACATTTCTCTTTCTTGTATTATTTAGACTGCACTCTATTTATCATCGGATTAGTTTTTATTATTTAATCGTGTCTGTATAAAATCCAGTATAAAATTGCCCGAAAATCGACTTCATGCTGTAGTAAAGATTTTGAAACATCTTACCTTGAAAGGCACTTACAACTTTCAACTGATGTTTGATCGATGATCACTGCGCAAAGTCGTGAATTCTGCCAATGAAATAAAGAATATTGACTCAACATTCATACGTAAATTCCTTCACCCAAAGTACTTCTTGTTTCATGGGTAATGCATGCCACTTTTAATAAATGAGAGGCAAGATTATTCACTAGAGCATATTGCTAAACCTGCAAATAATAAACTAGATACTTTCCACACAATTATGTTAGTCCATTAAAATGATTAAAATTTTCTTAAGTGCGTCATTAGCACTTGGCTTATAAAGTGACGTCACAACGTTACATAATGGAATTCAGCAAAGGTACGGTTCTAACATGACCTACTATTCCAACCGCACCTAGCACTCGATAGCACCACACCTCAACATGCATTCAGGATAAAAAATAATGATCATTTTCCATTACTATGCTTTATGGCTTCAACGTTTACATAGGCATACTAGAAAAATTATAGTACTAAGTACAGATAGTCGTTGGATGAATTCCGCTTCCGAGACGTGTCTATGGAAATCCTTGGAGAACGCCTATGTCCAATATTGGACTTTTTGTGGCTGAGAATTTTTCTTCCTATAAACTTTAGTAATTAATGTTGATTTCAATGAGAAATTAACCGTCGCGTCTCACCCCTATTACTTGATTCAATTAGCAATTTAATTTAAACGCTAAAGTATTATTTATAACTTGATTTTTCCTCGAATATGGGCTTGTACCCCTTTAGCCGTTTTGTAGTTTATATTTTCTTTTATTTGGCTGAAACAGACCAAAGAACCTTATGATTAACATAAATTCAAAAAAACGTTCAGGCACTGCTCCGATGCCATTTATGCTTCTCCAGTAGTGTATTATTAAATTTCCAATCTCCATCCCCAGCTACAACGCTATAAAGACCTGGATCCAGGGCGGGAACGCTCGCACGCCACTAGGCCCTGGTCTGCACATGCTGGCGGCTGCCGAGGCCGGAGTACTATCGCTGGTCATGACCAACCCGATTTGGGTGGTGAAGACCCGCCTGTGCCTACAGTACAGCGAAGAGCAGCACGTAGCCGACCACAAAAGATACAAGGGCATGATCGACGGCCTGACCAAGATCTACAGGACTGAAGGCATCAGGGGATTGTATAGGGTAAGTATTTGTATTGTTTTTGATGTGGTTCTAGATACATTGGTTGTTATGAGGAGCAAGATTAGAAAAGCATTACATTCTTAAGATTATTCAATAAAAATGGGGAATAAGAATGGGGAACCCTGAGATTTTAGACCGTGCAGAAATGTGCACCTTTTGTTTCGGAAAGTGTCAACAAAGAACGTATAGAGGTGGCAAAATGATCATTTTAGCAACCATTCACCTAATACAGGGTACCGACGTAAATAAATATATTCCAATTGTGTAAAGATTAAAGACCGCAAGTTTTTGAAACGGAAATAGTGTCTCAAATACTGCGCCCATCTATTGCCCAAAATGATATGTATGTAAAAACTTATATAATGTGTTTTTTATAGAATTGCCCCAAACGCGTGACTTTGAATAGTTACTGAGACGGGTTATAATTTTTTATAGAAGTTTCGATATCAGCACCGAAGCTGAAGTATTGTGTTGCGATGTTTTGCTTCGATATTTGTGTTGCGAGGAATAATTATAGTTCACGGGCAGTATTATGTAAACATTGTGATATGATATGGCGCCATGCATTTCTTTACGTATGTTTGTTTTTACGATTGCTATCTTGGTATGAAAATATTTCTCAAAATTAGATATGAGAGAAGTTTTGGTTTACAAATAAAGTCCATTGTTGTTGGCATGGTTGCCAACCGCAAAATTACCGAGAAATCGTCCGAGGGAGACCGCAAGACGGCGCGGCGCGGCGCGTTGTTGCCTACCGTTGTTACAACGGTTTTGTATAAGAACCTTACTGTAAAAAATATTTTCTAAACTGTTTTCAGTATTTAGTTTGATTTCGAATTAAAGTATTTATTTAAATGTTATGAAAACTAAAACGGGCCAAGAAAATAAGCATTGGAATGAAAATAAGCACATTGTGGTTTTTTATCCAATAGTCCACGTGATTCTGGCCTTCCGGAATAACATTCTAAAATTATCAATGGAGGCCAGTTTGTTTTCTATCATAATCTCTTAGTTAGAATTAATAAAGCTATTAGCGGGAATGGTTCACTTTTCCTACTGAATCAGAACAATACAGAAATCGATTCGATATCGTGAAGTGTCACTCCATTGTTGTTCGATAACATAGAATCGAAATGTACAATGATTTGTTGATATTGTTAAGTGAGGAAATGTTTTATGGAGTGTATATTGATTATTTTATCAACCCATATGACTGATATGGCAGGGTTTCTGTTTCCAGTTGAAATAAACTGTTTTTGCAAAAAGTTTGAATCGATTCTAAGAATAATTGTACGGCAAATCGATTATAATGTGCTGTATTCACTGAAAAAAAGATATATTATGGCCTTATTCAAGACAGTTTTAAAACCTGTTTAGCTATCGAATGTTTTGTCTTTTGAATGGGATAAAATCGGTTTTAACATTGCCTGTATAAGCCTGATCAACTTTCGACGATTGATATTATTATGCCGATTTGTCAATCCTAAATATGGGATTCTTGATTTCGATTTCTAGGTGGGGTTGATGCCAGCCAGGAATAACAGTTTAGGCTTGATTAGGTATCTAACATCAAGAAGAGTCTAATATAACATCGTTTTGATACATTGTACAATGATCTAAGCATGTTAGGTGTTATGCTTGTCGCGTGCATATAAAGCAGTTGTTTTATTTGTAAACAACTTTTTAATATTATGACTAACAACTATGTATTTGTTGTCATAATATGTAAATATTTTATTTTCTGTTACGTTCATAATGAATAGACAAGTAAATATGGAAGATTTGATCGTATTCGCGTGTCTTGCAGTATTTTATTCCTCTGATGTAATAACAAAAACAACTTCGACGTTATCTCAACGAGTGATTGATACATTGATTTCGAATACAAATCATTTCTGATAAACTATTTTTGTGTATGTACTTATTGTTATAAAACTTCCCCTTTCTCTGTAAGTTACACGTTGTCATGGCAAATCAGTAATTGATTTAATGTTATGTTTAACAATTTCATCCTCAAATTTTGAAAATACATCCGCCACACTCAACATTGCAAAAAAAATAATAATGCAGGAATAAAGATTATTATATTTTTTATGTACCTAAAAGATTTTATGTTACTCTCCACATCCCAATAAATTATATTAGTTGTTTCCTTGTTGCGTAAATCGTGAAACAAGCAAAAACAAACATACTCGCAATTATAATTTACGTTAATAATAATAATACATAAAAATCACTACTGATTCAATTTTATCAGTCTCGGTCGTTAAAGAATATATCGCGTAGGCACTCCTGATATCACGATGTTCACGTTTTTACCTTTAGTCACACGTGACTGTACTTACAAAATTTTCACGTACTTTCTTCTACTCTTTCTCTATGGTCAAAGTAAGTCCATATTTTTATAGCTCTGTTTATTTATGTCACATTAGCTAAATGCTTTCTTATCCATAAATCGAATAGGTACTACCCCATATCATAACACCTCTCATTCGAAATGTCGGTTGTGAAGAAGTCCCAAGTGCAGATTATGGCCTGATATGTTGATACGCTAAAATTCTCAGAAAAAAGTTAGTAGCATTCATTAATCTACGACTATTTACGATGCCATTGTTAAAATATTAAGGCGGAAACATACTGTTGAAACCATATCACAAACTGGTGGTAGGTCTCTCATATATGAGAGGCTGCCTAGGTGGGTACCAACGCAATGTCTATTTCTCCCGCCAAACAGCAGTTTAAATGCACTGTTTCGGATCGAAGGACATTGTAGCAAGAGTAACAAAAGGTTTCCGGCTTTAGTGTACAATGTACCGACGACTTTGCGTGCGCTCCGAATTAGTTTCTGTTTTCAATTTTTTCCTAAAAACGAACTTGATACGTCGTATAAAGTTTGCCAAAGCCGAGTATTGTTAGTTTTTTCAGGGCTATGCTTCTAATTCTCGTCTTTGTTATTGTAGATTTTTACGTTTTTGGAATGAGTGGAGTTTTTGTCATGAAGATTTCTCATTTGATTTATGTTTTAAAATGTATGTTTTAGTTGGTAATCAAAAATAATATTGTAGCTGTAGATCTGAAGTAAAAAGTTCTTATACATATTTACGTGTTTCAGCTATTTTGAGTGATGACCTGCGTGACTTCAATAATAAAGAGATCTATAATCTATGAATCCGTAGAATAACTACATCTTTTAAGAGTATATAAACAAAATTGCAGCGTACACTAATTAAAATACAAATAACAATGAATAAGTGCGCTTGTTCTTTAGTAGTTTTACGCCCAAATACTGGAATGCAACTTAAATATAAATGGCGCTTAACTACGTTAATCCCGATTAAATGTACTGGCTAAGTGGGTCGTGCGCTGTTAAGAGCAACTTATTATTTGAATGGCGTTCCAGTATTCGGGCGTTAATCTTAATAATAAAAACGTATGATAAATAAAGAAAATGACCACAACAATTTGGACACAAAGTTAGATTACGCCATTTTTGTGTGCGGACTGCGGTTTGAACTGGTTATGTTTTGTAAATTATGGGTCAGGGATCATTACGGATAGCGGTTTGTTTGTACGGAATGCGACACATTAATTTTATCGAAGCACAGTGGGGCATTGCGATGCGCCATTTGTGAAGCGAATATTTGACAATTATAACAACAAATGCTGGATTGTTACATCATTTGTTGTACTTTGCACGGAATAGCTTAAGGTGACTTTAGAGAAACTTTACAAGAGAAAGATAATGTATTTTGTTGTGTGTAGCTACGAAATCTTTAGGTTGGAGTGATCTTGTCTATTTGTGGATTGAAATGTTAAGAGACTCTTAAGAGCAATTGCAGGAGCCTTAGTTTTTACCTTGTTTAACTTATTTTAAAGTGCGTAGTGACCTGTTGCTAAACGGATCAGACCCGCCTGTCAACATGTCCACAATGGTCGAGGGTTCGAATCCCGGGGCACACCTCTGACTTTTACGAAGTCATGTATGTAATGATAGTCAATAACTACGCATTGAAACTGTGAGGAAACATCGTGAGGAAACCTGCATAAATAACGATTTAAAAGAATGTCTATGGTATGTAAAGTCCGCCAACCCGAATTAGGCCAGTGCAGCGTAGTGGACTATATGGCCTAATCACACTCAATCGTACTCGCGATTGTAGAGGAGGAGTGGGACGTGTATGGGCTAAAATAGTAGAATACAGTTATTTTATTTATGCAGTTGTGTTATATTGTGTTTAAATGATATTATTTCCTGTTTAGTCTAAACTAAACATTATATTATGTGCAACTAATGATTATATTATGTGCACATAAAAAGAAAACCCTGAATTATCATAAGCTGTGGTCTAATGTAACCGCAGAAGTTCAATGCCTCATTTATTCTGCTCCATATATTAGAGGACATATTGCTAGGATTTTTAATTGTAAATATTTATTTCATACTAGCGGCCCGGCCCAGCTTCGCCCGGGTACAAATAGATTTCTGTACAATAATATGTACGTATTATACATATAAACCTTTCTCTTGAATCACTCTATCTATTAAAAAACCGCATCAAAATCCGTTGCGTAGTTTTAAAGATTTAAGCATACAAAGGGACAGAGGGACAGGGAAAGCTACTTTGTTTTATACTATGTAGTGAAATAGCATTAAAACTGACTGTTCCTGAACATGTATTTTTATGGAAGCTTTTAATAACAATATTCGCCGCCTTGACCATATGCAAAGTCTTAGGATTGATAAGTTATTTGCCAATATTAGAGATGTAGATAAATAAAACCGTCTAAGGATAGGGATCGATCGATTATGTAGGTAGGCAAGTCTTTACCTATCGCAAGGACTAAAACAATTGCGATACTAAAGCTCAGTTTCCCGTAAGAAAATGTTTGTGTTTTTATTAGATATCTATTTATAAACGCCGACGGAATATTTCAACGCCATTCTTAAACCTATTTCAGTTATTGAATTTTTTGTCCCTTTCGATCGTTTTTTGAATTGACTTGAGCGAAGAAGACAAAACATTCGGAACTAAAATAGGTTTTAAAAATGGATAACGCCGTGAGTAGTTCTAAACCAGTCATGAACTTGATATAAGACATATTGTTACCGCGAATAACAAATCACGGGAAACTCTCGTGATTTTCACGTCCACCTCGGTGTCTCATTAACATAAGCTCGTTAGCATTAAGAACAGCACCGTTCAGTGTATTGAGCTAAGCGTGTGACGTCAGCGAGTGATGATTTGTTGGTAAATATATGTTTGTCTATGTCACGCGTGACAATATATGTATTTTGTGTGGTGTTATCATGTCCACAGCGAGTCACGTTTTGTCGTATATGTGGAGGGGGTACATTTGCGATTTCATGACTATTGCAATTATCCTTTTGAAAATATAGGGTATGTCAAGACTGCTAATAAAGACGAAGCCGGGTGGTAATTTTACTGACTTAAGACACAATGCAACTAAAAGTTTTGAAACGACGATTTTTTTAATTTTTTTCCCTTTGTATTTGGATGATAAATACATAGTTGTTCCTAAAATAATTATCTACAGTTTATTTGTTAAGACGTTATAGTACACACGGGTTTATATTATTATTTAAGCAAAAACTATGGATTTACCATTCATACACGATGATATTTAAAACATCACAAAATAATTTTCGCGTTATTTTAAGAAAGTTTTATTTACATTGTGTCTGTGGTGACTAAAATTACCACCCAGCTTCGTTTTCGGTAGCAGTTTTGATATAGCCTGTATGAATACCTCTTAATATATGTAGGGATTATGTAAAGGTACGTATAGTTGCTGGTATGTATAATTAAAAGGTATAAAATCACCCTTGGTGGCCCACGCCAGTAGCGCTTGAGGACGTAGTGTCAGTACATTCTGTTACTAACGGACCAGTATAATTGTATCATTGTATTTATCAAAACGTATATGGATTCATTTTGATAATGTATGATATGTATCAGCCCATATGCGTCCCACTGCAGGGCACGGGCCTCCTCTACAATCGAAAGTACGATTGAGAGTGGTTAGGCCATAATAGTCCACCACGCTGGCCTAGTGCAGGTTGGCATTTTGATAATATTCATACAAAATCTAACAAACAAAGAAATGTGTAAATCCAGTCAAAATAAAAGCAATAGAAATGTAGTGGGAGTAAAAAAATACAGATGCAAAACAAAATTAGTGACGTCACTAGTCTTCATTTGCATTAAGGTGTGCGCGTTGTGAAAGAGACGATAAGATGTGTCCAATACGTTTAGACTTTTTCTTTTAAAATGCTGATATTTGCTTAATGTTGCAAGTTACTTTAATACTTTTTTGTCAAAAATGTTTTGTTTTAATAATATTTTTGTTTGTACGCAAGATAATGAAAAAAAAAAGATCCTAGTTAAATATCTTATTACTCACCTTATGCTGTATAGAAACTTTGCTGGATCAGTGTAAATACTGCCTCACCATGTAACGCTTTCACGTTGTTTGACATACCCCCAAATACTGGATTGCTACTCAGCCACCGGACTCATTTGATATGACGTTATTTTGAGGTTTCGTTAAATTTCGAAACGAAATACTGGATAGCTCATAAATCGGTCTACTCAGCAAACATCCAGCTAAATTTCCACAGATTAACGAAAAGTTTGTTTTCAGTTACAATTTTTATTGTATAAATATAAACGTTCCATTTGACGCAATATTCTTCATACATGATTTCTCAAAATTGGAAATTTAACCCTTTATATTTAATATGAGGAATCATTGTAACGTTTTTACTTTTGTTACGATTATGTTTAAAGCTATATTATATATTGCCATGTTATTATTTTAAAAATCTGTTAATAAAATCATGTGGGTGAAAAAACTTATGTCCCTAATCCCTATATCCGAAGCGAGTTTATTAAAAATATTATGATGTTTGTTTATTTTATTTATTGTCATGTTGTCATTGCACTCGGTTTGAAAGTTAGTTTTTGGAATATCTTTTCAATAAATAGGTATATAAAATACCAAACAACGGCTGCAGAACCACCTAAGTACCAAATGGAGAAGACTATGTAAATAAATACGATATGAGAAAGAAGCTGTGCTGGATATTATAAACAGGTAAGTATACACGTATTCCTCTAAGTTTTAACGAATTTATATGATAACTAGCTGTCGGGCCCGGCTTCGCCCGGGTGCAGATAGTTTTTGAGTCCAATCCACATCAAGAACATATTATTTCGCGTGTCTACTAACTATATTTCCCGCGTGCCGTCGACTATATTTCCCTTCCGTAGGAGAGGACATCCCGTGCCAACAATTTGAATTTGAAAGAGTAGAAAATATGTATATTTGGTTTCCTGACTCATCCCACGGGAACACTACATTTTTCGGGATAAAAAGTAGCCTATGTGTTAATCCAGGGTGTCAGCTATCACTATACCAAATTTCATCAAAATCTGTTGAGCCGTTTTTTCATGAAAGAGTAACAAATTTGGTCAGACAGACTAGCAAACACCAGCGGATTGATATGTTCAACAGTTACAAATACAGGTATTATGCTGTCTAACTTCATGTCGCTTAATGATGCATTACAATATAATACATTAAAAAATGTCAATGGGAAAATATTGGATTTGTTTATCTCTAATACAGAATGTCTTGTCCCAGATCTAAGCATATCTTTATCACCCTTATTACCCATAGACAATCATCATCCTCCTTTCTGTATTAATGCCGCCCTTAATATGTCTACACCAATGAAATTGCAACCACATATTAAATTCAGCTTTAATAAAGCTGACTATAAATCAATTAACGATAAAATTACTAATTATGACTGGGAAGCAAACTTGACCACATCAAACGTAGATCAATCAATTGAAACCTTTTATAATACTATTTACAAAATAATTAAAGAACACACACCACAAACATCAGTTAAAACCTCTAACTATCCATCCTGGTTTTCCCCATCACTTATACGTATTTTTAAATCTAAAACTAAATTTTGGAAAAAATGGAAGAGATACGGTAACATCTCCGACTATGAAATATTTTCTGTTTTCCGAAGTAGGTTTAAGAAAATGTGTCATACGGTTTACTTAAACTACATAGAAACCACTGAGGATAGTATTTGTTCCAATCCTAAAAAATTCTGGACCTACGTTTCTAATATAAAACCAAAATCAAAAATCCCCACAAACATTCACTTCCATCAAAGTGCAACTAGTGATCCAGTGGAAATTTGTAACCTATTCTCCTATTTTTTTAAATCTGTATATGAGCCGTCTACGGTCCAACAACCTCTGATGAAATGGAACCTTAATGATTCTGATGGCAGTGTGGTCGTGTCTGATCTGTATTTTTCCCTTACTGAAATAACCAAAGAATTGAAGGCTTTAAATCCATCAAAAGGACCTGGACCAGATAAAATACCACCTACATTTTTAATAAGAACGGCGGAAACTATTAATAAACCCCTGTACATATTATTTAATAAATGTCTAAAAGAGGGTTATTTTCCCGATGCTTGGAAACAGGCCTATATAACACCTGTACATAAAGGTGGTTCAAGACACAGTGTCGAGAATTACCGCCCAATTTCAATACTATCCACATTGTCAAAGCTTTTTGAGAGGCTAGTACACAACAAAATATATCCAATTTTTCATAATCAACTCATACCGGAACAACATGGATTTATGAAACGCAGGTCAACTACGACCAACTTAATGATTTTTACGAATTCGTTATTCCACAACATGGATAATCGCCTTCAAACAGATGTTGTATATACGGATTTTTGCAAAGCTTTTGATAAGGTGGATCACAGAATACTTCTGCAAAAAATTGAATATAATGGAATTCGTGGTAATCTGTTTCGATGGTTTGTTTCCTACGTCACTAACAGAACCCAAAAAGTTGTCATTAATGGTTATGAGTCTGAAACGGTACAAGTCACGTCAGGGGTGCCCCAAGGTTCAATCTTAGGACCATTTCTATTCATTTTATTTATAAATGACATAAATAAATGCTTTAATAACTCAGATTTCCTTTTATACGCAGATGATCTAAAACTTTACAAAGCAATAAAATCATTTAGTGACTGCGAATTATTTCAACAAGACCTAAATAGTTTGTCAGAATACTGTGAAAATAATAAACTTAAATTAAATATTAATAAATGCAACGCCATTACTTTTTCTAAAAATAAAATAAATTTAAATTCTACATACTACCTTAGTGGTACTCCTTTAAAGAAAGTAACATCTTTGCGTGACCTTGGGGTCATTCTGGACTCGAATCTACATCTTGATTCACACGTTACTTCTATTGTTAATAAGGCCTATAGTATGTATGGTTTCATTATGAGAAACTCGAAAAACTTCCGTCGTGTCTCTACCCTTCGATATTTGTATATATCTATTGTAAGACCACAATTAGAATACGCAACTTCAATATGGAATCCCATATACCAAAAATACTCTAAATCCATCGAAACTGTCCAGCACAAATTTCTGCGCACTATACACTTTAAATATAAGCATAATTACCTGTCCTACGACCAGCTTCTTAAAGAATACAATTTAATATCATTGAATAATAGAAGACTATTACTTGGAGCAAAATTTATTTATTGTTTATGTCACAACATGTTAGATGCGACTACTTTAACTAATCAATTGTTATACGTAGTACCTAGAACTGTTAACCGACGTGGGGCCCGTTCCTATAAGTTTTTTGCGACCCTAATGTGTCGCACCAATGCTGGTGTGCGTTCTCCGCTTCGGCAGTTGGTTCAAAACTATAATGCATACTTTGATGATATAGACATATTCAAGTTAAATCAATCTCAATTTACAAAGAATATTTTAATAAATATTTCTAATATGGTTAATCATTAACTTTTGATGTGTACACATTACTATTTGTTTTGTTATTTTTTTTCTCTCATTCTTCAATATTTGTAATACTTTTCACATTGATAACTTGTGTAAGACCTTAGGACCTCTTCTGCTATTTTGTCACTTGTATACCTTTTTTTTAAATTAAGGCAGTACCACCCTATTCTTTCTTGTAATCTGTGAATAGCGTTTATGATTATACATATATTATTTTTCTTATGTTCTATGTGTATACATCTTATTTAGTTGTATAATTGTTTGTTATTCCAATAAATTAAAAAAAAAAAAAAAAAAAAAAACAAACATCCATACATACATACATACATACAAACTTTCACCTTTATAATATTAGTAAGGATTAACTATTTAATATATAATATGAATCGATTATTCACACATTTTAAATCATCATCATCATCTACAGCCTGTAGGATCCCACTGCTGGGTACCTATAGGCTTCTCTCATATTATGCCTCCTATATATTATCTCCTCCTCATATAGTAGTATTATGTAATAAATATGGAAAATAAAGTATGGTACAATGTGTATAACTATAAATAATCCTTTGTTTCAGGAGCTGGAGTGGAGTACATAAATATTCAATGTGTACTTATTATATAAATAAGACTGTCCAAGAAATATGGCTCATATATATAGTGCCATGTATATAAGCTATAGACTAAATAAGTAAGCTCAACAAATATATATGAAAAATAAAAAGAGATATATAAAATTATGACATACTTTAACTTAAACACTTTTGCAGGTAACGCTATAGAAATCATGCATACAACAAATCATTTGGACAATACACACCCTTTTGAAGTGAGTATGTAATATAAAAATATACAAAAAAGAATGAGACAAATTGTGTGAAGGAAGAAATATTTGCATCAGAAAACAGTGTTTTAAATCAAAGTTGAAGAATGTTGTGAATTTTAATTAATATGTAATACATAAAATAAATTGTTTATTTCACCTATTTTCATTGTTAAAAAATGTCATATTATATTTCTATTGTACATTTTTAATAGTACATTTATTAATTTAGTTTTAAATTAATGTTAGAATAATTGTTATTATTTTGTGTTTATAAAGGAATATAGATATATATATATAAGACAGATCTAAAGAAATGTAGATAATTAAAAAAATATAATATGTACTAATGCTGTTATTAAAATAAATATACTACAATAAAACATAACTCATTTTTATTTGTATTCATTCCATGGTAATTCAATAAAATGCACTGTACGGTTTAAAATATGTATTTTATTATATTATTCCTTGTTGCAACATTTTCATTGGTTATACTATGTGGAGCTGGTGGAAATGATTCAGAAAGATCAATCTCCAATATATGATCATTCTGGGAACATGCTATATTATGTAACACAGCACATGCCTCTATAATAGTAAGCTAATTTTCAAAAACTTATAGCCCAACTTGCAGACAAGAAGATCTTTGTTGTAAAACCAAAGACCCTCTCCACTGGGTTTCTTGTTTTAGTATGGTCTTGATTGTAAGCTTCTTCAGTCTCCCCTTTCCAGAAATGCACATAAAGGAGAATCATTGAAATTTTTACTATCATGCACCGCGCCTGGCCATCGGCCTATAATGTTTCTTATCCTCAAGTTAGGGTCGCAGACTGCTTGCACGTTTATAGAAAAATGGCCTTTTCTGTTTCTAAATGTTTCTGCTTGTGGTCCTCCTAAAAACAAGATAATAAAAATTAGAGCTCTAGCAAATATTCTTATTTCAAACTACAAATAATTTTATGTAAATTGAAAAAATATATTCATAAAATTGAATTCTTTATAGGAAACTACTATTGTAGTTGAACATTGTTCCAGTATATACTGAATAGCTACAATCAGTACAAATCATTGTATGATTAATTATATTATATTATATATTTAGCCCTACAACTATTTAGAGAGCTTGGTTATATGGGGTACAGTGGGCTGGGGAAGAGCCAATTACCTGCTAAATGTTTTGATTCCAACAAGCATATATATATATAAATTATTGCGTAGAAATCATTTAGAGTGTGCCTTTATACTGTGCATAATATATTATTCTATTCTATGATTAATAATATATTATGTACAGTAAAAAGGGATACTCTAAATGATTACTACACAATATAAAATACGCTAGGCATTTTAGAAGCACATTTAGTTAAAATAGGATAAGAAAACATATATTTGTGTACATGTAAAAGCTTAATAGTTATGTATACATTATTATAAGTAGAAATTACCTGGAGATTTGATCCTTATATGTATGAAATTTATAACTTCAATCACTCCTGTGATCGCATAGAAATCATTCGCAATATGGCATGGTTGTTGATAGTTGGGAATTTTCATGCCACGATTTTGTAGTTTAACCGACTCTGCTGCAACTTTGTGATGTACAGTCGGCTGTTCCACATGAAATACATCTCCAATAATCTTCTGGTAACTGCCTGTCGTAGAATATCATAAAGCAAGTAACAGTTGGTCGCAAGTTTTTATCAATCGACTTCTATTTGTAGTGGGTTCTATTTTGTCTCCAGCAAGGAACACAGATGCAGAACAGTTTCTTTCTTCAGGCGGAACCTCACTTTGTTTGAATGTTTTCTTCTTTGTATTTGTCAAAAGCATTGATTTTTTTCTTGATTGACTCGCCTTGATGAAGCTATATCGTCATCAGACAGCGATGAAACCGACGCGAGAGTCATTTAAGTAAATTTTATGTAGAATTTAAAAGTTAAGAGTGGTCGCAGGTGGCCTTAAGACGACGGCTGCTTAAAACTAGAAATTCTTAAAAATTTGACTGTTTGACAGCTGTCAAACTCTTAAGTTGCTTTCGAGAATACGAATCGGATGAATAATGCCCCATTAAATATTTAATTCTTAAGTGGTTTAATCGAAGTTATATTTAACTGGAATCAATTTAACAGGTCATTAGAGCTAGTTAACAGGAGTTAAAAGTTAATTGGCTTTCCAGTATTTGGGCAATAGACTGGGGCTTGGTAAGCGACGCTAATCTAATGCGGGCTACTTTTTATTTAATTTATGAGAGATTTCTGGAATATATTCTGGAGTCCATCCATTATTACATCAATGTTAAATTATCGATGGCCTTCATTATCGCCCACATGAAATCCGGACACTTATCGTGTAATCATCACTAGACGGACGATAACAAGCAATAGACACTATCACTACTACAATAATATATCGGCTTAACGAATTTTCGCGATTTTCTGTATTACTTTTTATAGCAGCTAATATGATGAGACGAGCATGTTCCTAGCTTGATGGTAAACTTCACGCCTTGGCATTGTACTACGGTTTTTACCTCAGAAATTTGATATTTAGTCCATTGATGCACAGTAATTAATAATAATAGTCTGCAATCTCCTTCAATCCGGAACACAACAATGTTTACACACTTGTGAATAGAAATAGACAAAGCGATAATAACTTTAGGGCAGCCTCTTCTATATGAAAGAACTGTCTTCTAAAAATCTTTAGTAAATTGCATTGATTTGTTTATTATTGGCAAAGTAGGGCTCAGCTAATATTACAGTTTACATCCTTACTAATATTATAAAGGTGAAAGTTTGTATGTATGTATGGATGTTTGTTACTCTTTCATGAAAAAACGGCTCAACAGATTTTGATGAAATTTGGTATAGTGATAGCTGACACACTGGATTAACACATAGGCTACTTTTTATCCCGAAAAATGTAGTGTTCCCGTGGGATGAGTCAGGAAACCAAATATACATATTTTCTACTCTTTCAAATTCAAATTGTTGGCACGGGATGTCCTCTCCTACGGAAGGGAAATATAGTCGACGGCACGCGGGAAATATAGTTAGTAGACACGCGAAATAATATGTTCTTGATGTGGATTGGACTCAAAAACTATCTGCACCCGGGCGAAGCCGGGCCCGACAGCTAGTAAATTATATATTGATGATATCTCTAAAATTCTGAGTGCATTGGTGTTACCGAAGTAATCGTTATGAAGCGCCAATACAAGCAAATATTGTGTTTCCACTTTCTAGCATCAAACAAAAAGATTGTATGATTAAAATCTAATGTAACGGGTGTTTATCAACTCAATCACATGATGGAGCGTATCGATAAAAAAATATAAATTGCACAAAGGTTTAACAACACGTGGCCATTATCAAACGGTCAAATTTGATCGAGTTTTTGACAATATGTCCTTGGAGTAATATTTAACACTGACATTGGGAATGAAATATTTATCAGGTAGAGAAATGGAAGTCGACACGGAAACGCCATTGGAATGAATGATTAGTTGTGACTTGTGCCGAGGTCAGGATGATTATGTTGGAAATAATTGTTGAAAGCAGAGTCAGGGACGGTGAATTATACTTAATCATAAGGAGAAATAACGTCATGAAATAAAGTTTTCTATTATCTTTATAAGACTAAGTCTAATATATAACTGATATTAGACTTTTGAATTTTGTGAGACGACAAATGAGATTTGAGAAATGGTTCGTTTCGCCAAGTATCTGCCCTTATGCATGTAATAATAAATAGTAATTAATTACTAATTTATCCTGTTATTTTGTTAATTCACAATCGCACCGGATCTTTAGAGTTATCAATTATGTAATTTGACCTGGTTAAACAAACAAGTGAAAAGTTTGCCTTGATAAATAAAGATGGCAAGAGTTGAATTTTACTGTTCGGTAATCATATTATTTATTGGTGATAAAGATATAATAGCTTATTTGTATGGTCAGTTACAATTCCAGGGCCACATTAGACTGAGAGAAATGATTTCTAGTGGTATGCGATTCCGGGTAGTACAGAGTACTGATTAAATGAATCAATGTTTTGTCCGCGGAGTGCTTACTACTATTGTTCGCGAAATAACGCTTCGTCCATTTCTGATTATGTTCTAAATGGACGATGTACAATTACCAGGCTACCGTAGCTTTTCAATTTCTTTGAGCGACTTGATGCCTAGTCGTTGAAGACATTAAGTTCGGTACGCCAAAGACAGGGTCTGCCCCGTCTATGCTTGCCTTGTTTAATGTTCATAGAGTTAATATACGTGTCCTGGTGTATTGCAGGGTTTCGTGCCTGGCATGTTCGGAGTATCGCACGGCGCGCTGCAGTTCATGACCTACGAGGAGATGAAGAACAGGTACAACCAGTACAGGAACTTGCCGATCGACATCAAATTGGTAAGCATTTGGCATATTTCTTATAGGTTTTCTTAGAGTTCTACTCTAGAAAGGAGTAGAGATTTTGACCAAAATTGTTTACTATTTTACGTGGCAGGATACTTAGCATTAAATTCGAATAAGTAAAGAAGCCAATGGTTAGGTCAAAGCAAGTAAGTGATTGATAGTTTCATATGAAAGTATCCAAGATTAAAGGTGACTAAGTTTTGCATTTGACACGATTGAAAACGTATATCACAAAATGGGAAGAAAGATGTTATGAGAGTACATAGGACCAAGTCTGAAAAAAAATGTTTTTTTTTTTAATTCTACTAATTGGACTATATGGCCTAACCACTCTCAATCGTACTCTCGATTGTAGAGGAGGCCCGTGCCCTGCAGTGGGACGTATATGGGCTGATACAGACTTTTTTAAATTCGCCTACGAACTTCATACAAACTAAAGCCTCCATAATGCAAAGGAAACGCAAAAAGCCTTTATTATACACAGTTTGTGTACAGCAATCGCAAACTAATGAGCCGTCAATATTATTATTTGGTGATATGGCGCCGCGTAGTTAATTTTCTGTTAGTTTTACGATTTTCGATAGTGTTATCACTATCAGTATTATCACAGAATTAACAGTAGTATTTTATTTTACTAGAAAAGTATTGCGTATCACCATTGATGTACGGAAAGTTTTATAATTTACTGATAGAACAAGCGGAACTAAGCAATAATAGTATTTTCAATGATAATATTGTTTTAAAAAACTAATACAGCTGTCAGATTTTCGAGGAATTGCTTTACTTTGGAACTTTATTTCAGATTTCAGGCTTTTTTTTCGTTACTGGTAATCAATTAATGTAGCTTCTATTTTTATTTTCAAAATTAGGTTTTTAGTTCACGTTGCAACAATTGTTGACGGAATTAATGAACATATTAAAACTATAGGTTGCCTGTGTATCAAAGGCATACAAACAATTTTCTTGAACCGTTTATATGTTTTCTAACATCTCAATATTTAGAATAATCTGTATCAGCCCATATACGTCCCACTGCAGGGCACGGGCCTACTCTACAATCGAGAGTTCGATTGAGAGTGGTTAGGCCATATAGTCCACCACGCTGGCCTAATGCGGGTTAGAATAATGCGACCATCTAATGAATAATCCGGGATATTTCTAATCTAGGATACTTTGAAGTTTGAAGCCACAAGTAATGCGTGTCCCAGCACAAATACCGATGCTATTAAAATAAATATTTGCACGACATTGCCGAAATATTTTACTTTCTACCCTGCTTACAACTACTAATAAAACAAATGAATAATATGCCCCTGTGGACTTTACCCCGTTCTTTATTAATGAATGACGTATTTGTCGTCCATTAGGACAAATAAATTTGTTTATATTGATAATAATTAAATGTGGACATTATATTTTAACTTGTAAATACGGGACACGTGTATGTATAATCTTAAAACGTTAGTAATAAAGTTGCAGATTTTGTTTTTAATACTAGCTCATATATTTTCTCGGCTTTCTAAGATTTTGAAATCTAAATAGAGTCAACAGTCCAAGCATCGTATCTACTGATACAATATTATGAAATAAGAGTTAAGTGGCTGAAAAAAGAGTCGTATCATAAATAATGAGAGACTTTTTACTTTGTCTCGGTGGCATAGTTGTACTAGGGTAAGGTTACAAAACTGAAGTCTCGGATTCGAATCCCGGGCTGGGCAAAGTCACATTGGATTTTCTTATTCATTATCAGCCCAGAGTCAGGAATTTGTGCGCGATATGGTAATAGGCTCGTCACCTATCACATCGTGGGACGGAACATACAAGGCGAAATGTTTGTGTCCTGGCACTTATGCCTACCTCTTCTGGGAAAAAGGCGTGAGTTTATGTATTTATGTATGTATGTTCTTAGTCTGCCTGCACCAAGATTATTTTTTCTGTCGCACCGTCAAGCTGTGGAACGGTTTGCCATCACACGTGTCCCCTTGCTATAATCCTTCCACCGTAGCGTGAAGGGTCGTATTAGCCGGCCGTCATGATTGTATCGAATGACATGAGCCGCCGACTGATGCCATTGTATACTCTATCTGGATGGCATTTGCTTTTACCTCCAGGTGCAATGCAAGTCATTGTTCTGTAAACTAATAAAAAAAATCTAAAACAAATAGTTGTGAATAACACAAACCTTTGTTTTGGTGACTGGACTGTTAGATTAAACTCGCGGATTCTAATTTCACTACCGGCATCAGAAATGCGTTACAGAGGCTATAGAAAATTTTAGTAATGTATGCGACTCGGAGATTCTGCAAAGCCATCGCAAATGCAAACAAGATTTGCTTTGTGACTGGAAACAATGTGTTAAGTGCTTTCACACTTCGTCATTTCCATGTTTGTGTATGTAATTTTTCCTCATGTTCTCTGAATACATTAATTTATTTTTTTATATCACGTATAACATTAAAGTTGGAATCGTATGACTACGCGGTCTCTCAGTCTGATTGTTTTTATTTTCCTTAATGAGATTAAAGAAATTGGAAAGATTAGAGAAAATCATATAGATTACCGGGATTACATAAATTGGTATCTTAAAATTTATGTCATTATTTTGCATATTATCTTGTAGATATATTTGACGTAGAAGGAAAACAATAACAATATTAGTCGTGTGTACCCATCGCCCTTTAAATTGAGCTATCGCCTGGTTGAAGTTCAAAAAACGTATATCGTATGTTTAAAATATACCAATATATGGAGTCAAGATTAAATTCTCAGTTTATTATTTATCAACGCATATATTATGTAATATTTAATCTAGATTCTAGACTGCAGTAAAGCGGAAATGTCTGAAGAATCAATTATCAAATACAATGTATCGTTTTCACGGCCAAGCGACTTCAACCTTGTATACTTTTTTGTCAATTGTAGTACATTGCACGAGTAATTATTGTTTGGAGTTCTTTTCATAGAAGTTTAGTGGCGAGACGGTTAACTGGTGGAAAATGACTTTTAATACTTGTGCGGAATGGTAGGAATAACTTTTACATATTGCCAATATATAAAGAACCTTGTATGTGTAGAAAGAAAAAAAAAAGTTGTTTTACATAAAACACAAGACAATTTTACTTCCATTATTGGGATTTGTTGGTTGACTGTCTCAATGCAATCGGCATTTTCTACCAGTCAACCTTTAGGAGATGTGGAGATGAGATGGAAAGATATGAAATATTTTTCAACTGCTGACTAGTAATTTCTGATATTAGCGTATTCAAACAAACAAAAGATTTAGCTTTATACGGTATGACAAAAAAATCCTGTCTGATCCAAAACGCGCTTTTGGGTATCTTAATTAAAAAATACGAAAAATAGGGTTTAATATAATATAACATAATTATGGTACTTACTTAACTATAATACATATCTTAGTAATATAAATTACTCTAAAATTTAGTAAAGTTTCATACATTGACAACAATACAAACTCTGACAATCTAAACTGTCGTGAGGCACGTTTCTTGTTACGAATGTAATTTATTTTATTTTTTGCCATATTATGTGATACGGTCTTTTAAATAGAAAATATTAATTATGCCTGATAAATACTCTTATCTATCGGAGAGAGTTTTTTGTTGTATACTAGTATAGATAATTAAAAAAGGGGAGTTACTCAATGATACGAAACGAAGTTCGAATGTTCGATCGTTGGACATCGGATGAACGTTTTCCATTTGTAAATATTAATACTATTCTCTATATAATAGAGAATCTTATCATTCACTCCGAACTTAACGATAGAGGAATCCAAGTACGACAACCGAATATTCGAACTTCGTATCTAATCATAGAGTAACCCCCAACAATATTATAAGAGCGGTGCAGTAAGCATACGGTGTCGCATTCCAGACGTCTGCGGAATACCTGACGTTCGCGGCGGTGTCGAAGCTGGTGGCGGCGGGCGCCACGTACCCGTACCAGGTGGTGCGCGCGCGCCTGCAGGACCAGCACCGCGCCTACCGCGGCGCGTGGCACTGCGTGCTCGACACCTGGAGGTACGAACGTATCACTGGCTTCTACAAGGGCCTCACGCCCTACCTGCTACATGTCACGCCCAACATATGCCTCGTCATGCTCATATGGGAGAAATTCACCAACAACGATTGATAAGCGTCTGATGGGATTGCATCGCTTTATATCGGTTTCTTGTTTGATAGTTTACTTTTTTTTTGTGACAGGGTTTTTTCTTTTTTTTTTGCTTAGATTGGCTGGTTTGAGATCAGGTTTCATTCGATTGTTGATTAAATTAAATTGATGAATTTGTTAAGATCTTGACCATTGTATACCTGATTTAAACGAAATACTTAAATATGATTCTCAGCCTAGTTCTCTTTCCGTGTCGATGGAATGTTTGTGTAAGGTAAGCGATTAGTGTTTAAGCGAACTGTTTTAATTTATTCATTAGTCTAATTTATTTATGTAATTGTTTACTTGCATTTTGTATTGTATTAATGACGTAAACTCTTGTCATAGTTGGATTTTTTTTTCAATTCGGATGTTTTTATTTATAGTTGTGACATGTGTTGGCATACTCGCCGCCAATTGGACACTTTGGCACAGATTCAAAGCGTTATTACGAAATGGATAGAATCCCTACATTGTAGTTTAAAATAATATTACTCCTTTGACAAAAAATATTAATATTGTATAACAATATGTATCTAGTGATTGTAGGCCATTTTGTGTGTAAAGCTGTCGTCAGTCAGTAATGCCAACATGAATAAAATGACTTGCATCGTTTGATGTGACAAGATTACTGAAGGTTCAATTATTTCCTATCCCTTTCTATCCTTCGAAGTCCGGTAACGGATCTTCGATTCCTCAAATGAGCAAATGCTCATTTAACTCCTGATTATAAAAAAAAACTTGTTTGTATTGCTGGCTGTATAAAAAATTAAAGAAATAATTTGTAAAATCTGTCTCACGACATATGTTGTGTTTTAGTTTCTTTTCAGACAATAAACTCTTATAAATAGTGGTATTACTTCATCCCATCAGATCGCGGTTGATTTTGTTTTAACGAAGCTGGCAACACTGATGTCTAGTGTGGCCAAGCGTAGCACAATTTAGTTTTAATTTGAATATTTTGTGATAATAGGATATGTACTTATTGTGAATCGTGTTGGTGTCTTTCTTTTAAGTATTTTTTGTTATCAACCTATCAAAAGACACTATTTTAAATAACGTTACATGTGTGGTGAGACGACGTTAGATTCGCACAGCTTTGTTTCGATCTCTTGACGAAAATAATACACTTCTATTTGATAAATACTAGATCGAAGCAAGGTTGCCTAATCGCTTGATGTTTATGTATCCCCGCCTGTATGTTAAGATCAAAATCAATATGCAAAAATAATAAAAAATATTTAATCTCATTCTTCCAACCCTAGTTTATCGTAGTACAATCAGCCACACATACGCATACAATTGTTATAAAGCATAAATTATGTAGGTGTGTATAATCTATAATTATATAAAACTTACGAAAAAAAAAATAGATAAAAAATGAAATCTTTGACGTACCAGTTTGACTAGTACTGTCAGTGTGACATGACGTGTAAATCTAGTTTCGATAGTCGGGCTTTAAATAAGAGAGGTTGCCAGCCATGAAAAATGTGCGACTCTTTGCACGTAGTATAAAAACTACCAAAGAGACACGTTTTTTTTTCTGGCAACTCCGAGTTGATTGTCATTCATCACATTTTAATAAAGATGTTTCTAGAATAATTAGGATGTATTTTAAAATTGTAGATGTTTAATTGTATGACGCCCGACGTGTTCTGGCCATAAACGTTTAGAAATTTAGATCGAAATGAAAATACCAAAACGAAATGTGATGAGTTGTGTAATGAAACTTAATACATATTGTTTGAACGAAATGAATACGCTGTAGGGACGCTCTGTGACAGGACTCTAATAAACTGTTGATAATACTTGGAAAAACATCACATTGTAATTATATTGAATTAAAAGTTTTCTGCATCAAATGTTACAACAAAGCTGAGCTTGTCAGCAATTTTTATCTATTAATTCGATTTAATGAGTATTTTTTTCACCAAAAATACAAAAAAAAAGACAATATATTCATGTCGTGTAATTCTTTTCTTAACTGTTTAATAGATTCTCAATTATATTTGTTGTAAAAGTCGTTGATAGTTGTTTTCGCACAGTTAGCATTCTGTCGCACAGCATAGCTTACGCGTAGTAGTTTTGCGTTAGTTAATTATATTCGGTGGCTGGCCACGATATCGATTTTTAAGACGTAATATTATATTTTTATAATTATCAATAGTTACAAGTTCTACTGTTTCGACTCGCCTATTCAATTTGTGTAATCAATAAATGATAGCAAATTGAGTGGCTGCTGTTTTTATTTCTCATAAATGACTACATATGCAACACTATTTAAAACCTTATATAATTACAGATTTAAAATAATTACATTTTAGAAACACTAATTACATTAAAAATACATTTATTTGTCAGTTTGATATACATTCTTACACAAAAATAAACGCTTATGTATACCCTATTTATTTATGTATATTTATATATTGAAGTAAGGTAAGTAAAATATAATTTAATATTGGAACCCTAGTGTAATCAATTATGAATTTAACTCTCGCGGTTATTGCCATGGAGTTTCGTGAACACTTATACAAGGCGATATGAAACAAATGGTAAGAATTTATTAAACTCCACTTTCGGTAGAAGATTATTTAGTTTACATACTGAATAATGGTAGCACCGGGATTAACATAATTTCATGTTTGTATCTATTTAAATTAGTTGACGATTCAAATGAATATAAAAATATAATTAAATATTAATTATGATGTAAATAAAATAAATCTAAATTGTCATGATTAATTATGTTCTTTGATTCAAAACACTCGACTTGTAAAATCTCATAGAATCTCCAAGGCAATTCGCGAGTGTATATACAAACTACAGCAAGTCCCTTGCATTGCAGACACGAGGGCTGGCGCGGCTTCTACAAGGGACTGAAGCCGAACCTGGTGCGCGTGGTGCCCGCCACCATGATCACATTCCTCACCTACGAGAACGTGTCGCATTATATGCTCAAACGTTCTGCCACCACGCAGAATCTTGCTACTTAGACTATACTAAAATAATATTCCAGCCCATATGCGTACATCGATTTAGAGGGCTAAGGGCTATGCTTGCTGGTTAATTATTGAAATTCAGCACTAAAATGATGTAAGAACAGGAAATAGGCGTTCTACTACAGGACGTATATCGATTGAGAGGGCTTAGGCCAACAATTCTTACTTGTTAATATTTATTCGGATACTATTGAAATTCGTTAAATATGATGTAGGAACTAGGAAGGAGAATGTAGTGTCTTTTTTAATCAAAGGATAGGTGCCATTAATGATAAAAAACTATTTTTTTCTTTCTCTTTGCTTTTAGGCCCTATTTTGCACTAAAGATAGCTTACCGTGTTTGAGGTAGTCGGTTGTTCGAATTCGGGTGGCCGAATGCGGATCTACGACTAAAAGTTATTCCTACATAAATATCATAGGTTGAAGTCAAATTCTTCTACATTTCAACATTCAAAAAGTATTATTTAAAGTTATAGTATTTTAGAGTTCTGAAAAACAGTTCGTTCGACATTCTGTTGCTTGATATATGTTCAGCCTTAATGCTATATTTATACGCTCACAAAACGCTTCGCAAACACCTTGTTACACGGTTCTGGTGCCCTACTCTGTAAATCCGAAACGAAGTTCGAAACTTATCAATACGATACGAATGTACCTACTCTGTAAAAGTTCGAATTTGTTTAACGTACATCGTAACCATAAGGTTACGACCATAAGTTAATAACGACCATAACTATATGTTGGTACATTCATCACTACATAGTATAAAATAAAGTCGCTTTCTCTGTCCCTATGTCTCTTTGTATGCTTAAATCTTTAAAACTACGCAACGGATTTTGATGCGTTTTTTTAATAGATACAGTGATTCAAGAGGAAGGTTTATATATTGTATAATACATACATATTATTGTACAGATATCTATTTGTACCCGCGTGAAACTGGGCCGGGCCGCTAGTATTTTATAAAAACTTCGATCGTCAGAAGTTTCGAACTTCGTTTCGGATTTAAAGAGTAGGGCCCCTGTTTGTGAACATTTGTCGAAGTTTGCCTAGCGTGTAAATGCTATATTTCACGAATAGGTATGATATTAAAAATTGTGTCAACAGAACAAAATTATTTTCTAAACAATTTGAAGACTTTTGTTCTTAAAAGTATGACAAATTATAAGTTTAAAAGTGGAATAAATATTTCTTTTATATAGACATGTATGGTATGACGCGTTAAAGCTTAAAAGTAAAGAGCTGATTGAACATTTTCTATTTTACTTCGAGTCTATTATAGACGGAAAGGTGATGATGTAAAAGACTCAATCTATTTCTCTCTCTAAAATGTATTTCTCTGTCTATTACGTCAGAATTATTTTGTTTCCATGAATGCGAAAAGTTGAGTTTTTGATTGATTTCTGAAAAGTCGATTTCTATGGATATATTTTACTTTGATTCAATAATGCGACGTGAGCAAACGATTGTAATAATAATGAAACTAATTGCACAACACGTAAAATTTCTTTTTAATACTTTAAGAAGTTATTTAATGACTATGATAAATAAATTTGTTTACAACAGATTCTTTCGTTTTAGTTGGAGTGATATTGTACCGAAGAACTACAAATTAGTGCAGTACATTGCCGAATTTTAAAACCTTTAAAAATCTTTCGACATTAAAACGTGCACAAATAATTTACGGGTCTATATTCGAACAAAGATGTCATGTTTGATAGTATCTGGAGAATTGAAGCTATCGCCAGATTCTACAACACATTCGAGATATAATTCAGCAGTTTTTGAAGTTGGACTTCGGTTTATTTAATCTTTATGTTTAATATTTAAGTCCTTTTATATACAGAGTGGTATCGAGATATTTTGGTTTATGTTTGGTTTGGTTTATAAGCGGTAAAATACTCTTATTTATACGGTGGCCAAAAATCGTGAAAACTAAAATCACGATTTATGAAAAAAAAACTTGTTTTTTTTTTATAATATCGCCTAGGGTGATGGTTAAATTAAATACCATATACCAATAACATCCTGTATATTGTGATTATCCCACCTTTGGATTGAAATTACTTCTTCATTTACCTTAGGCTTGGTAAATTAAGTAGAGCAAATAGTATGCACATACATTTTTTTGTACAAAGATTTGTTGATTTTAGGTCTAAAATGGTAAATTGTGATAAAGGGTTAACAATTATATTCAGGGTACAGTGACTACATTACAGGTGGCTACATATAATATCCACTGGTAAGCGATGGCTGTCGACGCTGACTCAATTATATTCATAACTTATTTATAAAATATATCGCCCGTCACCGTGGCAGGTGGATAAACTACCTTTCGCTAATAAACGATTTCCAAGTGATAAAAATGTACTAACTCCGGTTCTTCTATGTAACATAATTGCTTTGAGAATTTTTAAAATGACCTGTACCTATTAAGTTTCAAAATCTAAAGACACAAGAAATTAGAAGTGAAAACGTGGAAATCTTAACTAGAATGTTGGTAAGTTAAATAAAAGGTATAAATATAAAAGAAAACCGAACAAAATATGATGTGTGCCGAAGACAGCATATTTTAAGTTCTTAATTACCTTCATTTTGGATCTTTGGTAGCATAGGATTTTTCAAGTTTCGCTAATATTTTTGCTCGGCTAAATAATTGTGACGATGGATTCAATTTAGCTTTAAGGGTCTCTTTGCACCCAAAACTTAATGAAGTTGTCTGTCTTGTGCAAATATCATATCAAAAGCATCGCTACATTATCTAATGTAAATACTCAATCATTGATTATACTAAAGTCAACACGATTTATGAATTAGTATCAAAAACCCCGCAGCTGAAAGACGTAATTTACACAAACTTAAGAGGAAATTCGCCTATGGGACAGTCCCAAGCTATTTACGGCCTTATTCATACATAATTTATAAACCTATGTTATTTATAGAATATTTTGTCTCTTTGGAACGGGTTTTGAATTTAGTTTGAGCGAAGAAGACAAAACATGCCATCCTTACTAATATTATAAAGGTGAAAGTTTGTATGTATGGATGTTTGTTACTCTTTCATGAAAAAACGGCTCAACAGATTTTGATGAAATTTGGTATAGTGATAGCTGACACCCTGGATTAACACATAGGCTACTTTTTATCCCGAAAAATGTAGTGTTCCCGTGGGATGAGTCAGGAAACCAAATATACATATTTTCTACTCTTTCAAATTCAAATTGTTGGCACGGGATGTCCTCTCCTACGGAAGGGAAATATAGTCGACGGCACGCGGGAAATATAGTTAGTAGACACGCGAAATAATATGTTCTTGATGTGGATTGGACTCAAAAACTATCTGCACCCGGGCGAAGCCGGGCCCGACAGCTAGTAGCTAATATAGGTTTATTAACTGCATAAGGCCGTTAATGTACATCAAAGAACAAACAAAGAGTAACTACTGGATATATTAAGACTTTACATCTTATGTCTCAGGATGGCGAGCGCAGTGTAATGCCAATAATGCTTTGTAATTCAAGGCGTTGTTTGGTTTTGCTACTGTTTATGAGCGGTCGTATCGCTTACCCATCAGGCGAACGGCATGCTCGTCTCGCCATTAATTGCAATGAAAAAAAAGTATTTATTAAGCGTTGTTATTAGTAATATAATTTTACTGAACACCTTACAGTGCAAATTTGTTTGGTCTTATATACAATTATATGAAATTAGATCACAAATTTCCCTCATAAATAGAGCTATGTTTCAATGAAAGTAGAGTTATAAAAACGTTTTTTAAATAAATAAGTAACATAACGAAAAAAAAGATTCCGACGAATTGAGAACCTCCTCCTTTTTATGAAGTTGGTTAAAAAAAGAGACACATGTTTCTGTATTAGTTATATTTTGAGGTTTCTAGCATAAGATGTGTTAAACCTTGTTCCTATTGATTGTATTTATTAAGTTTATTTATGGGTAATTTATGTGAGGAATTCACGCACCGGTGATAGACCACGTATATGGTGGACGAAAGAGGTCTATAAGTGCAAACTTTAATGCAAGTCGCTGGATACAACCTGCTTTCAAGAAGTTAAAGTGAATTTCCAGTACTTGAATTTATGATGATGATACATCTGTATCGGTCTGTATCAGCCCATATACGTCCCACTGCAGGGCACGGGCCTACTCTACAATCGAGAATACGATTGAGAGTGGTTAGGCCATATAGTCCACCACGCTGGCCTAGTGCGGGTTGGCGGACTTACATACCATAGAAATTCTTATGAATCGCTATGGTATGCAGGTTTCCTCACGATGTTTTCCTTCACCGTTTTAGTGCGATGATGATACATAGATTAATGTTATTTTAATTAATATAGAAACTAAGTAAGGAAATATGTACAAATCTTGATCACTATCCAACTCACAACAATATTGAATTAGTATACCTACGTATTTATTTAAAACATATTTTACGAGTGAATGATGAGTCCGCCTGCAAAGGGCCATATTATGTTTTATTTACTAATAACATTAAATAATTTAAATAAATTACTTGAAATTAAAGACGGCCTATGGATTTATTGGTATCTTAATTATGATTTCGAGCGAAGAGTTGTATTATGTACTTAATTTAAAATTCGGATCATAAGCATAATAAGAGAACCAAATTTGATTTTGTAAATTGGCCATTACTAGTGCATTATTATTTTTTCATTAATTTTAATCATTATCGCATTAGTCTTCGCTAAACACTAAAGTTTCATACGAAATGTTGCCTGTTAATTTTAATATTGCATATGATGTAATTTGTCATCCCTCTGTTATTAATGATTAAGAGTTTGTTTCATTATTAAATTAGTAGATTGATTTGCTTGTTTTATTTTCATACCCATAGATGTTCATTTAGATTGACACGATAGAAAACATTAATTAAATATTGTAATTCAAAATAAATATCAGCCATAGGAAACACCAGTTAAAAAATGCACAATTTCTCGATTTGTACAAAAGTGGATTTGGCTAGTATTGAAAATTACCTCCAGATATATACTCTTAAGCCCAAATACTACTAAATAACAAAAGAAGATTAAAAAATATTATGCCTGTGCCTGCAACACAATATTAAATAACGACTTACACGATAAATATAAAATATTATAACCGAATGGTCGATGTGGAGATCGTTGGGGGAGGCCTATGTTTAGCAGTGGACTTCCTGTGGCTGAGATGATGATGATGAATGCTACGGAGTTCGATGAAGGATAAAAAGGGTTTGATTATCTACCTATACGTATACACAAATTAATTAAAGAAACAAAAAAGGAAATGCTTTTTTGGGTCTTTTTTTTGCATTTGTTTGGTCAATTACGCTTCACGCTTAGGAATTATCAAGTTTCCTTGTCTATGATAGTGTCAATGAGTAGGTACTTGCAATATTTGTATTACTTAGGCCTATAAAATTAGTTTCTTTCCTATCTAATCACTATTATCAACATTAGCTATATAGATGTAAGGTTCAAATTGCAAACACATATATGAAGATAGTAGGTGCTACTGTTTCTTCAGTTTGAAGAGGCTTTCATGACATAAATAAACGAGCTTAAACAATTGAAATCACTTTATCCTTTGCTTTCTATGCGAATAACAGCCTATCACTAATCTCAAACGAAATCAACTTCGAATATTAAACTTCAAATATTTTATTATCTACGTCATTAAAAGAATATCGTTTATTTGGAACGTAAGTAGTATTTTTGTGTACCTTCCGTAATCATAGGCAAGGTAAATCTGCGATTAAGTACATAAACAATCGTAATACATCGTTATCTATGTAAATACGTACATCACAGGAGGCTAGTGTTCGCAAATCATGTGCACGGTCGCCCGCATCGCGGCAGTCTCAGCGCGGGAAACCGACAGATGCCTGCAACGTGAAGAAACCGCGCCGCCATTGAAAAAACATTCCAACAATTGTCACAAACGGCGGGAGCTGCGCAGAATTCGAATATCGAACATGGTAAGATATTTCTTTTTTTTTTGTTTAATGAATAACTATTAACCTTTTTGCTTAATCGCTTTTTTAATACAACTTGGTGTATGTACATACAATGTTATAATGTTTATTATTTGAACTTTTAACATGTAACAACAACTGATAAGTGTCGTCCGCGCGACTGTTATCTCCTTTTGTATCATGCGTAGGCAGTTAGATGATTAAAAATGGACCTTAATACTCACAATTTTTCCATTTATCCATAGTCATATACTACTTTATCGTAGACAAATCCACTTTATAGATATTTTTATAATCTGGTCTGGTGGTATAAAATCCTTGTGTTTTGCGGTTAAGCCGTGGCGTGTATCTAGACTGCTTTTGCAATTGTGAGGCCTGCCACTTGACCTAGGACAATGAATTATACTTAGATATTGGACGCAAAATGCCTACTTTCAAGTGGTTTACATCGTTTTCAGATAGCCTTATCTTCGACGATCCACTCATGTTACTAGAAATTTTTCCATAAATTCTCTGCCTAGCATACCTAAATAGGATTTCTACAAAAATGGCTTGGATAGTAATAAATCAGTCAATTTTCGAATATATGAATGTTCATATTATTACATGCCTATGACTCTGCTCATGTCATATTTTTGAGCCCTTCTAGAACCCATATTAAAATTTAAGCAAAGAATAAAAGTATACAGCCAATAAAAATATGCAAAGAAACTCCTCATGAGTTGATCGAATTCCCACATGTTATATTACCAGCGTTTGAGCGTCAGTATGAATTATCCATCATCTATTTACATCAAAATTAAGTCGAGATAAAGGAATACCAGGTTTATAATGTGCTCCAAATTCTTGTCCTTCATCCCTCAATGTCCCCGTCAAAGATAGGTACTTTATCGCCAAATGTCTGACTAGCATTTGAAGAAAGTAACATTATCGAGTCTATAAACTAGTTTTTGGGCTAATGTGTTATGCTCATGCACAAGGCTCCTTTATATAATGCGGCTAGAGCAGTGTTTAGATTAGGAACTTATACTGGCTAATTTTCTACGACTCATTCTAAGGAAACGTTTATTATTTTGTGAACATAGCTTAGAATTTAGAACGCTAAGGGTATTTCTCTTAATTAACGTAAGGCCCAGCGGTCTGAATGTCGGTGAAAATCAGTTTTGGTCAGCAATGACCATAAATCTCGACAAAGAGGGCAATTTAGAAAACTCTAATATCTCTACTGATTCGTGTGGTTATGATATTTTGGACAACCTGTCAAATATCAGCCAATAGGAGGACAGAAAAAGGTGGTCCGGCACCACCATTTTTATCTACGTCATTGAAGTTCCAGCGCTCCCTCTATATTAAAGATACTCTAAGCATTAGGCTTAAGCGGTACATACAATTTATTAAAAACGTATCTAACAACCATTTACATACGGTTAGGATAATTTTTAAACCTACTATAGGATAAGTGGACTTTAGGATAAGTGTGTTATGATTTGGGTATCCGGAATCCAAGAGAAAGTTGTACCTTGGTACGACATCTACCTCCAAACAAATCGCAAACACATTTTTTAAATTCTCGATGATTCGCGATCTCCTACACAGCTATTTAAAATGGCGAGTCTATAAATAGTATGTTACCTGTGACATTGTCCATTTAAAAATAACTTTCTGTCTATTTTTAATTTGCATTATTTTATTTTTAGCTGCGATTAATAAATAGATCTATATGAGTATTGTAATAGTGTTGCATACTAAGATAAAATGTAATTCTAACGGGTTCCGGTTAGGTTACATTCCGCCGAAAGGTTATCACATGAGATGAACTTGAAAAGTGATACATGCTTTCGTCATTGCGCCATAATTCTTATAACATAGGTTTCGCTTCAATGACCTGCTTATTGCGTAAATGGTCTCTGAACCGTGAGGTTCTGGGTTTCATTTCGCAGAGCAATCGGCTTTGAAAAAACTTTGTGTAACAAACACATGATTTAGTTAGCCTGAATGAAAAAATTGAGATTAAACGGGATAGATACGCTAATTCTATGCAAAAATCGTGTTCATCTATTGTTGTTCTTTTGCTTAAAATACAAACCGACAAACACATTTACATTTACCGCCTTATAAACGGTTTTAAAACATAATAATTAGTTTATTGGATGTTTTGTCCCTTTGGAATGACTTTTGAATTCAGTTTGAGAGAAGAAGACATAACATTCGATAGCTAAAATAGGTTTTAAAACTGTCTATGAATAAGCCCTAACAATATAAGTAGAAACGATAGCTTTGTATATCTACTTATTTATAATTACTTGTATACGTGAAAATTGAAGCTTCCAATCTTCTCAATGAAGTAGATAAAGCCAGTGAACAATATGCGTTGAATTTCTCATAAGACAAGAACGAAACTACTTTGGAACAATGTTATTATATTAGTTTTAGATAACAGTTATCAACGTCTACTAATATCGAATGGAAATGTGGAAAATAACAAGCAGTTTAGCGCCGGATTAGCTACCTTGATATATTGGTGATAAGGGCTTGGCTACTGGATACCATGAATGGGAATGGATTGTATCTACCTAAAGGAATCTAGTAGACTTTGGCAGTTTTCGTGGGGTATTTGGTGGAGAACCGGCTGCAAGATAAAGGACTGCGCAGGCCAGGTTAGCATGGCAAACGATTTCATTTTTTACCAAAGAATATTCAAACTTATCTGGTCGGAATACGACATAAATCCCAATACCAATTCAACGGAACATACGGAACATGAGATACCTTCCACCAGTAATGTATCATGTATTGCTGAACACGTATATGCTCTTCTCTTCGAATGAGAAAGGTTAGGTTCAGTTGTTTATTTGTTCAACAACAATGTACAAGGCAGATTTCTACAGGATAACTTAAAATATGATCAAACATATTTAATTTTATATTTGACTTGACAACTAACTGGAAAATTTAACCGCATTTTGTTTAACTCGTCAAGTGTTATATAATAGTTAACCATTGTTTTTCTTCGCTCATAAACTAAACTAAAACTACAAATAAATATGTTGCTCGATATGTAGGTGATGTGTGCTTTGGATTTGAACCTGCGACACCATCGATGCCACGCGGAACTTCAATACCACGCTAAGTTGAGAATACGCGTAAAGAAGCATTTGCGAACCTTTATAGGACTGTAGATAACAACATCCGATCGTAAAAGACACATCAGACACACACACAGACAGCCTCCGAGGTGCAGTCGGTTAGACGCCGCCTGTGAAACTAGAGGCCGCGGGTTCGATCCCCGCACCGAGACAAATGTTTGTGCGGCCCACAAATATTTCTTTCGGGTCTGGGTGTTTGTGAGACCGAAAAGTCTCTCGTAGTTCCTGATACCTACGACACAAGATTCGATCTTACTGTAGGGTCAGGACTATGTATGTGACTGTTGGGCGTTATTATTATTATTTATTTATATTAGCTTAGCTACTCGGTCATAAATAACCGGTATTACATAGCAATCACGGGCCTAGGCCAAATGATTGCTGGATTGGTTTGATATTATGTTGGGAATAGGTTCCGGTGATAGCTCGCACTGCAAAAATTTTCGGACTATCCTACAGGTGTTCAAAATAACTGCTTTTTGTATTTGAATATAAGTTTGCTGAGGTAAGTCTAATAATTCTAGTGAGTGGGACAACTGTTTGGGGATTACTCCCGTGGTGGAGACTACTATAGGAACTATGGAAACCTTTTGTAACTGCCACATGCGCGCGATTTCATCCTTTAGATCTATATACTTTGTGAGTTTTTCAGATATCGTATGTTGTAAATTATGGGTGTTAGGTATGGCTATATCAATTATGGTAGCAGTCTTATTTATTTTATCGACTAAAGTGATGTCAGGCCTGTTGAAATGTACGGTTTTGTCGGTTAAGATAGCTCGGTCGAAATAAAGTTTATAATTGGTATTTTCTAAGACAGTTTCAGGGGTATATTTATAGTAAGGTGTGGGTTTTTTATTTGGGACTATTAGTTTATATTTTGTAGCTAGTTTGAGATGAATTATATTTGCAACTTGATCGTGTCTGTATTTATAATCTGTTTGGGCTATTGATTTACAGGCACCTGTGATATGTTGGATTGTTTCCGTGTTACTGTTACATCGCCTGCATATGTCAGCCTGGTTGTTTAATTTCATAATGTATTTTTTATAATTCCGTGTCTCAATGACCTGATCTTGAATGGCTATCATGAACCCCTCGGTCTCCGGGAAGAGTTCACCTCGTCTGAGCCATTCGTTCGATGCCTTTTTATCGACGTTCACTTGACTCAGATCTTGGTAATGTCTACCGTGTAGAGACTTTATGGCCCATTGATTAATAAGAGATTGTTTATTAGTTAGTGTTTCATTTTTTTGTGGGGTAGAATCCTGGAGGTTTAATGGAGTAAATTTTTTGTCGACTAATTTAACTGCTCTATGTATGGGACTGGTTTCTGCTTTATTGTGAAAATATTGCCGAAGGGTTGCTATTTGTTTATTATGGAGATTTCCAATATTAATTATTCCTCTCCCACCTTCTTCTCGTGGTAAGTTTTGTCTTTGTATAGCTGCTCGTGGGTGATGCTTCCTATGTTTGGACATGGTGGTATTAACTATTCTCTGTAAATTCAGGAGTTCTTTTTTCGTCCAGTTTATAATGCCAAAAGAATAGGTAAGTATAGGGATAGCGTAGGTATTAATTGCTTTTGTAGTATTTTTAGAATTAAGTTGCGTTTTCAATACTGAATTTAACCTGTGCTTAAATTTTTGGGTTATTTGAGATTTTATGTCTTTATGGTGAACTAATTTTGATTGATGGTATCCTAGGTATTTGTAAGATTCACCCTCACATAATGGGTCAACTGTATCTCCATCTTGCAAATAATACTGATAACGATGATACTGTCCTGCCCTGATACAATTTGTCTTACACTTCTCAATTCCAAACTGCATAGAAATGTCCCGTGAAAATGTTTCTGTTATATTTACTAGATGATCTAAATCGGCTTGGCTTGCGCTATATATTTTGATATCATCCATATACATTAGATGGCTTATTGAATAATTTTCAACTACGTCCGTTTGAGAAGTTATCGTACCTAAAGAATAACCCATGTTCATCGAATTTAGCATGTTTGACAAAGGGTTCAAGGCAAGACAGAACCATAATGGGCTGAGCGCATCTCCTTGGAATATGCCACGTTTGATCTGTATCGGTTCTATTTCTAAACTATTAGTGAGCGTTTGAAAATGTAATCGGGTCGTCCATTTACACATAAAGTTACTTAAACATGAAATTAATGTAGGATGGATTTTATAAATATTTAGCACTTTGATGAGCCACGGATGTGGCACTGAATCATAGGCTTTTCTATAATCAATGTACATACTATACATATCTCCCTTTTTCTGTTGAACTTGCTTTAAAATTACAGAATCTATAACCAACTGTTCTTTACAGCCCTGACTAAACTTTCTGCATCCCTTCTGTTGTTCAGTAAGAATATTATTAGCTTCAACGTGTTCATATATGAGATGTGATATGCAAGCTGTGGTAATTTTGTAAATTGTTTGGAGACATGTAATCGGCCTATATTTAGCAGGGTTGTTCAAGTCATCGGGGTCTTTAGGAAGCATATAGGTGATACCAGAAGTGATGTAGGAAGGTATAGCGTCAGGGATTTTTATAAATTTGTTTATATGGTTGTACAGAAAAGGGTGAATATTTGTGAGCTTTTTTAACCAGAAATTATGTATTTTATCTGATCCAGGGGCTTTCCAATTATGCGTTGATAATAAAACTTTATGAAATGTATCAATAGGAACAAAACTGTACTCCATTTGTTGCTTATTTAATTGATTAGCTTCTTCTATTTGTATCCATTCTGCGTTAGGGTTGTAGTTTACAGAGTTTCCCCAAATGTTATCCCAAAACTGCCTCAACGAGTCGGTGTTTAAGCTATTTCTACTTTGCGCATGATTAGCTGTATTAGAGCTTGTCAAATTAGTTGTATATTTAGTTAATTGTTGGTAAAATTTCTTTTCATTGTTGTGGAACTGACTATTTTGTGATTTTCTCAGTGAACATGCTGTGTATCTTTTAAGCCGGCTACTTGTTACTGAGAGTTTTTGTTTCAACGTATCTAAAAAGTGGTGTAAATCTCTATTTGGTTCTTCATGTGTGGTGTGTATTTTATATGTGTCTAATATATTTTTTACGTATTTATTTATTCTTCTTGTTCTATTTCCATTTATATATTCTGTTAATCTACCAATGTTAGCTCGTAAGTCCGCTACTTTTTTTTCAAGTCTTTTTTGCCATGAAGGTTTTGAGTTTAAATTTTTTGAAGACTCCAGCGGTGGGAGATCCAGTTTTGACCCGTTAATTTTTGCAGCTGTCCATGCCGCGCAATAAATTACAGTGTGTAACATGTCAAATTCTGTATCATCTTTAACATATTGGGGAATTAATATATCGTTAATATAATTAATAATTGAGCTAAACTTTTTTGTTTAGGTATATATGGACGCATTTCAGGGTTAGTTTTATCAAAATAGTTGAGTGCGTTTTTAAATGTCTCATTTATATCTTGGTTTTGGACTATTGTGTTATGTACTAAAGATGTATCGCTATTATTATTTATGTTATTCTGCAATTCATTAAGTAATAAAGGGTCATCTACATTTGAGTCTCTGTTTTCTTCTTGTGTTATAACTAATTCTGTTCTATCACTATTATCTGAGTTGTTTATATTTAATGACGATTTACTTAATTCTTTACCAACCTCTTGTTTAATAATGTTGAGCCTATCCTGGTCTATAAATCTATTAGTAAGTATGATTCTTCTCTGGTCTGCAATTCTTTGCTCACTTAGATGTGCAAGTTCAGGAAATTTGTTAACAAAGCATTGGTGTAAACGTTTTCTATATGCAGTCTTATTTTTTTCTAGTTCTGTAATAGTGTAATATAACCTTATTATTGTTTCATTATGTTCCTTTGTCCATTTCATTCTCTGTCCTGTTAGTTTTATATTTTGAACTGAGGTGTTCGGCTGGTGATTCTTTAAATACATTTCTGTTTCCGTTTTGATTTGTTTAATTTCTTCATCAGTTAATAATTTGCTCCGGATTATGGCTCTACGTTGATCACCAATTCTTTGTTTGCTAACTTGTATGTGGGGAAATTGTTCTGTAAATAATTGGTGTAATAGGGGTAGATAACTTTTAGTATCGGTCTCTAGCTGGGTAATTATGTAGTAATTGCGCAGGATAAAGGTATTCATTTCCCTACTCCATTTTATTCGCGCACGTTGAGTCTTAACGGGTGCAGTGTTTTCGACATGTGTCGGTTGCACATCGCTTTCTGATATCGTAGATAGAGGAGATGTAGAACGCTCTAAGTCATAATTCAGATAAGAAGGAGGAGACGATGGTATAGATGAAAATAGTGATTTCGGAGAAGAAGATAAAGATATTTGGTCGGCTGTCGCATTGTTTTCGGGTGACCCGGTAGGAGCCCGCCTGTTCAACTCACTACCGCTGACGGTTCGCATGCTGTGGCACTCAGCGTCAGCTCCAAGTGCGCCCCGGCGATCGCCCCCGGGAAGCGGTCCTATACGTTTTCTTTTTGAGCGAGTCTCCATGTTAATGGGTATCCAGAGCCATGTTAGCCGTGCCAGTATTTCTCATCACGTATCCGCCCCCCACGTGAGTCAGGTGTTCGACTCGGATGTATGGTTGGAGTTTAGGGGGCTTATTATTATTATTATTATTTGTCTCGCGCGATAGAACGAATATTGGTGTGATCAACAAATATTTGTTTGGGCTTGAGGTTATTTTATTATTATGAATGGCGAGACGAGCATCCCATTAACCTGATGGTTAGCGATACGATCGCTCATGGACAGTGGCAATGCTTAGCATTACATTGCGCTCGCCATTTAGAGACATAAGATGTTGAGTCTCAATGTTTCCATTAGTCACTCTGGCTACAATGTCCTTCAAACCGGAACCTAACAGTGCGTTTACACTGCTGCTTGGCGGCAGGAATAGACATTGCGGTGGTACCAAGTACCTACCCAAGCGGCCTCTCACATACGATAGACCTAACATTTACCACCAGTGCAGTTGGTTGTTGTTGTTCCGAAAAGTCCTTTGAAGTTGTGCCCGCTGTAAACATGTATTTTAATGTGATGTGGATACTAGGTGTACAGTCTTTGATTTTATTTATTTATTTTGAAATCCTGTTTATAATACATTATGCATTTATTTTTGATAAACAGATATCGATTGAGTGTTATATATTTTTCTATTTTCAATTATATGCGCGACCTTTATTCAAACAAATAAAAACTAAAACACTTGCACATTATAGGGTGGGTTATCATACTTTGAAATTTTAAAGTCATATTCTTAGAAGCAACCTGACTATATGTATATATATATATTAGAGTTAATGAAGACCATGTCACCGTAAAGGTTAATAAAAACGAACATCAAAAGAATGAATATGCAATCTTAATGTGAAAAATCTATTACGCTCACATAATGAATGAATTATACTTTGATAATAAAAAAAATATTGTTATTGTTGAACGCACGTTGACCTATCCCTTGTGTGTGATCTCTGTAAATAAATTCTGCAAATAGGCATATAAATTTATTCTCAGTCGCCATTATCTTGACGAGGGAGCAAACAATAATGTATAAGTATTAAGTACCGCTTACTTCATTGTGCTCCGTAGATAAGAACACTTGTGTTGTGAAATGCGAAATTAAACATTTGAATAAAGAACATCTCTGGTTTGTGCTAACTTGTGACATAAAAAAAGAGAACTGGCCGCCTGTTTTAGTTTTTTTTTATTATCAGCAAGCGCTAAAATATCAGATTGTACTAAGTTGCATCAAAATAAAAATTCGCGCCAGTCGTGACTGACGTCTATAAAGACATAATACGCTCGCACCTTTCCTTTGTGATAACAAACGTCACAAGTGCAGGTAATCGTTAACATAAGTCCGAGTTTGAAATCGAATTCAGCGCAGCATTTGTGCATACAGTAACTGAAATGTTCGTGAAATTTAGTCGCATTGCGGTCATTTATTACGTTCGAATTTGTGTATTGGGACTTTACTTGTGATTTTTGTATAATGATAAAACAATTGAACAAACAAACAGTTCACGAACAATTGTTGAGGCACGAACAGTTGATTGAATCGAAGACTAAACCCAAGTATATGGGGAACATGACAACGAAGAACGGAAGATGGCTGACGCAGGTTAGTGCCAAAATATTTTTATGCTTAATTTATTTAATTAGGAGTTATTTCCCTAGGAGTTAACTTCAAATTCGCAGGATCCGTGATGTGCCACGTTTGGTGTCAATATATTCAGATTAATTTATTCATGTTTTGCTATCTTCCGTGATTGTTGTGATTTGGCAGTACCTAGTAGTATTAATGTAGAAGTTCTTACAGTTGGCTTGAAAATGAAGCCACGTTCAGTCATTATATTGGACTGCAATGTAATCTATCCTCTATATTTTAAAATGCGGCTAGCATCCAATGGGGCATTACGAGATATACTGGTAGATACTATACGAAAATAAATGATGAACTTAAGACACATTGTTATAGGTACAATGGCACTCTGATCAATATTGACTTTAGAGGCACATTGTTTTACGATACTTTAATGAGTATATTCAAAAATTATTAGGTACACAACAGAATTAACATAAAATTTATAAAATAATTTTAACTTTTAGAAATTTTCGGCGTTGGATTGTATTGTATTTTTTATTAATTAATTTATTAATGTCAAAATAAAAAGTGAGAAAAAAAAATACTTTAGCTTTATTATCTTCAATATTCATTTAAAAAAGTAATCTTTTTTTTGTTTTTGTCATTCAATTTGAAATTATATTTATTGTAGGTTTTTGTTCATTTTTCGTTATTTTATGTTTATTTTTGTTAGCGATCTATAATTAAGCATAAATAGGTTCATAATACATCTTAATTGTGTTGTTTATTATTACCGAGGAAAATGGCGCATATTGTTTATGCTTAACATACACATCCACATGTATTGTATGCAAATGAATATGTAAATCTTTCTAATATAATTAAATATGACTTCATTAAATACGAAAATGCTAATTATACGTATAATTAAATTTAAATACATCACAAACGAACTGAATTATCAAATTATTTTTATATTTATTCATGACAAAAATGTGTTATATAAAATTAGAATACAGTATACAGCTTTGTAAAACAATATCAAAAATAAAATTGACAATAATATTTCAGCACGTTAGGTCGTTCGATATTTGAGAAACCACAGTTCGTAACGTTGTCACTGGGTTCATTTTCATTCAACCTATCCAATTTGTGATAATTAGGTATTCAGTTTGAAGAAACTCGTACAAGTGACTCGGGATTGGGATGTATGCTCTACTCTATAAGTTCTGTCTTTATTCTCTACATCGTGGAATTGAAATAGACCCCGCATAGGATGCATTATTGGCACCTTAGCCTACCTATTCGAAGTAGCAGCTTTATGTATCGACGCAGGAAAGCGATTTTGTCGTATCTCAAATAATGCGTATATGCGTTTTGTATATTATTTAATCATAAAAAAAATACCGCATTGAATTTCCTCGTGAAAATGTAAGGTTTTATTTTAAAATGTTATTATTAAAGAAATGGTATTGCTAAGTTTTCTAGTTTAGTGGTTATTCATTTTTTAATTTTTTTTTGTTCTGGTGTAAAATTGCTTGTTTCGAGATACGACAAAATCAGTTCCCTGCGTCGGTATATACAATTCTCTTATTATATTACAGTAATATCAAAATATTTTTTAATATTCGCGCATAGGATGTGCATACTTGTGGTTCAGGAACCATAGATATTGAATTCACTAATATAATTAAGTATAATTATATAATATAACTCAACAAGGGCAGTGTGTACAACAAAAAATATTTTTTCAGAATAGAAGTATAGCGTTTCGATACCTAATACCCTTCGGTATTTATTACCTCTGTTAGGTTTTTTGTGGCTATTTTAATCTACGACAAAAAAAATCAAAATTTACGATCAGGACAGACAGTTGACAGTTCAGGCTCAGTTGCGTATTGTAGGTTTTTTTAACCAGATATTAGTTTTCAATCGCGACATCAAGGCATCAGTATTTGTCTCACGATTCTTAACAATTCTATGATCTATTTTATCTTTGACTAAGTTATGGATGAGTAAAGGCTATATCATACTGCAGCTCATAAATCATAAGATGTCTGCTGGGCGATACAATCTGAATTTCCACGGCACTGCACTTGCCAAAATCAACAAAAATGTAATCAATTTTGATATTTTGATAATTTTGTTGTGACAGTAAAAGAAATAAAAAAATATACTTATGCAAAAAATATGTCGATCCGTAACTGCGTGAAAAGGTACATTGTGTATCGATTCGATTTTTGCTAGGCTCACATTATTACGTCGATCTCAGAGAGAATACTCTTTACCCAGTAGATGGTCTATCTGTATTATATACCCTTTTATACACTTTATCGCACCAAAAAATAAAATTAATATAATCAGAAATCAATAAAAATAACAGTATCATTGTATAATTGGCGGTCTTACCACACAAAGGTAAAGGTAAGGTTGTCTTACAGACAACCATGGAATGGACATAAGCAAGGATGAACTGTCTGTATTTACCATCAATGCTATGTTGTGCCAACATAAAGAAATAAAGTATTGTTATTACAATATATAGCATTGGCGTTTTTAAAATATGCAATATATTTACTATGCTATTAGGAATATGCAAAGTTCATATCAGGTAGTGATAAGCGTTGATAACAGATTACGTGCACGAAGTATCCGATAGTAACTCCACGGTTCCGGCAAACGCACCACGGTTTCACAAAAAATACGCAACATTCATATCATTTAACAATAATTAGTGAGTGATAAAATTAATTAGGCAGCATCTCAATAAACAATATTATTATCGTACGCATTACGAGAAGTTTTTGTGTAACTACGTTGGAAACAATACAGTGAGGAGATAAAGCGCTGTCAAAAATTGTGACATTCAGGAATGAAGTGATATTTATATGTGGCTGTGAAATCGAATGAATGTGTTTGAACCAATGGTTTGAAGTGAAATTTCAATGATGTATGCCGAAGAGGCGCTAGATGTTGAAACCAGTGGACGGATGAATGTAAGTTTGGGACATTTTTGTAAGAGATTACCTGATTAAGATTAGGAATGAGATACATATCGTATCTAGAACTGATATGCTACGAAGAGCGTACATTTACTCTAATCAAATGTTTGATATCATAATGATTTTATGGCTTGTTTTTTTTTTTTTCTATGAATGGCGAAATGGGCATGCCGTTCGCCCGATGGAAATCGATACGACCGGTCATGAACAGTAACAAAACCAAAGAACACCTTGAATTACAAACAATGCTGGGCATTCCAATGCGCTCGCCATTGTGAGACAATGAAAATGTTAAGTCTCAGTAGGTCCAGTAGTTACTCTGGCTACAATGTTTCAACCCGAAACACAACAGTGCATTTACACTGCTGTTTGGCGGGAACAATAGACACTGCGGTGGTACCTACCCAGGCGGCCTCTCACGTAAGAGAGACCTACCACTAGTGTCACCACCTAGTCTACCACCAGTTAATTGATGAATATTTACCCCGTTACATGTATTTAATACTTTCTACATCCAATTTCTATTGAAACGTTTGGATTAAATGAACAGAATATTCCAGAATTTATTCAAATAGATTTCCACTATTTCTATATATGGGGATCGAACTAAGACGCACATGCCACATTCCACGTACTCGATTGACCAATGATAATAATTATAGTTACATTGTAATCCACTTCATATTATTATAATAAATACGACATGTTTAATATCGATACTTCTTGTAAATTATAATAATTTAAAACACATCCTATTGTGTGGCCGGATGTGTGAGATACTATCTTGACAGTCTCCGTGGCGCAGTTGGTAAGCTGCCGGCCGTGAAATGAGAGGGGTCTTTGATCACCGCGCCGAGGCAAGTGTTTGTGTGATCCACAGGTATTTACTTCCAGTAGGGATGATTGTGAGACCGAAGTCTCGTAGCTTCTGATACCTACGACACAAGACTCGATCGAATGGACTCAGAACTATGTAGTTGACAGTTGAGTGTATTTATTTTATTATATCTCGGGATATGAACGCAAAAAAAAACTGCCATTGAACCCTTGTTTAATATCAGGTTCAGAGAGTCAGCAGAGGATACTGTGAAGTGTGTCAAAATTTTGCATCTCAATATATAATAATTAAAACATTAAAATCTGTAGGTATACATACAGGGTATATCAAGACTGCTACCGAAAACGAAGCCGGGTGATTGTTTAAACGACTTCAGACACAATGCAATAGAAAATTTTGCATAAAAAAGCGACAATTTTTTTTTGTAGTTTTTTTCCTAGGCCATATTTGGGTGGTAAATACATTTTTTTCCTAAAACAATAGTGTATACGCTTTTATTTATAAATACTCTAAGGTATAAAACAGTTTAAATTATTATTTTAGCAAAAACTATGGAATTACCACCCAAAAATGACGATATTTAAAAAATCATTAAAAATTAATGTCGCGTTTCCTTGCGAAATTTTTAGTTGCATTGTGTTTGTAGTCACTAAAACTACCACCCGGCTTCGTTTTCGGTAGCAGTCCTGATATACCCGGTATATTGTACTTAAAAACAAACATAGACACCTAAAAACGTACCTAAACCTAATTTTGTATTTGCTATATTATGGTAGAAAATAGAAACATATATAGCCTTTTATCTATGTACTTCCAATTATTATATCAAATCGAGGTAAAGCCTGTTTAAGTAGTAATTTAGACGCACCAGTAACCATAGAAATACAAAATTCGAATAAACTTTGATTACTACCTCTGGCGTAGTTAAAAATAGCAAAATTAAATACAAACCCGAAATAATGAATGACAAATTATTGACAAATGACCAGTTCTCACAATGTTAAAAGATATATTGGGTATTTCATCGCCATTCAACTGTCGCGTCACTCATGGCCATTAATACATTCAGCATTGTAACTCAATGCCTTGTATCACCATACATCATTCTATCGGGCCAAATTACCGTATAAGAACCATCATTGGCGCTTCCTGCATACCACTATCTATTTGAAACGTTTCACAACCGGCCTAATATCCTATTTTGATACAGAACCGGTAACAAACTCGTTTGGAGTTTTGTAGTTTTTTGGTAAGCGGTCGTAGAGAAAAGGCGTAGGTGAAAACATTGCCTAATAAGCTTTTAATAAGCGCTTATTATCGTTACGAGAAACATGATGAAAGAAACTTATATGAATCAATATTGTGTATTTGAATATTATTATAGCTAGCAGATGTATGTACATAGGTATAGGCGCGTATAGAGACATCTTATAAGTTTGAGCATACATAATATGTGTATATAATAAAAATAATAGCCTGTGTTCAGATCATCTTAAGACAGTAGGTAACAAAAATTAATAATTATTTTTTAATTCTATTTTCCAAACGGCAAAACGTGTGTGTGACTGTGTTAAATAGATTTGGTTTGGTTAAGTTTGATTGAAATGAAATGTATGATTATTTATCAAGAGCTCTTATGACAAGTCAATACAGATTGTTTATTATGTTATTAGATATCGTGTCGAATATTTAAAGTTTCTATGGATTGTAGTATCGAAACGGCATTAGGCCGGCATGGTGGAATGTTCTAAGTCCTCTCAATCGAATTCTTGGTTGTAGAGAAGCCCTCTGCCCAGCAGTGGGCAATCGTGGGCTTTTATAGCAGAGTTTATTAATATCAATGTCGATTGAAAACGCTAAGAAATTGTGATTAAATATTTATCTGTATTAGTCCATATACGTTCCATTTTAGGGCACGAACCTGCTCTACAATTAAGAGTATGATTTTCAGGGGTTAGGCCGCATAGTCCATCACGCTGGCCCAGTGTGGGTGTGCGATGTATCTATAAAATTTAATAATTATACAGTAGATTATTTACATGATGTTATCGTTTGAAATAATTAAGTCAGATCATTACATATCTACTGCCTTGGTAGCGTAGTTGTACCACGGTACGGTTACAAAGCTGAGGTCTCGGGTTCGAATCCCGGGTTGGGCAAAGTGATATTGGATTTTCCTATTCCGTATCAGCCCAGAGTCAGGAATTTGTGCCCGATATGGCGATAGGCTCGCCACCTATCACATCGTGGGACGGAACATACAAGGCGAAATGTGGGTGCCCTGGCACCTCTGCCTACCCCTTCTGGGAACAAGGCGTGAGTTTATGTTATGTTATGTTATTACATATCTAAATTGATGGTAATTACTGATACTTTAAATATTTTATTATTACTCAATGAATTAGATTTTTGGGTAAATTAAGTTGATATTGCATTAATAAAATCAATTATTTTGTCAGAATAATTTTTATTGACCAGTTATTTGCCATTAAGCGCTCATAATGTCTCTTATAAATTGTTTTATGTCTAAATACATTTTAATTAAGTCCATATATGTTTATATAGTGTTTTATTTAGTTATCTTTACATTATATGCCTGACCGTAACGCATTTAGATGCTAGAATGGAATTACAGTGTATAGTTTATTTGTTGATTTGTCACTCTGCATTTTAATTTTTTTTAATTAGGTATTTATTTAAAATCTGTATCGCTTGAATTGAATAGTTTACATAATCAAATATGTTTTCTTATCATTTATTTATATTATTATACAAGTCAATTCGGAAAATCTGTTGAGGCTAACTATCAATAGACTACTTGATATTGGCGGAATTGGTGTATCGCAACAACGCAAAAGCCAAAAACTAGGGCCGAACTGAACTGAACCAGGTATACTAATTTGTTGCTCAAATTTTGCGTATCAACTATTGCTCCTCAACTTAAACAAATTATTTAATTTATTCCTTTGGGAAGCTTCATCCGTGACTCAAATAAGAATTAAGCAGTAAGTTGTACAAAATCAACCCTTCATTGTGGTAGGAGATTAGCCTTTGCTTCAGGTACATCAATAAATATATCTTATTGCATATAATGTATGATCGAATATCAAACATTATTTTTTTAAATTTAACAGTGTATATCAATACTGCGACCGAAAATGAAGCATACGATGCAACTAAAAATTTGCAAAAAAGGTGACGAATTATTTGTATTATTGTTCTTGTCGTAGTATTTGGGTGGTAAATACATAGTTTTTCCTGAAATAAAAATGTACACCCTTTTATTTTTTAAGACACTATATTAAGCGAGGGTTTAATTTATTATTTTAGCAAAAAATATGGATTTAAAACCCAAACACGATGATATTTTTTACTAGGAGACTGTCCCGCCCTCACACCCACCACTGTAACTCCTGTGAGCCAGGATCAACAGTGGCACGCAAAGTAATGACACCGAGCATTGAAGCTCGGCGAGTCTCCGGGAATGTCTAACTTGTCTTTAACCCGCAACGAAATTAATCAGAAAGTTAAATTAATAGGAGGAGTTGGAAATAACGATGATATTTATAAAACAACAAATAAACATTGTCGGGTTTTTAGAAATTTTTACTTGCATTGTATTGAAAATGAAATTAAAATAATTTATTGAATCCATTAAGATGTACGATCTGCATAATTTAGATTCAGTTATTTTTTTTATCTAGCCTCCAGTTCGGAAAGCAATTTTCATTAGAGAAGAACTGGCAAGAAACTCTAGTGTTGCTCTTTTCAAAACCAGTTTACAATTTAGTGATAATTACAGTTACAAGTGGTTTAAATCAGAGCATTTCGTTAATAATTTGTTATACCATTTTAAATAAGAACATGTTTACGTTATGAGTGAAGCGAAGTCGAACAAACGAAGAATCAGTATCCTCTGCTTCGCCCACGCAATGAATAATTATGAAAGCCTAATTGTGTTTATAGTCACTAAAACTAGCAGCCAGTTTCGTTTTCGCTAGCAGTCTGTATACCCTGTATGTCATAATGGATGTATACTACTAAATCATTGGTACTTGGTGTAATCCTAGTATTCGCATCCTGCATAGTCTTTGCCACATTGCCCAATTTTTAGTCTTATTAGTTGCAAGGCCATTGACCTTCCTCCTGGATGTCATCAAGCCAACATATTTTGATCTTGTATACGAATGTACTACTAGTTATTAATTATAATTATTAATATTATTACAGAAATAAGTTAGTTTCTTAAGGGTTGTCGATCTTTATAATAATTAATAAATCATTTTTAAAGGTATATTTCTATTTATTTTATATTCCTAATTATTAGTAGCACCTAGTTTCTCAGTACAACTTTGAAAGAGTAAATGCAGCAACTGAGACATGAATCTTAACTGCATAGATATCACAAATTGTGTGGTTCTTTTCAACCTGTAGTAAACCCATGCTCTAGAGAAACTCTAGAACACCCATGCTCTAGTTCAGTGGTTCCCAAACTTATTTTGTCTACTGCCCACTTTGAGAATAAATATTTTTTTAGCGCCCCCATTTTCTTTCTGGGTCTCTTACCGCCCCCCTTGAGACCTGCAGCGCCCACAAGGGGCGTTATCGCCCACTTTGGGAAAGACTGCTCTAGTTGATCAATAATATATGTTGATCAAACTATTATTTGTTCACCTGCCTATGATAAGTATTAAGTCAGCTAGCTCGACTATCGCTTATACCTTCTCAGTTGTAAAAAATAAATACCCTTTACAAGTTTGTATTCTTTACAGCCAGTGCGTCGCGATAATTCAAAGCGTTTAAAAATCAATTAAACAATAATAATATAAAGAAACTACGTATTACAATCGTTGGAGTAAGTGATAACCCTACGTGATGTCCACACAATCTCGTTATGACTCGCCAGTTCTACAATACTAGCGGTTTATCGGTCACTGCCTCCGACATCACACTTCACTCAATACTGTAATTCAATTTAAAATATATTTTCATTTTACAAGTCTTTACTAATAACCGTTAATAGCTTGGACTTAGATTTAGATTGGTTATTTGGTATATTTTGTTGGAAGATAAAGATAACGAATACGGACGTTGAACTTGCTGATCAGTATTTATTTCATACAAATTACAAACCGACTGCCCCGGTGGCGCAGTTGTATGATTGCAAAGCTGAGGCTTGGGTTCGAGTCCCCGGTCGGGCAATACGATATTGGATTTTTCTATTCATTATAAGCCTGGAGTCAGATATTTGTGCTAGATATGGCGTTAAGCTCGCCACCTATTACATCGTGAGATGGAAAATACACGGCGAAGCGTGGGTGTTCTGGTTGCACTTCTGCCTACCCCTTCTGGGAAAAGCCCGTGAGTTTATGTATGTATGTACAAATTACAAGCTAGTTCTGTTCTCTCTCGATAGGATTTCTCATTAGTATTTACTGGTGAGGGATCTCTCATAATATGTGAGAGGCCGCCTGGGTAGGTACCACCGCAATGTCTATTTCTCCCGCCAAACAGTAGTGTAAATGCATTGTTGTGTTTCGGTTTGAAGGACTTTGTAGCTAAAGTAACTGCTGGACATATTGAGGCTTAACATCTTATGTCTCAGGATGGCGAGCGCAGTGGAAGCTAAGCTCGTCTTGCCTTTCAATAAAATAAAAATATAAAAAATGCTTCTGAGAAGAGTAAATATCGTTTCTCACCTCAAAAGTAGCGAATATCTGTTAAATTGGTTATTGCTTAGTTATGTTATATTATTAGGAGACTAGAATTCAACGTCTAGGAGGTACAATATTTTATGCTAAAAACCTGTTTACAAGGTAGCAGTTTTTGACTAATATTTTAAAAGGTTTTTTGCTAATCTGATTGTGTCGTCCAGACAGTAACAGCTTTATTAAAAGATATATGAAAAAAAAAAAATATATATGTAAGTATGTGAATGAATGAAATGAACAAACCATGTTATAACATGTTTATTGAATTAAATATAATTATTCATCTGATAATTGTCCTCGATAATAGAGCGAACAATGTGGCAAAAACATTTTATTTATGTTTTATACGCCCGTTTAGCTTTAGGGTCATTGTCGTAGCGGTTATTTTAATATACAGGGTATATCAAGATTGCTACCGAAAACGAAGCCGGGTGGTAGTTTAAGCGACTTCAGACCCAATGCAACAGAAAAAGTTGCAAAAAAAAGCGACAATTTTTTTTTGTTGTTTTTTTCCTATGACCATATTTGGGTGGTAAATACATTTTTTTCTTAAAATAATAGTGTATACCCTTTTATTTATAAATAATCTAAGGTTTAAAAGAGGTTAAATTATTATTTTAGCAAAAACTATGGATTTACTACCCAAAAATGACGATATTTAAAAATCATAAAAAATAATTGTCGCGTTTCTTTGCGAAATTTTTAGTTCCATTGTGTTTGTAGTCACTAAAACTACCACCCGGCTTCGTTTTCGGTAGCAGTCTTGAGATACCCAGTATTTAAAAGCTGTGGGCTAACATAATAACCATTTATAAAATAATAACCATTTATATAGTCACACATAAAGTTCTGATCCTTTGTACTCAGAATTCTTGTGTTGTGACTTTATATTGTCATTTGTCACTAATTTCAAGTTTGTTTTATAGGTTTCACTTCAACTCATATAAATTACTAACGGCCTGGCCCAGCTTCGCCCGGGTACAAATAGATTTCTGTACAATAATATGTACGTATTATACATATAAACCTTCCTCTTGAATCACTCTATCTATTTAAAAAACCGCATCAAAATCCGTTGCGTAGTTTTAAAGATTTAAGCATACAAAGGGACATAGGAACAGAGAAAGCGACTTTGTTTTATACTATGTAGTGATGAAAAAAGCGCTAACCGGTTCTTTATATGGCACTTTAAAGACAGTCAAATTGGTTTACATTAGGTACAAAATGATAACAAGAAGTAAAGTAGTCCGGACATTGATAGTCGCAATATTATTAAAAAAAGTATTTATAATTAAAAATCATTAAAGTTTTAATACTTAAAATTAAATTACAATGATGATGCCTCATCATACTTGTTCTGATAAGATTTCATATAATTACCGTCGACATTCCTTTTAACATATGTATGTATGTAATTATTAATTGATTAGGTTTTAATTAGTGTTCGTCAATGAGTATAAATTCACGTTGAACTAATGGAATACTAATGTGAATTATAAAAAAGAAACGATAACTTTATTGATAATGAGTAATGAGTTAATAATTCTTAATAAATAGTTTTAAAAACTGTTATTAAGAAACTGCTTAACCATGATAGAGGATATTAGGATAAGGTATCTAAAAGCAAAAAAATGGTTGCCTGTAAAGTCGGTTTTACGGGCGAAGATTTTACGTGACAACGTCTTTTTCTCGGTAGAATATTTATTGATATGAATATAATTAAATTGCACAATAGGAACAAGGAATTGAATGAAAATAAGAATTGCACAAATTTTAACTATAGAAATATATTTTGTTTACTAAAACACTATCAACATTTATCAATAGTATGACATAACCTATAAACTCAGTTTCTCAACTTTTGTGTCAATCTAACAATTAATCAATCAATCATAGTTTACGATAATGAAATATCAGTGTACAATTATTTACCTTTATTGTTGTAGTTGTTGTAAATGATAAATGACGAATCTAAGCACTCCATATTTTCACTACAGACACAGCTGACGATACTTTAACCACACGTGTGAACTTGTATTGTGACGCTTTCTTGTTTTTCCAACGCCAAGAACGTTCGAGAAAGACAAAGACAGAGACACAAGCATGCGCCGATTGAATGCGCCTAATTCTCTAGTGCTGCGCGCGCGGCAGACCGATCATAGTTGAGTGGGAGAGAGACGCAAGGCATTCGGCGGGCCTCTCTCTCGTTCGGTGACTCATCGTAACGTTACCGGGCGTTACACTTTTTCATAAGTGACTCCCAGCCGCAACCTAATTTAAGACGTTGTCACGTCAAAACGAATAACCCCTGGCTTGTCGTAAGCGCCATATTGTGTCCTTGAATTAAAATAGCCCCTATTTCAATAACGTTAGGTTGCTTTATTGCTTGAAGTCCGACGAGCCTGAGCGCTGTTCGTTTGACGGTTGAGGGGATAATGAAACTTTATTAGTTGAACTCGGACATACAGTATCACCCTATATGTTGATTGTTGTGTAAAACAAATGACTGCCACCAGGTGTAAAGTAGTAATTTCAAAACGTACAATGGACACATAATTTTCGAGTTACAAATACCCTATTCAATCCATTTAGATAAATAAATAAATACAATACATAAACCCCACATTAAGATCGAGTCTTGATATATTTTGACTATGATATACGTACATACTATATTTACCAGATACTTAGTTCGGTCTCAAACATCCAGGCCTGAAATAAACACTGTGGATCATACAAATATTTGTGTCGGTGCGGGGATCGAACCCGAGGCCTCATGTTCCACAGCCGGCGTCTAATCACCTGCGCCACGCAGGCTGTCAAAGATTATTAATGATACGTATAAAATTGTATTGTATCAGCCCATTTACGTCCCTCTGCAGGGCACGGGCCTACTCTACAATCGAAAGTACGATTGAGAGTGGTTAGGCCATATAGTCCACCACGCTGGCCTAGTGCGGGTTGGCGGACTTACATACCATAGAAATTCTTATAAATCGCTATGGTATGCAGGTTTCCTCACGATGTTTTCCTTCACCGTTTCAGTGCGTGGTGATTGACTGTCAATACACATATGACTCCGAAAAGTCAGAGGTCTGCCCTGGGATTTGAACCCGCGACCACCGTGAACATGTTGGCAACCGCGTCTAGTCCTGTTTACCAACAGGCCACCACGCACTTATACGTATAAAAACTTTTGTTAATTGTTCTAAGCATTTCTTAACCCACTAAATTACAACGTTTTCCGCCAGTCACGTGTCAGTTTCATTAAAAATTCAAGCGATTTTCAACCTTATTGCACCAGTAACTTATTAAAATTTCAGTTGAAATATCAATTGAAGTTCAAAAATCCATTGCGGTGGTAAGGTTTCACCGCCGTTTACGGATTCCTTACAAATGCGACGATGGCTTTGGGTGTTCGCTTCGTCAACTATTGTGGGGTCATTAAGCAATAAGGAAGACCTTTAATGAAGCTCTATAGATATTCGGCGGAATAAGTGGATTTCACAAACTATCTATTACTAATGGCCGCTATTATCAAATTACTGGAAAGTTTTGACGATTATGATTAGGAGTATCGGGTGGTAGCTACTAGTTTGAACAGCGGTTTTGGGTGTAAGGTGGAATACTTGTATTGGTGAACTAGGCTAGTAGACTTCCTTAATCAGTAGCTGACCATATGGTTTTGATAACACTGATATAATATTTGTTATTTTTTTTATTAAAATTTTTAATCTACTGCTGGGCAGTGCAGTTATCTGTAGCAAAAGCGCTTTTGATCGCTTTTGAGCAACGAATCCAAATAGTTTTTCTTTCTCCATAACATGTTACATGGGATGTATTATTATAATTAGATTAGGAGTATAAATGGTCGTTGTTTTCGAAAATATATGGAAAACAATGCGTTGAACTAATATATTTTGCTTTTATTTGTAGTTTTAAATTTATCCACAAGTCAACTTATGGTATAACTTGTTTTTATGCTTATCGCCTGATGGTAAACGATACAAACGCTCATGGACAACATCAAAACTGAAAAACACCATGAATTCCAAAGCAATTCTTGGCATTCCACTATGCTCGCCATCCTGAGACATAAGATGTAAGGTCTCATTATGTCCAGTTGTTACTCTGGCTACAATGTGCTTCAAACGGAAACAACACTGCTGTTTAGCGGGAGAAATAAACATTGGTACCTACCCAGGCGGCCTCTCACATATGAGCGAGTACTAGTAAACAAGTTAACTGATGAATGTTTTAATATTCACTAGTTTCTCAATCGGCTTTTTAACCGACTGCACCATGGAGGTTTTATACAAGAGAAATCTTAAGAAGATTTGTATTAACAGGTCGTTCCTCTATACTCACCGTTTCTCTTTTTCAATTTTGAATACCATAAAGATATTAATATAAGTATAAAAATAATAATATATGTAATACAATAGATATAATTTAACATCATCCTCCATCAAGATTAAACCTAATCGATCTTCACTTTTGGCCTTTCGCCCTACGCTCTTCACCACTCACTCTGCACTAATTTATGTTAAAAATGAAATTCCCCTTTTTATTTGAATAATTTAATTAGCTAGGTGTAGACTAGGCCTATCTATGTTCTCGTGTGTTATAAATTTTCAGTGTGTCATTGAACATATCAACGCAGGAAAGCGATTTAGTCCTATCTCGAAACAAGCAATTTACACCTGAACCAAAAAAAAAATTTTTAAAAATGAATAACGTCTAATCTAGAATACTTGGAAATTTAATAATAACATTTTAAAATAAAACCTTTCATTTTCACGAGGAAATTCAATGCAGTATTTTTTATGAATTAAATAATATACAAAACGCATGTACGATTTTTTTGAGATACGATTAACTCGCTTTCCTGCGTCGATATTTTCGCGACTACCCATACTACCGGTTCAAAATATGCCTAGAAGTATGTATAATGATATGTATTTATTACAACGCGGACCAATAAAACTGTATTGTCTGTGATTTCACCATGTCCTTATCTAAATAGGAATCAATAGAATTACATTAAAAAGTATTGTAAAAAATTTAAAACATAGTTATAGATCGTCTAAGATCTTTTGGCGTCGTAATTCGTTGTTGTCAAAATATTAGGAACAGTTTTTCTCTATTTACATTTTATTATATGGGACATGTTAATGCTATTAGATAATAGCATTTAACTGCTTATTATTTTTATTATTAAAATATAGAAAACAATGTGAAATATAGATTTTTTAAATTTTGTTTGTATTTTCAATATTTGCCACCCGCCAATAGAAGATAGATGAAGTTTAAATGAGATTTTCTGCCTTTTCAAGTTACTAGTGGATTTATGTTTGTAAGAAAAGTTTAACTACAAAGTAAAGAATTTTCTCTAACTACTTGTTAAAAGAATGATTGGAAATAAAATTTGCTAATTAATAGACTCATCTGCGCACTTGACTGTCTGATCTTTCGTTTTACATGCCTAATTATTTTAATTAATTGCTATCACGGAGTTATAAACTTTAAAAACTGAAGAGTTTATTATTAGCATAAATATAAAATTATCATAGAGTAAACATAAAAACACACACACACACACCTCTGACTTTTCGGAGTCATGTGTGTATTGATAGTCAATCACCACGCACTGAAACGGTGAAGGAAAACATCGTGAGGAAACCTGCATACCATGGCGATTCATAAGAATTTCTATGCTATGTAAGTCCGCCAACCCGCACTAGGCCAGCGTGGTGGACTATATGGCCTAACCACTCTCAATCGTATTCTCGATTGTAGAGTAGGCCCGTGCTCTGCAGTGGGACGTATATGGGCTGATACAGATACAGATACAGAAACATAAAAAATGTATTTTGTAACTTGCCCTTTGTAAAACCTGTTCATAGTAAAATTAGTTGCCTTGACATAAAAACAAACGACAGCATAAAATATAAACGGATGTTATAGTTATTTACAAAAATCTTGTAATTTAATTAGTATTATATGAAAATGATACTTAAGATTACGAGGTGGAAATTTTTGATTCATTTGCAACTTAATCCAATATTAATTTTAGAAAATGGAACGTTAATCTTTTGAATTTTGTACATATAGAATTTAAATCTTAATTTATCACGTAATGGCATGGTATATTATTAAATATCAGGGTATTTAAAAATAAATAGTTTTGAGAACATTAATTGTCGTGTAAAAACTAAAAATACACCGTAAAGTGATCTCATGCATTGATAAACATTGTCAAAGTGTCCGCCCTTGACTTTAATACTTTTTGTCCTACTTAAATAATTTTATCAGTTCAGGGATAGTTGTGACAAGTTCTTGAAATATGGACGGTTTTATTTCCTTAGCCTTTATTTTTTTATCACAAGAATAAATTCAAAAAAAAAACTAGAAACAAACAATTTGAATAGAACTTTTAAATTATTGTTTTTTAAAGGATTATGTATACTTTTTAGTATTCAGAAATTATTTTGTGTCGATGTTTATAGAATCTAATTACAGGTCAAACTTTTCTTGTATTGATTTGAATCGAAATAAAATTATCAAATAGTTTTATTACTTTTATAAGTATTTGCTACGTTGTATACATATAACGGATGAATAATAATCGGTTACGCAGATGTATTGAGGGGCATAAAGGTGTAGGCTGCATAACATTGTGAAACTAAATGTTATTTCGTAATAGATATGGTAATTAATAATTTCAATAAAGTATCTTTAGTGTGCCTAATTTTCGGTTTTTGTTACGCATTTTTATGTATCATAGGAGCAACTTATCTAATAATTAATAGATTATAGCGTCCATATTTTCATAATATCTTCTGTTTACTTCTATGAACTGAATGAATAAGTTAAAGATTGTTACGGATAAAATATTATTTTAAATCTCAACTAAGAGTGGCATATACCGACTCCCATATGATGTTGATAATAGTTTATTGAAATGAGTAACTTTACATTCGGGAGCTAGGTAACCATTCAACGTGCTAAAAATAGGCATCTACGTAAAAAATATCCTAATTAGATAATGGCATTATCTCTCGCGGAACGTAGTAAGTCGCGGGCCTTGTCAAAAGTTTATCCGAGATTTGCGCTGCTTGGATAGGCAAGGAGCAAGGCCGCGTCGGGCAGGCGCGCGCCGGGAGCCAGCCCCGCGGCAGTCGGCGCGGCGCGCTCGCTCCACCACCATGCGAGACGAGGAGCCCCCCCTGCCGCCCCCCTCGCCCGCGCCCTCGCGCCTCCGCCGCACGCTCAACACGCTGCGCTCGCCGTTCCGCCCCGGCTCGCCCTTCCATATCGGCTCGATCAAGCGCTCCGGGTCCAACAAGTCCGTACTCTCAGACGGCGAGATCACGCGCGACGAACGCACGATGCGTAAACGAAACAAGAAGCACCGCGACGCGGCCGGCGACGCCACTCGCAGCACCGACAGTTCGCCCGGCGTCGACAAGAAGAAACGCGACTCCGGCGCCAATCTGCTGCGTAGGATGGGTAGCATGGGTAAGAAACGCGCCGAGGAGCCGGCGCCCGCGTCCCCGCAACCCGACACGTCACTGTCTAGTCTCGAGAACTCTACCACCCCCGCGCTAGAATCGACGCAGCCGGCAGAGTCGATACCGGTACCGGAACCAAAACCCGAAACACAACCGGCACCTGAGTCAAAACCGACACCGGAACCGCAACCTGAAATAAAACCGGAACCGCAACCCGAAATAAAGTCGGAACCGCAACCCGAAATAAAACTAGAATCGGAACTTGCGGCGCCCGCGCCACCCAGTCCCATTGCGGTCGAACATCCCGTTGCGACGCGACCGTTCACTAAAGCCGCATGGAAACGCAACAGCGAGCCCGAAATGGAAAAACCGGTGGAGGAGCCGAGCCCGGGAAATGCGTTGCGGCGCCGCATTACTATTGTCGCACAAGCGTCCACGTGCTTATCGGAGGATCGCGACGACGGAGAGAGGGGAGGCCCCGAGGTGGGGTCACTAGAAGAGGCGGTGGCGTTGGCGCGCGTGAAACTCGCGGTGGCCGCGCCGCCCTCGCCGTCACAACCGCGCGACCACCACCACGAACAGGAGGGGCACTCGGACGCGATGCCCGCTTACGGAGACCTCATCGAGCCGGAGAGCAAAGCCGGGAACGAGCCCGCACCGGTGAGTGTTACAGTGCAGTGTGTATTGCGCGTGCGCGCGCTGGTAGGCCGCCGCACCGGCCGCCGTCGCTTGCGTCCGTCAGTGGTCGAAGGTTCTTCGAGCGATGCGCGCGCGCCATGACCTTCGAGGAGGCGGTTGACGACTGTTACTTGACGGTGTGCGAGTGCTGCGGCTTCAGCGCTGAGACCACGGTGTTGTTCCCAGTACGTTACATTTCACCATAGTTTTCAGCGGGCGGCACGCGTGACGCGACGCGATGCACTTCGTGAGTACGACTCGCTTGTCTGCTCGTGTGCTTTGCTTTGATAATACTGTTTGTTTACGAGATTTTTCTGTTTGTTCAAATGCACGTTCGTTCAAATCTGTACGTGTTCCATTTACGTGTATTTAAAAATTTCTGTTTACTAAAGCATGCGGAGTTGAGTGTATTTTGTGTCTTACAGTGATATGAAACAATATATCAAAAAATTCTAGACCGTTTTATACTCAGTGCATTGGAAATAATGTGTTTAAGTCGGTTGGAATCTTTGAATCGTGGAGGCTCGGACAGGGTTGCTGTCTGTTGTTGGTTTCATATATGCATATTATTAAATCTAGTTATTCGATAGGTATTAGTGATGTAACAGAAATTCATAGTTCAATGCCAAACAATCTTAAATTTCAATTATTATCGCTTTTACTATCTACATCAATGAATATTGATGGATTTTCATACATATACTTGAATTTTAAGGCATTTAATGGTCAATAATACTACAGTTAACATTGCAAGGGGAATTGATACGGCACCGATTGTTTTCGTAATTTTGAAACATGCCTGTTTTTTGCAACACATTATGGCCAATGTGAAATAGATTCTGTGTCTATTACCATAACGATTATAATATGTTTTCCTGCACAGCCGCCTTGAGATAGCAGATCACATTGCATTATACCTACTAATTAATATTCATTAGTTGCGCACAAGGTATCTTAGTTCCGTTACTGTGACAGCAAACGGGTTTAAGGAGATATGAGAAAATATTTTACTTTTTAACCAGCTACAAATTGCTCTAATGGAACCATTAACCTAAATACATTATAATACCGAAAATATTCACGTAAATTATTAATTTAATAATGATATCGTTATAAATATAACTTACACTCTATTTATAAATAACCAAATGTTGTAGTTTGCGGGTTTCATAATATAAAATATTTCGTGTTTTTTCCAGTGGCGACGTGGTTTTGGTGATGTGAAAATGAAGTTTAATTTAGGAAAAAGATACGTTAATGATAAATATAATATAATAAGAAATACAAATATTTTAGGTCAAAGTTGACAACCTTAGGTATTACCCGAACATCCTTGGCTGTGGTGTTAGACATTACTACAGATTGTTATGACTTTAGATAGGGTAACATTGCATAATATTTATACTTAAAATGCATAACTTAAAGGAAAAGTCAAGATTATTCTGACATTTATTCTATCACATTTGCATGAACATATTAGAACAAATAAAATCTTTTAAATTAGTATCCAATCTAGATAAAATCATTTTAAAACACCGAAATGGGTTTCCAAAATGCATTAACATAGGTCATCTTATCAAGATTTAGATAATATATATCTTATTTCATTTTTGTTTATTGGATACTTAATGTAACAAAACTGTAGTATGAATGCGCGCCTTTATTTTGCGTTAATGAGTCTAATATTTGGTATGTTCTATATCTTTCTAAGGAATTCCTTATACATTACTAAAAATAAAAAACCAATAATAGTTTAACATGCAGAATGTCATGGTTCCTTTTTGTTAAATACATTCTTACGCTTCCTTGTTGTATAAATTGAGTAATGAACTATTATTCTATTGAGTTAGCTTCAATAAATTACTAAATAAATAAACTTAGCTATAATATTATTGCAATTGAAGACTTTATGACTCTTTCTGCCAATTAAATGCACGATTTTCGAAGCATAACCTGAAACAATTTCGTCATACGCGTGTTGCGTCAAAGCATTTCAATTTAACAAAACATATTTTAGTTATAAAAAAAGTACAGTCGAATTGAGAACCTCCTCCTTTTTTAATGTGGGTTCAAAATGTATCTCTAGAACGACTTTTGAATTTATTTTGAGCGAAGAAGACAGAACATTCATGGTGGTAGGTTTCTCATATGTGAGAGGCCGGCTAGGTAGATACCACCGCAACGTCTATTTCTCCCGCCAAATAGCAGTGTTATTGCACTGTTGTGTTACGGTTAGAAGGAAATTGTAGCCAGAGTAAATGTATTTGATAGGCAATGGCAATGAAATGCCAAATATTATAATTCATGCTGTTGTTTTTCTACTGTCCATGAGCTGTCGTATCGCTTACCATCCGGCGAATGGCAAGCTCGTCTCGCATATCATTGAAAAAAAGATTTGGACAACTAAAATTGTTTTTAAAAATATATTATATGAATAAGGCAGTTACGCTAAAATATTATATTTTATAAGTGCGTGGTGGCCTGTTGGTAAACGAACTAGTCGCGGCTGCCAACATTTTCACGGTGGTCGCGGGTTCGAATCCCAGGGCACACCTATGACTTCGGAGTCTTGTGTGTATTGATAATCAATCACCACGTACTAAAACTGTGAAGGAAAACATCGTGAGGAAACCTGCATACCTTAGCGATTCATAAGAATTTCTTTGGTATATAAGTCAGCCAACCCGCACTAGGTCAGCGTGGTGGACTATGGCTTGACCACTCTCAATCGTACTCTCGATTGTAGGGTAGGCCCGTGCCCTGCAGTGGGACGTATATGGGTTGATACAGCTAAAATATTATAAAAAGAATACTAGTTATTGATGTATACTCGTAATTAAGTTGGCAAAGGCCAGTTTAGCAACATTCCTATTTCACAAATCAAGGTCGGAGCACGGCGTAATATTGGAAATCCGATTGACAAAAGTGTTTCGAATTGTTAATGTCTTTGTATCGCGCAATAATGTTTTTTACTTTTTTTCGACTAGCGTTTCAGCTGTTACACTTTTTAAGTATATTAATTAACAACTTTAAAACCTGTTTTAGGTTTGAATGGTTGTTTGTCTTCTTCGCTCAAAATGAATTACAAATTTATTCGAAATTGAGAAAGCATTTGATAACTAAAATAAGTTTTAAAATTGTCTATGACTAAGATGGTAAGTGTCCAGGGGGCTTACTCTATAAGCAATGCGAACTTGGAATGTTCGGTCGCCGTACGTAAAACTTCATCAATGTTTAGATACTGCAAAATGTTGGAATTCTTTATCGTACGTATCTGTCGTATCCATATACTAAGTTCGGAGAAAAGGATAAATATAATTATTGATTGTGTGGAAAACTTATATGTTACTCCGGACGTCGAACATTCGAAGTTCGTATCGTTTCATAGAGACTCCCCCTGTCTTTACACTATGATTGTTTTATCTATGGTTGCGTTTTCTTTTTCTCAAAGAATTAAATGACACTTTTTAGTTTTGATTATTCTAAAATCGTGTTGCATTAAACCAGTGATTCTCAACCACTGTGCCGCGGCACTTTTGTGTGCCGCCAAATTTCAAAAGTGTGCCGCCAAATTTTGCAAATATATAATAATGTTAATTTTATTAAACAGAAAAGTTAAAAAGAAAAATATTTTTAACATGAATATGTATTTAAATCCACAAAAAAGTTAATTATTTTATTATTTGCTTTGCAACGCGTTTTTTCTTAGTGCCAAATTGTGATGAAGCGGCGTGCATAGCAATAGGAATATGTCTCAAGGCGCTCTTTGTATGCCGCCAAATTTTGTAATCGTTAAATATGTGCCGCAACAAAAAAAGGTTGAGAATCACTGCATTAAACGAACTTGATAAACTACTTGTATTTTTTTAAGAAGATATCATTCGATAACAAACTGCGTCCAGTATTTACGTCGTGTATGGCCTTCACAACTTTATGCAGCAAATTCGTTAAGTCAATGTTACACAATAGTGTTTTATTAAAATGTAGGTGTGTATCAGCCCACATAAGTTCCACTGCTGGACACGGTTCTTTACTACAGCAAAAAGTACGATTGATGGACGCTAGGCCATATAGTCCACAACGCTGGCCTAGTGCGGGATGGAGGACTTTACATACCATAGATTTTCTTAGGTGGCCAGTTGGTAAATGGACCAGACGGTCGCGGTTTCGAATAACTAACTCAAATAATAAACTATAATATCGCATTACTAACTTTTCAGAGTCATGTGTGTATTGATACTGTTTTACAAAGCACTATAACGGTGAAGGAAAAATCGTGTATCATACGAACAATTATTTATAAGTTTTAAAATTATTTTTGTATTTGTGTTATTTATCAATGGAAACTACGAGAGACTCTTCAGTCTCACACAAACTCAGAGCCAAGACTACATCTGGCTCAGACGCACATATTTTATTTCGGTACGGTAATCGAACCTGCGGCCTCTTGTTTCACAGGCGGCGTCTCAACAACTGCGTTACGGAGGCTGACGAGACACGGTTGTCTCTCACGGATCCATATGAATATATCGGCTTATTCGAACCGGAAATCTAAAACTATTCATATAATAGCCAACATGTCTTTTGTTAAACCATACCTATCGTAATCCACTGATTACATATTATGTAGTTTTTTTATAAACTCTTATCGACTGCCTCGGTGGCGTAGTTGTACTACGGTACGGTTACAAAGCTGAGGTCTCGGGTTCGAATCCCGGGTTGGGCAAAGTGATATTGGATTTTTCTATTCAGTATCAGCCCAGAGTCAGGAATTTGTGCCCGATATGGCGATAGGCTCGCCACCTATCACATTGTGGGACGGAACATGCAAGGCGAAATGTGGGTGCCCTGGCACCTCTGCCTACCCCTTCTGGGAACAAGGCGTGAGTTTATGTATGTATGTATGTATGTAGTTTTTTATTGCAATGAATAGCGAGACTAGCAAGCCGTTCACCTGATGGTAAGCGATACGGCCGCTCATAAACAGTAGCAAAATTCCACTGCGCTCGCCATCCTGAGACATAAGATGTTAAGTCTCAATATGTCCAGTAGTTATTCTGGCTACAATGTCCTTCAATCCGAAACACAACAGTGTATTTACACTGCTGTTTCATGAGAGAAATAGACATTGCGGTGGTACCTACCCAGATGGCCTCTCACATATGAGAAACCTTACCACCAGTGGTGAAAATATAGTACATATTTTATTATCGACAGCCTCCGTGGCGCAGTTGCTTAGACGCCGCCTGTGAAACGAGAGGCCGCGGGTTCGATCCCCGCACCGAGAGAAATGTTTGTGCGGCCCACAAATATTTCTTCCGGGTCTGGGTGTTTGTGAGACCGAAAAGTCTCTCGTAGTTCCTGATACCCACGACACAAGACTCGATCTTAGTGTAGGGTCAGGAGTATGTATGTGACTGTTGGGTGTTATTTATTCAATTATTATTTATTATTCAAATAAATAATTCTCGATTAATCATAGTTGAGTTCAGGGTCAGAAAATTCCAGAATAATGTATATAATCATTTTTATGTGGCTCTTAACATACATACATTATGTGAGTATGTGTCATACGAAAAAACCAGATCAAGACTAATTTGGGTTTAAATGTTCTACTTATGTGTAATTATTTCAAATATGTAGGTGTGGTTTAAGAAAACAAGTCTATTCACACTATACACACACTTATATTAACATATGCAAGATGAATATAATTGTATGCAAATCGATTAGCCATTAGTTTGATTTTACTAGATCTTCTTTGACGATTTCTCTAATTAATTTAATTTATTTATCGGTCCGTATAAGTTGACTATGTAATTAATTTTATGAATTTATCGGCCCGTATAGGTTCACTAAAACGATGAAGGAAAACATCGTGACAACCTACATTCGATAGTGATTTACAACAATTTCCATGGTGTGTAAAGTCCGCCGACCCGCATTAGGTCAGCGTGGTGGACTATTGGCCTAATTACTCTGAATCGTACTCTCGATTGTAGAGGAGCCGCGAGCCCTGCAGTGGGACCTATGTACAGACATATATGGGCTGATGCAGATACGTTGACAGTTTTCGACTTTTCTGATGAGAAGTATCTAATCATGATCGTTCTGCAGATAGGCATTTAGGTCTCATAAATTCGGCCGATAATCCACGTTAACGTTAATCCTAATTTGGCTTATTTTGGATTTATTCTATTAAGCTAGTGAGCACTCTAGTGTTTGGATTTTAAGTAGTTATAGGGTTTCAAACGCGGATTAACCAATGTTGTTGCGTCGTTTCTGGTGGTCCACCGGTGGTAGGTCTTTTTTTTTACAGGAGACTGTCCCGCCCTCACACCCGCCACAGCAACTCCTGTAAGCCAGGATCAACAGTGGCACGCAATGTAATGACACCGAGCATTGAAGCTCGGCGAGTCTCCGGGAATGTCTAACTTGTCTTTAACCCGCATCGAAATTAATCAGAAAGTTAAATTAATAGGAGGAGTTGGAAATAAATAATGTCCACTTCCCTCCGTGCAAGGCGGTGCGGTGGTAATATGTGATATGTGATATGTGTCTGTAATATGTGAGAAGCCGCTTGGATAGGTACCACCGCAATGTCTATTTCCCCTGCCAAATGGCAATGTAAATGCACTGTTGTGTTTTGAATTGAAGGATTATTGTAGCCAGGGTAACTACTGGACATATTGAGACTGAACATCTTATGTCTTAGGTGGCGAGCGCAGTGGAATACCAAGCTATGCTTTGTAATTCAAGATGTTGTTTGGTTGTGCTACTGTAAATGAATAATTATATGGTAAGGGATACGTTTACAATCAGGCGAAAGGCGTGATCGCATCGCCAATAAAAAAATTGTAGGGTTTTCAAATCCGCCCGCATAGCGACCACCGTAGACGATATTGAAAAAACCGGATGTGAACTATTGTATAGTGATATATCTAAACAAGTGTGTTCATTTGATACATATTTAGTTATGTGCAAGACGCCATATTTATTTATTTATTTATTAATCTTTTTATACATAATGTTGTATAAAGGCGGACTTAATGCCTAAGGCATTCTCTACCAGTCAACCTTTGGGTGATGCAGAGATTGTACAAAGTAGGTGTTAACAGTATAACGAAGTGGAAATATATATTTATATATATATATTTAAATTAATATTATGCATATACGTAAATATAAGTTTACATATATATTCAATGTTTTCAAATATATACCCATATAATATACATACATACTTACATACATATTTAAAAAGTGGTGAAAGTTAATTTGACGATTCTGCAATTTGTTTGAGTAGAAGTTCCATATTGATTTATACATGCGCTATTATCGACTGCACCGCAGTTACTGTGACGCACACTATAAATAAATACAGCCAACAGTCGCATATAGTCCTGACCCAACACTAAGATCGAGTGTTATGTCGTGGATGTCAGAAGCTACGAGACTCTTGTCGGTCTCGCAATCACCCAGATCCGAAACAAATATTTGTGTAGTGTAATGAGTCATATACAAAACAGTTACTTGCATGATTGAGCATTTAAGGAAAAGTTTCCATTTTGTTAATTGTAAACCGAATCCGAATTGTTTAAAACATGACTAATTTTATGAGGTATTGCAGTTGTCTGCAAGCATACGTTGTACTTTTAAATATTTGCTTTTTCTACTAAACGGTTCAGAAATCATAGAATTACAAAAAATACTTCTCTCTGTATGTTCAAGCTTTTTAACTTGATTTAATTTTGGCATTTCATTACAGGTGTTGCTTATTAAAAAAGCCATTAAGAATATAAATTCATCACACATTCATGTTGATACACTTTTTGAAATATGATATAGGTAATTTCGTATAGCCACTCCGCACTAGGCCAGCGTCGTGCATAATATGGCCTAACCACTCTCAATCGCATCCTTGATTGTAGAGGGCGCCCGTGCTTTGCAGTGGGACGTATGTATATGGGCTGATAATGGGATAGACTTATAGAAGAAAATATAATCTCTAAACTATCTTTTATTGATCTTTTAATTTTGACACGTAGGATATTATAAAAAAAACTTTGTTGCATAATTTATTCATCTCATTACTTGCATTGCAATATCTTTGACATGAACAGAGACTTAAGTTTTAAAATCAAAGTCAAATTAGAAACAAAATGGTTTTTAAAAGATTTGGAAATTAACCCTTGGAGATAAACTTATAGCCTATGTAAATAAATGTTACCTTATTTTCTCTTCTCTTTTTTATTGATTATTTGTTCTGTCATTATTATATGTTACCGATTTTATAGCGGATACATATATTTGACTCCATTGAACACATTAGTCCAGCATGAAAAAATATTTTATTTAAAATAAATTATTTATTTTAAATAAAATATTTTTTTCGTGGGAAGGCAGTTTTTTTCGTAGCGAATTTGACTAACAAAATATGTGAAATTACATATCCAATACCATAGTTATGGATTATCATGAGAACTTATAGTTTATTTATATTGATTTTATTAAATAAATTATATATTTATTTACAGCTTAATACACTAAAAGTATACGGAAAATGACAAATTAATAAGTAATAATGTTGAAATCATTTTCTAAAATAAGGTTTCGATATGAACATCAAGCATTTAAATAAAAACAACTCTTACCCGTTACTTTTACAGTTTTTATTAAAAGTGGAACTGTTTTAATTAAGGTTGCAAAATAAAATCTAAACAAATTAACACTGCAATTTAATTAAAGCCTGCAATAATACTTTCACATTGATAATGTGTTACAGACAGAGTTAATTTATTGCAATGTATATCCAGTTTCTGTGTTAACCACTGACTTGTCGGCCACTAATATGTTTGTCACCTCAATAGATGCCATTACTTACAGTTAGATACCGTAATGTATGCAACATAAGGTTTTCATCACATTTCAACAGCATACCATCATCGGTATATGAACGGATTGGCCATGGCTGAATGACGAATCGGTCTAGCGGGCAGTATTCCATATTGGTGTATTGGACAAACAACTTAAAACCTGAATAGAATTAAAATAATCATGTATTTTATAAAAAAATACTGCAAATGTTTATATAGTATCAGAGTATTCATTTCACTCCAATTATATTTTTGTCACAACTAAATAATAAACGTGCGGGTAATCAGTGGTGTAAATATAACATCTTTGCACACAGTTAACCTTACTATGATTTGTATCTCCAATTTACAAATACAATAGGCAAACAAAACACGGGTTAACAGTGGCATGCGTCGTCCTCGGGTCGAAAATACCCCATAACCCTCCACGTGGTGCCATAGAGGGTTGAAGCTCTTGATGCGTGGCGGTAACCCGACGCCCGGGCTAGGCTTACCGCGGTCTCTGCTCTCGCGGTTCGGCCGTTGTGCAATGCGCGTTTTAGTGTCAATAACAGTCGCCAATCGATGTGTGTTAATCTGTGTATTTATAACAATACGTTCCGAACTGTAGGGTTTGGTGTCGTAAGCTTTAAACGCACGGTTTTACCCGATACCTTGTGTTTCGCTCAGTGGTGACAATTATATACCTGATGGTAAGTGGATTAAGTGCAATGCAGTGAAGCTATCTCGCGCCTGATTTCAATAATATTAATTTTTCGGTGGTCCGGCAAGCGATGTGATCGTTTGGTCACATGATAAGTGATCACTGTCGCCCATGAAAATGTATAACGCTTGGATTATGAATTTCTTGCCGGTGTATTATATTGGCAAGGGAGCGGGAACAAGAAAGGAGGGGAAGAGGAAAGGGGTAAAGGCCATCCGACAGTGTGACTCACTGAACGAAAAGCAACAGTAAAGCTGTCGCTTCATGTTGATTTTGTGTGAGACAGTGCTACCGCCTCGAATGAGCATGTCCATTCATGCCGAGTGATGAATGACAAGAGCGTAGCTCTACCACTTAAAAAAAAGAATCTCTGGTGAACCAAAAACGCGAGATATGTGGGCCATTATGAGTTCTTAGCCATTGTATATTCGCTATCTGGATACTGCTGTCTTTCCACGAACAAGCTTGCTTAGTGTCATTGTCATCACGCATGGATTTACCCTTAAAATTGTTGGATATGCCTCACGGGCAGCATTGACTATGTACAGCGAGGATAGACACAGTTTTGCCGAGAACTTGCGGCTGTACTAAAAAAAAATCAGATTTTAAAATTGGAATAAATCTGTCACCCAGGACTAGTTGTGGTAAAATCTTGGATACCATATGAAACACGACTGTCAGGTCAAGCTGTGCTTGTTTGACTAACGCTATCAATCAAATTGCGTGCCAAAATCTAACTTGAGTAACGTCCTAATACTCAAACGCCATTCAAATAATAAGTTGCACAATACATTTAAGCGGGACTTGTGTAATTAGCAACATAATATTTGAGTCGCGTTTGAGTATTCGGTCTAAGTTGCAGTGACGAATGTGAGGTCCGCTGAATTTTATCATATACTTACTTTACACTACGGGCTTTATTCATATACCGTTTTAAAATCTATTTTAGCTATCGAATGTTTTGTCTTCTTCGCTCAAATTGAATTCAAAAGTTGTTCGAAAGGGACAAAACATTTGAGAACCAAAATAGGTTTTATAGCTTTGTATGATTGAGGCCGTAGTTCATGTGTATTTCAAGAACGGAGTGTTAAATTCAAAAGTAGAAATGTATCGCAGGCAATGCGTAAGTATTCTATGTGGAAGTCATTTTCTTAGCTTACTTTAAAATATCGTTGGGTTTGCGTATCCGAAAATTATGCACAAGATTTTTAAAGGTACGTGGATTGAGCACCTGCACTAGACAACCGTGATAGACCCTTACTAAACTAACTCCCCTCCCTCTCTCAATCGTTTACGTGGTTCGACTATGTCGTCGGACCTAATATAGATCCATATAATATAGTTTTACGTAAACTCGCCTCTAGTATACTAGTTTACTAACGGCCGTTTTCTATATCCTATCGATCTTAACCTAGGGGTTAGAATAGCTACCATCAACATGTCAGTACAATTCTACGTTACAATAAACAATAATGACGCATGTATTTATCTTACTTAACTGTCTATGAATATATGCAACATATCCATACCTCTCTAATTTTGCTTAATTAAACATAAAATGCATCTAAAATATATACAATTGAATGTCTTGTTAAAGATAGATTACAGGGAATGGCTGTAAGTTAGCCTATTATAACTTGGCAGTTTGGTTGGGAAAGTAATAATAAGTTTTCAGTCACTAAATTCAAATTTTCGTTTGATGCTCGTTTTTACAGAAAACCACTTTTTATCCTACATTTTTGGTGCGAAGTTCCAAAAGATAACATCGGTTTTCATAACTTTTAGTCAATGTTTATGAATTTATTTCATATTCTTAATTGTCAAAGCTTCATTCATTGCTGTTTAGCTGTCTCAATAATGTTAGACAAAGTGGTAAAAACTACCAAAATTATTGCGCTGCTCGAAGAGGGTTGCAGCCAATGCTTCGTGGCTCAGAGGCTAAGTGTGAGTCGCTCGACGGTTCAAAGGACCTGGCAGCGGTATCAAGACACCGGTTCCGTCGGGAGAAGGCCTGGTTCTGGAAGAAAACCATGTACCCAACCACGGGATGATCGTTTTCTTGTGAGTCGCGCATTGAGAAATCGCAAGCCTTCGTATGTGGACCTTAAGAACAACCTCGAAGAAGTAAGAAATGTGCATATTAGTCTATGAACGGTTAGGAGGAGGCTTCTCGCGGCCAATATATGCAGTCATCGCCCGGCCCGCGGCCCTAAGTTACTCCGTGAGCACAGAGTTGCCAGGCTTAGGTTTGCTCGAAATTGTGAGTCATGGACTCAAGAAGACTGGAATAGGGTATTGTTCTCCGATGAAGCCAGGATATCTCTGTTCGGTGAAGATCGACGTCAGCGAGTGCTACGAAGACGAGGAGAACGCTTTGCAGAGGCTTGTTTTGAAGTCACACCTTATGGTGGGGGCTCTGTTATGTTTTGGGCAGGAATAAATTCAATGGATCGTACAGAGTTAGTCGTACATCGATACATAACGGAAGTTCTAATTCCTCATGCACAACCCGCATTGGCCGCTTTAGGTGAAGACTCAATTTTTATGGACGACAACGCTCGCGCCCACCGGTCTGGCGATGTGGAAGCGTATGTGCAAGAGGTCGGCATTCGTCGTTTGGATTGGCCAGCTCGAAGTCCCGACCTCAATCCTATAGAGCATGTCTGGGACGTTCTGAAACGACGCGTGAGATCAGTACAACCGGCTCCGCAGACCATCAGAGAGCTGAAGAATGTGATTACCGCGGAGTGGGAACGTATTCCGCAAGCAAGTATCCGGGATATCCTCGCTAGCATACCCAGACGAATTTAAGCTGTGATTTCAGCTAGAGGGGGTCACACTCGATACTAAACATTTATCTGCTTTTACTTTATTAAAGAAAAAATAAACAAAAATCTTTGTTAACTTTTACTTCACGAGCATATGCACTACTAGCGAGCATACACTACTAGTGAACTTTAGCATTAAAACCCATAAATTTTATCAAAATTTTATGATAATACTGACGAAAACGATTATTTGCTTATTGATTTACAAAATTGTGAAAGTAAAACTACCTATAATTATCAAACAAACCAATAGTAACATTTGAAATGGTTTATTGCTTAGGTGCCCGTTTTTTTTGCAAAAGAGTTTATAATACAACTATTTATAATATAGAATTAAAAACATATATGATTTGTGCAACTATTATCGCCTTTTTGAGTCATGGTGTGTGTGTCGCGAGTTAGGGTTTGATTCTAATCCGTGAGTTTTAAGCTTGAGCTTGCATACACAAAAATGCATATATTCATGATAGTCATCTGCTCTACTTTTGCAGTTTAAATTGAGGTTAGCCAAAAAACTGACACGAGCAAACACTTGTTTATTTTCGACCAAATAACCTAGTTATATTAATATGTTTAAAAGGAATTTGCGAAATGCTTCAACAGTCTAAACTAGTAAACAAAACTTGTTAAAGTCATTATAAAAACATCGAGATAAACAAACAAATATTTGTGTATGCAAATTTTATTGCTTAGCAGCTCAATAGGCTTAAAACATAACGTTGCTAAAATAATAAAATGCTATTTTGTCCATGTTCTTTCAAACGTTTTCGTCAATTCTACGATTCAAAATATGTTTATTTGAGTAAATATCACAATGTAACCTAATAATATAAAGTAATATTAATTATTATAATTAAGCTAATCCCCTGTCATTTTCAAATTACCTTTTGGAATAATTAATGAAATCGTAATTTAGTACGTTTGAATTCTTGTCTAATATCCTAAGTTTGATAATTTATACCGGTATCTTCCGTTAATAGAACTACACGTGTATTCAAATTTTAGTGAAAAATTAAAACTAAAATATATTTTATTTTTATGTGTCATTTATATCTGTGATATAAGTATCCGTTCGGGAAAGGTCATGGGAATTCGCCGGGTACATATAAAAAGCGGTCTCTAAGTGCTATCGACACAAATATTGAATCGTCCGCTCACGCAAGGAGTGCAAATGATATATACGCGTTATCAGTGGCCGATAAGAATGTTGCTCCACTCCAACAGACTTCATAAATAAGCCGGTCATCGGTCTGACGCGATAGTCCGATCTTGTAGGCTGTACAGATTGCTTCCTTAATTTTGAATATTAAAAAAGTTCGTCTACAAGTACATACCGATAACCGGATTCTAAAAATAAAATTCTCGTTTGCATCATTTACGATTAAAATCGCTCCAAGCGGAAGATGGTCGTGAATCACTGAATCATTAGTGCGATGTGGTTGAATAAAATCGAGAAAATTCTACATTGTTCTCGTAAAATACCTTACTGGACTTATTTCTGTGTTTCTTGACAAAAGTATCGTGAATGAAGATGTCGCCTAAACAAAAATCGGGTGCTGGTAGTGTAAGTTTTTAATTATTTTTTAAATATTCTTTTTTCTTTGGTGAAGTCGTAAATAAACAGCCAGGAAATATTACTGTGTTCATAATTCCCACGAAACGTTCTTTATTTAAATTTAATTTAGTTGGCCATGGTTATTTTTTTCCCAGCCAGTGTCTAGACTGATTAGTTTTTTTTACCGGACGTAATATAATACATGTTGAAGCGACGCACGGTTACCCGATAGCTTGGCTCGTTTGTATGGAAGCGAATGATTTAAGTTTGTTTGCGTTCATACACAAACAGGGGTGTGTTTATTGCCTTTTATATTTGTATAAATAATATAGTGCATAACAATATCTTGGTATATAGATACGTAACAATCGAAGTACTAACATTGATAATTTCAATGAATCATCAACAACAAGTTTCATTTCTATTTGGTTGTTTGTCATTATTCATCTTGTCTTTCGTGTAAAGTAATGTAGAACTACATCGGAATTTTATCATTACGGAACAAATGTTTGTAATCTTTTAAGGAAATTATTTTGAAATAGATTACTTGATTGCAATAGAATAGTGAAATCCATACATATATGTATATTATGTGAAACCCTTCGCCACTAAATTAGTTAAAAGCTGGGTGTGAAACCAGAAGCCGCGGGTTCGATCTCAGCATGAAAATCAATATCTCTGTGACTCACAAATATTTGTTCTGATCCCGGTGTTGTTTAAAACTATGTCATAGTTTGTTGTACCTACGATACACTTCAATACAGTACTCATATTTATCTTATTGTGGGTTCAGGAGTGTATACTATAGTTTTCTATAGCGACAATTGAGACTATGTATAATAGTTTTCCTAGTTCGGTGTTGGTTTTCTTATATAAAGACTTTTATTATTTTTTTCTTCAGCGTGCTGCTGAGTCATGATGCTAGGATATATCAGAGATAGCCATACATTTAGTACCATCTAGTTTCATATTTTTCTATAAAGTAAAACTAATCTTGTGTAACTGTTTCGCCAACGTCCCGTCAACCTCTTTCGGTTTTAATATCATGTATAATTCATTATGTTTTTCTATAAACTAACTTCTATTAACATACTTGTATTTATATTCATAAGATTTTTCTTAATATTGTGTAATCTTCATGACGTAATATAATTATGCTCCTTCTATAATATAAACACTGTGTATTTTATAGATCCGTCCTTATACTTCAGATCACTAACGCCCAAATACTGGAACGCAACTTAAATATAAATGGCGCTTAACTACGTTAATCCCGATTAAATGTACTGGCTAAGTGGGCCGTGCGCTGTTAAGAGCAACTTATTATTTGAATGGCGTTCCAGTATTCGGGCGTGAAATACTTATTATCAATAACATCTTTAAAAAGATAGGTATCAAAATTCCGCATATTTTTAAATAATTCATTACTTTTATCATTTATCACGTCACGTTATCTTTTATGTTTTGATTAATTATAAAAATATTTAAATAAAATGTTTTTACAAATTGACTTCCGAATTTATTGTTTTAATAACAGTGTGTATTTTGGTATCCAGGCTCGAATCCCAGATGAGGCACATTAATTTAAAGAAACGTGGTATTCTTGCGAATTTCTCCACAACAGGAATAAAAGTCATATCATGGTACGAAACATTATGTGCAATAACGTAGGCTGTGTCAACAATAGCAACCCTCATTCAGCTTTGTCTTGCAGTACCCCCAAAGCAGTACCACAAAATAAACATATAGTTTATAATCCGAATTCTAAGCAAATACTAACTAGTGTCAAGTTGGGACCAGCAGATTCTATAGTTCAAATACGTCACAATAAATGAAGCAACGAGATGTACTTGGAATTGGAGTAGCAATACTCGCAACCGTATCGTCTCGTATCATGCAGTTTAATTGATGTTGATTGTCGATAATAGTACCGATTAATAATCATCAAACCGATGGTTTATCTAATGATACTACATATTGGCCACCGTATCGTCTGATGCAACGTAATCCCTGGTTATAGATAACACAAACACGTGTATATTTTAGACGGTCCGGCCTGGCTTCACCCGAGATACACAACTTTGAAAATATTCCACAGCCTATGTTCATCAGAGTACAGTCGACTCTCGTTAATTCGGAACTCGAGGGACTTTTAAAATATTACGAATTATCGAGTGTTCGAAATATCAAAAGGTTCAAAATTTGTGAGAGAAAGTAAATACAACTGAATTATTAAGTGTTGATCAATTATTATTTATTAACTGCTATTCAATAACAATGACAAAACTTTAGAGGTACATTCGTGTACATACATACATGTATTCATAATGTGAATTAATTAATATTTCTAAAGAACTATGTTATACTGGTTTTCCTCTTTCTTTCTGAAACTTTGAATTGCCGAGTGTTGGAAGCCGTTGAGTTCGAATTAACGCGTCGTTTTGTTATATAGCAAAGGCTATTCGTTCGAATTACCAAGTGCATAAAAATGTATCGATTTAGTTCGAAATATAAAGAGATTTTGTAGGGAACTCGTGATAACTTTGAATTATAGAGAGGTTTGAATTATCGCAGGTTTGAATTAACGAGACTCGACTGTATAATAATAATAATATTTATTTAATTCTCTCATACCGAAAAAGGTACAGACATGTTAAAAAGTACATATTGGATGTGAGACTGGTGTCTGATATAGGCAGGGCCTGTTGTTCAGTAATTCAATAATTCAGTAATGTAGAATTCTAATAGTGCAAGACTTTTTGCTCTTGGTCCAATGGTTTCAGAGATTATTCAATGCAAACAATCACTTTCTTCCTCTTTATAATCAAGTATAGACACAATGGAGGAAAAATGGTAGTATGTGTTCTTACGGTTACTCCTTTGTTAAAACCATTACCGCCTTATTACAAAATGTGGTTTATCTGAAAACTTTAGTTTAAATCGCAATAAACTATGGTTTATATGAAATTCATATTACAAAAAGTGGTTTTACGATAAACCATGGCCTTTTTTATGGTTTATCGCTAAACCTGACCGCCCCCTAGTTTAACGGTGGTCTAAATCGTAAACTTCCAACTATTTCTTTTGGATTTAGTGTCTATTTCATCGTATTATGTTACTTTTACTCTAAAATTGATATTAATATTATATAGTATTAAGGATTTTGAAGCCTTTGAGCGATTAAAAACGTCATGTCGGCCCAACAAAATACGTCTACACGTCAAACCCTGTTTTAATTTTTTCCGATAAAAATATACGCATAAGGATAGGTTTACCAAACATTTTGCAATGTAATCATCCATATAATAATGTTGGTTTACTCACTTTTTTCTCACTACTCAAATTCATAGACCATTTTTCATTTTGTAGGTCCACCACAACACGATATTATTAAATAAGATTACTATGTAATTACCTAAGCGACAATTATAATAACTGATATAAAATCAGTTCACTTCACATATTTCGTTGACTAAATAGTAAATGCATTCCAAATTCCAATGCTAAATGAACTTATTTTAACTCGCAATAGTTTTGTTTATTGTTATGGTTTCTTGTAACGCGCCAGAATGTTACGTTCCATCACACATGTTTGGATGTGTGACTAGCTAATATAACATGAACCAAATGAAAAAAATAAATAAATTATAATCGATGTACCAACCAATATTGACATTCTAGCAAAATGTCCAACCCTCAATAGGTTCAATACGCCTAAACATTATTTAATCATTAAAATTTTATTAAAACGTATTCTTTTCTGTGGATATGGAACGTTGCGATGGAATGATATCATGTTGAGCGAATATTATTTGTATTAATCTGTGGTTGGTGTATAAACTACGGTTCAAAAGAATGAACCAAGGGAACCATGGTTTATTTATGTTTTGTAATACAAGTAAATTTAAACCATGGTTCTGCAGATTAGACTGGTTTTGCTAGACTTGGTTTAAACCAAGGTTTATTTCGCTTTTTTTAATAAAACCGTTAATGTCCAATAAATAATTCAGGGCTTTTTAAATCAATACAAATGCTTGAAGTTAGACATTACGAATATGAGCGAATAAAATTTCGAGGTCGTATAAAAATTAATCTCTCCGCATGAATTTGAAAGGTATGTACGAGTAGGTTTTTATGGTCTACTAACCTATAATAGGCCGACCCTTTTACGGTAAGATAAATATATTGTAATCATTCAGCAACAGCCAACAAGCATCAAAATCAGACCACTCTCAACTTATGAATGAAGTACAAGGAATAAAGATAAATCCAACAAAACCAAAACAGAGATCAAGCATCTTGTTCACAAAACCTCAAGAATACGGTCAATATCTTCGACTATTCATCCGCAAATGAATGCATGTTTCGGAAAGCATTGAGCGTGGCATAACACGTGGTGTAGGCAGAAGTTCACGTGACACGGTACAATGCCTAGGCGCCGCTAGCAAATATGTCTGATTTAAGAATCCCATTCTATATGTAGGATAATACACATCTGAGTTCTGACCATAGCTAATTTAATTGCCGATGTAATCATTTGTGTTCCTAAGCGAAAAAGTTGCATGCCTTGGCGACCAAATAATTCTTCAGACTAATTGAATGACTTTTATAGCACAGTATGCTGCTAAATTAAGTATATTTTAATTGCGATATACACAAGTATATCTAAATCTTCTACGCGTTGAATAAAGCCGCTTCCATTATTTAACGGTCCATTTAGCATAGGAACTGTTTAACTATTTCGATATAAAACGCAAAAGCACACCTCATAAGAAAACCAAAATATCTAACCATAAACCTTGTTATTTCAGTCTCATGCGTCACCAAGCGCAGAGCGAAGGGAGCACCTGTACAAGATCCTGGTCATAGGAGAGCTCGGAACTGGCAAGACTTCCATCATCAAACGTTATGTGCACCAGTTCTTCAGCCAACACTACAGAGCGACGATAGGAGTGGACTTCGCGCTCAAAGTCCTCAACTGGGATGCTAACACGATCATACGTCTGCAGCTATGGGATATTGCAGGTAAGATATAGAAAAAATAATTCAGCAAGAGTTACCTATTTCTAGGTAATCTTCACATAGAATGATCTACATAATTGGGACAATCGTAGGTTCGGAATATGGAAAGTTTTCAATTAATTCTACTGGGTAGCGATAGTTGTAGATATCGCTTATAACAGCAATGGCAAATATACATAGATGAATGTCACAAAAAATTAGATTATTGATGTGAAAATTGTAATATCACATTGAATGTAATTTTACTTTTTTTTTTGGAGTGTTAATAAACCTCTTCAAAAGTTTTATTTATTTTTAATTAATTAGTTGCATGACGTTTTACTTCAATATATGACATATAAATAAAATTAGTGTGGCTGAGGTACAGATAAAATGTTACAATGGATATAGACGATTTATTAGAGAGCTTTGCTTATATGTTCTTTGTCATCTTTGTGATGTATTGTGGTATATTTTTAAAACAAATATTATGAATCCTCAACAGTCGCTTTATTTCAAGGTAAAAGGTTTGTGATTTCCTATCGGGCAAGTATGAGAATAACTTAAAATTCAGCGACGACAACGTTTAAAACTATTTAATCTGGTATAGTTAATTAGATATACTGATAGATATGTTCTTAATTTCTTACTACTTTTATTGCACTAGTGGGCCTCAGAAAACTAAAATGTTATTAGTGTGTTTGTTGAGATGAATGAAATATCCCAAGGTTCAAGAAGCAATCATCTTTGGTTCACCAAAATACAAAATCTGTCACCAATGTTTACTATTCAAATACGAACCCTTTCATCAATAGATCCACTATAACATGTAATATTACAATTATACAATTTATCAAACATTTTTAGTTTTCTTTGAGTTATATGGATCAACCTCATTATATCTAAGTTTAATATTTTAAATTTTGTTTGACTTGACGTTTTATTTCAATGTCTAATCTGATGTTGTCAAAATAGAAATAGCGTGGCTAAGGTTCAATAAAGTTAAAATGGAAGATGTAGCAGAGGGATTCGCATATATGTTCTTTATCATTGTTGTAATTTATTGCGGTCTATTTTTGTTATTACCTATTATGATTCCTCAATAATTTAATGTAAATAATAGATATGTTTCATTCATATTCCAAAAGCAATAAGCAAATCTTCATATCACCGAGGTCTATTTAATAAACTCTACAGTCTATGCATTTAGGGATGCTGTTTCTTTTCGAGTCCAAACCGCCTTAACTTTTCGATGCTTTAGGGGAGGTCAGGAGGGGTCTAATGAAGGTCAGAGTCTCCGGCCTTACAGCCTAGCTTTCGAGTGCTTCTGGGTCCCTCATCAAATCATACGGTATAGGAAGCTAATTTGTTTGTAGGTCAGGAGCGGTTCGGCAACATGACCCGCGTGTACTACAAGGAGGCAGTAGGCGCGTTTATAGTATTCGACGTGTCGCGAGTGGCCACCTTCGACGCCGTGGGCAAGTGGAAGAACGACCTGGACACCAAGGTGCAGCTGCCTGACGGATCGCCTATACCCTGCATATTGCTGGCTAATAAGGTAGGAAAATTATTTGTTCGGAAATGTTGCGGCAATGTATACAAAACAATATGTAGAGCCAATAATCAATAGATTAATGTGATTTTTAAATTGCATACATAAATGCAATGTCTCACCGGATTGTTGAAACTTAAAAAAAAATGGCTTGAAAAGAATATAAGTTTCTCATGGATAACACATAGATAGTATTACAATTTGCTATTTTATTAGGATTTCTAGACGAAGTTTTAAAAATATTCTGTTATGTTTTCTGTGCAGTGCGATCAACAAAAAGAAGGCATAGTGAACTCTCCAGCCAAGATGGAGGAGTACTGTCGGGAGAAAGGTTTCGCTGGCTGGTTCGAGACCTCTGCCAAGGAGAACATTAATATCGAGGAGGCGGCGCGTTCACTAGTTAATAAGGTAATTGTTTCTCTTCAGAGATTTTAAGTTGGAATTGATTTGAAAACTAAGGTAAGGCCCTTTAGTACATTTGGAGTATTAAAAAAAAGGCAGTGAAAATCGCGCCATAAAGTCAATATTAAATCAACTTCATGTAATAGATTTTGTTTTAACGGTGAAATTTCGGTAAAATTTCGGTCATAATAATACAAGCAAGTATTTTGAAAATAGTTTTGAGCGACGATTAATTTCAGTAATGTTGTACTGTATATGCAAGAGGCCCGTGCCCTGCAGTGGACGAATATGGACTGATAATTAGTAATAACCTCGGTACCACAGCCAGAGGTCCTATTAGAACACAAAAATTAGATTTTCTTATTTTGGTTTGAAAGAATCTAGAGGGCTTGAAATTGTAAGTGAAGTGTCGCCCTCATACGATTTTAAATTCGTAACCGTACATAAATGAAATTAGAGTAAAATTCGTTTATTTCGGAGTACATATCCAGATACAAAATTATAACTGTCCGGGTCCGTCATTGCGTACGCTGTGTTACTGTTTCGTCCCAAGTTTTTAATCATTTTACCTAGTATAATGTCGAAGTTCAACATTGAGTCGGCATTCAATGATTTATCGAAGAAGGTGTCAGCCCTAACTACAACAATAGCAACTCAAACTGCACTGATTGAGCAACAAAATGCAAAAATTGAATGTCAACAAAAGACACTTGACAAATTTTGGGCAGCCATTTGTGATTTAACGACAAAATTAGACAAAATTGAACCAATTACACTTCAGAGTGAAAGAGAAACCAACACGGAAATACGGAGGGTGAGCGAGAAACAAAAAGAGGAGCATACCGGCGCAGTGACAGCGCGAAATAAAATGTCGGAACGCGCGCGCCGTGCACTCGAGCGATCTAAGTCTAAGGATGTGTCCTCACTACATACGAAGGAGCGATTAAACTCGATCAACATAACTAACATGGGCGAGGTAGTAGACAAAGAGTCGCAAGATTTTACAGTTACCAATCAGAAGAAAAGAAAGGAAAGCCATCTCCAACCTGTAGGAAAAGGTGGAAACCAGGCAATTTCTACGTTTCAAGCGATTGAGAAGAAAACATTTTTGCATGTATGGTCACTTCATCCAGATACTACCGAGGACGCAATTTTTGAACATGTTACGAATTTGTGTGCATCAAGCGATATAAAAGTAGAAAAGATTGTTCCTAAAACGGAAAGAGATTATGCATCTTTTATGATCGGAGTACCTGAGTCCCTGTTTGAGAAAATTAACACACAGGACTGCTGGCCTTTAAACACTCGTTTTAATAAATGGGTTTGGTTTCGGAAGTCATCCAAAAAAAGTGTCAGCAAGAAATAAGAGGCATATTAATATATATTACCAGAACACAAGGGGACTTCGTACGAAGACTCATGTATTTTATACTAATATCTTAGCCTCATGTTACGATATATTTGCGGTCACAGAGTCAGGCCTTAATGATTCAATACATGATGGAGAAATAATTCCATCTGGTTATGACATCATACGTTGTGACAGGCAGGATGGACGTAAGCAAGGAGGAGTGTTTTTGGCGGTGACGTCGCGCCTTCAACTTAAACGCGTTTCTGTAGGCAGCGTGGACAACGCCTTATTCGAAATTGTTTGTGCTACCGTCCACATGGATAATAATTATTTGTTTTTGTGTTGCGTTGTTTATATACCACCAAAATGTGATCCAAGTGATTATATGCGTTTATTTAGTATATTGGAACATTTATCTGTTAAGTTTAATAAGCTATTAGTGTTGGGTGATTTCAATATGCCATCCACAACAACCGAAATAAGGAACTATTTTGAATATGTGAACGCTTTCTGTGGATTTCGGCAGGTAAATAACGTTTATAATGTTAATAACCGGACTCTGGATTTGGTGTTAACATCGTTAGGAGTGGGCGATGTGCAGGTATTTGCGTCTGATGAGTCACTAGTAGACATTGACGTGCATCATCCCCCGCTAGCGATTAATGTAGCTCGGCCTACCAGGCGGGAAGGGGAAATAGACTCAGCTCGTGGTCAGGCTGATAATCTTAATATTAACAATAGCACTATAGCACATTGTGGCAAAAATAGATGGAACTTTCGTAAAGCAGATTATTTTATTTTATATCAGGAGTTGAGGTCAATTAATTGGGACATTTTATACACTATTAATAATGCAGACGAAGCTATTGTTCATGTCTATGATAAACTTTATCGTGTCTTTGACAGCTCTGTTCCGACAATAAATCGTAGAGTACGTAAGGTTGAGGGAAAATATAATTACCCTGCCTGGTATGCACCGGAGTTGATATATGATATCAGGAAAAAATGGATTCATCATAAATTATATAAAAAGACTGGCTCTCGGCGCGACTACGAAACATTTTCGCATTATCGTTCTCTAGTTAAATACAAAATTAAATTAAATTACGAGTTATATCAAAACCGATTACAATCATGTATAAAAGAAGATCCCAAGTCATTCTGGAAATTTATTAGATGCAAACAGTCCAAACGTAATAGGTCGGAAATATTTAAAGATGGTCAGGTACTGGATGAGGAGCAGTGTGCCGAGTCGTTCGCGTCATATTTTCACTCGGTATACAGCGGTGTGCGGCCCGCACTGGACGCGGCGGCGGCGGAGCGCGAGGCGGGCGGGGGCGCGGGCGCCGCTCGCGTGCATGTCGCTCAGCTGACGGCGGGCGAGCTGCGCGCCGCACTCGGCCGCATCAAGCCGAAACATTCGGTTGGCCCCGATGGCATACCACCATATATTGTTAAGGATTGCAGTTCCGTATTTGAAGACCCTTTGTTGTACATATTTAATTTATGTTTGAAGGAAAGTCATTACCCCGATGATTGGAAACTAACCAGAGTTATTCCGGTTCCGAAAGGTTCAGCAAATTCAGATGTCAGCGGATACCGACCGGTTGCGGTGCTCTCGGCTTTCGCTAAGGTATTTGAAACAGCTTTGTATACAAGTATTTATAACCAAGTGAGCCCCCGGCTCACCAATGCACAGCATGGGTTTCGACCAGGGAGAAGTACGGGGAGTAACTTGCTGTCGTTTGTGACGTTTCTAACGCCAGTCCTTGATGGCGGAGGACAAGTGGACTCCGCATATTTTGATTTTCGGAAGGCGTTTGACACGGTTGATAATGACGTATTGTTGACAAAATTTGCTGCGATAGGTTTCACCCCACATCTTCTAAGTTTCTTTGCAAACTACCTTAGCGATCGCAGGCATTATGTGGAATTTGCTGGGTATAATTCCAGGCCGTACTACACTTTTTCGGGCGTAAGTCAGGGAAGCAATCTTGGTCCTTTGGAATTCATAATTATGATTAACGATCTACCGTCTGTCGTAGAGGAGGCGCAATGTTTATTGTTCGCAGACGATCTGAAACTATTTCTGTCGATAGCGAACGTGTCTGATTGTAGGCGCCTCCAGCGGGATATTGACAGTGTAGTGCAGTGGAGTGTGTGTAATAAACTACATTTTAATGTGACAAAATGCGAGGTGATGAGCTATACCCGCGCGCGTGCACCACTCAACTGGCAGTACACGATGGATTCCAGGGTCATACCGCGCGTTACGTCAGTACATGACTTGGGTATTCTGATGGTGCCTGAATTAAAGTTTCGGAATCATATCAATGATGTATGTGGGAAATCTTTTAGAAATTTAGGATTTATCTTAAGGCAATGCAAGAGTTTCCGCGCTATATCAGTCATTAAAATTCTATTTAATGCGCTTGTTCGTAGTCGCCTAGAAACCAGCTCGATAATATGGAGTCCTCACGAGGCTAAGTATAGCTTAATGTTGGAAAAACTGCAAAACAAATTTGCTCGATTTCTCTACCATAAACAATACGGTGTGTATCCTTACTATCCTCTGATGTACCCGAGTCTATTTGTGTTAGGCATGGTGGGATATTGCAGACTGGATGTAAGGAGAAATGTCGCCCTAGTGAAGTACGTGTATGCGGTGTGGCGCGGGTGGGTGCACCACCCGGAGCTGCTGTGCGAGCTGCAGCTGTGCGTGCCCCGCGAACGCGTCGCCACTCGCCGCGCCACGCCCATGTTCCGCGTCCCAACGGCTAGGACGAATATGTTAAAGTTTTCCCCCTTGTCGCGGGCAATACGACTACTCAACTTGATCTCGGAACATGTTGATATATGTCATTGCAGCCTGCCGAAATTTACAGTAGTGGCCCAAAAATGCATTGAAGAATTTAAAATGTAATGTTTGTTGTTATATTGGTAAAATTTTAATGTTTTGTTTTATTTTTATTGTTTATTCTATGTGATATTTAGAATAGTTTAGTGTAATGCCGCCTTAGTTTTAAAACTGTTAGGGTATTATATTTAAGGTGAAATAAATAAAATAAAATAAATAAAATAAAATATACGCATAATATCCTTGTTCATTATCAAACGAGCTATTTGCTCGTCCCTGCCTTGGTTTTATGTGGTTTTGCTCTTCCGAGCTCATTTTATAAAAAAAATACATTACAGAGAATATTTTCCGTGTCATTTGGAGTAATTTATTCAGTGATATTTGATAAAATTTATCTTATTTGGCGCCAGATAGTTCATATTACTTATGAATTAATCAGTTGATTAAATTATCTTCATTTCAAAAAATCCTTTTGAGAGTCATTTCATCCGAATCTCACGGATGTTTTTGTCAATGCTAATGCATTTATTCATACTAGTGGTCGCCTAGCGGTCGAAATTCGACCAAATCAAGAAGAGAAAAAGTTTTTACCTCTATGATGATGTTATTCTGATAATTCGTGCACATTTAAATGTACGTATCTCTCAAAATCACTTATTTCCCCTGAAGTATATTCAATTACTAAAATCGTAAACTACAATAATTGCTTTGAACCAGCAATAGTAAATTATATATTTTTTTTGTACCTGAATGTTGTTATTGCAGATTGCTGCTACAAAACTTTCTTTATGCATATAATGATAGTCCGTGAACATTTAAACGTATCTTACTGCTACACAATTTGTATAAGCGCTCAGTATTTCACGTAGTATTCATCAAATAAATATTTTCTGTTTGACTTTCAACAAAACCACAATAAACAAATTTTTCTGATTGACATTCAACTATGTCTATAATAAACCAAAGAAACAATTTGACCAAAGAGTATGTATACGTGTACAAATTCTTGTGTATGCGTGTGTCAAATGCATGCTGGTTTATTTATTGATGTAATGTACTTTTTATGCATTATTATTAAAATCTTTTTTTATATATTAAATTTAATAGTAGGCCTAATATTAATATTATTGCCTCATTTAAAATTAATATTCTCTTTTAATATTAATATTATTACCTCATTAGGCGAATAAAACCTTTTTTTTATATGTCTATGTCAGAAGAACAAAATGAAAAAGAAAAGAAACAATTTGACACCAGAGTATGTATACTTGTGTATGGATGTGTGTGTGAAATGCATAGCAGTGTGTGTAATGTTTTATTTTTTGATTTAATGTACTTTATAAGCATTATTATTGAAAAATATTAGCATTCTCCACTTCTCCTACACATAAACTATAAGTGTGCCAAATTTTACGCTCCTGCGTCCGCGCAATTTTCGTAAAAAGGGATCCAAAGTTTTTGCATCACGTATTAATATATAGATTTTGTAGGTTGAGCATAATATCGTTATAAACTACTAAAATCAATTTTATAGTTATAAATTTATTTAAGGAAGATAAAGATCGCATTTGTGCAAAATTTCATCAGATTTCGCTTGATTATGCTATCTTTGAAAATGTCAGTTGGATAATTTGCAAAATTAATATTATACCAGAGACATTATTGAATATACCTAGAGTAGGATTTGGCTTTAAAATTTATTTTATTTTATGTTTTATAGGGTTAGTATTTAGGAATAGACTTATTAAATGACTTATAAATAATATGAATACTATATTCGCATTATCTGGTCAGGCAAATTCATACTTTACAATTGTTTCCAAATAAATATGATAGAATTTAGTACGATACGTAAACAAAATATGTTGTAGTGCCGTTTAAGATATGTTTTTTATGTAGAAGGAGAAGAAAGAAGTTGAATTGTCTAATATTGACGCGTGAAGTATCAGTTTACGGCAAAAAGTTGCGATGTATTTTAATTGGAAATGCATGCTATTTTGTATTTATGACATTACTTTATAATGATGAAATTGTAAAAATCACAATCAATTTGTAAAACAAAATTGTAAAATCATCGGAATTCCCGGATAACTTGAGTTTAGACTGCACTTTCTTTTTATTCTCTTATGTCCATCACATGATAGTCATTATATGATAGTAAGAGATTGCCTCGAGCGATACGACCGCTATTTGTGCCTTTAAGTTAAATATTCGTTAAGTTGTTAAGTTTTATATGGTGTGCAGAAACTTATAAATTTATAAGTAAACTTGCCTAACTACGGAAAAATAATTCATAAGGAATGTAAAGAAATACTAATTGATATATTACTAATGACAGCCGTATTTATATTTCAAAAGGAATTTAATCCAAAATCAATTAAACGTGTCGATGAGTCAAGCGTTAATTAGTAATTTGAGTCTGGCATAACAAATACAGTCATCGGACCTGCGATTCATTCTGATTATTTCTTAATAATTGCACATAATGATAACGATAAAAATACCTATCGATTAATGTCAATTAAGAATTATTGTGAATTAAGATTTAAACTGCGTTGATTTGTTTTTATACAATGAATGAAGTTTTTGTGATGATATTGTTTTATAATAATTCTTATTTAGAAAGTATTTTAAATAACTTTTCTTTAATGAGATGTGGGTTTACAATTTTTTTATTTGTAAAACACGTTCTAAATGATAACATTTCAAATATTATTCTTTCGTGTATTTTCCCGGCTTAAAAGCTTGCTAATTTATGCATTAAATAATCTTGCTCTATTGGGTTTTCTATTCATGATATTTCTGAGACGTTAACACACATTTTCAATATTAGAAAGAATAATAATATAAAAATCCACACAATACTAAATACAGACCCTTAAAAGATCGGTTCTCCAAAAATAAACATCGCCTACGTTTCCTATGACATTATTTTGAAAATTTATGCGTTTAATCTTAGTTCATTCTATTAGATTTATTGTGAATTACGCAGTCTCCATGTTTTGTTAAAATTTAATAATACATTGGTCTTCCATGGTTTCCTAAAGCCAGGATCAATACTATTAATTTGTTATTATTTGTCTCAATATAACTAACGACGTATTTATCTTAAATATTTATTACAACAAATTGAAAAATTGTTATGAAATAGTCGTTTGCATATTACGTAGGCACTTAATAGCCACCCAAAAACGTGGTCGTTTCAAACCAGTTTAGGCAGCGGCCGTTGTTGTGATGGTTCCATTAATTTATGTTCGGGACCGTGAAGGCAGCGGAACTTTCCGTCTACAAATATTTAGATTTGGATAGTTTTTATAGAAACCCGTTTTTGTACATTCCGCTTTAGGGCGAAGCGTGTGGACGCAGTTACTGAATTGTGACGGATTTATTTTATTATTCATTTGTAATTTACATTAGTTGGTCACATTATTTAATTCAGTTTAGCCTTAGTTTATATTGAGCTGATGTTTCTGCATTTTATAAAAATGCGTAGGTTCTATTGTATGCGTTCTTTTAATGTCCACCCCCTTTACATAATTAGAGGAAAGCTTTTTAACTTTCTCTACCGGTTTTCTCAGATATCAGTTAATGTGGAGATAGGGTATACAACGAAAAACCAACAGTAACACTGCCTAAAACTCTCGAGCACTGACATGCTTATGAGGAGCAGTTTTTGATGTCCAAGGACGATGAGGAATCGAGGAGTTAAGAAAGCCTCCATTAAAGTGCCTATTAGTAGTTGGCATTTTGCCAATTGTTATATAGAAGTAATATGCAGGAATTTATCAAGATGTATAATAGTTTTAAATTCCTAAAAGTTAGGCATTTTGCAATTACCAATATCTAAGTAATCATCTCAGCTTAATGAAAAATGTCTAAGGCATGAAATGATTTATATCTTGTATTCTACTTTTGCCTTTAAGGAATGTTTCTTTCAATTCCGGATACAGACCTTTCTTTCTGACCAGGATATAGATTGCACAATTCACATCTTCTTCTCCAAATTTGTCTAGACAAGCGTTCTAGACAAGCGTGCGCCTCAGTAATTATGGATACCAGTTTTGGATTTAAAAAAACATTGTAGCAGATTTAACTAACATTGCGCAATCTCCGAGGCTGCCCACGACCGACTGTTATTGATATTCATTAGTTTTGTATGATTAGTGGCCAGAATGGAATGTGAATCAACAGGAATTTTAATAGTTTGCAGCCTCCGTTTTTGACTAATAATAAGATTGTTATTACGCAATATATGTTTTTAAATACCCAATTTGTTTAGAGGAAATTAAACAACTTTGTGGCTTTCAACGAATTGAAATTAGTTAATTTACTCTTTTTACGAAATTACTCTTCCCTCTGCCCATACCCACACTTTTCTGCGGTCACGTTCAAAGATTATCTAATATAAATGATGACGCAAGTTAGAACAAAATTGGTACTTTGTACCCAATTTCAGCGAAATCATGTTTTGAATCTAAGAATTCACACATCATCTTTGGGGTCTTGCCATCAAGTATTTCAATGAACTTTTATTTAATCATACTTTTTCTTGTTCTAGATTCTTCTTAATGACAAATTACTCCAGAGCAACGACAACAGAGACGGTGATAAATTCGCTCTAGACCACAAAATCGCCAACGGCCAGAATAGCAGGGACGGCAGCAATAAGTCATGCTCTTGCTGACCAATCACCGAGCGCCATCGACGAAATGGCCAATCAGAACGCGTCAATTAACATACAAACAAACAAGCAAACCTTGGACCAATCACGTTACATTCCGAATTTGAAAATCCTGTTATTTAGTATTCTCGTGTACTAAAATTGCCTTTCAGTTTGTAAGTACTAATTCTACTTAAGTATATGGTCGTTGAGGATTATTTAAATTTATACTTTTAGTTGCTGTTTTATCTCATGCGTAATTTTTAAGACATTTTGAGCAAAGTTCGTAAGGTGTATTCGTAAGGAGTAATTACTAATGACATTAATGTGCCTGTATTTGCATCGAATTTATGTACAATAAGACATTGGAATGAGTAGAGCGGTTTGGTTCATCAAATAGACTACTGCAAGATGTCAAATATATTTTTGAATTCTGATAGCCAACGAATAACCACTTCCTTAAATAAAAAAAAGGATTTCATTTAGGGTATTCTGAAGTTATTTGCAATTCAGTAAGAACACTCAAAAGCAGTGGCTGTATATTTTGTGTTTATTATTAAGTGCAAAACCGTTCTACTCATACTATTTTATCTTACAAATGTAATGATTATTATAATTGGATATATGTCAAGTTATAGTGCCATCTACGGCTGGAGTCATGATTAATTAATACGTAATAAATATTGAAATGTTGTTTTATATATTGGAGCAGTCTTTGGGAAACAGAGAGGTAACCTGTACGGTACCATAAAATGAAATAACGAGCAATTAATTTATTTTCATTTTTCATTGAACAAAATATTAGATACATTTAAGTATTATTTATTATTTCTTTTATAGCGTAATGTAACGCTAATAGAACCGACTGATGCTAGCGATCAGTTCAGTTCATGCGCGGTTACAAAATTTATTTTGTTTTACATTGCTGGTTTCTGAAATATCATTATTAAAATGATAAGTTCAATACAAGATAATTTATGTATATTGTTTTTCTTTTACCTTTTATTTCGAGAGGTTTCCCATTTCATACTTTTAAAAATAATATATTTACTGAGTGTTTCCAAAGACAGTTCCTTGATGTAAAATTTAATATACACATGTAATGTTGATGATAAGTATTATCTACTTATTGTATGAGATGTGTGCGAGCTGTTATTGTACATTCAATAAAGTATTTAGTGAAGTATTTATTTTATTTCAAACCTTCCTACGACATAGACACTATGACGATTTCACACTCACTTTTCGAAAAGCTTAAACTTCAGTAAATTAATGGCACATCTGAACTTACTGTCAACACAATGAATCAAAAAGAAAATAAGTTACAATAAATGGTGATAGATTTTTCCCTGACTACTATTACCGTCAGATAAACGAGGTAGGTATAAAATACAATTTTGCCGTGGAAACAAGAGAGCGGTAAGTCAAATTTTTTTGAACTTACTGATTGGGAATGTACGTTAAACAAGCTTCCCATCTAAGTTTCATGAATCTACCTCAATTAGAAGGTAATTTAAAAAAATGTCCGCCTTTGAATACCCGCCCTCTCGATTACCCCGGTAGAATTGGTAAAACACTAAGCATAAATACGTAAAGACCTTACAATTCATAAAATCTATACTTTTATTTTCATCACCAATTCTCTCACATCACAAATTTCTCAACCATAGTTCAACTTTTTCCCTTACAATAAGTTTAGCTCTATTTATATTTATTCGTAACTGATCAATTTGATAAATCAACTCTACTTAACTCAGTCAATTGTATTGTTATTAGGTTTTGAATCGCTTTATAACACGCCGGTCGCCGAAGCGCTTAATGGGAATCCTTACACCTACTTCTACTTAATATAACAACTTTATAGATGTAATTACATTCTTTTATAAAAGAAATCCATGGGAACATTTTTTGTTCCAACAGAAGTAAAAGAATAGCCAGCAAACTCGTTTTGAATCGTCACTTAGAAATTCAATCTTGAATGGGATAATTGAACGATCCAATTTCAAATGCTTTTTTATAGATTACAATATAAGAGGCTTATTTCGGTGTGCCTGTAGTAGTTTTTAGGCCCATTTATATTTTAGTAACCATATGACGTCCTTACGTCAAGCGTCCAAGGCTGTAAAGGACGAAAACATTATAATATAGGGATCTTTGTCTAACATGCGTCATTGCTTATTACGCTATCTCACTTTTCATACCTGTCAATCTGTGAGCCTCATTAGTTAAATTTAATCGGAGGCCTTTTCAAACGAGAATTGTTAACTGTGGTTTAATAAGGATTAAGATTTTTTTTTTATATTGTAGTCTGCTAATACATTTGTAATAAGTAAGTTATTGCACTTGTAGTTATGAAATGAAAAAAATGACATTATGTGGTTGTATTTCTACGATTGGTAATTATAAAATAGCGTTTGTAATCCCTTGATTAGTACTGATAATAACATATTGTTAGCTTCTTTTATCATATCCTCATTTTCAGGTCAATATACCGGTGAGTAATGAGTACAAAACTTTTATTTATTGTTATGACTGTTGAGACAAGCATGCCAATAGCCTGATGGTAAGCAATACGTTAGCTCATGAGCAGTAACCAAAAACCAAACAGCATTTTGAATTATTACCATCATAAAAAGATTGCCATGAATATCGCGCTTTCTAATAGGTTTTCTCATAAATAAGTCGAAATAAAAATACAAAAATAAATGTTATATGAACTTAATGCAATAGATTTTTCTTTGAACAGTGTTAATAACGAATATCTTTTTTGTACTACACAATTCTAACGTGCATTTTCAAGCCGCACAACTAACGTTGGAACTCGGAAAACTTAACGCGCTTTTAGCCCTGTCCATATTATGTATATTTATGTCAATGCCCTTTACAGATTTAATAATCGGAATAAAGAATTTCAAATAATATATTTGTTTTAATCTCTGTGCACTGTATGACATCAATTATTTTAGTCCAGGTTCCCTAGAACAATTTTCATAATTGATTACTAAGAAGCTGATTTTTCGTGAGTAGAGCTTCCTTTCGACTAGACGCCCAACTTTTTCCTTACAGTAACGTTGGTAAATGGTAGCTTAGTAGGGTAGCAAGGATAAAACATGTCGATTTGACGAATTTTTAAAATTTATTAGCAACCGAATTTTCCTTTGTTAATTATCGAGATAATTATCTAAATAACGTGAAAAAATATTTGTCCTACAAAATATAAGGTTTTGTTATCGAGTCCCCCCTCTCCAACATGTATCATAAACAAGGTCTTGGAAAATAATTACTAAACAGCAGATTTTTTTTAATTGGTTAGCTAACATTTGTATAGTTTACTACCCACAATGTCCTACAAATTGCGTGGTATGTTATCTTGGTCCTACGCTCAAAAGTTGTAGTACTAATACTTAATGTAAAAATAATTACTATCAAGCTGAATTTGACAACTGCTATTGTAGTCTTATGCCTCCTCTACACGTCAACAGATGCATCTGCAGACGTAGTTTTCGGATGGGTGTTGCGATCGTCAAGTGGAACGCACGGTTAAAATAAAATAAGAGTAATCATTAAAATCTAATAAATCCCACCAACCGTGCATTCCACTTGATCGCAACATCCAATGGGGAAAAGGTATCAGGAACTACGAGAGAATTTTAGGTAAAACAAACACCCAGATCCAAAACAAAAGCCTGTGGTTCACACAAATATTTGTTTCGGTCCGGAGATCAAACCCGCGGCCTCTCGGTTCACAGCCGGTGTCTAACCAACTTTGCCACGGATGCTGTCAGTATACAAATATACTTTTTCAAGAAGGGTTAGGCAGAGGTTCCACTGAAAACTACTAAGACATCCGTGTCTAGCCTTATGTGTTTTATCTCACGATCTGATATCGTGACTCTATCGCCATATCGGGCACCAAATCCTGGCTCTGGGCTGAAAATGAATAAAATCGTCATATAGAAAATCGCCCGACCCTAGATTCGAGACATCAGCTTTACAATCTTACCATAGTAGACCACAATTGTTGTTTACTATACCTTTATCCAAGCGCATACGAATATGCTACCACGTGCCAAGTTATTGAATGAATACAATAACTTGAATTAAATTGTGTTATTGCAAAACACATGCCATTTGTCACTAATGAAGCTAAACATTACTTCATTCAAATTCCTTGATAAAAGAAACATTCGTACACAATTTTTGTATGCATCGAGTATCTCAATCTCTAAATAGTAACCTCATATATCTCAGTTTTTATCATGTTTAAACAATGATTCCTTTATTTAATTAGATTGTGTCTCTGAGTTGTCACAAGTAGCTTTCTACTGGAGATGCGTAGAAGATGTGATTGTTAAATTTAATGAAATTAAAGTGAATTTGTGCTTTGTATAAGTGTTTGACTAAACAATGGAGTTCAATGCGGTATGTTGTGCATAACCTATTCAATTGAAAAGTTATCTGTCTGCAATTTGTTTTGGTTCTCTTGTTCTGTGATTGGGAAAAACATTCAACATTGGTTTATTTGTAAAGTAAAACGCCATTTATTTTGTTTATGCGTTTATATAATAATTAACTGAATCATACTAAAGATAATCTTTGTCCAACCATTGTTTAAAATAAATAGGAATTTATTATTAGAATTGTCAGTCACTAGTATTTTATATGTTTATAAATAATAATAGTATCACTGCAAACAAAAAACAACATAAATATACTATATTTGAACATGTTATATATTAATAGTATGGTTTTAAGGTAAACAAAGAACTAGAAATAAACGAAGACACAACTGTGATTAAAATAAATAGGCTAAAAGTGTGGACTCCGGAAGAAAAGTCTTGGTGGAGAGGTAAAGTTAACAAACCACAAAACGTAATACTTAATAATAGTAAGTACAAATAACAAAATACTAATTAAAAATAAACTGTTTTAGAAATGAACATAAACAAAGTTATTAGTTATATCTATCGAGGCAAGATTGGGTCTAAACGTGTATATTTTAATGGCATTTTGCTATATGATCAAGTCCTTCCTATCATATTAAATTGACAAGACAATTTTAATACAATAAACCTGATGGTAATCCATGGTTATTCCATGAGGATATCCATGAGTTGCTATGAAAGCTTCTCCACCTTCAACACACATCATTGCAGTACAAATCAATTAAAACATTATCATTATTAGCCCCTCCGCGTCTGCAGCTGAACATAGGCCTCTCCTATGGCACACCACAAAAACATTATAAAAACAAAACATAATATGTATGAGTAGATAGATCAAGCTAATAATACATAATTATAATTAATATTACACGTATTCGGGATTATTCATAGACAATTTTAAAACGTATTTTAGTAATCGAAAGTTTTGTCTTCTTCAGTCAAACTGAACTCAAAAGTTATTCGAAAGGGACAAAACATTCTATTGCTAAATAAATTTTAAAATTGCTCATTAACATGGCTGATTTCTTTGTTTGTGATTGCACTGCATCTGATGGTTAGCGCAAATGCTGTCTAGGCAGTGCAGAGTATCGAATGGCATCAGATGGTAGTCCCATGTCACTCGATACAATAAGGCGGTCTGCTAAGATATGCTACTATGGTTTATGTATATTCAAAATTTTAGTTTCAGGATCAATAAAGGAAGGCGAATTCGCCGCAGTAATAGGACCAAGGTGACTTTCTTTCTCATTGCCTCATTATTCCTACAGCGTTCATTTTCATACCCACTTATATTTCTAGTGGTGCAGGTAAGACGACATTTCTGGTGTCGTTGGCTGGTAAATGTACCTTGCCGTCGGCAGGTGGCGTGACGGTAAAGGGTAGAAATGTCAAGCATGTACAAGGAGCCGTTGAGATCGTCCCACAATTCGAGGTGTTTATGGACTGTCTGCAAGTTTACGAGCACTTGGTTTTCATGGTGAGTGGACTTGGTATTTTCTGATGTTTTATGAAAGTGGGGATGAATTATAGTAGTATATCTATATTCTGGTTGGCTTTGGAACGTACTAACTAAAAAAAAGGACAGATTTTGAAGTGCAAAGTAGTGTTCCAGTACTTGTTATTGTACCGTTTCGCTCATTGGCAAAACATGATTTGTTGTATAATTTTTCCTGAAATGGTTAATAGTTAATATGAAGAATAAATAAAAATACCTATATTTACAAGGCACAGAAAAAATATCGTCTAATTTTAGATATACGATGTTGGCAAATATGCCTATTTAAAATTACCTCGTCGATTGTTGATTAAAATATCAGTATCTTTTCAGTTGAGCCCAGCATTGAACATCATATTTTACCTGTCCATGATAATAGTTAAAAATGATATTGCTATTAACTTGAGAAGTGCGTGGTTTATATATAAAGCTTGTGCGAATATGTTAATTTCACACGCAATCCAAGGCGTGGTCAGCAGTACCTACTGCATGGACGAGTGTCATTGGTCTGACTGGATGTTGTAACCGCCTTCCAATGTTTACTTCATATTATGTAACACTTATATTACCTCAAAGGTTCCGAAACGATTATTTTTACTTTTGATATTAGACTAGGTTTCGAAAAAACATGAAATGCAGTTCAAGTCTAATACTATAGTCAAGTAAAATACTATAACAAAATTATTATATTGCATACATAATTTACATTATGATATCGATTTTAAAAATATATTTTAAAGGCTTTGTCACATATAAAACTTATTTATTGCAGCGACTGGATTTATATCGCTACTTTGCATTGTATTGGGAATGCTGAATGTCTAACTGTTTTAGTTGTCTTCGAGTAAACCTCAAAGTGGCCCATGTCTGCACCTTAAAAAGCTGTGAATTTATATTATTAGTTCGTTGTTAAATACTTGCACTTGTAAACTGGTTACAGTAACCACCAACAAGGTGGACGGGCGACCTGGCTAAAGTTGCAGGAAGTCGCTGGATGCAGGCCGCTTCCTACAGGTCGATGTGGAGATCCTTCGGGAAGGCCTGTGTTCAGCAGTGGACTTCCTGTGGCTGAGATGATGATGATGATGAAACTGGTTACCATGCACCTAATAGAAATTTCAGTACTGTCACGATAAAGTTTCGGTTTTCTAACACCGATTTAAATGACGGTGTCAATCTTTATGAATCCCAATATACACTATCAGATCTTAGAACACGACATTACAGTGTGAATTACTATGAAGCGTATGAACCCACCATGAATTTTATTTGAGCGGCCACAAATGTGCTAATGACAACAGAAGTATGAACTGTTGGGTTATAAAAAAGGTTAAATTAATTTATTTTTGTTTCAGATGGAAATGAAACTAGGCAACCATAAGAAAGCAGACAATAAGGCGATGCTTGACTCGTTAGTGGAGGATCTGATGTTGAAGGCGCATTTGAGGACGCCTATTAGAGCATTATCTGGTGGAGAGAGGCGATTGCTGTCTTTAGCTACTTCGGTAACATATTTTCCTATACCATAGGCCTAGTAAAAAACCATCAACTTATTTAATATATCAGAAATATAATTCAGCATGTTAGTTTTGATTTAATTACCATTGAGAGGAGTTAGGCGGATTAGTGGACTTACCATATCATTAGTGGATATACCATAGAAAATCGTATCAATCGCTATGGTGTGCAGGTTTCCTTACGATGTTTTTCTTCACCGTTAGATCCATAATTCTGCCGCCAACCCGCCAGCGTGAAGGACAATGATTTATTAATTCAGTATTTTCGATTGTAGAGGATGCCCAAGCCCTGCAGTGAGACGTTATGGGCTGATACATATACATAACTACTTTTTTCTTTACAGTTACTCTCCAACCCGCAAATTCTGATATGCGACGAGCCAACCACAGGCCTAGACAGTTACAACGCACTATTAGTTATAGGCGTTTTGAGAAAACTGTCCTTGTCTGGCAAAGTTGTGATTTGTTCTGTACATCAACCGTCCTGGGACCTGTTTAAAGAGTTCAATTCAATACTCCTAATGGCGGAAGGAAAATTATTATTTCACGGATCTCACGAAGAGTGCAAAACGCTGTTTGAATGGTATATTTATCACGGGATTTTACATATTATTTTAATTTTAAATCAGTATTTAAATGCAATTAATAAGAATTATTTGTATGCATTGTTTCTTGAAACAGTTCGTCCATGAACTTTGTTTTTCTTCCATTAATGTCAGGAATTAATTAAATTCGGTATTCACAAGTTTTACGCGATATCTCCTTTTTAATGAACTAAGAATAAAGATATATTTTAATCACACATATGTAAAAAAAAAAAATTAAGCTACCTTACTACAGTAACTTAGTAGGTATATAATATAGAGTATATCACGACTGCGACCGAAAACGAAGGTAGTTTTAGATAATTATGAGTAGTGTAATATAATAATTAATGATAGAATATATTGATTAATAATGGTAGTTTTTCAAAAGATAAATAACATAGATATAAAAGAATAATTTAATATTGTTAGTAGAATATGATTATCTGAATAAAGGCTATTAATAACACACAATACGTCTGATGTACAGGAATTACGAAAAACATTCCGACGACGCGCCGTATATACAAGTTAAAATGAAAATTAATATGGTGACCGCAATAAAATTTGACTTGATGTAGAAATTTAACCCATGGCGATCTTACAAGTTACAGCATAGCCATCTTCTTCTGACCTTTAACTCACGGCGTGATAGAGGCTACACAAAAAGTCAAACTTTTCATTAAATATATCATTGCTAAAATTAAATTATGAGCAAATATTTTCAACGTAAACACAATTTTGAGCACCTGAAAAATAATAAAATTACCAAGAATGCCATTAGAATTGTCAAGATGCAATTAAATTAATCTATTAGTGTATGTTTATTTGATGTACAGCATAAATCTGCGCTGCCCAATAAATTACAACCCAGCAGAGTTTTATATACGAGCACTGTCGAACCGCCACAGAGATTCCATAGAAAAGTTTTTGGAAAGTAATCAAAACAGGTTTAAAGAATGTGAATTGAGTAGTTCCGAGATTCCGGACAAAGGTGCCGTCAAAATGTGAGTATGATAATGCGGTTTAATTTATGTAGTTTTAACTGCCGAGGTAGTCACGGGGAGAATTAAAAACTAATCATTTCGGTGGAAGGGCAATGTACAGTTTTGTAAAGGTTTTATGTCAAATCAAAGTTGGTCAACGTTTTTTCATTCAAGGTTAGTCAATTTGTGTGGTCGATTTTAAAAATTGTATTATTAATATGGTAATGTATCTTTTTAATGAAATACGAACTCCTGTTACATGTATTTATTGAATGTATATTTTAAAAGATAGTAACGGGCTTCTAAACAATAGTTTCTCACAATGTTCTATAATATGCGTTCATACTGAATGAAGTCAAGCTGCGACTTCTGTTTTGTAAACTGGTTTTGAAAAGAGCAACAATAGAGTTCCATGGCCAATCTTCGCTGATCTTTTTTCCTCTTCTTCTAAATATTTTAGAAACTGCCTTTCGAACCAAATGGTTAAAATATGCAAGTGACTGAATCTAAAGTATACAGTTGATATTGTCATATGGTATTTAATTTAACCCACCTGTTTCTTATCACCTCGTCATATTATTGTGCGAATTTTCAAAAAAAACCATGTTTGTTTTTTATGACAAAAATCGTGATTTCATTGTTCACTATTTTTGGCCACCTTGTATACATATGAGTATTTTTACCGCTTAGCTATGGCTTACATTAAATAACACAATAGGTATGCTAATAACATTATGTAGATGATAAAGATCCAATATTTTTGGAGCCCCATAAAGTTTACAAGCCATTTAGCCCGCTAAAATGGTTACTAGTGAGACATACATATGGGATGTAAAATAATAATAATATTTCAGATCACAAAGAAATTGGTGCAAGCAAGTGCAACTTTTATTATGGCGGTCTTCGTTGACTTTGAAACGGGACATGAAGGAACATTTGCTGCAATTGTTTTTGTCTGTGGTGAGTAACATTAAACATACATATCTTTGATTAGATTAGTTTTATTGTACTTAAGTTTATGATTCGCGTGGTGTCAGATAGCTAAGGACATTCATCTCGGTGATATCTGCCTATAGCTAAAAAAGCATTTAATAAATAATATATAGGAATCTACTTTGAGATCAATAAAGAATCTATTCGGAGCGATATTTGCTAGTCAACGGATAATGCTCTGACGATTGCTCAATAGCAGGACATTGCTCATAATAGGACAACGAGGTGTTTCTTTGTGACAGTAAATGGACTTGCAAAAGATGGATAGCAGAGTCATTACCGGCTACCGCGAGAAACTAACTCATACTATCACCAGCCCTATTATTAATAACCAAGTGTGCCAAATATTGGCACCAACATTTAACAAATGATACTTGAAAGAACCCTACGTTGGGCAGTGGACTCCCTGGAGTGAAAATGACAATGACGTTTAATAAAATTGTTTAACCTTCCTAAAAAATCGCTGCGTCACTGTTTAAATTAAGTGGCAACTTATCAAAACGAATACAAGTGCATGTTTACTGTCTCTTGATTTTGATCGTAAAGATAATTATTATTGACTCGGGTGTTGTGTTTGTAAAAGATTTAGCTTTATTGTGGTGGTATTATTGGCGACTGGCGTACGTGTGAGGTTTTATTGGTGTTTACTATCGTAGTAAGTGAAAGCAATGAATGCACTCGACAAATAAAAAATATTAGTTTTTAGTGAGGAAGATAATGTATCTTTAATACATTTACATTACTCGAGGTCTTATTAATAGGCTCATTTTAAAAATATATTTTTTAAAAATATTATGTTTTCTAATATCAGGTATATTATTTTAATATTAATACCAATACTATTTACTAAAGTCATTGTCGCCTTGTTGGACTTGTAATTCTGGTTTACATTTCTAGTCCCAATAGTTGATCCATTTTGATGAGTTTCGATTTCAAAAATTGAAATGCTATTACTGATATTTCTCGTTCATATTCCTAGAACCTCGTCTCTATCATATTTGGAACAAAAATACTCCTAGCAAAATATGGATCGCATTATTATCACCTTTACCAACCTCTTCCATGATTTAGTCTTGATTATGATTTATTTTTCCAAGATTTAGTATTGATATATGCCTGAGCTAATCAAAAATAACTTTTCAGGTAATGTCATCTCTCGTCATAGGGACATGCTATGTCGGCATATCAGGCTACACCCAGCGCGGAGTGCAAGATATAAGAGGCTTCCTCTGGTTGATGACCAGTGAAGTGTCCTTTAGCTTGTCATACAACGCTTTATACGCTTTCGACGCTGAAATAGCACTGTTCAAGCGAGAAGCTGGCGTTTATTCCTGCTCAGCGTATTTTGTCAACAGGTTTTTGAGTTTTGTAAGTAAGAAATGTGATTTTATGGCAGTGGAGTAAGGGAAAACGGGACATTTGAATTTTTGTTTATAAGATTTCTATAAATGACACCTAAATTACTCTACTTATCCTATAAGGAATATATAGGAAAAGTTTTTCTTTCTCTTCTAACATTGCCATGCACTTGCAGGGTGCCACGATTATGCACTGCTTGAATTTGTAAAACTTGTTTATTTAAAATTTGTGGAAATAAATTATTAAATAAATAAATATAGTAATTTGCATTAATTCTACATTTTTTTTATAAAATATTCAGTAACTGGGCTCTAATGACTGAAAACATTGCAATTTGTATTGGAGTCTCAAGCATTATACAACAAAGCAGTTAAATGAGAATAGCTATTACATTTTATGTCACTAACCAATATAATTTCGTAATTGGTAAGACAGGAAGACACAAAATATACCTACATTACACTTTTGCGAATTCGAAGCGCAGGCAATAATCGATGCCGCGATTAGACATAACTTTTATTGCATTTGTAAAGCTAATGTAGAAACCCCGAAGTTCAAGGATACTCTCGACGGAATTAGTATTTGAAATCAGGTTTAATTCATGAATACATAAGAACTGAAAATATCTCGGTAGTGTCAATAAATTACATTGATGGAAATGATAAAGATATTACATAGTGATTTGATAGCTGAATATAATAGAAATTTGAATATTTTAAAGTGTATTTAGGTTTTATGTAAATATATTTTTGAATCGTACGGATCGCCTATGTTGATTACTTGCTATCTTATCAAAAATTCGTATAAACTAAGGAAATATTTCACTTAATGAAGTTGTTTTTTGATAAAAATTAAATTAAAATAAGAAGTTCCATTACATGAAAGTATTTTTATATAGTAAGCAATATATCTTCAAAAAAGTGTTTAACAAGCTAAAATTATCTCTCTCATATCTATGGTATTAATTCGAGAATGGTTAATAATTCTAGTATTTTGTTAACAGGTACCTAGGTGTATAGTATGGCCTATAACCTTAGTGTTTCTAGCTACATTATCAGTGGAGCTGCCAAATCACTTTCTGACAGCGTTCCAGTTCGTTGCAGCTTTAATTGTTGCTGCATTTGCTTCTGTTGCTTATGGTAATTATTGTATAGTTAATATATATTTTAATTGCATTGTTAATGTTATGAAATTTGTATAAGAAACTAGGAAAAGCCGCGTATCCATGTTGAAATATAATTGTTAAACCTCAAGGAATCAAGTTTGCTGTAAAGACGCGGAGTGGGACTTCCGCATAATTTACTTTGTCGCAGCAATTAGTTCCCAATATTATTGTGGGTGCGTGGTGATTGATTATCAATACACACATGACTCCGAAAAGTCAGAGGTGTGCCCTGGGATTCGAACCCGCGACCACCGTGAACATGTGGGCAGCCGCGTCTAGTCCGTTTACCAACAGGCCACCACGCACTAAAACGGTGAAGGAAAACATCGTGAGGAAACCTGCATACCATAGCGATTTATAAGAATTCCTATGGTATGTAAGTCGCCAACCCGCACTAGGCCAGCGTGGTGGACTATATGGCCTAACCACTCTCAATCGTATTCTCGATTGTAGAGTAGGCCCGTGCCCTGCAGTGGGACGTATATGGGCTGATACAGTACAGTACAGTATAATTGTGGGTAAATTGTAAAATATATTAATGAGATTAAAATTACTGTAAGTTCGTAACGCATTGTTCATATTATTAATTCACCAAGGATACCATTTTAATTTCATTTGTTTTTTTTCTATAGGTCTCGTATGTCTGCAATATTTACTTCTTCAGGAGTAATGGGTGATGTAATGCCTTGCGCTGATTTGCCGTTATTCCTAATGTCGGGAGCGTTCCTGAGATTAACATCCATACCCGTCTGGCTCTACCCACTCAAATACGTGTCGCATTTCTACTACGCAATGGACGCCATCAGCAATTTGTACTGGAGGCAGATTGATTATATTGGTATGTTTTCTTCCTTCTATTTAGATTGGTAGTTATTGTTTTATATTTAGTCATATTTTTCATTATAGAATTATATTTGTTTGAAAATCTTTAAATAGTTTACTTAAACGCGCCTGTATAAGCTCCGCCATACAAAATGCGTCCATAGGGGCCAATCAGAGTATTTTTGATATAGAGGGAGCGCTGTCATACATTCGTATATTGAAAAACGTAGATATTTTCCTATCGTAATGTTGGTAGCGCTCATATATTAGTGAAAATTGAATTAATTAATTCCCTTATAACCGAAGATATATTTAGCTATTACCCTTTAAAACGAGTTTGAGTGGAATTAAATTGCCCTAAACTATTGATTTTTACTTTTGTTTTCCAAGTAATTCATGTATGTTGGACAACCTGTCAAAGATCAGCCAGTAGGTGGGACAGAAAAAGGTGGCCCGGCGCTACCATTTTATCTACGTTTTTGAAGAGTACCAGTGCTCCAATACAACATCCACCAGTAATGTAACAAAAGACAATATCTAGCCTACTTACCAGATTCTCGTTACTGACGCTAGATTGCCGCCACTGAAGTGTATGGTAACCTATTGGTTCCTACTCATCACTGACACCAGATTTACCACCTAAAAAAGCTGAAATTACACGACAACCGACCAGAACGGTGGACATGGGCCTTTAAATATAAGCATTATATTAGACGTATCACTTGCACTAGATTTTCCACTGAACCAACTGAAAATAAGCGTTTATCCACTAGAACCGCGGAGCGCGCGTCACGCCTTCGGAAGCGTTCACGAAACTGTAAACTACCCTCCATTGAATTATATTTTTCATAAAATACAAATATGAGTATACGGAGTGTTTAAAATACTTACGCTTTCTTGGTACATTAATAAACTATTTTAACCTTATTTTAATGTAAATACGGGACTACAAAACATGAACTGGTGTGATTTAATAATTATATGAGTTTCTCAAAATTTACCTTATGTATTTCTTGAGAAGTCTTGCTTTTATTGTTTGATTAATAAAAATCTTATGTAAATGTTTATACTACTTTACACATTTTTATTTATACCGGGTATCTCAAGACTGCTACCGAAAACGAAGCCGGGTGGTAGTTTTAGTGACTACAAACACAATGCAACAAAAAAATTTCGCAAAGAAACGCGACAGTGATTTTTTATGATTTTTTAAATATCGTCATTTTTGGATGGTAAATCCATAGTTTTTGCTAAAATAATAATTTAACCACTTTTATACCTTAGATTATTTATAAATAAAAGGGTATACACTATTATTTTAGGAAAAAATGTATTTTCCATCCAATATGGTCATAGGAAAAAAATAACAAAAAAAAAATTGTCGCTTTCTTTTGCAATTTTTTGTGTTGCATTGTGTCTGAAGTCGCTTTAACTACCACCCGGCTTCGTTTTCGGTATGCAGTCTTGATATACCCTGTATAATATACTTAATTCTTTTCTATAAATTATGTGGTTAATTCAGCTTACTATTTTGCAGATTGTCCGTCGAATTCTACGTCTATGTGCATCAAAGACGGACCTTCAGTATTACTAGAGAATGGTTATTCTGAAAACTTTATATTTCAAGACTGCCTGGGGTTGGTGCTAATATCTATACTTTGGAGTTTATTAGCATACTGGGGGTTGAAAAGGGAAGAGAAAAAGGGATATGCGTACTGATTGTTTATGTTATGTATTTTTATAATTTGTTGTACATATACTTATGACTGAGACAATTCTATTTATTTCATTATATACTACTTCGATAACTTTCCCTCCTCAAACATCCGATAGCAGAGAGCAAGTATTACATAATACATACAAAATTAAACTTGAAGTATAAAAAATATATAATAATTTAATAATATAATCGAACAAAAATAGAACTAGATTTGCCATGTTATAGGCCGGATGTCATTTATAAGCAAATCTAAAACAAATCATAATATTTAAATTAAGATTTCTGTGGTCCAACTACTGCTACTTCTGAAAATTATGTAAGTATAGATCTGAATAATTAAATCACTTTACTGCTGAATCAATTTTTTTCTGCATTGTGTACGAAATAAAACACATCACTTCATGTTGTAATATTTAATATCAAGCTTTAAGATCGATAACACATGCTCAAACGAATAACTATCCTTATGTATTTTGGTAACAAGCGTTCTATTTATATAATAGCTACTTAGTCACGGTTGAAGTAAAGTAAAACGTGGGATGGTTGTGTTATAATTATACCGTCAAACCAAGGCCAAACTAGTTTTGGGTCGTCACGCAAGGTCCATGGGTATGGAGAAATCTTGTACACGCTTCTAAATCTTTTTTCTTAAGAGCACGAGGTTATGGAACTAATTATGTTGGATGTATGTTTGTTTTTTGAGAGATACAATAAGCTGTTTTTGATAAGTTACTTAGTTTATTATAGTCTATAACCTTCTTATTTTCCTGTTTGTTCCCGACTTTTGTAGTACTTTGTGATTTACCTGAAAAACTTATATGATGTACTTGTAAAGTAATTTCTCTAACAGAATGTCCAACGAGGTAAGTTATTGTTTCTTTTTATATGGATTCATATTCCATAATTTACGGTTCTTGTAATATAGACATATGAGTTTTATGTGATTTATCTTCGGTTTCCTAAACGCCATTGTAATACAGTAATATATGGACTGAATAAAGCTATTCTTCTTGAATTTGTTTTATATTCATATGACTCATTGATTTTATTATAGTGCTTCTACATGTTAAAAACACAATAAGCTTTACAACACAATGTAAATAATTTGACCGGATGATGTTATTTGAATATTAAAGTCCAAATTCCGACCCACATCCATGTCATTATTTAAACTCATGTCTATATTGAACAAATATTTATATAAATCCAACTAAGCAATAAATAACAACGTTTGGTTTAAATTTATGGACTAACTAAGGAAATAATAATTAAACATAGGTGTTTGAAATTGAATAGACAGTAAGAGGAACTATTTCTTAATAGGTATTCACTAATCAATTAAATGAATGAATTGGCATTATTGTTCTTAATCCTGAGATGTTGAAATTATTCCTTTCTTCTTCGGATTATGTCGGCCAATATCAGGATTCCTCTTTTATACCTAATATTCTACACTTACCAAACATTACCTTAAGCTAACTGCAATATAAACCACTATATTGCAACTAAGTATATAATATATTCCATCCAATGTTTGTTTATTTTTATCATCTCCCTCCATAGTGCTATAATCGCTTGATAAATGATTGTATTCAACGATGGATCTGCGTGGGCCTAAAAACAATTTTACTGACCGTGAAATCCATTCAAACTTTGATTGATTAGTAGTTTTAACTCGTTGATTTATTGATACTTACTATAGGATTGTTTTGTTAATGTTCTGTGATGACATTTATATAATTGTGACATTTCAATAGAATTTATTTGGGTATATCTTACCATTATAAATATTCATAAATAGTTGGTGAATGGTGATACTACTAGGTATAACAAATTCCACGACTATGACACATTTTTCTAAAGTATCCACGTTGTTGTATTTTTAATTCATTTAGATATTACATGTATTTATGAATCATAGGATCCATTTTCACACACTTACTAAATTATTGTCTTATTTTTATATATATACCTCCTCTTCGGTGACATAAATCTTTTTAATAATATTGCGCAATCTAAATAAGTACTACTAGTTTAAAGTATGCGCATTTTGGAAAATTACCGAAACCGGTCGTCGGAAGACCGTGAACCAAGTTGATTATCATTAAACTGGACGGTCTGTCTCTTACGGAAAGCAATTTCTTGCTAATTTATCCTAACATCTGCTTATTTTGTTTATGTTTGACGAAAGATCTACTCAATGGGTGTTAGAATAAGATATTAATTTATACAGCTATTATAGTTTTGGTAGTTATATGTATCTGCCTGCTGACTGCCTCGGTGGCGTAGTTGTACTAAGGACCGGTTACAAAGCTGAGGTCTCGGGTTCGAATCCCGGGTTGGGCAAAGTGATATTGGATTTTTCTATTCATTATCAGCCCAGAGTCAGGAATTTGTGCCCGATATGGCGATAGGCTCGCCACCTATCACATTGTGGGACGGAACATCCAAGGCGAAATGTGGGTGTCCTGGCACCTCTGCCTACCCCTTCTGGGATATAGGCGTGAGTTTATGTATGTATGTATGTAGTTATATGTAATAAAATTTATGAGAATGGTTGATTCTTTCGACTGTAAATACTCGTAACTTATATTTATATATTTAAAATCACAGTTCTCTGTTTCTTCTTTGTGATGTTTGCTGTCTGTTTTATTTCAAATATGTACATCGTGCGCCTGAAATGGCAACCTCCTCCAGTTATTAAATTATTGGTACAATTTATTTGCGATTTATATAGAAATCATCAATGTAACTAAAAATTACGTCAGTAAATTTAATTTTTGTAAAGGGTTTTGAATGGACAGTTTTATTCAGAAAATACTATCTTTGAATAACGACAAATTAAAATGTGCAACATATCACCATGAAATGTTTTAGAGCGCAATTACTGTCTAATAAACATATTCCAAGTTAGGCCCGTTAATCACTTAACTCTTAATATTGGCAACCGATTCAAATATATTGTATATAGAAAATAATAACTAAATCGCGTCACACCCTAATAATTGAGGCGAAAAAAAAAAACAAATATTGTATTCATCGATTTTATTGTGATGTACCAATCACTGGTTTTACCAAAAACCAGTGTCTATTTATACTTTCAAATATGCGTCGTAAAATTAGGAATTTAAACAATAAAGGCCAATATACACCGTGCAAGATTCTTAACCGTAGCTTACAATACAATTTAAACATGAAATGATATCGTGGAAACAATGTGAATATATTTTAACTTTGCTTGGCAAAGTAACTATCACACCTGTCAATAAATGCGAAACCGTATAGAAAGAATACCGAGTGGCAACAGATTGTCATCTCTTGCCGAGTTTGGCACAATTATGTGGGCCTACTCATCTGATTTTATACGCTGCGATTGGAGAACCTAGGAATTAAGAAAGAAGGGAACACATTTATAAGCCAGCAAGCTGTCCCAAAATGATAATTACAAATGTCTTTAAACCAAATATTTGTCAAATTATTTACACCTTGCACTTTGATTATTCCCTTAAAGTTATTTTATGTATGGCAAGAAACTTGCACAGTGTAAAAAAACCTTAACTAAGTGGGCGAGAACATTGGAGTAAGTTCCCGAAACTGGTTCCGCGTGGATAGAAACGTCGAGATGGTAGACAGTGATATCGTAGCTTTTATAAAAACAAAATAACATTCTTCCGGACCGCTAATGGAACGGATCAATGACTTTTGACGTTAATTGGTCTATATTAGTTCGTGGGTTTTATAGTCCGACGAAGAGAATTCCAAATGTGAAACATGAAGTTATAATGCGAAGACTATTCTCAATTTGTTGTATTAATTAAATATTCTCTCTAAGAATAAATTGAAATTAAAGTACTTTGTTTACGTTACACTACAACTGCTATTCATACTGAACATAGGCCTCTTCTCTATCGCACCACTTTTCTCAGTCCTGCGCTTATATCATCCATAATTTTATCTTGTGGTCTGCCTACCTTCCTCTTGGCGTCACTAAGCCACCATTCTGTTACCGCTTTAGTCCACCTGCAGTCCATTTGTCTGGCCAAGTGTCATGACCATTTAACTTTCAATTACACATATAAAAAATACATGAAACACATCCATATAACAATATATTCCATTTCACACATTGTTACTTACAGAGTATAACAATAAACACATATTCAAAGTCTTTGTAAACAATATAATTATTACAGTAAATTTATAGGATGCAGGCTGCTTCCAACAGGTCGATGTGGAGACCCTTGGGGAGGCCTATGTTCAGCAGTAGACTCCCTGTGACTGAAATGATGATGATGATTCATAATCGAAAGTAAACACGCGGAATCGTACATTCGATACACATTTCTAAATGTCAGATTTACCGACGTTTATCATAATATTATGTTACATATTTAAAAAACGAGTTTTAAGATCACAGGAGATATAAAAAAATCTTTAGAAATAAATCTGAAATGATGCATTAAGAATAAAAAATGGAATATATTACAACAATTTTTATTCTGTCGTTTTATTGATTCGGAAGGACAAACTACGAAAAATAACATTAAAGATATATGTGGCAAATTAAAAATTCTTTCGAACGGGAGAGTTTAATTGATTTTTAACCCTGTAGGAATTGAAAAACATAAAATTACGTATAAACATAAAACATTCATAAAAAAATAATATGGAACAGTCCAAAACGATGAGTAATAAAATAATTTCCCCACAGCTGGTGGCCTAACAAACTTCTTTATTTGACACAGTGAATATTTTACATGAGAGCGTTCGTGACGCAATTGGTTAGGCTGTGAAACATGCGGTCGTGGGTTCGACCCCGCATCGAGAATAAGAATGTGGGATCCACATAAATAATTTCGGGTCTGTATGTTTGCGAGACCAAAAAGTCTCTAGACATTTCTGATACCCTCGACAGTACTCGGTCTTATAGTGGAGTTAGGGCTATTAGACTGTTAGGTAAATTATTACTTTTCTTTATTTCCTTTTTAATTGGTTTAGTTGGGACAAAGTAGGTATTGTTTTTCAGCTTATTCAAACAAATGATTTTTTCGAGTACAATTTTTTACTTAAAACTATCCTTATTATAAAATAATGGTAATTGATACAAAACCATTGATATTCATAGTGCTGAATTCTATATGTACCTTAACAGATACGAATGTGGACAATATATTGTCACATTATCTTTCATCATTTAACTTTATATCCTATAAAATATATTATTTACCATTTTCATAAAATTATTAAAATATGCTAAATACACTGTTGTTATTCTAATTTATTTTGCTACTTAGAGTTAAGTCCATTTGGGGCGCATAATACAACAACTTTCAATGTTTGCGTCATTTTTAAATTTAAATTATGCGCCTATATGTTAAAACTAAGATTAACCTTTTAAAATGGAAAATTACACCATAGTCTCGTTATCTTAAAAATCGATGTTGTTAAGATTAGCTTATCTTATTTGGGATATAGTTACATTATTTACATATGAACAGATATTCAGACTGATATTTATGATTTGTCAAGAAACTAGTTTATAAGATATCGATAAAAAATCAAATTTAACATCCTTTAAAATAACATGCAATACTGTGTTGTAGATTCAAAAGTTTTATATCTTTTATCGGATGGTGGAAATATGACGAAATTAATTGATTATTAAAATATATTAAACGGCATAGCAACTGAATATTTCTAAGCTAGATCATTATGTGACACATTACTTCTTCATTTAGTTGTTATCTTCAGCTATAATAATTTAAAGTATTTTGATTTGCTTTTAGCTATCGAGTTTTAGTTTAATGTCTTCATTTCTCCACCATTCTACATTTTTTACATAAAGATTTTTATCATAACCATGTACAAATCGATATTGCCAACCGCATGTCAGTAAACAGGGGTCCTCTTGCTTCTCCTTACTACCATAGTAAAGGCAATGAGGTTCATACCGAAATACATGACTACAAGACAAGCGCAGTTCCTCCAAAAATTTCTATCTTCGAAGCCAAACCTGTCTAAAACTTCAGCGCCAGTTCTGATGCAAGGGGTTCCAGCAGCGTCGATGCAGCTGATGGTAGTAACTAGATCCCATTGTAGGATGGAGATGGACTCGGTCCCATAGTAGAACCCAGAGATGTACCGCAGCCACGAATAGTATGGAGAGGCGCTTGCCAAGTTCAGATATATTCCGGAGAACATTAATCCTATTAGATCGAACGGGACTGCTATAAGAGCTGCGGTCTCCATTTTATCAAATGTCGCCGATAGGAACGACCCTGAAAAGTTATGTTTTATGAATAAAATAATACTTTTATTAAATATGTGAGTATGAATACAATACAGATTTTCATAAATGTCCAGGTAAGAATCTTGTACCGTGTAAAACAAAAAGGTAAATTAATTGAATTATTGTTATAATACAAAGTATCATAATCTAGTTTCGAAATAATTTGATTAACCATATTATTTAGTATAGGTTGTAACTCGGGCAACACAAATGGAGTGAAATTGATATCCAATCATTAGAAATGGATCCTCCATTTACAATTTACAATACCTTAATTATAATAACGCAATAAGAACACAAAGCCTTTGTTTCTATAACATCTTCAGTACACTGTCTATTGTATTATTTAAAAACATATTAACTTCATACAAAAAACGACGACTGAACATTTTTTAAAGCTAAAGGTAATTTGGGACTCATTACTACGTAGGAAATTGAAGTTTAGTGTAGCGTCATTGTGTTACACAACTATGTAGTAATGACCGTAATTTTTGGGGTTCCATTGTGGGAAACTTACATGACGCTCAACTGCCAAGGTTATTTGCGGTTCATTGACTTTTGTGCTTGATTCTATTAATAAATGTTATCTTGTTTAAACCGCAAACTTACTCGTCCTTTGTAATAGAATTGCCGCGTATCAAATGCACTTCAGAGCGACATTTATTCATATTAATCTTATTTTTTCTAGGACATTTATTTCATTTTTATTGAAACTTGACGGATTATTTCTTTAACTAAAACAACTAGTTGAAAAATAAATAAACGTGAACCTTCTTTGACAGTGTTTTATTGGGACGGTTACCATACTTTAAGAACCTATTTCTTAATGGATAATTATATAGCATATTCAAATTCATGGAAGTAATTAGACATATTCATGCCAATTAATCGTAGCTAAAAGTTGCCACTATTTGCATTAAAATAGCATGTTGTCCCCTCCCTACTTGTTAGCCCAATCAAAGGCAAAAAAGGGACAACCTTTCAATATGGGTTGATAAGGAAACTTGCATAAATCTTTATTTGGATATTAAATAATTTCTCAAAAGTTTCGTCGCCGCGCCTCGTCGCAAGACATCAAAGGTTAAAGGTCTAAAATTAGTTTTCTGTAAATATCTCGTTTTCTATGAAATGTCATACTGCCGTTTAACAAGGGTTTACCTTGTTTGGCCGGGCTCTGTATCTGGGGGCACGGCAGTGCCCCCTCCAAGTCGAGCTAAAAAGCGGCACAGCCGTACTATCCTTTTCTCGAAGCAATTCAGACCATTTTCAACCCCTCATAACTTCGTTGTGGTTAAAGCAAGAAGCCTGAATTTTCAGTTACTAATTAGGCATTGTGTAAACACGGTATATTTAAAATTTCATTCAATTTGAACCAGTAGTTTAAGAATTATAACTTGTCAAACTTTCGCAATTTTGTCACTCACTGACTGACTGACCGATCATCAAAAGTCTAAGGCACTTCTAGCAGACATAGAACCTTCAAATTTAGAATATAATTAGAGTTTAGTGTCTAAAGTAAGGAAAAATTCAAACATTTCATAATTTCTGTCTAGTTTTCTAGATACACCAACTGCGTGAATAACTTTGTAATCTCATATAAATGTATAGGATTACAAAGTTACATTTGCAGTTAATGATTCGTTGTACCCGTATATAATGGAATAATAGTTGTAGATTGGTATCTATATATATTATATATGAGGCATAACAGGAGGGGGGTATAAAGAGGGAAAGGGTGTATTCAGCCCATTAAACTGTACAACATTCCTCTAGAAAAACATGACAAAGATAACCTTGCAAATAAATAGACTAAATAGCTCGTAAACAATCACCATGAAAGAAAGAACACTAATAATCAAATCCGCTATATTTGCGATAGATTGATACCTACAAAAATAAGAAAAAACCATAAGACAGAGTCTTTAAGAAAAATCATTATATATATTCAAGAAATAAAAAGTACCGAAAAGGAATAAAGTAGGACTCTACAAAAAGACGTGAGATCCCATCAAAAACATCCTGTAAAAAAATTCCAAGTCTCGCAGCTCAGTTTTTCTACCGCAAATAGTTGTGAGATCCATGTAATACCAAGTCGATTAATTTATTTAGTTCTTGATTAAGGGACGTTCTGTATAAAGTTATTACGTAAGTTATTATCATATGAATATTGAAAATTCTTTACGTTTTAAATAAATAGATCGACTTGGCCAGTAGCATTATGCATAAATTTTACGATACATTATGTTTTCATGCGATGGCCAAGTGGATCTATTTATTTACAACGTAAAGAATTTTTAATATTGATATGATAATAACTAACGTAATAACTTTATACAGAACGTCCCTTAATCAAGAACTAAATAAATTAATCGACTTGGTATTACATGGATCTCACAACTATTTGCGGTAGAAAAACTGAGCTGCGAGACTTGGAATTTTTTTACAGGATGTTTTTGATGGGATACAGTTATATTAGTTAAATTTATAAAACAAAAGAAAAAAGCGACATCTAGAACGACGTATCGGAACTATTCATTATTCAGATATTAGCTCCTTGTATTTACATAAAATAACAATTTAAAATACTTATATTAAAACATACGTACAAAAGTAATTTGTATAAAAGGAAATTAAAACTGCTCATTTCAACTACTTATAATATTTATTGTTATCTACCAACTGAATCTGGGTCTTTTTGGATATGCAAACTGAACAGGTGTACGTATATAGTCTTATGGAAATGTCTTTTTTCATTCGACTTGGATTAATCTATTTTGAGCACCAATTTAAATATGTATTTTATACAGCTAAAATTGCTTGGAAACATACCAATTAAATGTTTTTTAAAGATTTTTTTGTGCGTTTTGTTTAAGTTTTAAAAATATTTAAATCCTTTATAATCTATTTACATAAAAGCGTGCATAACACATCTATTTATAGAAAAACAATTTTCGTTAAAAACTATTTTCAGTCTCGGAGTCTACAAAGTTTTTTTACAGGTCATTATTTTTCTTGTTGCAATCAAAATATCTAAGCAAAATATTTTCTAGGTATCAACCAAAAAATTACATACATACTCATGCCTTTTCCCAGAAGTTGTAGGCAGAGATGCCAGGACACCTACATTTCGCATTTTGTATGTTCCGTCCCACGATGTGATAGGTGCCGAGCCTATCGCCATATCGGGCACAAATTCCTGACTGACTGGCTGATAGTGAATAGAAAACTCCAATATCACGTTGCCTAACCCAGGATTCGAACCCGAGATCTCAGTTTTGTAACCGTACCGTAGTATAACTACGCCACCGAGGCAGTACACCACCCAAAATTGATAAAAAAATGTATTCTATTTTCCTGTGAAAAGGTTTAATGCCGTTTATACATAAGTTAATATTAATATATTGATATTGATTAGGCTTTTTATTTTATATTTTAAAACTGATTTAGCTAGCTGTTTCCGCGTCTACTCTCTAATTATTTTTATATCGTAGTATTTTTCGTCTTATCTTTTATTATGAAAGAAAATGGGCGGTGTATTACAAATATATTTTTTTTCTGGAAAATTGTCTAGTAATTTAAGGCATTAATTCACCTTAACCTAAGTCGTCCTTTCTCAATACAAGAATATTGGCAATAATTAAGATCACACGACCGATCCGATATGTACATGAATATCCGTAGGTCAGTGAAAATTTGAATAAAATATAGAATATCTATAATTTATAACATTTTTAGGCGTTCAACACAATTAATTTAAATTCGCTCTTTAATCAAGGTCGGTGCGAGAAACTGGAATCGACAATACAAACAAAAATATATAAATAAAATGTATTTATGCGGAACTTTAGTAGACTTTTTTATTAGTCTAGAAAACGAGTAACATTAAATTTTATGAATAGCTAGAAATAGTGTGTATTTTTTACTGACTAATAATGCCTTTTTTTGTAAACAAATTCAATATGTTAAAGAGGGCATTTATTTATCATTTACATTATTTAAGATAGATATGGTAAAATACCGTATACATACATTCTAATGGGCTTATTCATAGTCAATAAGATTATGCAAGTATAAGTCTTGTCTCTTCGCTCAAACTGAATTTGATTGACAAAATATTAGATATCTAATTTAGATGTTTATACGGCTTCTGAATAAGGTTCGTAATTGTTTACATCACCATATTCTGATGTAAATCTTATAATTCGATGTTTAATTTTGAACATAAGCTAAAGTTTACCATACATACCTCTAAATACTTTTTTTACTATAGGAAGCAAACGGGCATACGGTTCACCTGATGGTAAGTAATCATTGCTGCTTACGAATATCTACTACACCATAAGGCATAGAGATGCGTTGCCGGCCTTTAAAGTGGTTATACGCTCGTTTTTCGAAGGTCGCTAGGTCGTATTTCTCCGGAAATGCCGCAATTATAAATATAGTCAATAGTTTTATTGCATCTTAAAACGCAAATGCATGATCGTGAAGGAATTCTCATTGATTGTTAAAATAAATAAATAACACCCAACAGTTACATACATAGTCCTGACCACACACTAAGATTGAGTCTTGTGTCGTGAGTATCAGGAACTACGAGAAATTTTTCAGTCTTACAAACTCCCAGACTGGAACCAACTACCTGTGGTTCACACAAATTTGTCTCGGTGCGGGGATCGAACCTGCGGCCTCTCGTTTCACAGATGGCGTCTAACTCCACCACGGGTATTAATTGGTTCTACAGATTTGGTGTTATTTGTATATTTGTACAAAAACTAAACTAAACCGATGAAACTTGCATCATCTGTGACCTTAATGAGATTTGTCTATCTTGCGGGTGAACGCCCAATGCATCGCTGGTTGGTGTTCGGCCTTGAATGATTTAATATACTTACCGAATCAAATTACAAAATAAATCTAGAATGTTGTTTGAAAAAGGTTTTAAGCGGGTAGAGGAATGCAAGGAAGGTTCTGCTTATACTTTTTAGATTGTTGCATTTAGGTAAAAGGAGTTTATAAAGTGTCCCAAAACAAACTAGTAAATTCTATGATGTAGGAAACAATGTGAATGAAAATAATTAAATCACTAGGTTTATTTTGAGACATTTATAAGTAGGCGATGTTAAGACTGGTATTTATAATATATATTAATAAACATACAACTATATTACAAGGATGTATTTAAATAAAGCAGGTCTCATTATTATTTTTATTTGGGGAACAGCATTAATATAAATCCATACATCAAATGTAACACGTTTTATTTATCCATAAAACTGTTTAATATATTTATTTGAACGTAACGTCGCGTCGTCGAAATGTACAAAATCTAATCAATTCATAGTGAATGTCCTACTTGAGTATTATTGTTAACACAATGCGAGGCTTTCAGAAAACAAACAGTTTTATATAAACACTATTAAGAGAAAAAAAAAAACATTAATTATTGCGATTTTTACCCTGTATAAAATGTAATTTAATCTATGGTTCGTGCTTTAAACTTAAAACAAATAATATATTTGAACAGTTCTATAAGAAAATGTTAGACAACACATTAGAAAAGACGAGGATTGTTTTAACTATCATTAATTATGGTTTAAAAGTAACATCAGACTAAACTCTTACCATTATTGTCACAAGTTCTCCCATAAAGCTAAAATTATCAAGGACGTAAACACGATGCAACATTTTTGATCAAACACTTAAACAGTAAACATGAAAAGAGAGTCTCTCGATGAACACTTAGGAATAAAACATTTAATATTAAATCTAGTACACCGGTGCGCCTCTACTCCTTTTGACAACCATTATAAAGGCGATGAAATGAGCCACGCAGTACATGATAGCAAGACATGAGCAATTCCTCCAGAAGTGTTCTTCAGCGTACCCGTAGCGTTTGAGGACATCAGGCCCTGTACGAATACACGGCATTCCAGGGATGTTGACGCAGTCTATGGACTCGATCGAGTCCCACTGGAGGATGGAAATGGACTCCACGCCGTAGTAAAATCCTGACACGTAACGAAGCCAAGAGAAATATGGCGACACACTGTCTAAGTTCAGGTATAGGCCTGAGAACATGGTTCCAACCAGCTCGAATGGAACGGCTACTAGGGCCGCCGTTTCCATTCTGTCGAATACGGCTGAGAGAAAAGATCCTGAAAGGATATTTGCCAATTATTTTGATGCCAATTTTTGCATGTCACATGTGCATAAGTGAATTTTGAATTTTGTCATCCTTTCCTCTATGACAGCAATGAACTCTGCCGTGAATTAGTGATCCTTGTTTTTTCTTTCGAAATGTCCAATAGTAATAAACTCATTTGCAAAAAAAAAACGGGCACCTAAGCAATGAACCATTTCAAATGTTACTATTGGTTTATTTGATAATTATAGGTAGTTTTACTTTCACAATTTTGTAAATTAATAAGCAAATAATCATTTTCGTCAGTATTATCATAAAATTTATGGGTTTTAATGCTAAAGTTCACTAGTAGTGTATGCTCGCTAGTAGTGCATATGCTCGTGAAGTAAAAGTTAACAAAGATTTTTGTTTGTTTTTTCTTTAATAAAGTAAAAGCAGATAAATGTTTAGTATCGAGTGTGACCCCCTCTAGCTGAAATCACAGCTTGAATTCGTCTGGGTATGCTAGCGAAGATATCCCGGATAATTGCTTGCGGAATACGTTCCCACTCCGCGGTAATCACATTCTTCAGCTCTCTGATGGTCTGCGGAGCCGGTTGTACTGATCTCACGCGTCGTTTCAGAACGTCCCAGACATGCTCTATAGGATTGAGCCTGGTTCTGGAAGAAAACCATGTACCCAACCACGGGATGATCGTTTTCTTGTGAGTCGCGCATTGAGAAATCGCAAGTCTTCGTATGTGGACATTGAGAACAACCTCGAAGAAGTAAGAAATGTGCATATTAGTCTATGGACGGTCAGGAGGAGGCTTCTCGCGGCCAATATACGCAGTCATCGCCCGGCCCGCGGCCCCAAGTTACTCCGTGAGCACAGAGTTGCCAGGCTTAGGTTTGCTCGAAATTGTGAGTCATGGACTCAAGAAGACTGGAATAGGGTATTGTTCTCCGATGAAGCCAGGATATCTCTGTTCGGTGAAGATCGACGTCGGTGAGTGCTACGAAGACGAGGAGAACGCTTTGCAGAGGCTTGTTTTGAAGAAATTACACCTTATGGTGGGGGCTCTGTTATGTTTTGGGCAGGAATAAATTCAATGGATCGTACAGAGTTAGTCTTCATTGAAAACGGCTCACTGACTGGACATCGATACATAACGGAAGTTATAATTCCTCATGCATAACCCGCATTGGCCGCTTTAGGCGAAGACTCAATTTTTATGGACGACAACACTCGCGCCCACCGGTCTGGCGATTTGGAAGCGTATGTGCAAGAGGTCGGCATTCGTCGTTTGGATTGGCCAGCTCGAAGTCCCGACCTCAATCCTATAGAGCATGTCTGGGACGTTCTGAAACGACGCGTGAGATCAGTACAACCGGCTCCGCAGACCATCAGAGAGCTGAAGAATGTGATTACCGCGGAGTGGGAACGTATTCCGCAAGCAAGTATCGGGGATATCCTCGCTAGCATACCCAAACGAATTCAAGCTGTGATTTCAGCTAGAGGGGGTCACACTCGATACTAAACATTTATCTGCTTTTACTTTATTAAAGAAAAAACAAACAAAAATCTTTGTTAACTTTTACTTCACGAGCATATGCACTACTAGCGAGCATACACTACTAGTGAACTTTAGCATCAAAACCCATAAATTTTATCAAAATTTTATGATAATACTGACGAAAACGATTATTTGCTTATTAATTTACAAAATTGTGAAAGTAAAACAACCTATAATTATCAAACAAACCAATAGTAACATTTGAAATGGTTCATTGCTTAGGTGCCTGTTTTTTTTGCAAATGAGTTTATTACACTTTTACTAAACTATACTAAATCTAATACGTTACAGATACAAAAGTTAGTCCACAAGGATGCTATACATAAAGGGCAGAATCTATGAAGCGTTAATTCTATAAATGTGTTAAAGGACAACAAGAAGGTAGTATTCAATAATAAATAAAATCTTACCATAGGCATTAGCGTAGTTGGCGCACAAAATGCAGACGAAACAGAATCCAAGCCATCCGACGAACCCGCCTCGCAGACCGACCGATAGGAATATTAACGATCCGAATAACACCGGCTCTATTATTGCCCGAGGTATCTGCAACAAAAAAGCCCTCTTTGCACTTGCAGGCTAGATCTCATCTATACAGTTCATAAGTGTACAATCAATTATTACAAAAACTTATTCATTAGCGCTCAAGTATGAAAGTAAGTTTTGTTAATTCTGTATCTGTATCAGCCCATATACGTCCCACTGCAGGGCACGGGCCTCCCCTACAATCGACAGTACGATTGAGAGTAGTTAGGCCATATAGTCCACCACGCTGGCCTAGTGCGGGTTGGCGGACTTACATACCATAGAACTCTTATGAGTCGCTATGGTATGGCGGCTTGTGTTATATTTATTAATATACTGGCAGTATTTTATATGTTTCTGGTACACCGTTTAAATTTTGGCGCAAACATTGATATTGATTGACTGATTGTTAAAAAATATATGCTAGAACTAAAATTAAAGTATTTCAAAAAAAGCAGATCGTAATATGATTATCAATATGGCAGCACAAGTTATAGTAAACATGATTTTTTTTAAATACATTTTATAAGATTGAATCTAATTGTTTAGGCAAGCATGGCGTAAAAGTTACAATTTACGATGATTAAAAATGTATTTTTATTACTACCTAGCAGCATTAACACAAAAGTATCATTCCTTCTAAAAGACTACATTTTGCTTTGGATTTGGAAGTAGAAATGAACATGAAACTTTTATACAATGCATGACGGATATCGTATTTCTATTGTAGGGAAAAACAATTGTTAAAAAACCTTTGTTATCAAATACTCACCCAAATTATCATCTTAGACAGGTAGTAAGGCAGCGGTGCGTAAAGTCCGCTGGCAGTCTCTCGTAACAAGATAGGGACTTCGCTAGGAAAAGTGATGAAAACGGCGTAGATGAACAAGAATATTGTCTCGACGATGGTCAAGTACAGAAGACCCTCCACGTTTTGGATGTCACGTTGATCCAACTCTGCGAAGTGACCGATGTATGGAACGGAGATAATGAGGCCGACGAACTAGTAAGGAAAAAAAAAGAGTTATTATAAATATTTTATAAGATATTAGCATCCGTTATGTATCCCGTGATAGCAAAAACCCTATTATACATATCCATAAAAATGCGTCGCGTTTTACCTTCAGCCTTCATAAAAGGATAGTGATGCCTTTATTCAGTTCCATTGTATCGACATTAAGACATCGACGAATTAAAACAAACATTTATCGCACCTTTAGAATTAGAGTGACCTCACTAAAAAAAACATATTATTAGGGAAATGTTCATTAAAGATTTGTAACATAAGAAATTTTGTACTTATGGAAGATCACACATCTAGAAGAGCGACTTATATATCTTTCTGTCTTTCATGAGTCACTAGGTTCCTCTTTTAATAACGGGTCGATAGGTCATTTTGAGCCAACATAATATGATTAAAAGCCAAAATCTGTTTTTTTTTTGGATTAGGTCACTTTAATTCTAAAGGTGTTTTATGTGACACATACATATATATGTACATACATAAACTCACGCCTCTTCCTTACCCTTAGGGGTAGGTAGAGATACAAGGACACTCATATTACGCGGTGTATTTTTCGTATCATGATGTGATAGGGGACGAGCCTATCGCCATATCGGGAACAAAATCCTGACTCCAGGCTGGTAATTAATAGAAAAATCCAATATCACTTTGCCCGACCCAGGATTCGAACCCGAGACCTCAGATTTGTAACCGTACCGTAGTACAACTACAACAACCTAGGCAGATCGTGATATTTAGTCATATTTATCACTACATCCATTGACAAATGTAGTGATATGGAATTTATAATGAATTTATAACATATCTCTTAGAACTACTAGCAAAAAGTTGAGGTAACGACTTCACAATCTATTATATATTTAGCAGCCACGCCTTGTTCTCGGAAAAACATCGATAGCAAATAAAAAAAATAAAAAAAAGATTGACATTTCAAATGGTAATTTATAGAGGCCTAAAAAGTTTTAGATAAGATAACGTATGTTTTAAATTCCTTTCATTTTAATAAGGAATACCTAATTATTGGTGGTAGATCTCTCATATGTGAGAGGCCGCCTGGGTAGTACCACCGCAATGTTTATTTCTCCCGCCAAACAGCAGTGTAAACGCACTGATGTGTTCCGGTTTGAAGAAAATTGTAGGCGGAGTAACTACTGGACATGTTGAGACTTAACATCTTATGTCTCAGGGTGGTGAGCGAAATGGAATGCCGAGCATTGCTACAGTCCATAAGCGGTCGTATCACTTACCATAAGCGGTCGTATCACTTAGCATAAGCGATCGTATCACTTACCATCATGCGAATGGCATGCACGTATCGCCCTTAATAGCATTAAAAATAATGCCTTTCTTGTTATTATGTAATTACAATTAACTTATTTAAGACATCTCAACGATTATAAAACAGAACATTCTAAAAAAAATTAATTCTAGTTCTGAGCTTGTTCGACAGCCTTATAAATAACATTTTATTGATCAAGTCTTAAAATTAGGTACTTTACATACAAAAAGAAGAATCCTTAATCTATCTTATGAGGTAGTAAATTGTTTAAGAAATTCTGCTAATGCGTTTGAAATCATTATCTAATTCATCACAAAATTTTGGACGAAATAAAAAAAGAAATGTGTATTTTCTCCAATAATTAACAGTTCTTTCATAAACAATTAATATAACAATTCCCCTTATAAACATGAAAATGAAAATGAAAAACTGACTCCAGGCTAATTAAATAAAATAAATGTATCACTGCCCGCGCCGAGATTCGAACCCAAGACCTCAGAATTGTAATCGTACGGTAGAACAACTGCGCCATCGAGGCAGTAACTGTTTTTCCCTTTAATAACATTTTTATAATAAATTGAGTACTCACCATAAATAATAGAAATTCCGCTATCAATATAGAACTGTTGTGTTTCATCTGCTGGACATTTCTCCACATTAACCAGTAGAATTGTACGAAATAATTCACTTTGACTCTGCGAAAGATAACATTTAGTTCAGGCTACAGCTACACGATATACCTATTCTGTTATTATTTCTAGATTAGATTTTATTTTATATAACAGACGCCTCCGTTAATATTTTATAAGTTCACAAAATAATTATAACTTTTGCACGCCACATGGCAAAATGTACAGGAATTATTTTATATTTTAATAATAATATTCAACACCTCATGTTTTTTTACCTACATTTTATGCAATTAAAGGGTTTCTGATTTTGATTCTACACAACTCATAATGCTTAAAATCTCCATTTCGGGTTTAACTATAGTTCCTATAAATTGTTTTATTATTTTTATATATTTTATTTATTTATTAAAATACAGAGTTAGAAACAAAAAATAAATATTATTTCCACGAAACCGGGCTTCGGTTTGACCGTGGAGTTTGTGAGTCTCATTTACACATGTACTTAACATTTGCATTAGACATTAAATAAACAAAATAACCCTTATAAAGTCAGAATTTTAAACAAAAAATATATACAAACACTCAACTTTAGTTAAATATGTCGCAAATTCTAAAAATAAATTACTACTAAAATTTTTCAAGGACTCTTGTTATGACAAACGGTCAGGATGCATATAATATTTGATAATATAAACATATGTCGCGGTGCAATTTTATTTTTATTCCCTGCCTGGTTTTTTGCCTACATTCTACATCATAGCGAATGTTATCAGACTTATATTTGTCACGTTTTTTTTGTATCATATATCGTTTTGTGCTAATTATTTGGATATAATAATTCAAATCGCAATAAAATCTACATACCTATTATCATATTGCATTAGGATGCAGTAAAAGTATCCATTATAGAGTTCATTAACATTTTATTTTAACTTAAATATAATATGCATGCATATTTATGTCGCGTGCTTGAAGCAGTTTTTTAATTTTTGTTATCTAAAATTATGATGTTGTAAGTGATTAATTTGTTAGGATATATTTCAGATGTTGTTTGGAAATTTGTAATTTTCTTTTCAGATTTTATTAATCCAGTTCACTAAATACTATAAAATAATAACCAAACAACACCACGCAAGAAAAGTATTCAATATAATTAACTATTGACGTTATAAAATATTTACCTCGTAATGCAACATAGTATTGTAAGCCATAGTTAATGTAAGTAATCTGTATCAGCCCATATACGTCCCACTGCAGGGCACGGGCCTACTCTACAATCGAGAATACGATTGAGAGTGGTTAGGCCATATAGTCCACCACGCTGGCCTAGTGCGGGTTGGCAGACTTACATACCATAGAAATTCTTATGAATCGCTATGGTATGCAGGTTTCCTCACGATGTTTTCCTTCACCGTTTTAGTGCGTGGTGATTGACTATCAATACACACATGACTCCGAAAAGTCAGAGGTGTGCCCTGGGATTCGAACCCGCGACCACCGTGAACATGTTGGCAGTCGCGTCTAGTCCGTTTACCAACAGGCCACCACGCAAATGTAAGTAATAATAAATAATAAAATAACTCTTATTAATTATCATTAGCAAAAATGTTATAGAAACGAAGTAATACTCACAGAGTTAAATATTTCTCGAAATATTCATTCTGAAACAATAAATATACAAATGTTAAAAGACGTAGAAAACTGTTTATTTTACATTTTGTAACATTTAACTTATACAAGCCATATACAAAAAAACTTGAATTTTTAATTCCATCGAAAGACAGCACTGATTTTATTCTTGAACGCAAATAAAAAATAAGTTCATCCCAATGACTCAGAAGTAAAGATGCAAGTAGTACTTATGCTATTCGTAAAACTCCTTACACTTCGAAGATATAAGTAGCGAGTAAACGTTTCGTCAATTCTGAGCATTTCCAACATTGAATATACCAATCCGATAAACTATTCATTATATCAAAACAATGACCATATCTCAATGACTTTAATTCTCATGACAAAACTTACCTTTTCATCAAGCGTTCCATTGAAATACTCGGTCTCGTCTTGCACATCGCCGACCCTATTCTCGATTTCAGTGGCGATGTCGGAGCGCTGGTACTCGTCGCAGATGCGCCTGATGCGATCCCTACTCTCCATCTCCTTGCCTACCTTGATTCCTAGCAGGGATACGTAGTATTCAGCCGCGTTGAACCCTACTGGGCATTTGTAGTTTAACCTAGGGGAGAAAGGATAATGGATTTTCTCATTTACAAGAGTGTTACATTGAAATAAAACTATTATTTACGGATTTTATCGCGGATTTGGTTTGCTTTTTAACTTCTTGATGTTTCGATTATTTTTTAACTTTCGTGGTCAAAGGCGGACTGAGGTATTTTTTCATCCGCTCAGTACCTATTACAATTTAGCGTTCGGATGTCAAAACAGTGTAAAAATTAAACCAATTCCGCGATAAAATTCATAAATTATAATTTTACTTCTAGAGGAGAGAGGTTTCTGTTTTTTATAAAGTTTTATTAGTTGCTGTTATATAAAAACCAATTGAGATAAGAATTCAGGGCTCACGGTTTGGCTTTTTACAGTTGTGAGAGTGTCGCTAGTTCATACTAGTCGTTCATACCACTAAGGAAAACATCGCATGGATTTTTTCATACAAAAACACTCTGAAAAAATCTAATGCTATGAGAAATCCATCGACCTGTACTTGATTAATGTAGTTACTTGAATCCTAAGGTTGAAGCCCTTTGATTAAATATTATGTACAAGACATATACGTATAAATCGTTCCCAGCTGCGCGACGTTTGTGTAATAGAAGTTCTTTGCCGATCATAATTTTAATGATTGGATGATTAGGTCATTTCTATAGCGACCACTTATTGCTCGTCACCTAGCAAGTCACGTTAGTCGATGGTCCATCAATTTTGTAACCGGACAAATAATAAAGTGAGAACACGTTATCGAAGCATAAATATGTAGATTTAAACTTCCACTTAAGAAACTTTGCTATTTCTGTGGGTTATAGTTGCGAAACGAAATGCTAGCAAGCACCCAATATTCGATCTTGGGACGAATTTTTCTTACAATAGTGCGCTTAGCCCAAAAATCAGTTTATAATATGCAATATGCATGGATAAATATAATGGTGCTTTTGTTCCTGGTAAAATATTCGTTTGACATCAACATTTTCTAATTTAAATATTGTATTCACATTTATCGGTGTTCATTTATTTATTAACTAGCGGCCCGGCCCAGCTTCGCCCGGGTACAAATAGATTTCTGTACAATAATATGTTCGTATTATACGAGTACATATAAACCTTCTTCTTGAATCACTCTATCTATTAAAAAAAACCGCATCAAAATCCGTTGCGTAGTTTTACAGATTTAAGCATACAAAGGGACATAGGGACATAGAAAGCGACTTTGTTTTATACTATGTAGTGATTCAAATTCAGACCCGAAACAAATATTTATAGACTAAACGAAAACCCATATTCACAAATTTATAGGTTTTATCGTATAAAGCTCTTAGCTACTACATGAGTCATTAAAAATATGACTTGTAGATCCAAAAATGTGGATATTTATGTTGATGCTTTATGTGACTCGTCAATATTTCTTCAAGCATTAAAATGTTAAATAATGCTAATATTGTTAGCTTGAAAATAAGCAAAGTTCACGATGAATTTTATCTGCCTACACGATTGCTTGGAATAGAAAATACTCATATACTATAAAACATACAACGTTCAATTTAGTATACTTTTAAGCACTAAGGTTAGGAACACAACCTATTTAATTCTAAATCTACATTTTTACTTCAATGCTCATTGCATATATAAATTCAATTGATTATGCATATTTTCGGTATAATTACAACAGTTTTCGTTGTAGGTTTTCCTCATTAAAAGTGTAAATCTGTTACAATTTACTGTTGTATACTGATTTAGAAATACAAAATAATAATAATGTAGTTCTTATTTTATTTTTAAATTTCCTAAAACCTAACATTTATGTCGCATTTTTTAGCAATATCATGAATATTTTTTTCAAGCATTTTTAGGGAGTTTTACATTGCTTATCTGGTCCCTACTTAGGACTATTTCTCTATTATTTATTATAAACAGACTTTAGTTTTGCTTCAGTTAAAGTTACAGTACAATTATTGTTTCAATTATTGTTTGCGGTTGTATATTCGTATCTACTCATACAGCCGTCTACCGTATACTTACAACATTTTTGACTACACCATGTAAAACTTGCGCCAAGATAATTACAAAAATGTATAAAAAATGCAAGCATTCTTTAATTCCATTGGTATGTATTTAATAATATTTTGCTATACGACCACGCCAATGAATCTTGACAATGGGTGGTAAGAGTTATAGGTATAATAATTTTAATAGACTTGTTGTTATTTTAGGAAGTCTATGCATGTTGCCAAACGAGTCCATGATACAAGAATGCTATTATTAATTTATTGCAGCTCTATAGTATCTAAATCGTAGATAATATTAATATCTAACATTATTGTATATGACGCAATTTAGTGGGTGCATTTTAAATAAAAGCAAAGAACATGTGGATATCATGTAGGATTTATAGGATTGGATATTTCCAAAACACTAATCAATTTTTAATTATTTTAAGAATGTTATAAAATTATTTCAAATCGATTTCTGCTCTCTGAACTACAAAAATGGCGTCTATATAATCATATTATGTTCTTGTAATAAATCGATAGGTATGCCTTGGTCTCGCACGTGTCCTGCTGTTTGTAATACATCGTAACTGTAGATCTTAGGTCGTAACATGAATAATTGAGATTTCATACATACATAAATAAAAATTAACTCACGCCTTTTTTCCCAGAAAAAATAGGCAGAGGTGCAACTAGGACACCCACGTTTGGTTTTTATTTTTTATTATTTTATTGCTTTGTATTTTCCGTTCCATGATGTGATAGGGGGCGAGCCTATCGCCATATGAGGCACAAATTCCTTTCAAACATTCATAGAAAAATCCAATATTTTTTTCATGAAGCGTTATTAAAACCCGATCCCTCAGCTTTTCATCATACAGCGGTTCAACTGCGCCATTGAGGCATCGAGATGTCAGTATCAATTATTCAAGATTGAAGGATTTTACAAACAATTCTATTATGTTACTAATTTCTAATGAGCCCAAACCACATATCCCTGTGAGTATTATATTAAATACTTTCTAGTTTTTATCTGCCCTATACTATTTCGAAACGTGTATGGACGAAACGTCGACACAAAATAATTTTAGTGACCGATGCCTACATATATTATCCAGTTTATTGAAATCATTTTTTTGTAGATTCTACATAGTCATGGGTGAAATTCTTTTAAACACCTCTAGCGTATTTAAGATTCCTCACGATGTTTTCTTTTACACATAGAGTTACGACATTAGAATTTCAGATTTTTTTCTCAGATCGCATGTTTTTTGTAATGAAACATGTTTAACTGGGTATGAGACGATATAAAACGCAACCAGTTCTTTATCTGTGGCTACATTCTTTGACATTTAAACGTGGATTTCACTTTAGATTATATCTGAAATATGTATTTTATAATGGAAATTAGATCATTCGGGTGCGTAAAGCTTAATTATCTTGATTTAGAAATTAGTCTACAATTTTATTTTTTATTTTATACAAATAATGAAAAAAATACCTATGTATTAATACTATACCTGTTAAGCTTTTGATTCTAAACTAATTCAATGGTATTAATATTAAATAAACTATAAATTGAACTAAAGTGTCGGGACGAAGTTCAACGACTCGTAGAAATTAGCATTATTTGTAAAAACAAAGAACATTAATTAAAAAAGAAGAAAGACTTATTTATAGTCGAGCAGCTTTGGCGTTCGTACTCTATATTTTATTTTTGTTCTGTTAGTGAAATTTAGCTAAAATAGTGGAGTATATTCTTAAATTCATTATATTTTAACAATCAACGAGAATTCCTTCACGATCATTAATTTGCGTTTTACAATGCAATAAAACGATTCTAATTTACTTTGATCAAATATACACTAGATACAGGGTCCGGAACAAAATCACACGCCAAAAGTAACTGAGGTTGCTTTTACTTATATATTTGAATTTTGAACTACGAGATGTAGTAAAAAATCTTAAATTATAATCAACTTCAGGAGACAATAAACCCTATTCGTTTAAATTAAGATTTATTATGTTTTTGGACTATACTAAAATCAAATAAGACCACAGGCTTATTTGTGCTCTTATTTATCTTGACGTTTTTTAATCCGTTATTTATAATATAGTGTATATTTGATCGAAGGTAATTTATAAAAGTGAATTTGTATGCTTAAGAAGAACTCCTTACATTTTTCAATAATTGCATACCTTTAATTCAGAGCCAATGGTTTACAACCACATTATACCACAATATGTATTGGTAAAAGATAAAAAAAAATATGTATGCTCATGATCGCCAATCGCCAAGTTTTTATTACTACAAAAAATGTTCCGAAAAGCATGTGTCGTTGACACGGTTGGAAAATTTGACCCTCAAACACAGTGCAACACGTGTAGAGTCGACTGGCAGCATTTATTACTATTATTGTTTTAAATATTAAATCACAGTAATTATAATGTGATGGCTAAAGTTTAAGTAGCCTATTTTCGACACACCGCGTTAGTTCGTTTCAAACTATCCATGCATACAAAACAATATGGCAGCCTCCGTGGCGCATTTGGTTGGACACCGGCTATGAAACGAGTTGCCGCGGGTTCGATCCCCGCACCGAAACAAATATTTGTGTGAACTACAGGTATTTGTATCGGGTCTGGGTGTTTGTGAGACCGAAAAGTCTCTCGTATTTTCTGATACCCACGACTCAAGACTCAATCTTGGTGTGGGGTCAGTACTACGTATATGACTGTTGGGTGTATTTATTATTATTATTTAATTCATCCTGAGAGAAGCGCGCTTTATGTAAATACAAGACTAAATATAATAAAGACAACTCACGAAGCGAAGAACTGATCCGCCTGCTCAATGGTTCCGTGGAAGGCAGTTCTTCCGTTGGCTAGGAAGACGATCTGGTGGAACAGCTCGAAGACTCCAGACGCGGGCTGGTGCACTGAGCATATGACCAGCTTCCCGCCAATGGCTAGTCTTCGAAGACGAGCCACTACGGCGCTGGCTGCCCAACTGTCCAGCCCAGTGGTGGGCTCATCGCAAAAGAGTATGGGTGGGTCGTTGAGGAGCTAAAATTAAGGAGTGAGTATAAGTATATGTAGATTTTTTTTCATGAAGACCTCCAAAATTAGGGATGTTTGTGAAGGAATTATTAATGGTGGATTACATTTGGTGGAGGTCTTGACAGTATTTTAATGGAATGGTATAATGATGAATGACCGTTTATTAGATTTGGTGAAGGCATTGACAATATTATTTAATGCTTTTAGTTAGAACTAGGATGTGCACCAATATATTTTGTATGTATTTGTCTATACAGGGCTCCATCAAGGCTGCTACCGAAAACGAAGCCGACTTGCTTTGAGTCTGAAGTCACTAAAACTAACACCCAGCTTCGTTTTCAGTAGTAGTCTTAATATACTCTGTATTGGAAAATAGAAAAACATAATGAGGCTTAAGATCCTATGTCTAGGACACCCACATTTCGCCTTGTATGTTCCGTCCCACGATGTGATAGGTGGCGAGCCTATCGCCATATCGGGCACAAATTCCTGACTGGGCTGATAATGAATAGAAAAATCCAATATCACTTTGCCCAACCCGGAATTCGAACCCGAGACCTCAGCTTTGTAGCCGTACCCTAGAATAACTACGCCACCGAGGCAGTCCTGTGTGGGTGTCCTGGCACCTCTGCCTACCCCTTCTGGGAAAAAGGTGTGAGTTTATGTATGTATGTGATCCTATGTCTCAGGATGGTGAGCGCAGTGAAATGCATTGCTTTCTAATTCATGATGTTATTTGGTTTTGCTACTGTCCATGAGCGGTCATATCGCTTACCATCGTGAATGGCATGCTCGTTTCGCTATTCCTTGCAATAAAAAATAAAAAACTCCGGTTTGAATTTTGTCGAAGTGTAAAAAATAGCCTTGGATGTGAGTTATCTACATTTGAGTGAGTCATTTCAGATGGAGGTTTAGTATTGGAAAAGCAAGAGCCATTTTTGACATAACGACATCCTGTTCTCTACAAGACCTATCATCTTATGAATAAAATAAAACCATTCGTTTTATTCATATATTTTTATCTCATAATATCAGATAATATGTAAAATACAAAGTTCATTACACAACTGATATTTTGCCTTGGCCTTGTTTGTTAAATGATATCCTTGAACTTAAAACTAACGTGTATTATTTTTTCCTTTAATGCATGTCATTCTTTAATACTTTACTTTTGTAAAATGTAAAAAAATACTAGATCGGACCAAAGCATTCGGTCTACGGGAGTTTAGATGAAGAACACTGATATTTATTAAAGTGGTTTTTGGGCTTAGAGATTATGCTATTAGTATCTACAAGTATTCTTGTGTGTTAAACACACAAGGAATATGTTAAGAAATTATTACATCCTTATCAATATTAAATAAAGGGAATCATCATTATAAAAGCCATTTAGGAATTAAGTTACCTGGACAGCCAAAGCGACTCGTTTTCTTTCTCCTCCAGACAACGCCCTTAGTTTAGTCTTGGTGCAGTTACTAACACCCAACTCTCCAAGTAACTGCTGTATTCTCTTCGTCCTTACTACTTTAGTTGATCGCTTGTCCATCATCAGCCGGGCCTGCGATAGCAAAATCATCATTATTATTAGCTACATATATCGCCCGAATACTGGAACGCCATTCAAATAATAAGTTGCTCTTAACAGCGCACGGCCCACTTAGCCAGTACATTTAATAGGGATTAACGTAGTTAAGCGCCATTTATATTTAAGTTGCGTTCCAGTATATGGGCGATATGTTAATAAAAGTAATAACTAATACTTTAAATAAAATATCAATGAAAATTAAATAAATAAATAAAACTAATTATAAATAAGAATCAAAATAATTTAAAAATAAATTAAGTAATTAAAGCAAGATATTAAAATAAGTAATACTAAGTATAGAAAATATATTGTATATAGAAATTAAGTTCTATGTGTATTGACTTGTCATAAGAACTCTTAAATTGCCTTCGTGACCTATAAATACATGTCATTTCATTTCAATTGTTGGTAGAAGCCTTCCTCTCCTAACAACTACAGCACGTTTCGAAACGGAGGTAGCAGAAATTAACAATACAAAAGATCTTGTGAAAGATTATTTGAATAAAGAATGTTTTGAATTGATTTAACAATTTTCTGAGATCCCAAAACTATCAATACGTACAGAAAATTCAATGTATCTAGAGACATCTTGTGAAATTTCGAATTGTACGCATTAAAAGTAGACGCCCAGAATACTTCAAACATAAAGACATCTTACAATAAACTCAGTAAAAAATATTATACCTTGAAATTTAATTCAACGACACGTATTGTTAAATAAAAAGTTACCGGATGAATGGAAAAAGTGTTGATAAATTATTATTAAAATGCTTTTGGTAATGTGATATAACTAAGGAAATCTTTAAAATTTAGTAACGTAACATTATTTTTATAATAATAGCAGGAATGGAATTTATTTGTATAGGCCTAAAGAGCACATTCATAACTAAATCCAGTTATGTGTGTCGACAAGATCTGTAATTTAGTACTTAGTTTGTAATTTAATCCATATTTGCATAATCGAAGTGTCGCTAAATTAATGAATATGAATTATAATTAGGTCCGCCTAAATAAAATTATGATTATGACATACAGAGGGTGTGCATGTAAATAGAGATTACTCCAACTTGACACTACATAAATATCTATCCATCAGCCAAAGGAAGTCCACTTCTGAACATAGGCCTCCCCTAATGATTTCCACAGTGACCTGTTGGAGGCAGCCTGCATCCAGCGACGTGACGCGACCTTTATCAGGTCGTCTGACCACCTTGTGGGTGAACGTCCAACACTGCGCTTTCCACTACGTGGCCTACATTCGAGAACTTTATGGCCCCATCAACCATCAGTTCCGTGGGTTGAACACCCTGTACACAGCCCGTTGAGGTTACACGTGGTGTTTTCATTGAAAGCGTTTCGGAATAATTCGACCGTGTCGACCTTGTAAACGATAGCTTGAGATATCATATCGGAAAATTATGGCATAATTTAAATTTTTATTTTCATTTAAATATGAGATGGGTTTATTTTTAGATGGTTAATGGTTATAAACATTGAATTATTTTTTGTGGTCAAAGCAGGTCTCCTATGTGGTTATTTTACATCTATCGAATGTTTAAAAATTAATGAATTGCCGGATGTGAAAATGTTACAGGAAATTACAGTGGTAGCTGAATATTAATCGGATTTTGTATGTCTGTTTATTCAGGAAAGATCTGCTGTACGTAAAAAATAATAATGAATGGTATTTATCGTTTAATTTAATTACATATAATGTGTAAACGCTTTATTGATAAACAGCAGGAGCTTTGGTCTTGCTTGCTTGGAGACTGTCCCGCCCTCACACCCGCCACTGCAACTCCTGTAAGCCAGGATCAACAGTGGCACGCAATGTAATGACACCGAGCATTGAAGCTCGGCGAGTCTCCGGGAATGTCTAACTTGTCTTTGACCCGCAACGAAATTAATCAGAAAGTTAAATTAATAGGAGGAGTTGGAAATAAATAATGTCCACTTATTATAATAAATAATGTCTTGCTTGCTTAGCAAATTTCGAAGAAAATCCTCTATGCCGCAGTTGGTTAGGCATCGAAAGACAAAAGGCCACGCTGAAATAAAACTATTATTTACGGATTTAATCGCGGATTTGGTTTATTTTTTACATTTTTTGACTTCCCGACGTTTCGATTACTTTACAGCTTTCGTTGTTGTTGGAATGTTTGCCTGATAGTAACACTATTACGTGACCCACGATGTAAGAAGGTAGCTTTTTATGAAGAGGCTTTGATTAAGATGTTTGATCGACACAAATGATTGTGTTACCAAGATAGGGGGACTGAGGAACCGTAAAAGCCTTTGAAGTTTTTGGTAATACAGTAACACAACTACATGCTACACATAAAAGACTTTCGGGTGTTAAGTTTATGCGGTAAGTATGTGTTAAAGTAATAAACCTTAATAAATAAAATATATGAATAATTAGTAAATCGGTAATACATTTACATTCAGAAGCGTGGTTGGCACTTCTTCCTTTCATTCACCATCTTTGTGGCAATTAATACCTTTACCAACTTTGCCAAAACTACACTAATAAATAATTTAAATACTACACTCAGTACTCACCATAAAATTCATGTGTTCAGCAACGGTCAAGTCTTCGATAGCCAAATCCTCCTGGGGCACGAACCCTGAGATTCGAGCTATCAGGTCGGCTCCCGCCAACCTTCCGTTAAGCATGAGGTATCCCGTCATGGCGCTCTTGTCTCGGCGACTTATTGCAGCCAGTAGAGTTGTTTTACCCGCTCCACTAGTAATCGATAAGAGAATATAATAAGAATATCGTTAGGTATTTAAATCATGTTTATTTTGATGTTTAGATTTATAAAAACTAATTTCTAACTTTATTCATTTTAGTGTGGTATCACAACTTTATGGAGTAGATTGATGAATAAGTGTTTCATATATAGCTTTTCTCGTTTTGTTCTTTAATGACGACAAGGACATAGATGTAATCTTAGGGTCTTATTAATGGACAGTTTATAAACCTATTTTAGGAATCGAATGTTTTGTCTTCTTCGCTCAAACTGCATTCAAAAGTTGTTGGAAAGGGAGCGAACGTTCTTTAACTAATATAGGTTAATGAAATGTCTATGAATAAGGCCACTAATCTCTAGCTCTATCTGTTAGTACCTTACATATTTTTTAGCTTTAGTACAGTCAACGACAAAAGTCGTTGAGCATATTCAAAACTCCAAAAGTCTTGCACACATGAAGCAACAAAAGTGGTTGACCAGGTTCGGCCACAAAAATTCGTGAACACCTTAAGGTTACAAAAGTTTCTGAGCAACAAAAGCAACAAAATTCCTAAACACACCAATATTACATAATTCAATGAACACTTGTAAAAAGCAAGTTTGCCGTAGATGTGTTCATCTACTTTTGTTGCTTTGTAATACAATTTATATTTTTTGCTTTTCTCTGCATTGACTTATTTTGTGTTTTTGTGTTATAATATATATTTACGCGAAGCTTAAATATTGTTCTTGTTCATCTGTTATAATACGTGCCTAATGTTATTCATACCGTGCTGTTGATGTTGCAAATATTATAATAAAAACTTACATAAAATAAGAAAATATAAATTACTCACTGTAGTACTTGTACTTGTGTGTACGATTTCGGAAATAATTTAAAAAAGTAAATACAAAGATAATAATAACATTTATTAATCGAAAAAATGAATTCAAAATATATCTAAAAAGGGTAGAAATATTTAAAATCTTGTGTGGACTCCATTTGCTTCGATGACGGCCTGTCGGCATTGCATAGAATTTACCATATTTGCACACACATCTCCTCTGAATGTATCCCATATGCGTTCCACGTGCCTTATAATGCCTTCCTTCGTACGTGGCGTGTCGGGCTCCCAGGCTTGGACAATGAGACCCCATAGATTTTCTATGGGGTTCAAGTCTGGACTCTTCGGCGGGAACGGCATCTCTATAACAGCATTTTCATTATTGCAGAACCATGCTCGACATCTTCTAGCTTTGTGCACGGTGCTGTTGTCGTGGGCGAGGTTTATTGGCTCCGATATGTGCATTCTGGCCTTAGGAAGTAGCAGGTTCTCCAACAGATCTATATAGCCTTCGCTATTCAAGCGGCCGGTCACTTCTGTCAGCTCACCGGGGCCCGATGCACTCATCCGGCCCCAAAAACCAACGCTAATACGGCCGCTCGATCGATTAGCTCTGATATTTCTGGGGTTATATCTCTCACCAGCTAATCGCCAAAGAGTGAATCTTCCATCTTCCGATGATTGGTACGTTTTTTCGTCCGCGAAAACGACTTGTGAGAAATCGAAATTCAGAAATCTTTCGGCAAATTGCAGGCGTTCCAGTTTGTGCTGTGGTGTTAAAATAAGTTTTCTCGCTGGAACTCGATTATGAAAGCCGTGTTCTTTCAGCCGCCGACGAATTGTTTGTGTCGATAGATCATGTCTACTGCGACCGTCGATACACGAGTGAAGCCGCTGCTTTGGAAACGCCGAACAATATCAACATCTTGATCTCTTCTAGTTTTCCTCGGTCTACCAGTACGATTAGATGTTTCAATCAAACCTTCAGAATCCCACCGTCTTGTCCACAGATATACGGTATTTCTCTGAAAAAAATATATCATTAAAATATAATTGACTGCAGTCGATAGTCATTAATAAACTGCAACATAATGCCTGGATTACAAAAAAGTAACCTGTGGTATATTGGACAAAAATAAATAAAATTGAAAATAAGCAATACAGCCAACAGTCACATACATACCTACACTACACTACAGACTTTTCGGTCTCACAAACACCCAGACTAGGAACTAATACCTGTGGTTCACAAAAATATTTGATTCGGTGCAGGGATCGAACCTGCGGCCTCAGTTTCACAGCCGGCATCTAACAAACTGAGCTACGTCGGCTATCAAATACACGCAAGTCTCATTATGATCTCACAACACTCAAACCGAAAATGTATATAGGTAGGTGTATTTATTGGGGGTAACAAAAATCCACGTCTCCGTACGGGGTTTAAGAGTTTAGGTTTACGACTGACTCTAGTGTTTGGAAACCACAAGACACAAGGAACACAACAACACATAATTTAAATACAAATTAAATTAAAAACAATAAATGTATACTTACAGCAACACCTAGGTGTCGTGCAATATCGGCAACAGACGTATCGTCATCGCGAAGACTCACTATTTCATGCCTACAATGTTCACTTAAACGAGTATGTGATATTTTCAGCTCTAATAAAGACGAGTATATATGGTGTTTCAGTATGTAGACGACTTGCAGTTTTGATTTTTATGATTGGAACCTACTATTTATATATCTTCCCTTCGTTAGAAAAACTAATACTTCAGTCAAATTACGTTCTTTTTTAAGATCAAAAATACATATTAACAGCAATTTATTTTAATTATAATATCGATCAACAGTAAAAGTAATTTTTATTCCAGTAATTTTACTGTTAATACATGTTACTGATAGTATGATTTTAATAAAGGATTTCATTCACTGAATTATCTGTTTTTTAAAACGGAAGGGACCGTATGTGAGTAGCTGATCTGAATTTAAAAAAAAATAATCATTGATAATTTTGACTATAATCAATAAACATTAATGTTAATGGTAATTTATATTATAATTATATTGTGATCAAAATAAATTGCTGTTGATATGTATTTTTGATCTTAAGGTTATGGTATGAATAACATTAGGCACGTATTATAACAGACGAACAAGAACAACATTTAAACTTCGCGTAAATATATATTATTTCACAAAAACACAAAATAAGTCAATGCAAAGAAAAGCAAAAAATATAAATTGTATTACAAAGCAACAAAAGTAGATGAACACATCTACGGCAAACTTGCTTTTTACAAGTGTTCATTGAATTATGTAATATTGGTGTGTTTAGGAAGTTTGTTGCTTTTGTTGCTCAGAAACTTTTGTAACCTTAAGGTGTTCACGAATTTTTGTGGACGAACCTGGTCAACCACTTTTGTTGCTTCATGTGTGCAAGACTTTTGGCGTTTTGAATATGCTCAACGACTTTTGTCGTTGACTGTACAAGCTACTGTGATGGGGCTTCGATACCACAACATGTATTTTTAATGAATACAGCATATTGATATGAAAATTAACTCCATGATCTTATGTCTCATATACAATTTACGTAATAATATTATTTGGTTATACTGTACCTGGAGCCCATCAGCGCCACCAAGTTTCCCGATGACACAATGCCGCTCACTGCAACGAAAAATATATTATTAATAATTATTTAAGTTTAAACATATTCGAGTCCACTTGATTACTTTCATGACGCACGCAGGGATCTCACCCTGCTTGCGTCATTTGCCTGCCTGCCATGCCTGCTTTGAGTAGAAGATTGAAAGAACCCAGATTTAGTCATATTAGAAATCTTGGAAAGTGTATATATATGTTCATTCCGATTTTGGATCATCATTCATTGGCCAGTAAAATATATTTCTTCATCAAGCTATATTCACATACCTTGATGAACCATATGCAAATTTCTTTTAGGCGTGGAGTCAATATGTGCTTTCTTTTACCAATATAGACTTATTAATAAATTATCATCCAAATCAAACAAAGTTTGTTCCCTGAACAGTATTTATCAAGAATCAATACCGCGTGTGAAAACAATAAACAAAAGCTAAATGTACTAATATATTTATTATGTTCCAATTTTAAATTTTATTCCGTTACCAAATTAATATTATAATAAAATAAACATTTTATCGATAGCAAGTTCGTCTGATTTCGAAACGCGGCCCTTAGAACCTTGCGGTGTTGAGAAATAACTCTGAGAGACTGGTTCTTGTGGCCTCCAATATTGTAATTCTAAAACAGTTATTTTCTAAAACTATGGATTGTGAACTGAGGGCCATTAGTTTGGTGGGAGATGGGCAAACGACCTTGCGTAAGTATTTGGATTTGTAGAATCCGATGAGTTTTCCGGGGCCGGAATTTGGTTATTTGTGGACTAGATCGGAATTAAAATATTTTCGTGTTTTAGGATATTTATCTGAAATTTTAACATACGGTATAACATGAGCTTATATAGTTCACGCCTTTTTCCCAGAAAGTGTAGGCAGAGGTGCCAGGACACCCATATTTCGCCTTGTACGTTCCGACCCACGATTTAATATGGGGCGAGCCTATCGCCATATCGGGCAGAAACTCTTGACTCCGGACTGATAATGAATAGATAATCTAATACCACATTGCCCGACCCGGAATTCGAACCCTGGACCTCAGCTTTCTAACCGTACCGTACTGCGTAGTATGACTACGCCACCGAGGCAGTAGTAGGATCTTAAAATAATGATATAATTATCCCAGGACTGGAATTAGTGCCAAAAGGCATACAGTTCTGATTTTTTCGTATCTTAGGGCTGAAATAAGATAGGGGAACTGTGAATAGTACTAATTACAGCTATACCAACTCTTCCTTGTTCGTAACCTTTTTTGTTATAACAAAAATAAATATGACTACACTGTAGTCTGCCTAAGAACCTAAGTCAATTCTTTTTGTGGTCTTTATTTCAAGACAGCTGTTTTTGTTTGATGTCTGCGTAATGATTGATAGTTAAGATGATTAACATTAAAGCATTAGCTTAATTTACGCTCAGCTTAAAAATATTGAAATATGAATGAAAAGTTAGAAAACTTTTACCGCCAGAAACAATCAATAGTAGGAGTTATTGGTATGATTGTATTTCAATAACAGTAGAGTTTTTTGGACGAATACCTTATCAAAAAAATCTACAATTATTAAAAAAATACATTTTATTGTAAACTAAATTAATCAGATATCTCCTTTTCAATAAATTCGCACGAGACATTGTTTTCATTGGTACAAAGCTGTTTTTCAAATAGAAAATGGACTTGCCTGTTACAAAGTAATCTTAATCGAATATTAATTAAATATTTACACTTGAGATATATAAAGAAACTTTAACGATTTGTGTTATAAATGGCCATAAAATGCTAATGTAAAGTATCATATATGTATATATCTACACAAATATATATACGTAATATAACTGAATGTTCCCACGCTCAATTATAATAATAAACATTTTAAATTATTTAATTTGAATTTAACAAATATTAAACCCAAAATGTCTTTAAGTTCCGCCAAACATTTTAGCAAATATCACACATATATTGAGGAAATTGATGTCAATGTCAAGAAAATGAAGATATTTATATGCTATTAAAAATATTACAGCAATCAGTTGTTGGCTAAATAGACATTTGTGGGCAGTTTTATCACAAAAATATGAACCTCTAAATGCAGTCAGCTTTTTTGTTTTTGTGAGACCGAAAAGTCTCTCGTTCCTGATACCCACTCGATCTTAGTGTAGGGTCAGGACTATGTATGTGGTTGTTAGGTGTATTTTTTTTATTTAAACGTCTATTTTTTATTTTTTACTTGGGAAACATATAGAAGATATCACATGTATATTAACAGACGAATTAATTGTGATTCTGGTAGAGTTTCCACTAATAAATAAGACAGGTATGATAGAGTGAACATTAACACTACATATCTAAAACAAAAAGGTAACAAAAATAACGCAAAACAAAAAGTAATAATTTCTCATAAATATGGAGAAAACACTTAAATTTATATTATGTAGGTAGGTACATCGGAATAAGTTTATAAGACTTGTAAGCAGTGAAAGAAATTATAGAGGGAGGTTTTTTTTATATAGCTTTGTATGGGGAAACGAGCATGTCGTTCGCCTGATGGTAAGCGATACGACCGCTCATGAACAGTAGCAAAACCAAATAATACTACGATTCACAAATCAATGCTTGGCATTCCACTGCGCTCCCCATCCTGAGACATAAGATGTTAAGTCTCATAATTACTCTGGGTACAATTTTCTTCATTCCGATACACAGTAGTGTATTTACACTGTTATTAGGGAGGAGAAATAGACATTGGCGTGGTATCTACCCAGGCGACCTCTCACGTATAAGATTCCTACCAGGTAATTGGAAAGACTTCGACAAAAATGAGGAGAATGAGCCTAGAAACAAATTTATTTCATCTGAGGAGAGAATAGTCCTAGTAGATCTATATTTTTTCCTATAATTGATTAGTCTATAATTCGTATAAAATAATTTTATCTATTACTATCACCTAAGCAATTCCACATTTCTTATGAACAGTAAAATATAACTGTTCAGTTACTGATCATCAAACATCATTTAATGCCAAGTTAACATCATTAATCATTATACAATATTTCTACGTTCCCACGCTTGACTTCTTTTCTGGGTTTCATTAAAATTCAACAGTCTGTAGACATGATGTGATATTTAACGTTCCTTCACAAAAAATATAGCGACCTATAATAAATTAGCGCAGATTTTCCATAATTTTTATACATTCACACATATGCAAATAAACCGATATAAAATAATTGGCTAAACTATTATTGATGATCAACTAGTTTATTTTAATATTACATCAATTTCATTTACATTACAGCTATGATTTTATAGTAATTATTATTACATTCTGGGAACTACAACTGGTTTATATTTTTCTCATTTTCTCTCGTGGAGTAAATATCAATAAGAAATAATTTGTACCATGTAAACTATGCATATAAAGCTATTCTGGAATGTGTAGCTATAAATAATTAAATAAAAAAAGGAATAATAAATGTTGTATATTAAATATTTATAAAATATATAATTTTTCACCAGTACCTATTATTAGTCACAAAAGTAAACAAAAGAATCGTTTTATTGAGAGAATTTCAAAGATCTCTTTAAAATGTTATACTTGCTTTTAAAAAAATGTTGAAGTTCATACTTAGACTTTTTTTACTAAACTATTTATACTTCTTATAGCAATTACAGTAATAGGCCTTCGATCAAACGAAGCCCTAAGTAATTGTCATTGTACAGTCGGCATAAACATTCGTTAATTTCCTAATTTACGTTTTTGTTGCATGCAGTGGATTTTTGTCGAAAAAGTACTTACTCGTATATAAGAATTAAAATTTGTGTGGAATCTGATCACTTATTAAAGAATCTTATGATTCAAAAATAAATAAAGAACTTCTAACTTTAGAATTATTGGTTAAGATAGAGAGATGCATATAATTTATGGAATTTTCTCTGCGACTGTGTTGTCACTCTTGTTGATCTGTACTATCCGAGTGCCGTCAAGTGTGGCTTGACAACTGTTATTTAGACGTTTTTATGTTGTTATGAATGGCGAGACGAACATGCCGTTCGCCTGATGGTACGCGATACGACCGATCATGAACAGTAGTAGAACCAAACAACACCTTGTATTACAAAGCAATCCTTGGCATTCCACTGCGCTTGCTATCCTGAGACATAAAACGTTAAGTCTCAATATGTATAGTAGTTACTCTGGCTGCAATGTCTTTCAATCCGAAACATAACAGTGCACACTGCTGTTTGGCGTGAGAAACAGACATTGCGGTAGTACCTACCCAGGCAACCTTTCACATATGAGAGACCTACCACCAGCAAAAACATGATTTAGAGTCACTTTTTAAGCATTTTTGTTAGTTGCATCGAGTCTGAAGTGACTAAAACTACCACCCAGCTTCGTTTTTGGTCGCAAATATACCCTGTATTGATGTGTATATGCTTCAGAAATGTATGTGTGTAATAACAGATTACCCATGATGTTGAGTAGGAACGCAAGGATAAATAACAGATAGCAAGATTTACTTAGCAAAAATCATGACAACGGGTAGAAAACTAATGCCATAATATTGAAAATTAATTGTTAACGTCTGCTTAAAACAGCGACTATTACTTTTGGCACTAACTGTACAAACATGAAATAAGTCAAGGAAATAATAATGATTCAATATCATAACTAGAAGTAAGGTTGTGAAGCCTTACGTGTGGTTACCCTGATTGACCGAAAACTGTCTGGGATTTATTAATATTTCTAGCATTTATCATTATTTTAACAATTAAAACAATTAGTTGGTTTTTTAACAATATTATCATAAAGGTCTTTACCATCTATAGCATAGATAAGCGGTATAAGTCTACGTAAGTATCAGGCAACAATACTTTTTGTATAAGTATCATAAGTATAATCATCCATTAAGCTATATAATATAAGGTTGGTAATCTTTATTTATATTGTAAATGCGAAAGTTTGTTTCTTTTTATGAGTTTTCCTAAAATGTAGCTGTTTTGTACAAGACGCATTTACTTTATACCCGTCAAAATGCAACACCACACACACTAAGAACATCGAACTATCATAAACTCGTTTTGGACTGACTCAAAATTGCCGTTCTACGTCCTATAATCTAATATACCGATGCACATATTTCTAGTTTATAATTTTAAAACTAGCTCTCAACTAGTAAGAATGTTGGTGGCTCATTTTATGTTTTAATTATGCATTTTATTACAACGATTGTATGTATAATAAATAAGGATTATATATGAAAGAGTCTGATATTTTTACGATTTCTTAGACCTTTACCAATTTCTCGTTTCGCATATTTGAGCATAATTTTTAAAAGATTATATAATTTTAATCGTTCTTTATTCATACACAATATCAATAAGTATATCCACAGGCAGTTCAGAGCATATCAGAATATTGAGTACATTGTATTAAGTTATTACCTGTTAGTTTTACTAATTATTTTAACAAACTTTTCAGTTCGCTTAAACCTTTTAAGAAGTCTTGCCGTTTATCGATTATTCAACACAAAACTTTAGTTCATCAACTTTTCAGGTTTCATTTCTATTAAATTATAGGAAAAAAATATCGTTTACGAAGTTAAAGTGCGCTTATTTTTTTGTTTCTAGAATAATGATAATAAGTTACGTGACGATAAATCAAGTATTCATTACGTTTTTATAGACAGTTTTTAGTCTACTATTATCAAGTTATGCTGCATAACAATTACGCGTTAATACTATTATTCTTCTACATAAATTATGGATTCATCAGATCTTTCATTTTTTTATTAAAAATAAATAAAAAGTAGTGTAAAAAATGAATAACACGCTTGAGAAAAAGAAAAAAAAAAGAAAAAATATTGAATGTTTTGTCCCTTTCAAATGACTTTTGAATTTAATTTGAGCGAAGAAGGAAATACTGTCGATAACTAAAATAGCTTTTAAAACTGTCTATGGATGAGGTTATTTTTTTAAGTTTATATGCTATGGTAGTTTACTGTCTCCAGGTTCTCTTATATGTACATATATCAGTACCATGGGAATTTGTGCACGCGGTAACGTAATACGAGTATACGTTTGCCCTTTGCGTTACTTTAAGATATAATCTGACATTATTTGTCCTGATAAATTATATAGTTTCATAGTTATTACAGTTTCTTAGAAGGACTAATCAAATATTCTCGATAATAACAAACATAGTCTGGACTCCCCTCACTAAGATACAACTCCAGTGGTGACAAAATCGTGGACATCAAATACTTTACAGTCATACTTTGACATAAAACAAATATTTGTTAATTACACAAACATTTATCTTAAAGCCTCTTATTGCATCTACTATAATTTGGCCAGCTTTTGAACCAACTATACCATAAAATTTAAAAATAAACTATGACATTTAATGATTACAAACATGCTATAATTATCCCGTCAATCAGTCACACAAAACTGATCCCAGCAATCGGATTTAGCAATTTGAAGTGTAACAAAAACTATTTAGCACCTATTCAAACTTTAGACTTTAGTCTGCGTCTTGCATAATAGATTTAGCAATAACAATTAACAAAAAATATAACGAGGAGAAATACTGGATGCAGGCCACTTGTTAAAAACCCTGCTCGAAATTTGTTCAACAGTGGAGTTACCATAGCTATTATTAAAGTTTCGACTAAATTGGTCGCCTGGCCAATGATCAATTAGAGACAAAATGCATAGATTAGTAAATTTCTCGAGGTGAGTTAAATACTCCGCTTACCTCCATGCAAAACCTTCACTTCTTCATATGTAGCAGATCTCCATATGCTGGTCTGTGTCTTTTTCTTCCTGTACACCGAAAGGTCTTTCCACGCGAGCGTGAGGTTCTCTGGAGCGTCTCCCATGGTGCCCATTTCATCATCTTCCCAGTTAACAATGGCTCCAGTGAGCACATTCCTCGTAGGCAGTTTCAAATCGTAGTCTTTCATTTTGCTGTTACGTCATTTGGCACTGGGGAAGAAAGAAAATAATTTTAAAAGATTTTTTTTGGTAATTTGTTGGTTTTTAAATGATGTTGAGAAATGATGCTGTGAAAAGTATTGACTTTATCAAGGTTGTGGATTCGCTGCATACAAATTGTTTCTAGCAAATCCCTATGCCAATTCTTAGGAAAAGCCTTAATTCAGTTCTAAGTTCTTGAGGCTGAGGATGACAGTAATAAGTATATGTAATGTTATAGGTAGTAAAGAGTAACCATAACTTGCTGCTTAGTAGAAAAAATAGAAATACATAGAGTTTATGGTTTAAATTAACCTTACACTTAGAGCTATATAAGAAACTATAATACCCAATGAAGATCTATAATTTGCGAAGGATAATGCTTAACTTTGTTATTATATTATACAAGCTGTCTTAGGCGAATAAATTATATTTTTATTATATTTGAAATAGAATTGACATACAGTATACGCATACTTCATAATTTTCACGATATATAATAATTTTAATCGACGAATGTGACGTATGTTATATGTAATCGATATGAAAAAAAACATACAAATTAGATGAGAACATACAGATGATGATTTTAAAACTGCCTCATTTTGAAACACAAACCGTGTTTTATTTATTGCCATTATTATCTCACAGAGGATAAAATTTATTACGGATTATAAAACAGCCTAAGTATATTAGGCTACTGAGATAACACACTCACTTATTTGATGTATAGTATTGATTTTTCGTTGTTAAATACCTATTAAAAATGAATTAATAAAGCTATAAATATGTTACTTTTTTCACGGCACAGAACTTAAAGCTATTTTTAAATACGACACAACAACTTAAGTTTGTTTAAATAGGCTGTAGTAGTCCTTAATAGAAGTTATGATAACGCTCACAAAATAATTAAAAATCTACAATTGTCATCGGACTAATAAAAGATGTAAAATAGAGATGTAAATATAGATATAATAAATGGACTTACGCTTTTTAATTCGAAAATATTATTTTATGTTAAATAGGTATGGTAAGTAGTTTACTTAGGTCAGTATTATTTTTATACCTTTTACAAATAACGAAATTTGTCGACGATTATATTCGTTTAAATACTGATATTGGTCTTACTAAAAATATTATATCTTATAAAAAATAATGGCCATGAACTGCAGATCTTTATAAGCGGTCATGATTGAGTTAGGCCGAATTTGATCATGCAATAAGCTAAATAACACTTCCTCTACCTTTCAATAAGTGCCAATTGACACAATTGAATTTATTTCGACATGGAAACTATTGCCTGACAAGAAACATCTTATATTTTAAAGAGCCATAGATATAAGGGCTTTAAAAAAAGATGCTGGTATAACCTATCTTTTATCCGCCTTCCACTCATATTATCTTTAGATTAGCTCAACAGGAATATTCTTTGTATAGTAGAAATTATTAGTCTTCTTTGACTTCACTAATGAGCGCTTATCGGACGTTAATGCCTTTGAGAAATTTTAAATACAAATTACATTGATATCAATGTTCACTAACATATCTTAATGTCAAATTAAGGTTCTTAAATGAAAAAATCAAATAATGTTTTAAAACTCGGAAATCGACTCAAGACATATGTAAATAAAACGTATCGCCTTATTAGCCTGTCATGCATCAATACACTACACTACACAACAATACACACTAGTCTCTACATTTTTTTAAATTATTGTGTAATGGTAAAAACCTTTACCATTACACAATAATTTGTAAACGACCGCTACTTATTATATTAGTATCACGAGAGCAAAAAATAATGAAAGAAACACATAATGTAATAATTGTACTGAATGAGTTAATAGAAACGTATAGGTAATGTACCACGTACTTAGCTATATTTGTATTGTAAACAGCAGGCGGTTCAATCTGTAGACACGCCTACTATCGGTAACCGATTGAGTATTACACAATACTGTGTGTATGACTACATAGTCATACGTACTTTATTATAAAACATTATGGTCTTTGGATGCTTGTCTGTTCGTTTTTTAATAATTGATGATATAACCAACAATATTTTCTATATTTTTTTCTATCATATGGTGATCGAGCATGCAATTCGCCTGGTGGTAAGCGATACGATCGCTTATGAACAGGAGCAAAATCGAACACCATGAATTACAAGCAATGCTTGGCATTCCACTGCAATCGCCATCCTGATGCAAAAGATGTGAAGTCTCAATATGTCTAGCAGTTACTATGGCTATAATATCCTACAAACTGGAAAACAACAGTGCATTTGCACTTGAATGGCGGGAGAAATAAACATAACCGAGACTCCAGAGTGAATGGGTATTGTTTAGTAAATTGTTTAATTTTAAAAAGGTAAAATGTAAGCAAAAGCTATAGCAATAGCCCAACCAGATGCACTTCTAGAAGTTATTATAAGCACCGTGATTACATGTTTAATATACACATATTTTTAACCGACTTCTGTTATTTACCTATTACCCAAACCCATAATTTTCTTAACTATTTACGTTTAAAGCTTTTATTAATATAGGTAATATAATTTTCCAAAACGTATGTATTAACAATAAAAATCAACATATTATTATAGGTACATTTAAAAATTGGACAAAAATTTTTAAAATACAAGCATACAAATGTATATGAATTGTTGAAAATTATTACACAAATATGACAAATAATCGTATTTTAATATATTCATGAGTACTAATAAACAGAAGTTGTTTTGTTTATGACTAACATTATGATCTCGTTTGTGCAATGCGTTGTTTACACTAGATAAAACAAAAGAAAAACTGAGATCACAATTGGACAAGTGCGAATTAAACTTCGTCAAGAGTATAGAAGGTACCGTTTTAAAACGACTTCAAAATTGGAGGTTTTCAAAAGGAGGTGTATACAAGTAGGTATTATTCATTATTATGTTTTGTTTCTTTTATTGGCGATTATTTCTAAAACCTCACCAATAAATGAAGCTACTTCTAGAGCATCTTTGATATAAATTATTTGAGTATGACAATACCTATTACCTAAACCTGTAGACCAAATTGAAAATAAATGAATAAAATGGATATAGCAACTATTTACAAAAAATGGGGCAACCAAAATAACATTCACTTCGAAGAAGTAACACTTACTATTCTTTGATATTCACAAATTATTTGTTATTAAATATGGATTCTAAATCAACTAAATATTACATAACAAAGTATATAATTATATCTACATTTAACTACTGCTCTACGAGCGTCATGAAGTTTTGATAGAGCCGTGCACACGAATGGCTTTCTAATCCATAAATCGATTTAGGAAATTTCATACAATTTGTGACTGCTGTAAAATCTAAGCTACTCTATCAGTTCACAGATGACACACACACACACACACACATCATGATGTTCACAGCGTGACCATTAACTGCAATATCGTCGGAAATAATGTGTACACATGGAAATATTAAGCAGCATTATTTACAGCAAAGTATGGATTTTCTCCTTTTATATTGGTTATAATACTTTTTCACAACGCCTTATTGACACTGAACTCTTCCAAATACCAACAATTATTATTTACCTACGAATATACTTCATTTACTTTCAATATTGAAAATGTTGCTGCATTTTGTCAGAATCATAGGTACAGTGAAGTATTATCATATATTTTTTTCATCATGGTCATCTCGAAATCTTTAATATGCTAAGAAAAACGCTCAAGCAAGTCATAATTGCTTGAAATTGTAATAGACCAAGTGCCCGTGGCTGCCAGACTTTCGTCAATTTATAAAAGCCGAAAGTTTGTCTGTACTGTCTAGTACGCATTGTTAACTATTGGCTTCAAACGTCAGACTTTAAAAAAATACTGCATATCTTCAAATATAATGATTTCTACTCACGAACACGGCATCTAATTACGCATTTCATCAGTATATGATCTACTTTATATAATTATTCAATGAATAACATTATAAGCAACAAACTAACGTTACAGGGAAGTGGACAGAAGTCATTGAGTTGTGTTAAATAGGGTCGGCAGCTTTCCCCGCGTGGTTAAGTTACCGCCGCGCCGGTGTCGGCTTACCGGCTATGGATCGACAGACCCGCGCAATCCAATGTCGAAAGTATTTCTAGTGCATGCTTATTAATGCAATTAACAATCAGTTACTTAAGTATATTGAAATTAAATATCGGAATATTTGTATAGTATGATGTTATAAGCTTTCATAAGCTGTCGTGTGAGGAGCAAAATCGTTCACAAAAAGTGAAGGCGTTGTGATTAATTTTATGTAAAGGTTTTTATTTGTAAAATTATGTTATATCTAAAATTGTGCAGTTGTACTACGGTTCGATTGGAAAGCTGAGCTGAGCTGAAAGTTCGAATCCAGGGTCGGGCAAATTGATATTTGATTTTATATATGATTTTTATTCTAGTCAATATAGACTAGGCTAGGCGCGCCCTCTATCACTTCGGGGGACGGAAAATACAAGGCGAAACGTGGGTGTCCTGGTTTCACTTGTGCCTATCCTTTCTGAGAAAGTGGCGTTTATTTATTTATGTATAATAAACTTGTACTTTACCACTGTCAATCGTACTGTCGATTGTAGAGTAGGCCCATGCCCTGCAGTGAGACTTATATGGGCTGGTACTGATACTAAAACTTATACGGATTTTATTAATTATATTGGCATTTTGATTGTAATTCTAGTTTACTCGCCTGAACAATTGGTTATATCTCATTGGACCTAATGACACTAGGCATTAACTTTGCTTTTTAACATTCTGCTTAAAGATCCCAGAAGGTTAGAACACATGGGCTTCAAAATTGTTTAGCATCAGACTAAATTAACAAACCTCTTGATTAAGGACAGTGTGGTTGGTCCTACAAAGCTGTAGTTGGATAAGACAGTACGCGTAGTTCTCCCAAGGATTCAAAAGGATTGGACATTATATCTATTATTATACAAAAAGAAAAAATTATAGACAATTTACATGCTCGTTGCACAACATGCGATAGTACATTTAAAGTTGTAAGGGTCATTTCTATTCCACAAGTAACAATTAAATAAACCTTCTTCGGAATTTTATTACAGACTTATATTTCCTTACCTACGTGATAAACACTTATTTTTATAATTATAGCAAAAATCAAAACGAAAGTATTGATGCGCACCTTCGCACAGAGTGTGATCTGTGGCGCTCTTTAAATCACTTACTAAGGCACAATTCTTAAACATGATAATTCATAAGAATATGATAGTTTAAGAGCGAACTATAATTAGAATTATCAAATTAATATTGAAAAAACACAATTAAGCAATAAAAAAAAATGCCGCCCAATCTCTGCTCCATTAATAAAAATATGTTTCTCATTCTAAATTAAAGCAAAGACATATATTTCCGGACAGCCTAATTTAGCGTGAATCTTTGACGTCAAAAACAAATTAACAAAACTGCTATTAAATAAAACAAAAATGAAACTACTTATTTTATTGAAATAAAACTATTATTTATGGACTTTAAAGCAAATTTGGTTTGAAATTTTACATTTTAAAATGTAAATAGTTTTAATTCAATGTGTAACATTCGCGTTAATTTAAGAAACTACTTATTTTCGTTTTTGCATATATGAATACCTCTGATTCTTCGACCTTGAAAGTCGACGGACGCTATGCACGAATAGGGGCCTTCCGGCATTGTAAAGTGGTGGGAGTGAATAGTATATTAAGATACTGGTCATATTGGTGGGTCAGACAAAATGGATGCTCGTAAAAGTTATCTAATAAAAAGTCGCAAAGATCGTAAATCGTAGTTACGTTTCGGTCATGATTTTTCCAATTGTATTTGGTTTAAAGCTTAAAATAATGTTAAGGCACTCGATAAGAATGTTAAGAAATTAGATTTCCATTTCACCATATTCAGAATCCGTAAAAACATAAAAAACTTATTAAAAATGAAATATCCATTAGACTCCAGCAAAAAAGATAAAAAACAATGAAATTTCAATTGTTATGTAATAGCTAGTTAACTAATGAAGGCAATTCGACTAAAGGAATTTTAATTTGAATGTCATCATCGTATTATTTAGAAATCGATTTAGCTCGGTTTGCGGTAATTGTGCTTTATACATTTTTTGGTATCTCTGCTTTTTTTGTGACGAAAGTCCGACAAGGTAGAAAATTGCTCACTTGATAAGTCAGTATTCGTGAGGAATATGGAAATGGGTTTGTTGAGAATATATGGAAAAACAGAAGAAAAGAAGTGATCTTCTACGGCACAGAAATAATAAGTAATGAACTGCCAAGTAGAACAAAACGATACTATAGATATATATTTAAATTCGAGTGTAAATGTCTTTGTTAATATCTAAATATCTCAATGTTAATAAAATAATAATAAAATATATACATGACGGTTATATATTAATTCTAATATACAGAATATATTAAACTAATACAATGCACACGTGGTTGATTAGACCGTTGTGTAGTGCCGGATTCTTAATTTCTTATCGCATAAATTTTGAAAGCTGTCGTTAATTTTTAAATTTTGCTATATTTCAAATAGTAATAAACATATTTAAGTAATAAGAGATGATTCAACAGTGTATTCGTAATTTCAGACCAGTATTTTCCCGCAAGCTGCTTTTTGTAAGCACGGATTAAAGATTCTAGTATAGTTTATATAGGTTGCAAGTATCTTTATTGTGACTAGAGATTTTTCAATAAATTCGCTTAGTATATATCAAGACATATCAAGTGTATCTTCTTAAGTTGGTCGACTAATAATATTTCATAATAACCAACGTTAACTTGAGATGTATGCATGTAGTTATGATTAAATATTATGTAATACGTTTGAATAATGAGTTACTGATTTAAATCGTTATGTACATTAAATTTTAACATTTTTAATTTATTATTTGTTTTTAAAACCTATTAGTTTAAAAAGTCTATTGGGCGATGGAGGAAATAGCCCAATGAGCATGCATTAAATTTTCACTATTTTATTCAAGAAAAAGGCAAAGGAAGTCTCAAACCGCCATCCTTGTTTTACCTAGGAACTCTTCAAACTAATAAAAAATCCCGTCAACATTCAAAAATGGAACCAAACTTTCTTTATGGTTACTTATCTTATCAGATAAGAAAGCAAATATGAATACTAAACAAACTTACCAATCTTAAAAAAATCACAACACGTGGGCGTACGTATTTGAAAATGCACTTTACAAAACTATAATAGAACACCACAATAATACTGGCAGGTTTACTTGGGCGGACGAGCGTGCGCCGTTACGGAGTGCCTACTCCAAACTGATCCTACAGACAACTGGTTTGACAAAGTGCCACAATTAGTGCCCCTTTATAAATTAATTAATCATCAATAATATTTGTGCACTTTCCCTCAAATTAATTAGGAGTATTTTATTTCTTTTTTCTTTTTCTTTTACTACTGCGATTCCAATTGCATAAAGTTTACAGAACATTAAAAACGTGGTAAATAAATTTTGGACATCTAATTTGAGTTTTAGTGTTATTTTGTATGATATTAAAAATGCTTTTAATAGTTTAGCTTTGAAAGATTTTATATTGATTCAGGTACTCATAAATTGTAATACACAAATATTTGCTTGTGTAAAGATTATGTCCAACCTACACTGTTCCATAAATGTAAAATTATATAGATATAAGCGTTGCGGAAAATTCTGCGGAAACTTCTTGGACTGGAAGTAGTTTCCGGAGAAATAAAAAAAAGTGTTATAATTTAATTTTGAGAAAATTATTTACCATTGTCTTAATATCTGTTGTAATAATTACACTATAAGACGAGAAACGAAAAGAAATGAAAATGAAGATACAAAAATCTTTAATACAGAAGGAAAACATTGAAATAAAACTATTATTTACGGATTTTATCGCGAATTTAGTTTAATTTTTCACGTTTAATTGGTCACGGGGCGGACTCACCACGAAAGCTGTAAAGTAATCGAAACGTCGCGTCGGGAAGTTAAAAATGTAAAAATTAAACTAAATTCGCGATAAAATCCGTAAATAATAGTTTTATTTCAATGTGTAACATTCGCGTAAATCTAAGAAACCATTACAGAAGGAAAACGTTCTATACCTTAAAATAAAACTGCAGTATTCGTGGTCACGAAAACTAAATCAAAAATTAAATCAATTTAAATGGATATTTTAATCAAAATTTGTGTAAATCTCATAAAATAAAAAATAAATAATTTCGTTCTATACCTACAAAAAAAATAACCTTTGATACCTTTGACTTGCTAGATCCTTCAACACATAATATATGCCTCGGGGTACAAGCATAAATCGTGATTGGAATAATTATAAAATGATATGAATGTTATTTCAGAACAAAAGGCAGTTATAATACTGATAAGATAAATATGTCATTCAGGAGTCACTTTCACGTGAATTATTCTAGTAATTCTCATTTTATTTACAACTGACAAGAGCTAATATTTTTTCAGGTACTCGAAGCGTGGTCCCTACCACGAACGTTGTTTACATACTAGCTCAACAACCTGAGTAAGTAAATAAATAAATAACACCCAACAGTCACATACATAGTCCTAACCCCACACTAAGATCGAGTTTTGTGTCGTGGGTATCAGGTACTACGAGAGACTTCAGTCTCACAAACACCCAGACCCGAAAGAAATATTTGTGGGCCGCAGAAACATTTCTCTCGGTGCGGGGATCGAACCCGCGGCCTCTCGTTTCACAGGCGGCAGTTAACTAACTGCGCCACGGAGGCTGTCTAAACTGAGACCGAGGGTTGAGGAGTAGTATGTAAATTGTATCTTTGGCAGTTTCAGACTGTCGATTGAAGATTACCAGAAAATGAAACACATAATATACATTATACAATACCTAGCTTGTTTAAGGCAGGCAGTGTTTTGCTGACCGCCTGGAGGACATGTATTCACGGGGTGCAATGATCTTACATTTACGGTATTTTTATGAATTTAGATGGCAGGTGGAATCTTGCCGAGAGTGCTAAAATTCCAACTGAGGATATGATCTTCCGCCTAGTTGCTCTCTCCCGCTACGATTTAAGCGTACTATGCAACAGTCGCCGGCCCGGTGACATAGCCCGCCAGCACAACCCGGCAGCTTATAAGAAAAAAAATATGTCAGCGACAAGCGTCCGCACGTGTTACCCGCCGACATGATATTACAACAACGCAACAATTTCGTCGCTGCTTGAATGCTTACTTTGATGTGTAGTGAGCTTAAAGATACTAGAAAGTAAGGAGAGTTCACGAACCTTTGTGACAGCTAATACAGCAGAGATATAACATCTAAATAGTAAAAAATCATTGGGTTTGAAAGGTTGTTAAATAGTCAATAGAACATTACAAAGTATATTAATAAGTGCAGTCTTTGTAATCCATTTTTTACTATGAAGGTTTCAATACAGCCATCGAACCGTGGCTTTAACTGCAATATTGAGTGAGGCAAAAAAATCACAATAGTAAAAACTCCAGAAAAAATATAATGTGTACGTAAGTCGCAATACAGACTAACATTATTGTAACTGAATTCGTCTTATTCCAAGAATAAAAGTAGACATTAGTAATAAAAGATTTGTTAGTAAATCAGACTAAAAAATAGACTGTTTTTGGAAGTGCTAGAGCCTCGTTTGACGCTGTTGTCAGTTATGGCTCCCAAGATCTCTTCTCGAAAGATCTAAACATTGACTTGTATTGTAGCGGCCTGCATCCAGCGATTTCCCGCAACCATAACCAGGTCTTCCGTCTACCTTGTAGGTGGCCGTCCAACACTGGGCTTGCCTGGTCAATGATATACCTACCAACAGCAGAATCATAGACATTTCATGTAAAACTACTTTGTCAGAAGCGTACCTATAATACAATTCAAAAGATGAGGAACTATAACAATCACTTTATGTTTGTCTGGAAAAATGTGTCAGATAGAAAAGATTAGTAAGAAGTTAAGAATAAATTCGTTAAGAAAATAATTGTGTTTTTTTTTATTGCAATGAATGGCGAGACGAGCAAGCCGTTCACCTGATGGTAAGCGATACGACCGCTCACAAACAGTAGCAACATTCCACTGCGCTCGCCATCCTGAGACATAAGATGTTAAGTCTCAATATGTCCAGTAGTTGCTCTGGCTACAATGTCCTTCAATCCGAAACACAACAGTGCATTTAAGCACTGTTGTTCAGTGGCGTAACTACACCATCGGGGGCCCGTGGCAAAATCATCGGATGGGGGCCCCCCTTTTTGTATGGAGAGGGAAAACTGTTAAGCTTATTTTCCGATACCCTGGAGAAGACCGAAAGGAATATATGTGTCACTGGCCTGCCAGTAAATTGAGGCCGAAGCGGGTCCTTAGCAAAAACTCTACGCTGGCATACCGAATAAAACCCTAACCTCCGCATTTCGATCGGTACTACACATCTACTAGTCGAGTGGGTCGGAATGTGCCCCTACAGTGGTTCTTAAGATGTTCGCCCCGGAGATAACCCCCGTACTCATGCGTCTTTTCTATTAAAACAACCTAGGCCCGGCTTCATGGAATATCGCCCATGTCCATCCAATCCCCAAGAAGGGTGACCGGTCGGATCCTTCGAATCGCAGACCAATTGCTATTACATGCTGACTCCAAGTTCTTGGAGCGAGTTATAAATATGTAGCTCTTGACGTATCTTGAGAATCACCAACTGAGGGTCGTTCGGATGGTGATCTTCTCGTTTATCTCACCCACCATCAGGTGGAGGCATTGGATAGTGGGGGTGAGGCGATTTTGGCCTTGAAATTGTCATCTAGTGTGGCATGCCGTCGTTTTGGGGAAGCTACCTGCCTGGTATTTCAACCTGAGGAACTCTGAAAGTAAATCGCTAGCTTTCTGGATGATCGCAGCATAAAAGTCATATTGAACGCTTTTGCATCGAAACCATGACTATTAATTCTGGTGTTCCATAAGGCTCGGTGCTTTCGCCGACACTATTTATCCTCCATATCAATGACATGTTGTCTATCACCAGCTGGCATTGCTATGCAGATACTAGTGCAAGTTAGGCAAGATACATCTGACTACAGAATCTCTATCAGGGATCCGTTAAGGAAAGATGGTCTCAAATTTTATCAGAAATTGAGATCTCTCTAGGGCAGGCCTCTCAATGGGGTAAATTAAACATAGCACAATTTAACCCCACGAAGATATAAGTATGCTCGTTTACAAGCAAGAAGACCCCTTTTGTCATGGAGACACTCTCTCTAAGCATCCGAGAGTATTCATTGACCTGAATTTTTGATAAAATTGCAGTTTAGGTGTCATTTGGAAGGCAAGGGCAAATTGGCCAGCAAAAAGTTAAGGATTCTTAACAGAGCCAAGCGGTGCTTTTCGCTGGATCATCGGTTATTGCTCTATAAATGCAACGATCCGGCACGACGTGGAGTTCTGCTCTCACCTCTGCGTAGAAGCCCCAAATTACCAGCTTGACCTACTTGACTCATTACAGCGCCGAGCTCTTCGAATCATCGATAATCCCAATCTCACGGAGAATGTGGAGCCGTTGGGATTGCAGTGAGACTTTGGGTCTCTCTGTATAATCTATCAATTGTTCCACGGAAATTGTTCTGAGGAAGACGGTGCCACTATCGCTATTCTCCCATCACACTTCTCGTCACCGCAGTAGAATTCATTCTTTCTACCTGGAAACTATCCCTTCCCGGGAAGTACGTTTCCAGTGTTCTTTTCTACCACGCACGTGCAAGTTCTGGAATGAACTCCCTGCTTCGGTATTCCCTGATCACTATAACCTATCCTTCTTTAAACTAGGCTTTAAGAAAGTGCTCTCCTTACGGTAGGAAGCGACTTCATTTTGGTGGATCCCTGGATCTGCAAAAGTCTATGAGCGGCGGTGACCGCTGACCGTGAGGCGGGCTGTATGCTCGTTACCTGCAGGCCATAAAAAGAACTCCACAACGAGACCAATTAGTCGTCGTAATATCTTTACTACGTGGGCGAAGCCCAAACGCAGCAATGGTGATGGGGCCCCCTCAGAAGCCTAATATTGAAGTTTCGTTCTTTTTTAAACCAAATCCGCACTATAGTGTGTACATAATAGTTAGTAAAATTCGTGTAAATCTAAAAAAACTATTTATTATTATTTTTATGTATCAAAAATAAACCTTGGTATCTTTAATGGAAACTAAGAAAATAATTATTGATTATCTATTTTGTTGGTAATAAATTGGCTAGCTTCTTCTCTTCTTACGGCCTCTCGGGCCTGAGAGGCCAGGCCGCCGGGGGCCCCTAAGGTCGGGGGCCCGTGGCATTTTGCCCACTATGCCACCCTATTGTTACGCCACTGCTGTTGTTTCACGGGAGAAATAAACATTGCGGTGGTACCTACCCAGATGGCCTCTCACATATGAGAGACCTGCCACCAGTAAAAATAAGCCACCAGTGTTAAAATTTTTGCCGCCATCCCATATGTATTTAGTAGTTAGAAGTAGAAATAATTTATTATGAATCCCTTCTCAATCATTTTTCTGGTGCTTATTTAAAATGAGATGTCAGATGATTAATGGACTCTATCTTGCGCAAATATGTAAAATGCTTCTTTAATAAAAAGTCTATTTTTATTAAAGAAGCATCAGCAAGTTTGTTCCGTCCCACGGTGAGATACTGGGCGAGCTTATCGCTATATCGGGCACAAATTCCTGACTCCGGGATGTTAATGAATAGAAAAATCTAATATCACTGGTTGATCCGGGATTCAAACCCGAGACCACAGCGTTGTAACTGTACCGTCGTTATACAACTATGCCATCGAGGCAGTTGAAAAAAGGCATTCAGTCAAATATGTGAATGTCTACAATAATATATTTTTTATTTACTGCAGTGAATGGCGCGACGAGCATGCCGTTCGCCTGACGGTAAGCGATACGACCGCTCATGAACAGTACCAAAACCAAACAATACCTTCAATTACAAAGCATTGCTTGGCATTCCACTGCGCTCGCCATCCTGAGACATAAGATGTAAAATCTCAATATGTCCAGTAGTTACTCTGGCTACAATTTCCTTCAATCGGAAACACAACAGTGCATTTAAACTGCTGTTTGGCGGGAGAAATAGACATTACGGTGGTACCCACCCAGGTGGCCTCTCACATAATATGCGAGACCTACCACCATTATGGCTTGTAAATGACACAAAGGATTTGTAAGTTTCGTCAGCTTCTAGACAACAATTGGTACTCATATCTCCAGTATTTAATTTGCCAGATAAAATTCTTCTAGATACCTACCATTGTCTTGTCGTGAATGTACTTTCATTGCAATTGTTAGGTTAAAGGGTTATTAATAAACTCAGATGGGAGAGGTATTCACATAAGGCTTTGCAATTGACTCGAATATTTGATTCATTCTTTTTACTTTATACAGTCACGAGCATAAATATATTACTATGGGGAGATTGGCAAAAATATCTGTCCCAAGAACGAGTTCAATAATATCTGACTGCACGTACGTTGCAAAAATATCTGACATTATCAGGCAGCATAATAAAGTGGCATCAAAATTATGTGACGAAACATGTACATCAAATAATTGTGATAACCTTTGGAAGCAAAAATATGTGACGTTACTGGTGGCAAAATGTTGTGGAAAGCAAATATATGTATCGATACAATACAACAAACATATTAGAAGACAGGAGGTCTGGACGTATCACTTGCGGTGTTTGCGGCTGGATGTCTTCAGCGGGACCCGGTGAATTATGAGGTCGCCTTAATAGCGTGGAATATACTGGAATACTGTCAGATATTTTACTACCAACAACGCGTATCAGTTACCCTGAAATGGCACCTATCTATGTGGTGCAAGACAATAGTTCCATTCATAACTCTAGAATAACTTGTGAGTGGTTTAATACTCAAAGAGAGGTTTTAAAGTTAATTAATTTTCCTCCAAAGAGCCCTGATTTGAATCCCATTGAGAATTTGTGGGGTTTAATGATCGAACAATGGGATCCAACTCAGGTTCGATCTCATGACTCTCTACGTTGTCACGCCTTTGACATTTGGGAGTCACTCCGAGGCTCACAAGTGTGTGCTAATATGGTTTCGTCAATGCCAGAAAGGCTACAGGACGTAATTAATGCAAATGGTGCCTATACTTGATTTTAATTCATTATGCATATACAGGGTATCTCAAGACTGCTACCGAAAACGAAGCCGGGTGGTAGTTTTAGTGACTTCAGACTCATTGCAACAGAAAATGTTGAAAAAAAAAGCGACGATTTTTTTTTGTTATTTTTTTCCTATTATTCCTAAAATAATAGTGTTTACCCTTTTATTTATAAGGACTCTAAAGTATAAAAGAGTTTAAATTATTATTTTAGCAAAAGCTATGGATTTACCACACAAAAATTACGATATTTAAAAAATCATGAAAAAAAATTGTCGCGTTTTTTTTGCGAAAATTTTAGTTGCATTGTGTTTGTACTCACTAAAACTACCACCCGGCTTCGTTTTTGGTTGCAGTCTTGATATACCCAGTATGTATACTTGAATATACATTATTTTTCTTTGAGTGCCTGTTCGACGTTGAAGGTTAGCCACTGGAATGGAACAGTTGTTCAACGATGCTGATACTGGTAAAATAATTAATTCATTAAGTTGATAAGGCAAATAAAAATGTAAAAAAAAAAATATTCATAGGGTGTTTTTGTTCATATTCTTTTCCCGCCAAAATAGATCATTCTAATACTATTCAATAAAACACTTTACTGGCGCTATACATAAGAAACATTTTATTGTTTACAAATTGTAGGGATGTCATATATTATTGCCACCTGGTTGATGTCACATATTTATGCTCTTTGTGAGGAATCAATGCAAATTACAGAAATAGAAAACGATACATATATTTGCTTTCCACAAGGGATCAGAACATTTTGCCACCGGGTTGATGTCACATATTTATGCTTTTCGTGAGGAATCAATGCAAATTACATAAATAGAAAACGATAATATGCTTTCCACAAGGGATCAGAATATTTTGCCACCTACTTGATGTCACATATTTATGCTCTTTGTGAGGAATCAATGCAAATTACAGAAATAGAAAACGATACATATATTTGCTTTCCACAAGGGATCAGAACATTTTGCCACCTAGTTGATGTCACATATTTATGCTCTTTGTGAGGAATCAATGCAAATTACAGAAATAGAAAACGATACATAGATATACTCGTATTTGCTTTCCACAAGGGATCAGAACATTTTGCCACCAGTAACGTCACATATTTTTGCTTCCAAAGGTTATCACAATTATTTGTTGTACATGTTTCGTCACATAATTTTGATGCCACTTTATTATGCTGCCTGATAATGTCAGATATTTTTGCAACGTACGTGCAGTCAGATATTATTGAACTCGTTCTTGGGACAGATATTTTTGCCAATCTCCCCATAGTAATATATTTATGCTCGTGACTGTACATATCATCATCATCATCATATCAGCCACAGGAAGTCCACTGCTGAACATAGGCCTCCCCCAATGATCTCCACAATGACCTGTTAGAAGCGGCCTGCTTATACATAGATATATCATTGGGTTATACGCCCGAATACTGGAACGCCATTCAAATAATAAGTTGCTATTAACAGTTGCACGGCCCACTTAGCCAGTACATTTAAGCGGGATTAACGCAGTTAAACGCAACTTATATTTAAGTTGCGTTCTAGTATTTGGGCGATAATCCGTGTTATAATCTGACATCCACTATAGTTGCGACAATGATGCAGAACTTGTAGGTAGACTAGCCGCAATGGAAGATTTGGCTTTAAACACATTCCTGTTAGGGTTAAACTCTAGTTTTTCTCACATTGTGCGCTGTAGGAATCCAAAATCCCTATCCGAAGCGATCACACACGCTACGGAAGAGGAAAAATTATACAAGCTGTCTCGATTATCAAGCCGCTCTAATAAACAGTGTTCAATTTGCAATAAGAGTGGTCATATAGCTGCTGAGTGTTATAGAAATAAATCTAAACATAGTTCTCCTAATTTTCATCATATTAATTCCAATTCAAACAATAGTCACAATAATAATTTGAATTACAATAATCGTAGATTCAATAATTCAAACTTTGACCCGAGTAAATTATGTGCATATTGCAAAAATCGCGGACATCTAATTGGCGAATGTCGCAAACTCAAATATAAAAATAATCAAACACGCGACATTCCACGCAAGCCAACACTATCCGGTGCATCCGCACCGATGCCGAGTCATATGACAGACAATAACCGCGCTAATGTAAACATTATTAATTCATCTTCATTAGCCGAACATAGTACTTTAAACTAAATTCGGTTTCGGTTCCGTGTCTGCCGAAACCAAAATATGAAAATTTAAATGACACGAAAACCCTTTCTAAATTTTCTCACATTCGAAATCATTCACCCTGCGTTCCTAAATTCTCTTCAGCGCAGGTTAACCAACATTTAAAAATTACACCCTGTGTTCCTAAATCTCGTTTAACGCAGGTTAGCAAACATGAGGACTCTCAATTAAAAAATATATTAAATATATCCAATTCTAATCTTTATAGAATGGGACATAATCCCTCACCTCGGATCGATACGCCGAGTTATAATTTTTCTAGGGATTTTACGCATGATAAAATGTTTACAATTAATAATATTAATAATAATGTATCTCTCCCTCATGTCTATTTAAAAACTAATTATAACGACAAGCCCTTGTGCTTTCTAATCGACACTGGTTCTATGATTTCTATTGTCAAACTTTCGAGTCTTCCAAAACAACCAGTGCTTGGAACCGAGACTATAAAAATTAAGGGTTTAAGTGACAATGATAGTTACTGTGAATCACTCGGATCCATTGATATTCATTTTGCGCATCAGATTTCAACTTCGAAGAAAATAGTATTTGATTACATATTTCATGCTATCAACGACACAATTAATTTATATTTTGATGGAATTATTGGAAACGATTTTATTCAATATTTCAAAATTGATGTTCAATATTCAACTAGCACCCTTAATGTTCAAGGTCACGAAATACCTATTTGTTTTAGTAAAAAATCTTATATTATACCGCCGCGGTCGGAAATGGTAATTGAATGTCCTATCGCTAATGTAATAGAAATATTTGATGCACAACATGCTTTAATACTTGACCAAAAAATTTGTGAAGGCGTGTTTTTTGCAAATTGTATAGTGAATATAAAGCCTAATAAGAGAGTTAACGTAACAGTCTTAAATACCACTGAAAATCAAGTCGAAATTGATGATTTTCAAGTTCAATTAACTCCTTTTGAATCGCCTTCCCCTAGTCTTGATGATCGTCATCAAGAGTTTGTACATAATTTAAATACTTTAAACGTTGACCGATCAAAAAAAGTTCTTGAGCAAATTCGATGTTCTCATTTAAACCAGCAAGAAAGGAAAGCATTGATGAACTGTATTTCAAAATATACTGATATATTTCACCTCGAAGGCGAATTCTTGACTCATACTGATGTAATTAAACATTCAATAAATACTGGGGATTCAGCTCCTATTCATGTAAAATCATATCGTTTTCCAGAAGTACATAAAGATGAAGTTGAAAAGCAAATTAGAAAAATGCTTGACCAAAACATAATTCGTCCCTCAATTTCACCTTGGAATGCACCCGTCTGGGTAGTACCCAAAAAGCTTGATGCTTCAGGACAACAAAAATGGCGAATAGTCATTGATTATAGGCGATTAAACGATGTCACCGTTTCTGAAGTTTATCCTTTACCTCTCATAACAGATATTTTAGATCAACTAGGTCATTCAAAATATTTTAGTACACTTGATTTAGCATCTGGATTTCATCAGCTGTGTTTGGACCCCAAAGATACTGAAAAAACAGGATTTAGCGTTACCACAAATGGCATATCAGGGCATTACGAATTTACACGAATGCCATTTGGTTTAAAAAATGCACCTTCTACTTTTCAAAGGGTCATGAATTTAGTACTGTCAGGATTACAAGGTCTTCACTGTTATGTATATTTAGATGATTGCATAGTTTATTCTCATAACCTTGAATCTCATATGCATAAACTTGAACTAATATTTTCAAGATTTAGAGAGGCAAATTTAAAATTACAGCCCGATAAGTGCGAATTTCTCCGTCGTGAAGTAGCTTATTTAGGACATATTATAACAGATAACGGTGTTATGCCTAACCCTGATAAGGTCAAGGCCATATCTGAATTTCCTGCACCAAAAAATCCTAAAGACGTTAAATCATTCTTAGGACTAACAGGTTATTATCGTCGTTTTATTGAGAACTTCTCTCACCTAACAAAACCTTTAACAACCTTATTAAAAAAGGACGTAAATTTTCATTGGTCTCATGAACAAGAGCATGCTTTCAACACTCTGAAGCAAAAACTAATGTCAGCTCCTTTGTTGCAATACCCCGATTTTACTAAACCTTTTGTAGTTACAACCGATGCCTCCAACTATGCCGTAGGCGCGATATTGTCACAAGGTGAAGTCGGTAAAGACAAGCCTATTGCTTTTGCTTCTCGCACTCTAAACAAACAAGAAGGAAATTATTCGACAACCGAAAAGGAACTTCTTGCTATATTGTTCGGTATTAACACATTCCGTCCCTACATCTATGGTTATAAATTCAAAATCGTAACTGATCATCGTCCTCTCACTTGGTTATTTAACGCTAAGGATCCAGGTGGACGTTTACTTAGATGGCGACTTAAATTAGAAGAGTACGACTATGAGATTGTTTACAAACCAGGTAGAATAAATTGCAATGTCGATGCCTTATCTCGTTACCCAGTAAATGTCATAACCCGTTCCAAACCAGATAGTTTTACTACTTATGAAGAATATTTTAAAAAACAATTCCTTAAAACTCTCCCTAATTGCGATACTCAAATTGAAGAACACGGCGTAGGTCTTCATTTGGCTAAACAAAAGACAGTTGCTTGTCCGGTTTCTCTAGACTTAGACTACTCTATGCCACATTGCGAACAATTACTATCCATTTTAGATGATGTCACTGAATTCCGAGCAGGTGAACGCGAACCTGACACTATACAATTAGTTACTAATAAAAATAAACGACTTTATTTCCTATATACTAAGGTTCATCATTTCGATGAAACAAGTTATAAAACTATTTACAATTTACTAGTAGAACTAAGAAAAAAAATTACTCAAACTGAGAATTATGATAAAGAATTAGCAATTTCCGATTTTTCTGAACCGTTTAGTAAGATAAATTACACAAAATATACAACATGATTTCATTTGTTTTTCACGATTCTGGTATAAAAGTTCATATTTATAAAAATCAAATACTTTATCCTACCCCTTCTGAAATCCCAAATATTCTCAAGGAAAACCACGGGACCACAATAGCTGGCCACCCAGGTATTAAGCGCATGTATAATCGCATTAAGGCTTCTTATTACTGGAAAACGATGCGCTCAGACATAGAACGTTTTGTAAAAGATTGCAAACTATGTCAAATAAATAAACCATTACGTGCTTCAAATAAAGCACCTATGGTTATAACTTCTACAAGTACCAAACCGTTTGAAAGATTAGCTCTTGATATTGTAGGTACCTTACCCGAAGCAGGTCTCCAGAAATTTAAATACATTTTAACTCTCCAGGATGACCTGACAAAATTCTCATGTGCTTATCCGATGATAACGTCGACAACAGATGAAGTCGCACGCAACCTCATCCATTTCTTTTCATTATTTGGGTTCTGTAAAACGATCTTGACAGACCAAGGCACTTGTTTTACTTCCGAGCTATTCAAACAACTAACAGATATTCTTAAGGTAAAAAAAATATTTTCTACACCGTATCATCCCCAAACTAATGGTGCTCTCGAAAGATCACATGCAACCCTCAAGGAATATTTAAGATCTTTTATTAATGATAATCAAGATGATTGGCATTGCTATCTAGCAACCGCTATCCTATCATATAACACGACTCCGCATTGCACTACCCAATACACACCCTTCGAGTTGTTATACGGCTATAAACCATTTATTCCTAGTAGCGTTTATGGGTCTAGTGACAATACTACATACCAAGAATATATTCGTGCTTTGCAGTATAGAATGAAATACTCTCGTGAAAAAGCTATTGAACACATGAATAAAAGTAAAGAGTCGTCTAAAAGGTATTATGATTCTACATCTCGCGAAAAGAATTACAAATCTGGCGATTTGGTATATTTAAAACATCATCACAGGCTACGCAAAGCCCTATCACCTGTCTGGAAAGGCCCTTATAAAATTATTAAAACACACGGAAAAAATAATGTGACTCTCTCTATTAACCGAAAACACATAAAGTACCATATTAATGAAATCAAGCCAGCATAATATCACTCTTATTGTCATTGTTTCAGATTTCTACTTATTCCGGAACTAATTATTTCGAAACCCGTTGAACCTATATCACATGGCCCAGGAATATATTTCGACCCTACCTCTATTGCTTACTTTTATGACGACTACTGGAATGTAGTTACCTATCTAGAATTTCTACCTATAAAGCCATATCTAGAAAAAATTGAGAAATCTATTAAAAGTATTTCCTTATTTTGCGACAAGGCTCAAAATTACGCTGATATGAACTTTGATTGTAAAGATACTATTAACCCTTTGGAAATATTAATAAATGCTAATAATATAAAATACGAATCTCTTTCGCATCTCATTGTTGAAAATCCGTCGAAATTACGCAAACGAGCACTTGAGTTCGGTGGCGAAATCCTTAAATTTTTCTTTGGAACTCTGGACGCTGACGACGCCAGAAAATACGACGAAGCTATTACAGTATGTCAGCATAATGAACATGAAATATATTCTATGATGAAAGATAATATTCATATTGTACAATCAACTATTAACAATTTTAATGTATCTATTCAAAAACTAAATAATAATGAGATTAAACTAAATAAACAGATAGAAAAATTAGATTTTATCTTTTCTGAAAATTATAGGACACACACAAAATTAATTAATGCAGAAAGAATTAATTCAATTTTAAATGTTATTGAAGGATCTCTATTGTCAATATCTAATATACTAGATACTATCTTAAACTCAATATTATTCGCAAAGGCCAATATATTACATCCTTATATTATTACACCAACTAAGTTATATGAGGAACTCTCCAAAAGTGTGACTAAAAGAAACACAGAATTTCCTGTTACTTTATCATTACAAAATATTCATACTATTATGGATCTATCGTCATTAACTTCTTATTTTTATAACAATAAGTTAGTATTTGTGATTCATATACCATTAATTAATCCATTAAAGTTTAATGTTTATAAAAATCTTCCATTACCTATACCACATGAAGAAAAACATTTTCAAACATATGTTTTAATCCATCCCTCTAAATTATATATTGCCGTAACGGATGATAGACTAAGTTATACTCTATTAGATAGCATAGAAAATTGTAAGAATGTAAACAACGAATATATTATTTGTCCTTTAACTGGAATTTTATCAACAGTCAACAATCCCACTTGTGAAACGAAACTCTTGACAGAAGTTACCTTGTCACTTCCTGAAATTTGTGATTATAAATTGATATATGGTAATGTTAATGTTTGGCAGAAGCTTAATGATGGTAAATACATTTATGTACAATCTAAACAAAATAAGTTGACAATAAAATGTAATAACGAAATTTCCGATTACACGTTGCAAGGAACTGGCATTTTGTCGTTAGAAAATGATTGTATTGCATATTTTCAAACTCTACAGTTTTATTCACCTCATGACTATAAAACCGTTTTACCAAGCCAGTTAACAATTAATTATAATATAATTGAGGATGATTGTTGCAAATACAAAATTATAAATGAAAGTTACCACTCACTGTCACCAATTACTTTGGCAAATGTTGATTTAGAGACATTGAAATTAGCCTCTCATAAATTAGACCATCTAGAAAATCAAATCCGTCAAAGTGAAAATCAATCTCACATTGTTAAATACGGAAGTTATTATTCTGCAATGACTTACATACGTATTTCGATTATTTTTATTTATATTGTATACAAAATATATAAAACATGTTGTTATTCTAATTGCACATCTTGTTGCATTCAAATATTTAATCAATGCTATAATAAGAGGAAAGACGAAATAAGTACAAAGGTCAGTACTTCTATTGAAATGTCCGATTTCACAGATGAAATAGAATGCGACAAGAAGTCAATCAAGAGTCTGCCTGTAGAAATTAATAAGGGTAAAAATAGAGTTGTGTTTAGACAATTCGAAAGATCTAACAGGAACTTAACTAATTTTTGAATAATTTAAATTTTATTAATTTCTATCATGGGACTTAGAAATATTTATTTTAGAATTAATCGATTTATGATAACTATTCAATTTTATTTTGTATAATTAATTTACTGATTTAGAAAATTGGCATTGTTTAATTTCTATATAATTTTCTAACCTTCGGTTACTTAAAACAATAATGTTATATTAAAATGAATTTATATTGAATATATTTAAATTTACTTTTTATTACTATTGTTGTTCAGATTTTTTTAATTTTAATTTGAAATTATGTTGAATATTTAAATTTACTTTTATTAATGTTGATTAGAATTTTTATATTAAACTGGAATTATGTTGAATGTTCAAATTTACTTTTATTAATGTTGATTAGAATTTTTAATTTTAATTTTCTTTTATATTAAATTGAAATTATATTGGATATTTAAATTTACTTTTATTGTTAATTAGAATTTTTTTGAATTTTAATCTTCTATTAAGTTTCTACGTTAATCTTTATTTAAAAGATATAACTCCGTCAAAAGGGGGGAGATGTTATAATCAATTTTTCCATTATAAAAGTGCACTGTATGCAATATTCCTCTTTTGACCATGTGCTCGAGCCTAGGGTATATATATGTGTGTTTTTAGAGCCGCCGAGCACTTACACATTGTCCGTACTATCGATATATTCATATTTAATTGTAAAGTCCGTTTCTATTAAATAATTTTAGCAAGTGAAAAGTGTTTTTTTTAAAAAGGACCCACGGAGCGCCATCCTTACAGTACGTGCAGTCAGATATTATTGAACTCGTTCTTGGGACAGATATTTTTGCCAATCTCCCCATAGTAATATATTTATGCTCGTGACTGTACATATCATCATCATCATCATATCAGCCACAGGAAGTCCACTGCTGAACATAGGCCTCCCCCAATGATCTCCACAATGACCTGTTAGAAGCGGCCTGCTTATACATAGATATATCATTGGGTTATACGCCCGAATACTGGAACGCCATTCAAATAATAAGTTGCTATTAACAGTTGCACGGCCCACTTAGCCAGTACATTTAAGCGGGATTAACGCAGTTAAACGCAACTTATATTTAAGTTGCGTTCTAGTATTTGGGCGATAATCCGTGTTATTAATAAAGTCGTCTGGATGTTTGTGAGACCGAAAAGTCTCTCGTAGTTCATGATACCCGCGACACGAGACTCATTCTTAATGTGGGGTCAGAACTATGTATGTGACTTTTGGGTGTATTTATGTATTCAAAGTAATCGAGTCAATTCTTCTTCTTCTTCAGCCTATATATCCACCCAATGCTGAGTGTAGGCCTCTTGCAATGCACACCAGGATGGTCTGTCTAGGGCAATCCTCATCCAGTTTCTTCCCGCCACGTGAACCAGGTCGTCGGTCCACCTCGTCAAAGGTCTGCCCCTGTTTCTATAACCGGTTCTTGGTCTCCATTCCAGTACTGATTTAGCCCATCTACCATCATTCCTGCGGCATATGTGGCCCGCCCATTTCCACTTTTGTCGAGCTATATTTAGGCTAATGTCTATGAGTCCGGTTCGTCTCCGTATTTCCGTGTTACGGACTCTGTCTCGGAGACAAACACCTAACATAGCCCGCTCCATGGCTCTTTGAGTTATTTGCAATTTGTGCAACAGTTGTTTTGTGAGCGTCCAGGTCTCGGCCCCATATACCGTTACCGGGAGGACACATTGGTTGAATGCTCTCCTTTTTAGGTTCATAGGTATGTCTCCTTCGAAGACGTCAGAAAGCTTGCTGAACGCGCCCCATTATAACCGAATTCGGCGTTGGATTTCTTTCTCCTGGCCGTTCTTATCTAGACTCACTATTTGCCCCAAATAGACATATTCCTCTACTGCTTCTAGGAAGTGACCGTGTACAGTAATGTGGTTGGCATCGGTGTTTTTGCACATAATTTTAGTCTTGCTCATGTTCATTTTTAAACCCACCATTACAGACACGTCATAGAGCTCTTCGGTCATAGTTGTTAGGTCCTCCAAGTTTTCAGCAAAGAGTACAATGTCATCCGCGAATCGTAAGTGAGACAGGTATTTCCCATTGATGTTGAGACCTCTATTAGACCAGTCGAGAAGTTTAAATATATCCTCTAAACATGAGGTGAATAGTTTGGGTGAGATTGTGTCTCCTTGTCTCACTCCTCTTTTTACAGGTATCGGATCTCTCAGTTCGTGCAGCTTGATTTGAAGAGTAGCATTGTTATAGATTGCTTTAATAGCCTCGATATATCTAGAATCCACTTGACATCTTTGTAGAGAGTGTACTACAGCCCAATGTTCCACCGAATCAAACGCCTTCTCGTAGTCTATAAAGGCTACTACTAGGGGCTTATTGTATTCAGTACACTTTTCTATCACTTGTCGTACGGTATGTATGTGGTCGATAGTCGAGAAGCCAGATCAATCGAGTCAATTATAAAGGTCAAATATCAAGTCTTAGGCTAAAATTAATCTCTCGCTCATCCGAGTTTATAGTTACTAATAACCATCCGATGAAATTCCGCTTGCTTAGTTTAAGACAGCGACTTTTTGCAGGACAGACAGGTATCAAAAGTAAACCTAAAATGGGACTGGCATAGTCAATTTTGAGTCAAAGTCCACGAAATGATAAAGAAAAAAAAAACCTTAAATCTCTTCATCTTATTTCTTGCAATGATGATTTAGAACCAATTGCAACTGTCTGAATTACACAACTGCTATCTGTTGTCTGAATAACGATACATCGATACACAACCATAATCCATAACCTTACACAAGCAAGAATGAAAACGAAAGAAATGTCTGAATTTATTCATATTTGCGAAATTAAATTGATAATGGTTTTAGTCAAATGTCAATGATTTTATTATTATCGGCGGAACGGTCAAGACAATTAATATTAGTCGTTTTGAAACTCTTGCTACTATAAACTAGGACAGAATTGTAATAAAATGTAGAAGTAGAAATATTAATTAAAGTGTATTAAGTAGTTTATAAAAGTGCGTGGTGGCCTGTTGGTAAACGGACTAGACGCGACTGCCAACATGTTCACTGTGGTCGCGGGTTCGAATCCCAGGGCACACCTCTGACTTTTCGGAGTCATGTGTGTATTTATGTGACGTACAAACCTCCTTTTTTTTTCTTGTTGTTGTATGTTAGATATATTAATTTATGTTAAACGAGTGTGTGCGTCATCTTATTGTGACTAATAAATGAGTTTTCTTTCTTTCTTTCTTTCTATTGATAGTCAATCACCACGCACTAAAAACGGTGAAGGAAAACATCGTGAGGAAACCTGCATACCATAGCGATTTATAAAATTTCTATGGTATGTAAGTCTGCCAACCCGCACTAGGCCAGCGTGGTGGACTATATGGCCTAACCACTCTCAATCGTACTCTCGATTGTAGAGGAGGCCCGTGCCTTGCAGTGGGACGTATATGGGCTGATACAGAAGTAGTTTATTAATTGTCACCTACATCTAATCCATACTTTCCATTGCTCAAGAAAGTCATTCTCGATGATTGAGAAAAGAATTTGTAAGATTCGAATATTTTTTAAAAACAGTGTAAGTTTTAGGTTTTACGGTTCATTTCTCTAACGCTAAAGGAGTGACAAAATAAATATATACACGTATTCAAATATTTAGAGGTTTGTCTTTTAATCGACCAAGTAAGTCTTTATGACCGCTTGACATGGTTCTTCTCACTTTATTGCTTATTTATTTCAAACAGCAGACAGTTGGCCCCTAATACCCAATTATAATATAAAATATGCGTAAGTTTATGCGCGTATGCAAACGGGCATAACAAGTTTATAACGATTTAAATTAGATAGATAAGCCTTGGTTTATATAAGAATGTAAAGCATTCTTTTGACGTCAACTCGATATTTTACCTATAAATCTTTATATAAAAAAGACGTATTTTGCGTTAATAACTTGCATTGATAAGGGGTCTTTTAATGTGTGACAGTAACAATATAACTGACCCATAGGTATATAATTTCTTTCAATTTTTAATTATTTTATTACAAAAAGTAGTAAACATGTACTAATTAATTTACACCTTAGCATACTTCTCTATCACTATTTACTTTTGGGCTATAGATACCTACATATTTACTATAAACTACATAATATTTCAAATCGTTTGATTGGAATTAATATCATTCGAAAAAGGATCATACAAACACAACACACCACTTTTGTAAACTGTAAAATATCTAGGAAGCTACAATACAAACCAAACAATCACATTTAACTAACGCTCTGTACGAAATCAAGTAGGCCACACAATTAAATCAAATAATAACAACCTAATTCGCAAATAAGTTTTTAAACAACACTCAATGAGTAAATTAGCGCTGTCTGCTAGTTGTCATTTGAGCTTCTTGATTTTCGCGGTTCATTTGTTTTAAATGTGGAAACCAATAGTTTTGGACGTGGAGTGCATTGTTTGCAACAAAACATTGCACAAGATAAACCACAACCCGCAACAAGGGACGCGAGATATGGGGAAAGTTTCTAATAACCGTAGATTGAGAACGCCTAACTGGTCGCTAGAAGAGAAACAATATCTTTTAGAATTGATAAAAACACGTAAAGACATTGTGGTGACAAAAAGTAACAACGGTCCCAATTATTCAGAAGAAAAGGACGTGGCTTGGAATGAGATTTTGCGTGAGTTAGCCGTCAAGTTTGGTTCGAAGTTTCAGGGTAGCTCCATTAAAAAAGTGAAGACTCAGTGGCAAAATATGAAACGAATCGCAAGGGAGGAAATATCTTCGAATGGTCAAATGCTGCAGAAATACTCGAGACAATCTTTGGAAGTATGCGATATACTGGACATGATGAAGAATGGCGTATTGAAAGTAGAAAATCAAAATACCAATGAAGTAGTTATGACAGCTAACGTAGAAATTAAAACGGAATGTATCGATGAGTAAGTAATTTATGTTAATTAATTACTTATTGAATTAATTAATTAATGTAAAGGCAATTACGAAAAGTATTATTATTGACATCAATGTTATAAATTCATTTACAAATAATTAAAACATAAAATCACAGTGTAATGTTAAATAATAACTACATTTATTGCCTGTAAACTACAGGTATTTATAGAAAAACGGAATTAAGATTTGAATCTCAGGATATTAATTTACAAAATTAAATAAATGTTAAATTATTGACTGAAATTAAATACATTTTTAAAATTAATGTCTCAAATTCAATAAATGTCTAAACTTTAATAAATGTCTAAAAAGACAATAATGTTTAAACATTTATATTTTTTATTTCAGGGAAATAATTGATGAACCAAACTGCAGTGGCGTGAACACCATTTCATTGTCTGTTGCGTCTGATAATCAACAAAATCAAACTAATTTGAGCCAATTCGATTCATCAACAACTTCCATTTCTGAACAAAATTCTGAAAATATCGATTCTGATATAGATCAAGGAAATGAAAAGAGGAATGTATCAGTTATGACTGAATCCTCAAATCCGGATAATAGCTATAGTAACTACAAGACCTTCCAAAGAGATATTCAGGAATTTTTCAAGTAAGTGACACAAAAATACCATATAACTTCAAAGTCATAATTATAAAATTACTAGTAAGAGAGTTGATTACACTACTATAAAAAACAGGAATAGGTTTGTACTTAGATTAAATAAATGATGAAGCGCCATCTTGCAGAAAGTTAAGAAAATATTTTGCACAATATGACGATAGTAAAGTTTAGGCTTTTAGGTTCACAGCAACGGAGAAACAATTAAAAATGGACTCTTTGAAAGAGGAGCGTCAAGTAATAAGGGCAATGAGAGAAACCGCTGAACTCAACAAAATAATTGCAGAACAAAGATTGAAGCATGTGCTATGGATTAAAAAACAAGAGATGGCGTAAGTGTTCATAAAGTTTAGTAGACAAATCTTATTTATGATTTAGTAAATTCGGTATTTAAATATTTTTTTGAATTAGTTTGAAATATGTATCTAAAATTAATATTGCTTTTTTAAAGTAAAACTAGCTATAATATTAGGTAAAAAAATCTAGTCGAAACGGCGGGGATTTCTGAACGAAAGTAATTTTTGTCTGTGGTCAAGTGTCATTTTGATAAAAAATTATTTCCATCCTTTGGTTGAAAATTGAAATAGCATTTTTATATTTTATTCGTTGGTAATCATTTTAATCTAAACAATAAAATCATGAATTTTATTCCAAAGCCTAGGGCATCACTCGTACGCGCTATTGTTAATATAAGGTAAGCAGATAATACCGGCTTTATGGATTACGCAATCTACCCGGAGCACATTTATCTTTTAAAAATACCCAAGATAAACCAGAAAATACAATAATCCAACGCACTTATGAATTTTTATGGCGAATTATGATTTTTTATATAATGAAAGTTTGATAAAAGCGAAGTCGAAATTCTTTGCCTTTGGTCAACAGATGATGCAAAGTCTAAAAATTATGATGTTTACTTGCTTGTATTATATCTATTTATACGATTTACTCATACATTAAGACGCAGTTGGTCGTGATTAGCAAATCGATATTGTGGATTTTTCTTTGAGTATTGACTGAAGGTATAAAAAAGGTTTTAAAAAACTGCTTGTTTGTGGCTTTAATCTCTTTATTGTCTTAGATAAGCTACATTATGTTTCACGCTCATTTGTAGCACAAAGTAAATCATCATTATGTTTGCAAATTATTTGTTATTTAGTGTACCTTGCTTTATCTTTTGTTCTATTTTTTTTTTAGTATTTTGAGATGTAAAGACAATTTTACTTCAATTGTATTTTTTTAAATGTTTTAGATGTTGATTTCTACTTATTTTTATAAATATTTTAATTATTACAGGTATTCCATGATTTTTAGATCAGAATCTAAACACAACACAATATTTTTTTTCTTTGCAACAATAAAGTCAATTTACTATATTACTAGTATAAGTAAGTGACTGCCTCGGTGGCGTAGTTGTACTACGGTACGGTTACAAAGCTGAGGTCTTGGGTTCGAATCCCGGGTTGGGCGAAGTGATATTGGATTTTTCTATTCAGTATCAGCCCAGAGTCAGGAATTTGTGCCCGATATGGCGATAGGCTCGCCACCTATCAGATTGTGGGACAGAACATAAAAGGCGAAATGTGGGTGCCCTGGCACCTCTGCCTACCCCTTCTGGGAACAAGGCATGAGTTTATGTATGTATGTAGTATAAGTACAAAAGCAATTAAATGTAGTAACTTTTATGACAGTATGATGTCATTGACATTCTTTAGCAGGACGTGAAAATGAAAATAATTTATCGAATATATTAAACAGTTCAACATAATTTGGATTCAGTTGTTTCGATCTCTCCTTGGTTCAGAAAGCCATTCACAATAGAGAAGAACATAAAAAAAGTCTAGTGTTACTCTTTTCATGTAGTGATTAAAATATTTAAACAATTGATCATGGATTCAATTTTGTATTAGTTTTTTTGGCTACAGATACTACTCTGTCAAGAAAGTACTGGGAAAAGATCAATAATATACAAAATATTAGTTATTCATTCAAATTTATGTTATCACCTTCAAAGTATGCTCCCTTAGAAATGATACATTTACGCCAATGAATAATCCAATGTCAAATCATTTTTTTTAATCTTCTTCTGGAATGGAGTTCAGTTCTCACCGCGAATTCTCCATGATGTCTTCTATGGAATGAAAACGTGTGCCACAAAGTGGTAATTTGAGTTAAGTAAGAAGAAAGAGGTCGTTTGGAGCCATATCTGGTGAATAAAGTGGTTGTTCGATGTTATTTGTTGAGTTTTTGGTCAAAAATTCATTCACAATAATGGTCTTGTGTGAAGGCGCATTATCGTGATGCAAAATCCAAGGTATTCTTTCCACAAATCTGGCTTTTTTCTTCGAATTTCTCTCTTTTAAACACCGCATAAGGCTCAAACAATTTTCTCTATCTCTCTTAAACTTGAATGAGGATTTTCAGTCACTATTTCCTTCACTTTTGTTATGTTAACTTCAGTTGCAGACATTGATGGCCTATCAAAGTGAGGCAAATCGTTCATCACATCTCAACCGTTTTTAAACGCTCTGTACCACTCATAAGCACGTGTTTTTGATAAAGTTGATTCACAATGCAAAATTTAAGACATTCTTTTTGTTTGTTCGATGTTTTTGTCCATTATGAAATTCACAATACACACTAGATATGATATAACAAAAGAGAGCACTGTATTTATTCTAATTATCAGATGCAATTGAAATTTTGCGCCAAAATGGAAAACAGTTGTGTCAATCTAATTCTAATAACAAGGAAAAAAAAACGAAAAAATTAATTTGGAACCATAAACAAATCATGTATTCCCGATACTTTCTTGACAGAATGTATTGTGTCTTTAAAATTATCAGATTACTTTGAAATCTATGCTATGTTTATTGATTTAACTTACAGGTGGTAACATTTATGTAGAGTGTAATAAGTAATGCAACTGAGAAAAATGCCATTTGTAAATAAAATAATTTAATGATTGTGTACAACATGACTTTTGGGCTATGAAGCAGTCTTTTGACTTATAATTTTCTATCCAGATAGCAAAAACCCATTTAAATCTCCAAATATTAATGAAAATATTTTAATGAATTATTGCATCTTGTATTAATTCAATTTTCTTGAGCGGCACTGCATTGTGAGCTCTGTAATATCTATGTATAAAAAAATATAATGTATCAGTTCTGAAAGTGCATATCACACCCCCAGTGTGACACTGTCACTTATGCAAAAAAGCAACTCATAAGGAGAAGCATTTGAATCTCTGTCATCGTATAAAAATATGATATTTCAAGACATAAACAAGATGAATAGCTTATATTACAAAATCAGCTTTCAACTTACACAAAAAAAACGACCCCATTATATTGTAAAAAATATACTGTAAGATTATTTTTAACCAGCCATTAAATTACACATTGAGTATTACTTCAATAAGCAAAATTGAGATGGCTTAAACATACTATAAACATTTAGGACATCTGTGGCAAAAATTATTTCTTTGCAATTATTGATATCATTTGGTCACATAAACTAAATCTGAACCATTTTTTTTTCATATGCCCACTACAAGCATGATGCAAATTGGATGGAGAAGTATTTTGTTTATATTGCCTTGATGTTTTTTTAACAAATAATACATTTTTATGTTGCAGAATGTATTCTGGCGAGCCTGGATCTGGAGCTGGTAAGGGTGGAGGTGGCGGTGGTGCCATCCGTGAGGCTGGCGGCACCTTTGGCAAGATGGAAGCTGCCAGGGAAGACGAGTATTTCTACAAGAAGGTATGAGCTTAGTATTAGGAATATAGTTCAGGGGTTTATCTTCATAAAATACATTATTGCTGGTGCCAGGGTCTGCTTGTGTTCAGTCCCTTCTTTATTTCTCCTAGTTCATGTGATATCATACACGGTCATGTGGCTGTTAGAGACTGTTAGCCCTTATACCTCCCTTAATTAAGTCAAACCAGTGATTCTTTGGCAGACCTGACATCTTTTGTCTGGCAATATTGAGGCACTCATGCATGCGTAGTAGAATTATTAACTTCATAAAAGTAATACACAAAAAACATCCTAACAAAATTAAAGTTCTTGGAGGGAGATGAAACTATTCTTCAGCAGGGATGAATGACGGACAATAAATGTGTTGGCCTTTCTGCTTCCGTTATTGCTATTGTGCATTAAAATGTTGTATCACTTGCATCCTTAGTGAACTTTTCGTTCCATAGTAAGGATAGGCAGGAAGATGATAAACTAAAGATAATATAGTTGTTTTTTTTTCTGTTTTAGTGCATATATATTTCATACAAGATTGTGAATCCAGAAGTTGCATTCTAAATGTTGCGTTTTCTTTTGTTACAGCAAAAGGAGCAATTAGCAAACCTTAAGGGCCATTTGGACAAGGAGATTGCCTTCCACATGGACCAGATCAAGCGTCATGAGGACGCCATCAGACGTCACAAAGAACAGATGGCCTCGATGGACAACAAATGAACATGCTTACATATTGCTTAGTCTGTCAGCCTAGTGGACTTAAAAAAAGAAATGGCTTAATTATGCAACATCTTGTTAGTTTGAAATGTATGATGTAAGAATGTTACTTTTTCGCTTTTATTTTGTTTAGTTTTATTCTAAAGTTTGAAGGACAATTATATCGTCTTTGCGACAGTATAAATATTGGTGTTTTGATGTAGTGTGTTATGAAACCCTGAAATCACGGACATTATGTTTATACTTATTCCAGCTTGTATTTTTAAATAATGCATCAGTTAATTAATGTCACATTTAATATCTAATAACATCTATGGGTTTGTAATGTGTGCAAAGCACCTTGTACCTTGGGTGTACGACTCTCTGTATATAATACTAATCTATGTGCACGATACTGCATGAATAAAAGAAATATTCATTATATAAACATTGTTCAACTCCGCCATCTAGCGGGTGCATTTGGCATTAGGTAGAACAGGAATTTGAACTCGATTGTTTTGTACGTACAGTTTGTACCTTGGTTTGTACGCTATATTTGTCACAAAAATTAAGAACGATTGCGTACGCTTTTTCCATATTTTCTTTTCCTGCTTAACGTGCAATTTGAAATAGTTTTATTTCTTTCGCATTCTTTTCACGTTCAGAATGCTTCCAAAGAATTATCACAGATGGCAGTGGACAGTCACTTATCTGTTTTTGTACTATTTGTTTTATTAAAGCATCCACACCATCCATCTAAATTTCTAACAGTTCTCAATACAGAGACCATTAATATTTTATTTTATTGCAATGAATGGCGAGACGAAAATGTCAATTCGGCAGAAGGTAAGCGATACGACCGCTTATGGGTGGTAGCAAAACCAAACAGAATTATGAATTATAAAGCAAATTATTTTGAAACCCTCCCTATGTAATCTTAATAAACGTAAATACACCTATATTTGTGCGTAGGAGAAGCACGTAATTTTTTTACCCCTTATTGAGAAAGCTAGAGGTTTCTTTGTTCAAGATCAAAGCAAAGAATCGTTTTGTTTAGAACCCGTTCAGATGTCTATCGCATGCTTTGTTTATTTTGACGTACCTTTAAGGAACGGTGGCGACGGTCGTCGCCCTAGCAAATAATATTTTCGTCCGTCACCAAATTTAGATCGAGCATTCCAATGCGTGTAAATGTACACTACGTACAGGACATTGACGGCAGCGAGCCGCCAACGTAGGGCGATCGATCCCACCCATAGAAAATTAAGAAATGTTTTTGTGACTCGACAAGACTATTATTCTCAGTAATAGAAGTGCGTGACGCGAAATGGAGCTCCATCGACCATCGGGCGACGACCGAGGCATACACGAGTGAAGTTGGCAGCGAGTGGTAACGGGGCGCGCGCCCAACGCCGTGAAGCGCGTTCAAAGCGGCGCTCAGTTTACTACAGCCGCAGCTGGACGCCGCACGTCGCTCCGCGCGTTACACCTAACGTGTGCATGGTGCTAGTGGCATAATATAACAGAAAATTGTTTTGTGCCGTGATATTATTGTGTTATTGTGCCATACTGCTGGTGAGACCGGGTCACTACACATTGTTGTGATGCATTTGAGGATATGGATATGGCTGTCTTGTGTTGTCCTCGCAGGATATGTACGAGCGACAGAGGTAAGGGGGAACGTCTTGAACGCACCGTTTGCCCGGCTTTTTGTCGGGACGGACGGGAACGTGTTTGGGTGTATAGTATAGTTTAGTTGCATCGTAGACTTGCGTAACCACTTTCAATGTCAACATTGACAGATAGCTCCTGCAGAGAACAGTCGTGGTCGCAGGTAGCCGAGTTATGCATTACCTTGAACGTTAGTAATCGCAGGTAAACAATCGTTATCGCGCCAGCCGCATCGCCGTTCGGACTAGTCTTGAGTTTGTTTCCGTTTGGTTTGATAATGCGGAGTGCGTTGTAAACACACCGGCCCCATGAATGGGAGTATATCGCCCACGTTGGGAGAAAGCTGGGCCGGCGCGCCTACGCGAACGCACACCGCGCACGGCACAGTACACAGTACTGACGCCGTCTGTGCACCATACGCGTGCACCCATCAACTGAAATGCTCCAACGCTCATAACTTTTGATCTTAATTGAGCTGTTAAACAATTACTTAGCTGCTGCTTAGCTGCATGTTTTATACTTGTACATCGGTAAGGATCAAATCAGTCGTTGGTCTGTAATTACATAAATATTTAAGTTATGGTTACTATATTTGTGTGTAGGAATCAAAATAAGCAGGTACTTAAAATATATTTTTCGTTTAATGTAAACTACTATAAAACATGCTTTATCATTAGAATAAGTCAATGGGTAACAAGATCTTTTTGCAATTGATCCTATTGTTATACGAATCGTTCTAGTTCTACCAATGGTCAACCTACTTTGGCTTTTCAAGATGTAGTTGGTATTTATGACCATTCGAACTGCAATTACGCTCGGTGCATGCCAATGATGAAACAATACTCTCATGCAATAAAATAAATGGGCTGAAACTAGATGTTTATAGTAACACGACGCTATTAATGGATTTTAATTTGAAACACTCAACTTAATGTATTGTAAACCCAAGGCTGTATGGCAATGTTGCGTAACTCCTTGGATCTAAATCTAATGTCGCGCTGGAATCCGCCGGTTATCTAAACAAACAAACTTATCGTTCCCACGTGTAGCATATGCATTTTATCAGTCAATGTGCAAAAATGTTCAGTGTATTTTCAACATCGACTTATACTTGTTTGCAAAAGTACCTATCGTATGTTTTTTCGGCGACATTTCGCTGCAGATCCGAGCGACGTAGTAACACTCGCATTGCCAAACAAATTATGTTGGTCCTAAAAATAGAGAATTCAAAATCGTTGTCATGTTGCGGGTATTATCATACCTTTATTTTATAATAAACAAAATCGTGTTTGACACTGTATTGTTTTCACTTGGCACTTCTTTATACATCTATTTCATTTAAGTAATAAATGTGTAACCGATCGTTGATTGTACATTGAAGATAAACGGGAAAATTATATTGGGGACGGTATTAAACGTACAAGAACCCAAAGAATTGATTGTTAGATTTTTTTTATATTTGTCTGTGCCTATATGCACGCTTATATTATCAGAAACGGCTGAACTAATTTCGGAAAAAAATGGTATGGAGGTAGTTTACACCATGGATTAACAATTAGGTTACTTTTATCTCGAACAATTAAGTGTTCCCGTGAATTGAGCAAGGAATTCAAATGTATTTGATACTTTAATTCGAAGCGGATGGTATTGGACAAGGTAAAATTCTTTGAAAGAGAATGAGACGGGAAATTATGGGATATAACCAGACGGGACGAGACGGAACGGAAAAAGCAGTACTTACCTACAAAAGACTGCATTAGTTTGAACATAAACAAAACAGTACGATAAATAATATCATATGTTGCTGATGTGAGCTGAATGCACACGGACGGAGTGGGATCCACTCCTAATTATTTCACAAATGTCTAATTAATTATTTACCTTCAACATCAAATATGTATAACATCTTTAAAGTAGGTATCGGAAGTTGCGCCTGGTAAGTTAAGAGCTGTGCTAAAACATTTCGTATCCTGGAAGAATCGCGAACATGTTTACGATCAGATTTCAATGTTGCTTGGCTGTATTCTCGGCATTAAGATTGTAATAAAACAACTTTAAAATCGATTATGTACTTAATGCATAATGCTGAGTTTATTCGGACCAATATTAAAGAAATGTCTTAATGAAATCAGAAGTATAATGTTAAATATTATATAAACACTCGGTTTATTCGCTGTATTTTTGTAATCTCTATCTGTATTCAGCCCCAGGAAGGAAACTACTGAACATAGTTCTCTTCCAAAGATGTTAAAATGACCTGTGGGAAGAGGCTTGCATCTTGCAAACTTTAATTTTTTGCAATACTAATGTGCAATACTAATGTGCAATACTATTGCGTTTTATTTTCAAAGTGAATATAGCCTAAAGGACGCTAATAGTAAACTTTGATGTAATAACGCAAATGTTAATTCATTCTCGGTAACTGTCATTTTGAAATGACTGCAGTTGTTAATCCTCGCCCATTGAGTCCTCGCCTGATATATTGGATGGCTGAAAATAGTGACATCACATTGAATACTATATTGATAAAATTTGTCCATGAACCCGCATTGAGCCCGTATTATAGGCTAAAATCCGCCGCATTATATTATGAGGGGACGTCTATGCTTTTTACATGTGTTGCCTAGATAATGTACGAGAGACCGAAAAGTCTCTCGTTGTACCAAACACCAACGGACACAAGCCTCTATTTTAGTGAGGTTGAGGAGTCAGGACTATGTATTTGATTCTTGGGTGTACGTATTTATTTATCTGTTAAAAGTCGAAGATACTTTCTAAAAAGTATGGGACTCCTTAGAAGAGACACAAATAACTAACAGCTGATAACATCCTGGATGAAGATAATTGTTGCATTATCATAACAAAGTACATAAACTGTGTTTACTCAAAATAATTAATCCTCGTTACTTTCCAAGAAGAGCTATTTGTCTCTTCACATTTTGCTCGATATTAAGATACCGTAAACAGATAAAGCAGCCACTTCTAAGAATCGACAATATTGGTGTTGTTTTTTCCTTGTAAAAACATTACTTTCAAATTCATCTACTTAATATTCCCCAGTTTACAGATGATAAGTAAGTCAGTCAATACAGAATGATAACAAGAATCATAAGAGATTTTTAAATATGATAGGCCATGCAGTGGTCTGGATTATATTCCATATTAATTCATATTTAAAAATAAAAAACAAACACTAAGAAACTTAAGCCAAAGTTAGAATAACGCAATCTAATAAAAACAAAGATTAATAAAAAAATTAGTCTTATTTAATTATTTTTGTCTATTACAGCTTATGAAACATCATATTCAGTATCAGTGTATTTACGGAGCCACAAAGCATTAAATTATAATTATTAGAACATTATTACAAAACATGTATCAATGCAACCTTGATAAGGTCATGTCCGTCAACCATGAAATCCTACACCTAAAGATCTCAAATACAAAGAAACGATAAATCAACACAGACAAACAGTAATTGTCCTGTTTTATCCTCCGAACCATAAATGTATTTTGTGAACATTCGTCTCACACGTCGTTCGCTTGTCACGCCACGTAGCGTTCTTGAAATGTCTTTAAAATGTCCTTATATAGTTTGTAGAGTCTTGGGTGGATCTTAAAACTGTTTTTCAATATGATTATTATTCTGGGGAGATGTTTTGAAGAATTCTATTTCGAAATTAGAAACTGTAGTTTAACAAAATTAAAAATTTAAGTTATCTCTATGTCTCGTATAATTAACTTTACTATAGTTTATATTTAAATATTACGCGCAATATTCGCCTTAATTAAAAGTAACAGTTATAATAATTAATGTTATGTTTTACCAAATATCGTAATTGTTTATATAATGTGCTGCATATAGGCTTATTTAAAGGAATAAAAAATAAAGACACTAAATTTTAACTTGAAGTACTAAAAAATCGAATTCAAATCGACTTTATTATTTACACATAAAAGTATTGACATAATGTTAGAACCGTGCCCAATCCTCTCACCTCTCATCTCTATTTGAATTAAAACAATATAACCGCCCCGGTTGATGTTCAATATCTTTACATCGGACCTCGTACAAGAATTGATAAGACCACTCTGTAATAGCTTGGTTGTGCAGCGATAGAAACGCCGTATTGTTTCTAGGAACAAAGCTGACCTTTATACAGACAGTTATAGCAAAACAATAAATTAGAAAGTGTATTCTGAAGTTCCTCATTTTATTGCTAAACTTTATTTTGCAGTTACGTTGGAATATTTTACGGTTTTGATAGATCATACTGATTTAGTCTTTTATGTTACATTCTGTGATACAATAATAATCATGAGATAAACAGCAGAACTAATGGGATGACAATACAGACAAAATCGATTGAATCCTATGCCAGCAATGTTTTTATAGAAATTCCTCATATTTAGTTATCACACAGTGGCTTAGTTATCCCCCTGTTAAATGTTATAATTTTTACTTATTAGCGATCGTAACCAATAATGGCTGTATTCACAGACAGTTTTAAGTAATACCTTTTTGAGTTACACATTTTTTATCCCTTCCGAACGACTTTTAAATTCAGTTTGAGCGAAGAAGACAAAACATTCAATAGCTAAAATAGGTTTTAAAATTGAATATGAATGAGGCTTTTAGCGTAGAATTCGATAGTGATACTTTGATGTAATTCTTTGAAATTCTATCTGGTAGCAAATAATGTCTATGTTCCTACATAAAAAGCTGTGAAAGGAGTTACCTTCTGCACATTACTGTAAAGAAGCGATTTAAGCCTGATTTGTTACGGAAATTCTTTACCTTTCACGCCGAACGAGATCCGTGAAATATCTCCGAAAAGTACAAAGAATTTTTAATTTGAACCCAGAGAGCTTGAATTCTTAAATACACAATGACTGATGCATATAACGAGACGAACATTGGTGGCACTCATAGCAGAAACTACTTCCTTAGGGGCAGACTTAATATGAAAATAAGCAAAGACTTAATGGGTGACTGAGAAATTAATAACCACAAATGGTTTCGTGTAATTTATTGTCACGTTGATGCATGTCAAATTAGGCAAATAGAATGTTAGATTTATTTAACTACTGGATGCAAGATTAACTTGCCTTTGATACATTATTGTCATTTGTATTTAAAAAGACTATCTATAGGAAATGCTTAGTTCATTCTAAGTCTTGTCCGATCTAAATAATCGTTTATTTTTTATTTACCATTAATAATTATTTTTCCATTTTAAATACTGTTGATTCTATTGAATATATCGATATCAAAACCCTCGCAGCATGTTAAGATACAACATCAATGCATGCTTGGCAAGCACTAAGCCCAGAAACATCTGGCAATGCATAAGCAATTTAAAATACGTGTGTCTGTTGCTTAATTTCCAACAAGTTTGAAAGCAATAATAAAATTTGTCGGAGTAGCGACGCGGACTAAAGAACGTTCCGTCAATAGAAATAAAAGAGAGTGCACGGTCGAGCTTGCAGCCCAGATCCGGGTGGGTGGCGCTGTGGTAGCTAGCTGTGGCAATGGCGGGCTTCAAATTATTGTAAGTGACTCGTGAGATAAATTCCTACAAGGACTTATGAAGTGACTTTGTTTGAACTTTGAATCATGGATGTGACTAGGTATCGGGATTAGTATGTTTATTAATTTGTGGTGTAGAATTGTGTGCAGAGGGGTAGAGTTAGTTTCGATAGTAAAATAGATTGGTTAGAGAGGAGTGGTGGCAATGTTTAGCTAAAAACTGTCTTGGAGTAATTTAAGGTTTGCATTAGAGTTTTCTGCTGTAGTGGTAATGCTTTAGACCCGACTCCCGATATTATCTTTCTTTTTATCTTTCATTCCCTATGTAGGTGAGAAATAAAATTGAGACACTTCGATGTTTTGGGTGTCAGTGCCAGGGATAGTGTGGGCTGTCTTGTTCATTGTTAAATCGAACATAAAAAAATCTTACATTCAAAAATATATCATATTATAAAAATAACATTATTTTGATCCCATTCTGTCCGTTTTATTACAAATCTAAGTCTCACACAACGGACACAATATGAAAATATTCTAATAATTGCTACAATTCAATAAATTAATCACAAGTACATAAATTGAAATGCTTAGCCGAGGTATGCGATTCCCAATGCCCATTCTGTACTTTAATACTTAGTTCAACAAGACCATTAGACATGTCACTTAAAGATAAGAGAGTACCGAGCCAGACAGCGGTACCAGATAATGCATTGTTTATGTGCCCGGCTTTTTTAACTTGAGAAAATGAAGTTCTTAGTAGTGAAAACAAATGAGGATTGTGGCATTCTTTTCATTGTTGTTATTTAAAAAAGCGTAAATGAGTCTGTGTTGATACAGGCTCTGATTTACCCGGCAGTTTTGCTTGGCGTGCAAAACTACTGATGTATTTTCTGCTGAATGGAAAGATGTGATTGTGAAGAAAGCATCTGTGAATTCCTGGTGTCAATTAATGATGCCCTTGTATAGTGAAATTACGGATTTAGTCTGGGGGGTTACTCGAAGATCCGAAACGAAACTCGAATGTTCGAACGTTGTATGTAAAAATGTATGAACTTTCGTCGTCTTTTCGGAGTACAGAGTAACCCCCCTTAACCGCTGCTTATGGTGTTCGCTTTCCAGGAGGATATAACCATCCTTTCAGCAATACTTCAAGGACAACCACTACTACTTATAACTTCGTATTACTAACGGCCAACCCGCTTGCCAACCCGCACTAGGCCAGCGTGGTAGACTATATGGCCTAACCACTCTCAATCGTACTCTCGATTGTAGAGTAGGCCCGTGCCCTGCAGTGGGACGTATATGGGCTGATCCAGATCCAGATTACTAACGGAGCTTTTTGCGCCGTTTCTTCAGCTATAACATGTTCCGAACCGGTGGTAGAATTATTGGCGGTAGAATAATTTTATGACCTAACAATTTTTATTAAATAATAGTTATTAGGTTTCTGTCAACCTCTTAATGGAGTAAAATGCGATACAAGTATTTAAATATTAGTAACACTATTCAAGCTAATAAAATGCTCGATATGTAAAACTGGTAGGTTTTGTAAAAGCCAAGTCTCATTCAGTTAAATTTTAATATGCATGTCTGAATACGAAAAAAGGCTTTTTACATTATTCATTGATCTGTGGCTATAATTATTCTCATGTACATGACAAAAACAATTTAGCATATTTAAATGCGTGGTAAACATTGTAACGATATTTACATCATAGTAATTTTTATTACAATGAATGGCCAGACGAGCATGCCGTTCACTTGATGGTATAGCGTTACGACCGCTCATGATCAGTATAAAACCAAACAGCACCTTGAATGACAAAGAAATGCTTGGCATTCCTAGCGTCCGCCATCCTGAGACATAAGATATTAAGTCTTAATATATCCAGTAAGTGCGTGGTGGCCTGTTGGTAAACGGACTAGACGCGGCTGCCAACATGTTCACGGTGGTCGCGGGTTCGAATCCCAGGGCACACCTCTGACTTTTCGGAGTCATGTGTGTATTGATAGTCAATCACCACGTACTAAAACGGTGAAGGAAAACATCGTGAGGAAACCTGCATACCATAGCGATTTATATAAATTTCTATGGTATGTAAGTCTGCCAACCCGCACTAGGCCAGCGTGGTGGACTATATGGCCTAACCACTCTCAATCGTACTTACGATTGTAGAGTAGGCCCGTGCCCTGCAGTGGGACGTATATGGGCTGATACAGACAGATATCCAGTAAGTAGTTACTCTGGCTACAATGTTCTTTGAACCGAAACACAACAGTGCATTTACATTACTGTTTGGCGGGAGAAACAGACATTACGGTGGTACTTACCCAGGCAGCCTCCCACATATAAGAGACGTACCACCAGAATGGTATTTTAAATAATAAATAATTGATACTGAATTTAAGATAAGAAAATGGAGTAAAATACATATATTTTATTGTTACAAAGCGTGGAGTGTTTACAACAATTACTTATCCTCCTGCACCCCACGCTTTGTAACAATAAAATATATGTATTTTACTCCATTTTCTTATCTTAAATTCAGTATCAATTATTTTTACTTTTTTAGTTGTATATCTTATTAAAGCGTGTATTTTAGTTTTTTTTAACTATTATATAATTGTTTTGACTAAAAACATCCATCTACGGCTGTATTTCCAATCAATAACGCCATCTGTTGGTCAGTAGTAACATTTGACACTTGAAGAATACAATATTAACGCCATCTAGCGATGAATAGTGCAAACATGCATTATTGACGTGATCACGCCATCTATTAGTCAGTAGCAAATTATGTTCATCTATACGCCACCTAGTGGTCAGTAGCAATGGTCATCAATTATAAGAATAATTAATCCTGGCGAATCTAATCAGGATAATTATATATTTTAATCGAATTATTGTATTGTCATCGGTCTTTGACAGGTGTGCAAAATTTGAACGAAATCTGGCCGTTTAAAGTGGGTCAAAATCGCGCCCAAAGAAGTCGGTTACAAACAAACATACAAGTGAAGCTAATATAAAGCGTGTAAAAAGCACTCTAAGCGTTACTTAAAATTAGCTTCACACATTTCTAACAAATTTATTAGCATATTAAAAATTTTAAATATTGTACTTTTCTACTCCTGAATACGAGTGTTCGTTTTTTGTCTTTGTAAATTATTTTCAGCCAGTAACATACCACAGTGCGTCAGGGCTGTGAGACGTGTGAAAATAGGCCGGCGACCCACCCCATTGTTACTTTAGTTTTTGTTTCCACTTTTGACCAGACATTGTTTGAGAAGGCAACACTGACGGAACGTAAAATAGAAAATGATGACATCTGCGCTATTTATACAGTAAAAAATCAATAGGCTTGCTACGTCATGTGGATGATGTTTCAGCTTACTGTTGCTATTGTCCCACATCGAAAGAAGTTCCATCGATGAGCGATTCGATGAATATTTGATACAGATTGATTGATCATGCTTTATTTTAATAATAAAAAAATCGGTAGTTAATAAATAAGTTATTGTAAATATACAATCATATTTTATGTCAGGGTTGTTAGTTTTAATGGCATTTCAAACTAATTCTGTTATAATAGCTAACGTGGGAAGCGTAATTATTTGTTCACCTATTAAAGTAAATAGTTAATTATGCTTGAAAATAAATAACATGCTAATATTTGTGAAGCCATTTGCTTATTGATCCACAGGTTTTGCCTTCTTAGTTTTACTTAGATTAATTATGATCCTTGCAGACATAAAATCCAATCCCAGGTCGATATACTATAGTTTTCAGGGATATATATGATTTGTGAGTGTTTCTATGCTTGTCCATTTCTCAATTGAAATTATGCTTGATTTCCTATTCCATATCCGGACCGCAATACATTGTCCAAGTTTATAATGTACTTTATTACCCCTTTCAATCCTGTGGTGATTTAAACATTAAGAAACCATGGGGCCGAACCATTGAGATATTATATGAGAGGGAACACTGCAATCAAAATGTTTGTTACAAAAATGAACGGTACTGTATCACATCATCTGTTTCTGTCTCTGTCACGCCTTCGCAGTAACGTCATCTTCGCTCTCGCTTGACTAGATTGCCGTGTGCACGCACACATGTATCCTGTACCAGCCCAATGCGCAGAGATTTTGTTCCCTTTGTCCACTCTAGTATAATACCTCAATGTGTTATGCAGTAGATTTTTTGCGGCTGCAAATGATAATGATAATGGATAAAGTATTTAATTAAAACAATCTTTGGTTTCACAGAAGATTAATCAAAAAGAATTCGGAATGCTAACGAAATTAAAACATGGAAATCAAAAGACGCCGAAAAGGTAGCCTTCCAAGACACCTTTCAAAATCTAATTTACACAGACTCAGCTCAACAAAGCAAACCTCGAGAATTAGACGAAGAGCTTAATCGCGGGCCAATTAAAATAACTAACAATGAGCGATAATTGGAACAGTAGAAATGCCGTGTTGGACCAACTTCACCAATATTTGTAGAAGCTGATGGAAAATAAATACCCCGGGGAAAGAAATGTTTATTGTCGAGACTGGGAACCTATGAGGCAGTTAACAAAGAACTGGCTTTGTGGTTTTGGGTCAACGCTGTGTGCTGTCTATTCGATCTTATACCGAGACAAATGTTTGTGAGGCCCATGAGTACTTGTCTCGAGTCTAGGTTGGTGAGACCAAAAAGTATCTCTTATTTCCTAATACCCACGATACAACAATTAATTAATATTTTAAACTCTTTTATTGTATGGTAAATAGTTTTTGAAGGAGGTAGCATATAAATTATACAATGTGAGGTCCTCTGACTTTCCTGTTTAGTGTTTCTATTTGACGATGTAAAATAAATACTAGCTGGAGAAATAAAATGTTTATGAGGACTGAGAACTTATAAAGTTAATAAGGGAGTGGCTTTTGCTGTTAACCTTTGTTGGTCAACTCTTTCATTGTTTGATACTCCAGACTGTATTTTTCCATGGAATATCGTTAGCTGCAACTTAAATTTGCTATTTTTCTTGTTGATTCTAGGGTATGGAATATTATTTATATGATTCCGATAATTGTAATAATATATATTAGAGTAAGATCCCAGGCCCCCCAGACGTTACTTATTTTCTCATAAAAAATATAAATGGGATAAAGTAGGTAAGTAAGATAAGTGTTAGTACGTACTTTGAATGTGTGCATACCTGCTAGCTTGTGTCGACGGCCAATTCATAGGTACCAGGTGCTAAAGGTAGATAAATACAGTACTGATTTTTCTTAAATTCTCAGAGCTGATTTTTACATATGTTTTAGATAATTTTGTTAAAAATTAATAATAATTATTGCCAGACACTTTCCATCGGCGCTTATCCTTAACAGACGCTTTAAAGCTTCAAAAAAAATAACATATGTTTACTTATAATCTCAATCTTGATTTTTATATATGATACTTAGGGAACTATTTGAACACCCCTGGTCAGCAGCCAGACCAATTGGAGGGGTCAAACATCCCCCCAGACACACATAAAGTGTCGCTATGTGTATGAGCGTGAGGTCATTATTTGTACGCTTGAGTGTGAGAGAGATATCTATTTATCGATATCTTTCTTACTTAAAAATGCAGAGTACCAGATAGCATTTATGAAACTCGGCGATATTCAGTGACTTAGAACTGGAGCAAAATGTGTTTAACACTATACAGAAATTTGTTTGTGAACTGTACAACGTGGCCGGAATAATTGACGTAGATGCTGCCCGACTCCAACTCTTCATCAACACTTATATGGTTTGTGACGTAAATGAAGAGTTCAATCGCAAAAATGTGAAACACTTTGATGCAAGTAACTTACCACCATGCAAAAGTGAGCTTTTACAGCAGTTTGGACGAGCTAATTACATCACTAGTCTCTGGAAGAAAATTAGTATTTTTAGTCCTGACAATAATGGGTGGACGTTGGAAGACAATAAATATATATCTTAAAATTACACAAAGCTATACATGTCTTTCTTCTTTCGGATTATTTGTAGTTTGAACATTTTGCAATTCAGCGTGATCTTTACTGTCATCATCGTCTAAGTTTGATAAGTCATCATCAACCCAATGTTGGCATTGACTATCTTCATTATCATCCATATTACTTTCATTTTCTGTTACAAAAATAACATAATTAAGAATCAAAGAGTTACACGGTTATATCAATTATTCAAAGTTAAAGTATAATACCTGATGCTTCTTGAAGCGATTCACTGACAAAGCTCGGCAATTGGTCCCCATCGAACCAGTTAAAATGATATTTATTGTCTTCCAACGTCCCATTATTGTCAGAACTAAAAATACTAATTTTCTTCATATATTACTGGTGGTAAGTCTCTCATATGTGAGAGGCTGCCTGGGTGGGTACCACCGCAATGTTTATTTCTCTCGTCAAACAGCAGTTTAAATGCACTGTTGTGTTTCGGATTGAAGGATATTGTAGCCAGAGGAACTACTGGACATATTGAGACTTTACATCTTATGTCTCAGGATGGCGAGCGCAGTGGAATGCCAAGCAATGCTTTGTAATTCAAGGTGTTGTTTGGTTCTACTACTGTTCATGAGCGGTCGTATCGCTTACCATCAGGCGAACGGCATTCTCGTCTCGCCATTCAAAGCAATAAAAAAAAAAATGGGCATTCTTCCAGAGACTAGTGATGTAATTAGCTCGTCCAAACTGCTGTAAAAGCTCACTTTTGCATGGTGGTAAGTTACTTGCATCAAAGTTTTTCACATTTTTGCGATTGAACTCTTCATTCGCTCATACACATAGCGACACTTTATGTGTGTCTGGGGGGATGTTTGACCCCTCCAATTGGTCTGGCTGCTGACCAGGGGTGTTCAAATAGTTCCCTAAGTATCATATATAAAAATCAAGAGTGAGATTATAAGTAAAAATATGTTATTTTTTTTGAAGCTTTAAAGCGTCTGTTAAGGATAAGCGCCGATGGAAAGTGTCTGGCAATAATTATTATTAATTTTTAACAAAATTATCTAAAACATATGTAAAAATCAGCTCTGAGAATTTAAGAAAAATCAGTACTGTATTTATCTACCTTTAGCACCTGGTACCTATGAATTGGCCGTCGACACAAGCTAGCAGGTATGCACACATTCAAAGTACGTACTAACACTACTTTATGCCATTTATATTTTTTATGAGAAAATAAGTAACGTCTGGGGGCCCTGGGATCTTGGACCATATGTTTTCTTCTCATTATCTATTTGTATTAGAGTGGGTAAATTGATTCTAACTTAATGCAATTAATTCGATACACGTAGTGATTTATGGTTACCGGGAATTTTGAATACATTTTAATTTATTAACAGTAAATTGACATAAAACATTAATGTAAACAAATTCGTTACAAAATACAAGTATTTGTAAACATTTTGAAAGCAAGCGACAAACATTCGTTAAAGTCACAGTTAAAGTCCATGTAGAATTCTAAGAACTCATTAAGACATTTTATTATGTCTTTTGATATTGAATTAAATTTTAGGATTTTTGAATTACAAAGTCCATTCATTTGTGTATTCATAAAATGATTTTTAGCTTGTACATTCGCCATTGTAGTTATAACTTATATCAGATACAATATTTGCCACATATACTAGCTATTTTATTTATTTATTTGAATCTTAATTGCACACAAAAAAATATTTAACAATATACAGAAACCAAAAGAAAAACAGGACAAATGGCGGTCTTATCGCTTAAGGCACTGTCTTACATACAGCCATGGGATGAATTTGAAAGAAAGAGAAATTTATCGGGGCTATTTTTATCGTTAAAGTATAAAATTCTTGAATATTGTCTGTGTTTACAAATCTATGCAAGGTTTTGTTGTCGCTTTGAGGAAAATTTTAAAGAACCGCAAATATTTTTGTTGGCTTAAATACATTTTCATACGAACGATATAGGAATGGGTTAGGAAATGTTATAATCACTTCACATCATTATTCCAAATTTATTATCATATGATATAATGCGAGTGATCAAAACATTCTCTACATATTACATGCATATATGTTAACTTTGTGTAATATGCCACATAAAAGAACAATTATTGATTGACTGAATGATTTGAGTATAATCACACAAACGAAATTACTGGAACTAGGAGCGTGACATTTTACATTTGGGATCTTTTTATTACGTAGAATAGCAGTAAGAACATATGTTTGTCTCGGTTCGATTACAACGCTGAGTTCTCGGCTTCGAATCCCAGGTCGGGCTAAGTGATATTGGATCTTTATATTAATTCTGTATCAGCCCATATACGTCCCACTGCAGGGCACGGGCCTACTCTACAATCGAGAATACGATTGAGAGTGGTTAGGCCATATAGTCCACCACGCTGGCCTAGTGCGGGTTGGCAGACTTACATACCATAGAAATTCTTATGAATCGCTATGGTATGCAGGTTTCCTCACGATGTTTTCCTTCACCGTTTTAGTGCGTGGTGATTGACTATCAATACACACATGACTCCGAAAAGTCAGAGGTGTGCCTTGGGATTCGAACCCGCGACCACCGTGAACATGTTGGCAGCCGCGTCTAGTCCGTTTACCAACAGGCCACCACGCACGATAGGCTCGCTCCCTACAATATCGTGGGATGGAACATACAAGGCGAAACGTGGGTGTCTGGTATCACCTCTACTCCTTCTAGGAAAAAGGCGTGAGCGTATATGTATGTAAGTACCAACAAACACGTATACAAAATCCCCTGAGTACACAAATTAAACTATTGAAAGTATTTATTTGTACAGTAAATGGAATGACGAAAATCAAAGGAGATGTAAATGTCACGTGTTTAACAGCTGTCGGCTCTGCGGATATAATGATTTATATTCAGTTTTAATGTTGTAGTAAACCTTTTGTATGATTCAGAATATGGTAATAGAAATAACGGTGTATTGTGTTACTTCTGACATTGTTGCTTATTCAGTTAAGATATTGCCAATATACAGGTATTTTTTTAAATAGGCTTGTATGAACAAAATCACAATGAGGAATAGATAGAAATACTGAAAGGATTCATGAGCCCAATTTTGACAACCGAAACTGCATATTTCTTATATCTCGTAGTTTCTGATACCCACGACACAAGACTCGATCTTACTGTGGGGTTAGGACTATGTATGTGACTGTTGGGTGTTATTTATTTATTTATTTATTTATATTTTTGAGAAATCAATATTCCTAGCAAGAAACGAACCATATGACTTCGAAAGAAAAGACATGCTGTATTACATCATTCGATAATGTTTCTGAGTAAAACTAAGCTTCAGCATTTTTGCGTTTCTTTATAATTCCGGCCGTGGCCATCCATGCCGACTTGAAATATTCACTGTGTATAAAAAGCTGTAATATGACATTGCGTTTTACTGTCCCTTAAAACTTACAAAACATACTCTTGCAGTTCTGTGCACATCTAAGAGTAACGATGATCGCTTATAAGAAGAGATCCGACAGCTGTTCTAATCTAGTGATGTAATAAATTTGTTTTTACCTAGTCTATGTACGTGACAAATAAAACCTGTAACAGGGTGGGGCAGCAGTCTAAAATCATATGTAATTAGCAAACTCAACTCACGGTCTTCTCCCGGTATTTTTTTTCCTATAAAAAGGTTATAACACCCTGCATCTGTTGTTATAATACGAATTATCCTAAATGCTTTCTTTTGCTCACCTGCCTAGTACTTTACCTAGAATATTTACTTTTTTAGAGTCGGTTAGGTACCTTACAGGTCAAAGTCAGGGTGGGGCAAGCGCCCCACTCTGCCCCACCGTCGCTACGCCCGTGCCTGTAACAATAGCCATACTCTTATTTTTCAGTATTCTGCCACAGAAAGTATACAACATGTAAGAAGAGATATATGAAAGTGTCACTGTGTAGGAGTAACATATAAGAAAATCGGTACAATACCGCTGCTTACGTAAAAAATCTCATTAGGTATTACTGATTCTGAGATTCTAGTACATCATAATTAATATTATAAATAATACTTCTCGGTTATAATAGTTAATGCATCGCTGATTGGATGCAAGCGTGAGACCGTAAATACGAACAGCAATGAGCAACTCTGGCAATACGAAGATGGAATGCCATCTATCTATCTGACTCATTGCAAATATTTGCTCAAATGTTTGCTTAACTGTTTGTCTTGTTAAATCACGTGAGGCAATGTCATTATTGCATTAAACTGCACTTGAATTGTGCTGTATTGCAAATTCTTTAAAGATTCTGAGATGAAAATACTTTTCAAAAATCATTATCCTTGCTTCTACAAGTTTCTAGTCTAATCACTGTAAGGCTTAAATATTATATTGTTTTTCTTTTCGTGCATTGGAGTAGACCGGATAAAAATATAATCTTTTAATACCAAATTAGCACTTAAAATTATTTAAAACATCTATTCTTATCTACACTAAAGATTTTTATCGCAGTCATTGGCATAATAAATAATGGCACAGATAAAAAACTCTTTTGTCAACTTATTTATAACTGGCAGTCAATGCTGCAATAGATTAAAAAAACATTAGCCGAACCATTGTAGCTGGACGTGGTGTACTTAAAGTTTCATTATATAATTTAAGGCAAGTAGATAATTGAGTTATACAAGTTGAGTGATATTGCTTCTCAAGCGGATGTCGGATGAAATTGCCGAGTGTGACTCATTTCGGATAACTTAAGTAGGTCTGCTTAACAGATGTGTACTGTAATTACTTTCTGCTAAAAATATAACTAGAGGACGTGACTTTTTATAAATTACAACTCTTTCACTGAGGTGTAGAGTTTATTTTGCATTGTAACAGTTTTTCGATCTTGTAAATCAAGTAAGGTCAGAGCCATGTAAACGGTTGCATTATTGATTTAATAATAAAAAAACACAGACGTGATTGTTTATAAAGTGTGGTCAGGTATGATTTAGTTCCTTTTTTTTATATTATGTTTCCAGAAAAAACCTCTAAACTAGATCAAGATACGGAAAACACTGTTTTAGTGTTCCCATTGCATTAGCACAAACAGTTATCTAGAGAGATTGCATATTAAACTGTCTGTTAATATATTTCGCCTTTCTTTAACCATCTGGGATGATGCTGTTCTACCAACGATTAAAATAGATTGTTATAGATTTTTGTTTAAATCTTCAATATTCACAAAAGCTTACACCAAACAGATTACTTAAGCAATCAATTATCTAAATGGGTCAAAATTCCAAGTTATTGTATACTATCACTTACAAAACAGATTGTGACTTTATTTTTAAAACATCAATGATGTAACATAACATAATACTGTAGGTACATTGATCTCCTTCAGTTGTTCCAGGAAGCCTCCTCACTCCAGCGCAATCTGTCTTTTCAGGTGTTCAATCCAAATTACATCTATTATAATTTATAATATAATAAACACTAATCTTAGCCAATCTCTGAACGTCTGTCTCCACAAGCCATTAGTGTTTATTATTTGTTTATATCACAAAAGCAAATACGCCGTGACTAATTGTCTAAACAGATTCGCTGAACGACCGCCTCGTCAGCCGCTAGCAGCGGGCCTTGGGTCAAGATACTTAATTAGTGTTGCTACGATGCAAATTGCTATTAATAGTACGTATTCTTCTATTTGTAAGGGCTAAATAAACTCCGTACCACTGTATTGTTTTTTTTTAATAATGCTTAGATACATCTAGATCTCAAAATTATATTCGTTCCTTTTTCTTCCTCAGTGGTGTTTATTTTGTAGTATTTTTATAAAATTCGATAAAGCACCGCAGAAAGGCATGCAAAGAGTATTCGGGTTCAGTATTGACTTAATAACATTAATGTTTCGGACCTAGATACGAAACACTTATGCCCTAATGATCTTTGAATACTAGCGCAGGAATGTGACAAAACGGGACTTGATGCTTAGCCCCGTAGTGTCGCGTCCGGATCTAGCTTCATGATTATTATTATCTCTTACCATTCGATTCACTTTTGATACATACAATGTATTGTGTATAACTGTCACGGTATCGAAACTACGAGAGACTTTTCGGTCTCCAAAACACCCAGACCCAAGAAAAATATTTGAGAGCCTTACAAATACTTGTCGCAGGCGGAGATCGAACTCACAGCCTCTCGTTTCACAACCGGCGTCTAAACAACCGCACCAAGAAGGCTGTCAACGCTATGCTCGCCTATTAAATAGCTCCTTTACAGCAACATGTAACAACCCTATTAAACCCACCAAAGAATATTCCAGAAAGTATGCGCCAAGATAGTGGAGTTGCGTCGCGAATATCAGTATAGGGTACTTGTATCAATGCAAATTGGTCCAATCCATTCTGTGTGCGTGCCGCGCCGTCCTACAACGCAATACGGGTCTTAACTAGACGCATCCGTCGTCTACAGCGGTCGGTCTAGAATTTGTACTCCGCAAGGACATTACAGCTCGAGATTGGCGAATGGACCAATTGGAAACCGGGTTTTAGACTTTTTGTACGTCTATGCGGGTTGGACAAAAGATTTTGCCATGGGATAAACTCGCATTGCCCGATTGACTGCAAGCCTTTGATTGCCCGATTTGGGAATTGTATCTAGGATTTAATAAATACGTCGCTCAAAGCGATGTGTGCAGAAATGTTCATTCGGAAAGGCAGATATTGAAAACTCAAAATAAGTATAAAATGGTCTAAAAACTTATAATTTACGGATAGGATAAGGGGTATGTACTAACCATTATCAATGTAGGCAGTGTCACTAAACCTATAGAACTAACATTACAGTCACCGCTAGGCCAATGACATGACGACGAACACAATGACAAAAAGATGTTAAGCACATGCTTACTAAGCATAAATCACCTAATACTATAAATATGGAAGTGTTTGTTGGTTTACCCTTCTTTCAGCAGCGGAGGAGCGGATCGCCGTGATTGTTTGCATAGAGATGCTTTATGGGCCGGAGAGTGATATATAGGCTACTTTTTCTCTTGGAAAGCGGATCTTTTCCCGTGGGATTGATTGGACAGTATGGGATTTATTAAACTGCGGATATGATGCCGTGTAAGGATATTTATGTAAACAAACACGTTTATCTGCACTTATAAGGAAAATTTTATTTAATCCGATATCTCAAGAGACTGCGCTTCTTGCGCCCCTGAGATTTCTAATTAATCTAACGATCTAATTTAGCTTAATACAGCTTAGTTGATTTCATATCCCTTATAAATAATTGTGAGTATAGGCAGGCATATAGGTTACTTTGCGATGTTAAATTTATCGATGATGAACGACTTATCAGACAGTCTCCGTAGTGCAGTCGGTTAGACGCCGCCTGTGAAACGAGAGGCCATGGGTGCGAGCCCCGCATCGAGAGAAATGTTTGTGCGGCCCACAAATATTTCCTTCACGTCTCGGTATTTGTGCGATCGAAAAGTCTCTCGAAGTTCCTGATACCCACGACACAACACTCGATCTTACTATGGGGTCAGGGCTGTGTATGTGACTGATGGGTGTAATTTATTTATTAATTATCGTTCCTCAAACATGTAGACTAGTATCTAAAACATTTTTTTATCTCCTATATACTATACACAATTCTATGTTCGGATATAACCCGAGGTTTCTCGTATTTTAGGCATTAAATCAAGTGAGTAGGCGACAGAACAATAAAACAGAGCTACCGTTATCTAAGTGCTAGGTACGAGTATAATCCCCGTTAAAATGCAAGTTTTTGCTGCGGTTAGGCCGGCCGCACATTAACTACTGATTTCTCCGTATTCTAAACAATTATTGCCTGACTGGAATTTCCAATAATTGTAGATTGTTGTACTGAATGTTTGATCTGACGTCATATTGGTAACATCGACTCTGATGAAAACCTAAAATATGTTTTTAGTAAGGTGTAGACTTCAAACTTTTGCACTATTGAACATCGAACCACGCTTGTGAGAGTTAAATACAAATGGCAAACTTAGTTAGTCTATGTCAGAAACAGACTGATATGTTATTAAGGATATGAGAACAAGTATGTATATTTCTATTCACATACTATTGATTTAGTTATTTACCTAACTGCCTTATTTATACAATTAATCAATGAAACTTCATCCGTATTCGTGTTATAAAACCGAGCCACGACTCTTTATCGGTAATATCTGGCTCGGCAGGCGCGGGGTCGCTTTATGCCCTCTTTCAAGTTTCAACCTACGTCGAGGCGATAGCTTGCTTATTTATTGCAATCTTTAATAAATTAAAAAAAAATAATGTAAATATGCACTTCACTTTTGATCGCATATCCCTTAAATGCAACTCAACAGTTAAATTTTTACCCGGGCCCCACGTCACATTCTTCAATGGATTTTCTATCTATTGCAACTATTTATTTTTTAGTTTTTTACAGTAAAAAAATTGCCCCATCTATACAACCAGTCTATGACACCTAATCCGTGTTTGTGTTATAAACTGTTCCGCGACTATTTATGGGTAATGTGCGACGGACTGATGTGTCGGGTGAACGCGGCTCGGCCGGCGCAGGGTCGCTTAATGCCCTCTTTCAACAGCTTACGTGGATGCGATCGCTTGCTTAATGATTGTATCCGTAGTTGAGTTACTTTCCAGCTTAGTCTCACATCCTGTTTTTTGCTCATTCGATCTCGCTTTGACTAACACGATTGTACTGCCTCTTGAATTTGATATTGGATTGAACTTTGTGTTTTGTCGTGGTGTTGGACCCAGTGTTCTATTTAGTTTTTACACTAGCGAAACCAAATGACAACAGACCTGTGATAGTGCAATCCAAATCGAATAGAGCATCTACATGTACACAGAGTCGTAATTATAGCTTTAACCTACAGCAAGGCTTTCCTTGAGTTTCTACTTACATTTTCCGAAGTTTAAATGATGAAGTCTAATATTCTTGTAGATTTAATTTGTACAGAGATTCTAAAACGCAAGCCACTACGTGAATCTTACGATCTTTAACTTTTGAGAGTCATTAAGATTGTTTTAAGACTATTTTAGACAGCCTGCGTGGCGCAGGCGGTTAGACGCCGCCTGTGAAACGAGAGGCCGCGGGTTCGATCCCCGCACCAAGAGAAATGTTTGTGCGGCCTACAAATATTTCTCCTGGGTCTGGGTGTTTGTGAGACCGAAAAGTCTCTCGTAGTTCCTGATACCCACGACACAAGACTCGATCTTAATGTGGGGTCAGGACTATGTATGTGACAGTTGGGTGTTATTTATTTATTTTATTTTATTTATTTATTTATTTGTAAAGACAAATAACACTCGAGGAATCGATTCACAAAACCATAGAAAAATACCCATATTAGAAGGATCCAATCCTTAAGTTACAACTAATGGATTATCCGTACGTTACGTATAACCCTCACATACCTGTACATTGTTTGTCCCGGTATTAGATGCACTTCAGAGAATCGATCCGACGTCACAGTTTTATGAACACACTTCATTATGCATGCGACAGCCCACCGTAATGAGCCGGCCATGCTATTGTGTACGTCGAAACAAAACACTGGACTAGTTGTGAGACCCCATTTAATATACCTTTACTTAATTGTTCATTATTGTATGGCTTTTGTGTGTACACGTGGAGTATTATTGTAAGTTATTTGCATTGGTTGTGTGGTAATGCCTCGAGAAATTCTGTTGCCATTGCATTCGCGAAATTTACTCTTACATTACTAGTCCTTTAGAGCTGTATGTAAACTGTTCTAATTCTGCAAATCTGATTTCTAAAGCTTTCCACTATGCGAGTTTTGGGGTAGATTCCCTTTGTGTATCTTTATTTGTTTCCTTCAAACTTTATTAGTTTAGTAATTAGTACTTCCTTCTATTTAACGTTATCCTTAACGTGTATCGTTATTTGTTTATCTCATGATAAATGACTGGCAATGCTTTTTAGTATCTACATTTATTTGGCCTTATCCTTCCCCATTCCATACCATTTTTTGCCAACTTTCTACATTTTCGCTCAGTCGTTGACTCCTTCAATAGCATCATAGGATTTCATATTTCCATCTTCTGTTTTATTACTATAAAATCCCAAAATCTCTGAAGAGGACAGACTTGCACAGCGTATCGTGTAAGCCCTAATCCGAGGGTATTTCGTCAGGGTCGCTCCGTTGAATTTCGCTCTTTATCCGATTGTCCGCAGCCTCGGTTTACAAGCCATTGATCCTGATATCGCAGCCAACCTTCGGCTAGTGCTTGTAGCCGCTCCGCCGCACATCTATCACGTTAGCTCTTACTATACTTTGATGTTACCTTTTGGAAGGTTTTGGAAGGAATAAGATAAGATTATATTCATACGATATTTTTTGGTGCATTAAAGATTTTGCTTGGAGTCAAATATTGGGCTCTGTTCTATTTTATTATCATCACTGACACAGTGTACACATCATTATTAGCGAAGTGTACACGTATTTTGGTTGACTGGCATTATTGTTGGTTACATTATTAACTAGCGGCCCGGCCCAGCTTCGCCCGGGTACAAATAGATTTCTGTGCAACAATATGTACGTATTATACATATAAACCTTCCTCTTGAATCACTCTATCTATTAAAAGAAACCGCATCAAAATCCGTTGCGTAGTTTTAAAGATTTAAGCATACAAAGGGACATAAGGACATAGAAAGCGACTTTGTTTTATACTATGTAGTGATTATCTATCATCCTTTATTGAATTATGGTGGTAGATACCCAACCAAGCAACCCCAAAAACATTGGGACTTATTTAAAAGCTGTAGTAATCCCAGCAATTAAATTTTAAATAACCCAAACCTATGGAACATTGGAAGGGATTAAAAATATACCAAGCGAAGCGGAATCGGCCAGCTTGACAGATTTAAACCAAAGCGAAATGCTTTTTATGCTTTCCCGGTTTGGGATGTGCCTATGTTATTGGCTCCGTGTGTTGACGTACAAAACGATATAAATGGCGACTTTCCGGATACACTGGTGACATGTTCGGCCGTTATAAAACTGATAGTTGATACTAACTCGGTCGCCGGGTGAGTAATTTTAGCGTAGTATTTTTTATGGATTTTCAGCGTTTTATTTATTATTCTTCAGTTCCTTTGGAGCATGGTGGGGTTTTTAGTTAATACGTCCTGTAGAATGCATCTCAAATTATTCAGTTTCTATATAACATTAAAATTATGAAAATCAGAAATATATTGTAAAGATATGCATGAACACATTGTAGTCTAAGACTACATATTTCATTTCATTCAATTACTTGTGTTAGTTTTTTTTTCAATTGAAGATGTAAGTTTACAGATGTTTTCTCATAATAGAACTTGTTTTCATGTGCCGGAAATACTAATTTTAGATGCAATGCAAAACGAGCGATATTTTCTTATAAATTGGCTATATAAAACGATCAAGGTCTTTAGGAATGCAATGGATAGTGGAGGTTTTCCTAAACAGTTACCACCCATAAAAGAAAAATACTAGTACAAAATTCAAACGCTTTGTCGCGAATATATTTAACTTTGATTGAAATTGTTTCACGCGTTCTTAAAACCCAGGCATAAAGGAAGGAAGACATAACCAAAGATTAAAATAATCAACAGGAAAATTTAGATGTTATCCATCAAGCTGATTTATAATGACTAGAGTCAGACGATTTATAGCCGATCGTGATCTGTGTACTTATCTCATTGACAATGTTATGCGTAATTTGTACAATAAATTAATGATTTCCTTGGACGAGTCGCCACCTACTTGGTAGTCGGCGCGTTTGCAATTAATTTTAATTCATACCTATACATGACTAATGACAAATTAATGTATGAATGTAATTGTGTGATGTGCAATTATCCGGATGCATAAGAATAATTTAAATGTCGTTAATCATTTTTTCATTGGTTTTTGCTCATCGCCTTATCGATTACTGTTTGTTTTTGGAATCTTTCAATTTTTTTTTTGTTGGAAAAATATATTTAGGTATGTAGCTTCATGCTTTTGCGACCACAATATATCTCAACACTTTCAGAAAATTGTCGTCTCGAGCATTTCATATTTACCAAATCAGAAAAAAATCAAAAATCAGAAAAGCCATCGAGGATATATCCTTTCTTGGTCTTCAAGGCTCACAATGGATACTCATTGCTACTGGCCAACGGGACGTCTTAAATTTTTCACCTCTACTCTGTCCGTAACATCGGAGAATTGAGAAATCAGAATAACTGTCAAGGACATCAACTCTACGAATTCAACGTTCACAGTCACACATGGCTACTGGACCAACGGGTAATCATCCAATTTTATAAAAAAATATATGCCCAAATGAAGCGTTTCCAATCGATTTTTTTGTGTCAAATTCGGAGGGAATTAGTGCTGAATGCAGCAGACTAGGGCTTCTGATCGATTTTATTATCCGGATTGGCGCGTTAACCTGATTACCCAGCCCCTCTTTCGAGTAATTTCCGTGTTAGACATATTTCGGCAGATTTCAATTTACACTGCCGGTAATAGTTTTATGGTAGTTTTAATGGTGTTTACCTCATAACAGATTCATTAATATGTATAACATAATTCATCGCTTTATAAGTTACGAGGGTTATTATATTTATAGCTTGCGAATCGTGAAGTCGTAGGTTTGATTCCGAGAATAGAATTTCTGAAGGTTCAATCTAAGCGTTTGTTTGTTAATTTCATTATATTTTCTGAATCTAGTTGAATATTGTTGTGGCGGTTATTTTAGTTTTACAGTATATGGATTGATACCTAGCGATCATAATGTAGATTAATAAATAATCGTCATTGTATAATTTACAGTCACAGTTTTATTAATATTCCACTATAATACGTACAACATGCGCATCAATCGATATCTCAAATACGCGGCGCTGTTTTTACTCATGTCTGGCTATAAATTTGTCACATGGAATATTTTGTGCGGCGCAAATCACAGGCGGCAACGTTTGCATAATAATTAGCTGATTGTGCGATTCAGAGTTGACCATGACTGAGAAATTGTTAGTTGCAGGTTTGCTTCCGGTTTGAAGACACGTATGTGCAATGGAAATTCTAATAGTGATTTATACTTGTTTATGAAAGGTTTACAAAGGCGCTTTAATTTCCGGGTACCAAGTATCAAAGGTACCAGGTGCGTTGCTAAACATGGATGGGATTAGGGCGCGATAAATGGTATGGGGGAGGAGGGGTAAGGATTCTCGGAGCACGGATAATTGCCTTCTACGAAACGAAATTCAAAAAGGAAACTCAACGGTATATAAGGCTCTCAATTAATGTGTGGTGGACACATATTTGTTCGACCGTGGGTGTTTTGTGACGAATAGGCCGAAGTCTAATATCCATTTCATTATGTGTCATATATTATTATTGTTAAAACGAAAACTTGTATAATTGTTTGGTGTACTATAAGTTATCGTACCCATAGACACACTCACACCTGTATCCACCCTGTATCATTGAGAAGAAAGACAGTGGTGCCGCTAGCTGAACCATAGTTTGCCTTATCTACTTACCTCCAAGATTCTAACATCGACGACTGACTTTTATTAGATTTATTTATAAATAAACAGCTTACTTCTTAAAGTTTATTGGACTTTTTTACCTCCTGTAGTTTGCGGGTGTATAATGGCTACGCTGATGCGATATAGCTTGGCATACAGACTTAGCCTAGCACAAATTTCAGACTTGGGCGATTCTTGAGATTTCTTGAACTGACAATCTGATAAAAAGCAGAGTGCCCGATTTGAGATTTAAATCCAAGGGCATACCAGCTTATAGCTTTAACGTGCAGCTAACGACCTGACATACCAATCACTTCTTTTCTATATGACAGCCTCTGTGGCGCAGTTGGTGAGACGCCGGCTTTGAAACGATAGGCTGCGGTTTTGATCCCAGCATTGAGACAAATATTTGTGTGATCTATAGGTATATGTTTCGGGTCTGGCTATATGGAGACTAAAAAGTCTCTCGTAGTTTCTGATACCCAGGACTGTATGTCTGTACGTGACTGTTGGGTGTACTTATAATTGGTTATTAGTATATCAAGTTAACAGCTTACTCCTTAAATTTACCAAACCCCTGGCGAAGTGACTCCTGTAGCTTGCGGGCGTATAGTTGCGGCGCTGACGCGTATAATGCTCGCTCCGACGAGATTTTACCCAGCGTCGTGTTATTAATTAACGTTATCAAAATATCACATGCACGTGCTCCAGTCGACACAGCTTAGCACGCCGACAAACACAACCAGATTAACATGCTTCGAGATGTTTACAAGTGAACTGGTTGGAAACTCACGCTTGTAACCTCGAAAGAATGGGTAGAGGTATCAATCCTAGCTCTTCAAATTCCAAAAGTGGTGCGTCCATTGCAATCTCTCTCTGTTCAGCCATAGGAAGCCCACTGGTGAATATAGGCTTTCCCCAAAGATCTCCACATCGACCTTTTGGAAGCGACCTGCATCCAGTGACTTCCTGCATCCTTAACCAGGTCGTCCGTCCACCTGTCGGCGGGTGTCCGATACTGCGCGTCATCTAGAAACGTATTCAATTAGTATTTCAAATTTAAAAATCTTGGTTGTGATATTTGATTTCAATTTTCGCTGCCTACATACTAGCAACATGAGGTAGAGTCTATAGCGAAATTTGATTAAAAAAAAGAGTATTTTTATTTGATGTTAAATTACATTGACTTCTCTATTTTTGTTGGAGTCTTGTTGATCTTCAATTACAAATTGTTCTCTCGTTCTTAATGTGTGTCTGTTTTTTTAATTTGAAATATATTTTATTGAAGTACTTTATCTATAATTAATTATAAATATGCAACCGGTCGTTAGTATGCCGGCGATGTAATATTACACCATGGTTCTGCACCATAACGTAACAGAATTACTCATAGGCGTTCAAATTGAGGATCAATACCGCCCCTATTTAATCTACGCAGTTTGTATATATTGTTTGCCGACAACTGGACTGGACAACTGGAACCAGCGCTGTTAAGCCTTGCGTTGACCAACCCGGACTATTGTTAGGGCTGCTGTTGTATTCCATTGAAGGGTTAGTATAAAAAGTAATATTAGATCAATCGTGCGATTCATCGTATTGGAATCTAGTCGTTGTGCCCTCATATAGGTCATAGGAGATTGGGTATTTATAAACTGGGTAATTTGATTACTTTTCGAGTAATCAAACGAAGTAGCAAACTATTCCAATTGCAATTTCAATTTCAAGCAAGGCATTTTCTCAACAATTATATGTGTTTTTTAATTTTAACAAACGTATATGTAACTTACACGATACTAGCACTCAAATCATCCCATTGTTATGACTTTCATAAACACCTACAACTCTTATGAAATTATAAAATCAATTATTGCTTTCCCTGAAAAGAACGTGAAGTAACACAGGTGCTAGCCCTTATAGTCAAGCCCCCCCCTGACCCCTCGCGTCACTCAGCAATTTGTCACTGTCGCATTCGCTTCACTGATATTAATGGGGATTTAGTGTCAAGTGAGCGAGCGATTGTGCCTTAATTATTCGCTATTGTTTTATTGATGTGATTTTTGGGTTCACCTGATGTGTGAATTAATTTATGTTTTGATATATTTTTGTTTATTAATTTTCGGGATTTTTGTTTATAAATTTGCTTTGGAACGTGCTGTCTATTGAGTTATAAGTGTGTCAAGATTATTGCAAGTCATGATTGGTGTGCATGTTTCATATTCCGTCAGATCACATCGTGGTATGGAACAAGGCGAAACGTTGTTGTCCTAGTAGCACTTCTGCGTACCCCTTCTGGGGAAAAGGCGTGAGTTTATGTGTCATATTAACTCAACAATATTTTCCCGATTGCAGTGGATAAGGTCTCTGTACTGAGACAAATATTTGTATGACCAACAAATATGGGTATATGACAATCTGCTTTTCGAAATTAGGGCGGTTAAATGTATACATACCTCTTGATTTATATTGCTATAGCAATGACAATCAAAATTATTAAAATCACATTTCATTAAGTAATATATTTAAAAAGCTGTTTTTTTAATTAGGGACGGTTAGATGTATCATACTTCTTGATTTATCTTACTATGAAAATAAGAGTCAAAATTATTAAGAAAACACATCGCATTAATCTTCAAAAGTTTTTACGTACATTATGTTAGGACTGCTCACATGAACACGAATCTATATTTATTTTAATTTTATTGCTGTGTTCCTACGCATGATAAGGATAAACAAAATAAACAATCTAAAAACAACAACACAAGTAGGACATCAAATAATGCGGCTATTTTTACACCTCCTTCATTGATACCACTTCTACTAAGAATATCTATCACAATAATCAACGTTTATGTATCTCTCTTCAAAATTATGTCGGCCTAATTAAGATATTACGCGAATTAGAGACGAGACATTTGCGTCACTGTGACGTATTTTTTACCATTAGCACACTTTTATGTTTTTGTGTTAAAAATACACAAAGACACGTAGACAAAGACATAATTCAGCTCACATACGTCCTACTACAGGGGTAGTACCTGCTCGAAAATCAACGGAGTTTAGACCCTGGTCCAGCACGTTGGCCTGTTGCGGATTGGCGGACTACACATACCATAGAAATACCAAATCTGACGTATACAGGGTTCCTTATTAAATTTCCATCACCCTTAAAGTACATGGAAATCTTTCAATACGAATTTGACTCCGGAAACTCAGTTGTACCCTGTGATTCGAACCCGCCACCACCTCAGCAGTTCCATTTGTTATCAGCAGGTCACCACGCACAAAGTAAAACTAGTTTATATTATCTGTGACATTTCTCATTTACGAAAAAAGCGATAAACATTTTCAGGCCGAGATTTTTATTATCTTTTTATTGTACATCGCTAGTTTTATCAATTGATAAATTATATCGCGCGCTCTCGTGTAGCGATGAGATCGCGCTACACAAAGAGAAATTTTATCCAAGGCACTTTAACTGATAGGAAAATGCATGTTCTTTCATGTAATGCTTTTTAAATTATGCATTAAGAACTCTTTATAAAAAAACCGGGAGAAAGTCTTGTATGATGAGAAATACGAAGCATTAAATGATGAATGTATGCGTGATGCAAAGTTTTCACGGTCCTTATGAATTTACAGTTTGTTAAATATATTTACTAGGTAAATTTAAATGTGATGGTATCAGCGGGCAACCCAATTTTATCAGTTTTTTTATTTCTAAGAACTAGAGCACATTTGATTAAAATAAGATGTTTCCTGCAAGGATTGACGTCAAGCAGACGTGCTAAAATCCCAAAAAAATAGTTTACGCGGCATACATATTAAAAGAGCGAACACAGGAATAAGAAGAATTATTCATTATTAATAAAATATAAAAACAATGCTTCATCACGGTGCAAATATATCGTTTCAAATACTTGATCTGAACATTAACATGAAATTTTAATTGCTAATAAGGTTTCTAGGCCACAATTCTATGTATTTCGATAAAAACAGTATAACTCTTGCGTCTAGCACAACATTTTATGTTATAATCTATTAGTTTTAAAACTTACCATTATATTTAGAGATTAATATACGCTCTTAAGCCTAGCGTAAAAGTTTAATATGTCATTTATACAAATAATAATTACACACATTATCCCAATCTCACATTTTCACATGGGAATAAAGAAACTACCAGGAATAATATTTTAGTCCTAAAACATCTTCAGCCTTATTCATAAACAGTTTTAAATGTCGAATTGTTGTTTTAGGCACGAATACTTTGTCTTCGCTAAAACTGAATTTAAAAATCGTTCGGAAAGGACGAAGTATTCGAAAATTACATTATAAAAAAAGTGTAAACTGTCTTTATAAGAATAATGCCAATAGAGTGTAGTATTTGATCCTACAGCTTCGATCAAATATACACATTAACCTAAGTAACGGCCCAAAAACGACAAGACAAATAAGAGCACTAATAAGCGCGTCGTCTTGTTTGATTTCTGTATGGTCCAAAAAAAATAATAGATCTTAACTAAAAAGAATAAAGTTTATTGTTACCTGAAGATTATAAATTAAGACTTTTTGCTACATCTCGTAGTTCCAAATTCAATTGTAAGAATAAGCAATTCGGCCACTTTTGGCGTGTGATTTTGTTCCGGACCCTGTATCTAGTATTTGATCGAAGTCCTACACCTTCATATTAGCAGTACGATAAACTATTACGCTACAAAGCCTATGTAAATATTACTAATTGAATTTACTTACCATCGCTAAATCAGAGTCACTCCACGTTCCCACGTGTTTTGGACATTAGGTGACATCACGAGATTGTTGACAATGCGGTTCTGTTTCTATAATACGGCATGTTGCGAAATCCTGCCCGTACCAGATGCAGCGTCAGGGTCTTTCGAAATTTGTAGGCTTACAACTAGGTCGTGTCTATAGAAATGGTCTGTTTATGTCTTTAGATGGTTTGCTGTTATCGTGGATATTGTTATCATAACATAGTATAAAATGAATTTGCTTCCGGTGTCTGTGCGCTAATATCTTTTAAACTATTAATAATACTGTCTATTGCTCCCGCCAAACAGCAGTGTAAATGCACTATTGTGTTCCGGTTTCAAGTAAATTGTACTAGACATATTGAGACTTAACTACTTGTCTTAGGATGGCGAGCACAGTGGAATGCCAATAATTGCTTTGCAATTCATGGTGCTGTTTGGTTTTGCTGCTGTCCTTGAGCAGTCGTATCGTTCACCATCGGGCGAACGGCATGCTCGTCTTGCCATTGATTGAAAAGACCGTTAAGGTTACTTTAACAAGCCAGGTCTAAAGTAGCTGTGTTACATGAATAAAATAGCGAATGTAATATGGAATAGTTTTATTTTTTATCGTGTTACTCCCGGAACAAATTGCGCCATCTGTTTTCGTAGGAATTAGCAAAAAGTTCCCATTTCTCTGTCGCACGTCCTCGGGCGTGTGTATTTACTACAAGCTTGGCTTACTTTATTTTTTAACCCTTATTGTGGAATTAAAAAAGGGCACGGTAATTCTCTTTTAATGTACAATTGCTCTGTAGTGTTGAAGCATGTTAAATACAACCATTTCGCCAAATGGTTATACTTCTTAGAAGTCTTGATTCCTTGGAATCATGAGTATTAAAATATTTATTGTGTTGGAATTCTGTTGCTTAAATATTTTTCCCTACATTATGAACCAGATCAACTGTTAGAAGAAGCCGTCAAAATATTTTCGCTGAAACCTAAAAAGCCCTTTTGTTTCAGTCGCTTTAAATATCTTCTATGCAAAAATATTAGACTACAAGCCCGTGGCAAAAATCGATGGGTCAAATGAACCACCAGGAGACCTATTTGGTAGGATACAGGGGCATAAAATAATAATATTCAGCACTATGCCGTCACTTGTAAGCTGTCCGTCTCAGTGCAGATGAGACTTCAAAATCATCAAGGAGAGGGGTTCATTTTGGTCATTTATTTTTGTACGGCATTTCTACCATCGATAGGTCCATGAAAAATAATAGAAAGAACACGTAGTGCCGTACAAAAATAGTGCGTCACAAAGTCGGAAGAACGTTAGATAATCCGGCAAATTTGTCGCTAAATTTGGTCATTTGATTTTAAACGGCATCGGTTCCATACAGTCGCAATACCTCTTCTAAACCATTATTCCGCAACGCCGTACAAAAACTATGCGACAAGGACGAAAAATCAGCGGTTGCAACCCACTCCCTTTCAGTGGTCCGGGGGGTGATTTGACACAATATGGGATAAATTTATTTTGAAAGTATTTAATGCATAGATAACATTTTTTCACATGCCGTACATTTTTTGGTGATCCAAAGGTCTGTAGAGCGGAAAATAGGTTTATTCCCAGTAGTTCCACTCATAGTTCCACTATAATAATGAGTGGAACTACTGGGACTTTTCATTCCCAGTAGTTCCACTAATTATTCTAGTGGAACTACTGGGAATGAAAAGTCCCAGTAGTTCCACTGGAATAATTATAGTGAATTTACACTGTTTCCTTACTTATTATTATTTATTGATTATTTTTGGCGACACATACGCGGACGTCGGCTTCGCTTAAGAGGTAGGTAGAGGTGATATTATTTCTACACAAAGTACCCCTAACTTTTATTTTGGCCCCGAATTTGTGATAGAGGTGTACCTATCGCCATATCGGGGATAGATTACACTCACAGGCAATGCGTACCAGAATTTTCCAATGGAATACTCGCACATTATTGCGTTTCTTCGACTTGATAAGCCAGTTCCTTTTGGCCTATATACGTTGCAACTATACCTATGAAGTGTCGCGTCATTTCTTTCTCTCTGTTTTCGCTCTCCTCAGCCACGGAAAGCTCATTGCTGGTTTATTTTAAGGATTTTTAATTACTTTTTATTATGCATAAAGCAACTTTCCGCAACCTAATCTAGATCATAATATTTTCCAGGTATTATTGGCACGTTACCATTATCTAGGTAGAGACTTTTAACCAACTTCGGGGAGGGTCAATTGAAACATTTCAACCTACAATTATATACATCTTCTTTGTTAATTTGATACATACAATTATTTTGAAAAACATTAGTATTCTATTAGCAATGCCAACTTATCTTAGCGTAGTATTTTCAGTGCTCGCGCTGCATCTACTCAAAAGGCATGTTGTTGCCGCTGTACTGCAGCGAGGCGCCACCGCGAATTGTAAAACCGAGAATTCATTGAAATGAAATGAAAATGTATTATTGAATCTTATACATTTAGGTTCTGTCACACTTTATTTCTACCATCTGGTTCACAAGGCTGTTTGCACCACAGAAGAATGGGCGAGAAACTCTAGCGTTGATATTTTCAAAATACATAAGTTTACAATACAGTGATATCACCGCAAGCTTTAATAAAGAAGAAAACACACAAAAAAAGAGAAATATATATTTTTATTTACTTATACATTAAATAATAAAAAGAAGATTGGTTATAGACAGTTGAAAGTGGTAGGGCTACGCCGTTGTCTGTCATGTCTCAGCATGAATGGGCAGACTCGTCTGGGGCGTTATCACTGTGCCACAGAAGGTTTTTTTTGCCATGTAGGCAGACGAGACGACGACGATCTCCACAATGCCAGAGGACCAGCACAACAAAGTCGCTGCCACCCTTGAGGAGAGTACTCTCGTTAAACCTTGTTTGAAGAAGGATAGGTCATAGCGCTGAGGAAACACCGATGCAGGGAGTTCATTCCAGAGCTTGCACTTATGTGGTAGGAAAGAACGCTGGAAACGTACCGTTCGGGAGCGGTACGCTTTCAGGTGGTGAGAATGAACTCTACTTCGGTGACATGTTGTGTGATGGTACATAGGCGACGATGATACCATCTCAAACAAATCTTCGGAACAATTCTTGTGGAACAGACGACAGATCGACGTGAAGCGACAGTTGTGCCGTCGTATTTCATTCGGTGAGTGAGATTGACGGATGCTGATTTTTTTGCCTGCCCCCCTCCCGATGTGATAGGCCGGCAACACGTCTGTGAGCAAAACTATGTAGGTGTTCATGGGCGGCAGTGATAACTTACCATCAGGTAATCTGCTTACTCGTTTACCGGACCTATGCTATAAAAAAAAGTTAAACCAAAATCAATGTTCGCATACAGCCAAATTATTACTAATTTATATATGTATGTAATAGCACGGAAAAGTAATGTATGACGGGTTTTTTATTGTGTCATGAAATATTTTAATCAAAACGGCATAAACTGCCAGAAACATACGAGAAAGAAGTTAGGTCTATTTAAGATCCTCCGCTCTTTCCGAAGTTGGTTAAAAGTCTCTACCTAGATAATGGTAACGTGCCAATAATACCTGGAAAATATTATGATCTAGATTAGGTTGCGGAAAGTTGCTTTATGCATAATAAAAATAATTAAAAATCCTTAAAATAAACCTGTGTCCAGCAATGGGCTTCCCGTGGCTGAGGAGAGCGAAAACAAAGAGAAAAAATGACGCGACACTTCATAGGTATAGTTGCAACGTATATAGGCTAAAAGGAATTGGCTTATCAAGTCGAAGAAACACAATAATGTGCGAGTTTTCGATTGGAAAATTCTGGTACGCATTGCCTGTGAGTGTAATTTGTCCCCGATATGGCGAGAGGTACACCTCCATCACAAATAAGGGGCTAAAATAAAAGTAAGGAGTACTTTGTGTAGAATCACTCCTACCTACCCTTAAGCGAAGCCGATGTCAGCGTATTTGTTGTTAAAAATAATCAATCAATAATAAAAAGTAAGGAAACAGTGTAAATTCATTATAATTAATTCAGTGGAACTACTGGGACTTTTCATTCCCAGTAGTTCCACTAATTATTCTAGTGGAACTACTGGGAATGAAAAGTCCCAGTAGTTCCACTTATTATTCTAGTGGAACTGTGAGTGGAACTACTGGGAATGAACCGGAAAATGGTTTATTCCCAGTAGTTCCACTCATAGTTCCACTATAATAATGAGTGGAACTACTGGGACTTTTCATTCCCAGTAGTTCCACTAATTATTCTAGTGGAACTACTGGGAATGAAAAGTCCCAGTAGTTCCACTGGAATAATTATAGTGAATTTACACTGTTTCCTTACTTATTATTATTTATTGATTATTTTTGGCGACACATACGCGGACGTCGGCTTCGCTTAAGAGGTAGGTAGAGGTGATATTATTTCTACACAAAGTACCCCTAACTTTTATTTTGGCCCCGAATTTGTGATAGAGGTGTACCTATCGCCATATCGGGGATAGATTACACTCACAGGCAATGCGTACCAGAATTTTCCAATGGAATACTCGCACATTATTGCGTTTCTTCGACTTGATAAGCCAGTTCCTTTTGGCCTATATACGTTGCAACTATACCTATGAAGTGTCGCGTCATTTCTTTCTCTCTGTTTTCGCTCTCCTCAGCCACGGAAAGCTCATTGCTGGTTTATTTTAAGGATTTTTAATTACTTTTTATTATGCATAAAGCAACTTTCCGCAACCTAATCTAGATCATAATATTTTCCAGGTATTATTGGCACGTTACCATTATCTAGGTAGAGACTTTTAACCAACTTCGGGGAGGGTCAATTGAAACATTTCAACCTACAATTATATACATCTTCTTTGTTAATTTGATACATACAATTATTTTGAAAAACATTAGTATTCTATTAGCAATGCCAACTTATCTTAGCGTAGTATTTTCAGTGCTCGCGCTGCATCTACTCAAAAGGCATGTTGTTGCCGCTGTACTGCAGCGAGGCGCCACCGCGAATTGTAAAACCGAGAATTCATTGAAATGAAATGAAAATGTATTATTGAATCTTATACATTTAGGTTCTGTCACACTTTATTTCTACCATCTGGTTCACAAGGCTGTTTGCACCACAGAAGAATGGGCGAGAAACTCTAGCGTTGATATTTTCAAAATACATAAGTTTACAATACAGTGATATCACCGCAAGCTTTAATAAAGAAGAAAACACACAAAAAAAGAGAAATATATATTTTTATTTACTTATACATTAAATAATAAAAAGAAGATTGGTTATAGACAGTTGAAAGTGGTAGGGCTACGCCGTTGTCTGTCATGTCTCAGCATGAATGGGCAGACTCGTCTGGGGCGTTATCACTGTGCCACAGAAGGTTTTTTTTGCCATGTAGGCAGACGAGACGACGACGATCTCCACAATGCCAGAGGACCAGCACAACAAAGTCGCTGCCACCCTTGAGGAGAGTACTCTCGTTAAACCTTGTTTGAAGAAGGATAGGTCATAGCGCTGAGGAAACACCGATGCAGGGAGTTCATTCCAGAGCTTGCACTTATGTGGTAGGAAAGAACGCTGGAAACGTACCGTTCGGGAGCGGTACGCTTTCAGGTGGTGAGAATGAACTCTACTTCGGTGACATGTTGTGTGATGGTACATAGGCGACGATGATACCATCTCAAACAAATCTTCGGAACAATTCTTGTGGAACAGACGACAGATCGACGTGAAGCGACAGTTGTGCCGTCGTATTTCATTCGGTGAGTGAGATTGACGGATGCTGATTTTTTTGCCTGCCCCCCTCCCGATGTGATAGGCCGGCAACACGTCTGTGAGCAAAACTATGTAGGTGTTCATGGGCGGCAGTGATAACTTACCATCAGGTAATCTGCTTACTCGTTTACCGGACCTATGCTATAAAAAAAAGTTAAACCAAAATCAATGTTCGCATACAGCCAAATTATTACTAATTTATATATGTATGTAATAGCACGGAAAAGTAATGTATGACGGGTTTTTTATTGTGTCATGAAATATTTTAATCAAAACGGCATAAACTGCCAGAAACATACGAGAAAGAAGTTAGGTCTATTTAAGATCCTCCGCTCTTTCCGAAGTTGGTTAAAAGTCTCTACCTAGATAATGGTAACGTGCCAATAATACCTGGAAAATATTATGATCTAGATTAGGTTGCGGAAAGTTGCTTTATGCATAATAAAAATAATTAAAAATCCTTAAAATAAACCTGTGTCCAGCAATGGGCTTCCCGTGGCTGAGGAGAGCGAAAACAAAGAGAAAAAATGACGCGACACTTCATAGGTATAGTTGCAACGTATATAGGCTAAAAGGAATTGGCTTATCAAGTCGAAGAAACACAATAATGTGCGAGTTTTCGATTGGAAAATTCTGGTACGCATTGCCTGTGAGTGTAATTTGTCCCCGATATGGCGAGAGGTACACCTCCATCACAAATAAGGGGCTAAAATAAAAGTAAGGAGTACTTTGTGTAGAATCACTCCTACCTACCCTTAAGCGAAGCCGATGTCAGCGTATTTGTTGTTAAAAATAATCAATCAATAATAAAAAGTAAGGAAACAGTGTAAATTCATTATAATTAATTCAGTGGAACTACTGGGACTTTTCATTCCCAGTAGTTCCACTAATTATTCTAGTGGAACTACTGGGAATGAAAAGTCCCAGTAGTTCCACTTATTATTCTAGTGGAACTGTGAGTGGAACTACTGGGAATGAACCGGAAAATATCTCTCGAATAATCCATGTAATAAAATATACTTTAGGGTGATATTTAGTATGATATTTACTGTACAGCATTTAGACAATTTATTTGTATCTAATGCAATCATCTATAAAAGTCAATGCCGTACATATCTGAAAGTTCACATTGATAAAACGTAATAAACATAACAAAAACTTATTATTATTAATTCCTTTTTTTTAACTTTATTTGTCCGCAAAATACATATTCATGTTTCAGAAGGTGATCGACAAGAGGATACGGACGTCGATGAGGACCTTGATTCCGATACCGACTCAGTCACTGATTCAGATATTGACTTAAAATTTGAAAGACATACCTACCTATTTTTTCATTTCTGTATATATCATTTAGTATATTTAATAACACAATTCAAAAAAATATAATATGTCCATGTTTGCAGTATATGACATCGAAAAGTTTACAATTATATAAATACTGAGTTTAGCTATAGTTTTTCTATTTTTGGATATAATATACACTGTTTCACTTTGAAAGCTGGCATAATGATTTTTTATACATGTTATTAATTATTCTCTTCAAAAATATGTAATGCCGTGTATGGTCGTACACGACCATAAAGTACTCCTGAAATGGTAGTGCCATTTTAATCAGCCAAAAATTATGTTCTGCATTAAAATGTACGGCATAATTTTTTCTTCATTTGTTTACCTAAGAACTATTTAAAACAACAATAATATTTAGAAAGTTGCTGTATTTCACTAATCTACGATAATTTAAACTTTTGAAATGATTTGAGAAAACTCATATTTTATTTTCCTCTCCATTTCTTTTCAAACATTTTTATTGAATGGCAATACTAAATAACAATTGTATTTAGCAATATCATGTTAAAAAAACAGGTTGTCGTACAGGATCAAATGACCTTTCAGCTTTAAAAGTCAAATTTATGTATACATTAAAATTAACAATAATTTAGTGACGGCTTTTTTTTAAATAGTAATTTTGAGTGCTACTTAATGTTATGAAACCGATGCCGTATTTTTTCAAATCACCCCCTGGACCACTGAAAGGGAGTGGGTTGCAACCGCTGATTTTTCGTCCTTGTCGCATATTTTTTGTACGGCGTTGCGGAATAATGGTTTAGAAGAGGTATTGCGACTGTATGGAACCGATGCCGTTTAAAATCAAATGACCAAATTTAGCGACAAATTTGCCGGAATATCTAACGTTCTTCCGACTTTGTGACGCACTATTTTTGTACGGCATTACGTGTTCTTTCTATTATTTTTAATGGACCTATCGATGGTAGAGATGCCGTACAAAAATAAATGACCAAAATGAACCCCTCTCCTTGATGATTTTGAAGTCTCATCTGCACTGAGACGGACAGCTTACAAGTGACGGCATAGTGCTGAATATTATTATTTTATGCCCCTGTATCCTACCAAATAGGTCTCCTGGTGGTTCATTTGACCCATCGATTTTTGCCACGGGCTTGTAGTCTATATCTGCAAATCACATTTTTATTATAGCGGGTATATCAAGAGTGCTACCGAAAACCAAGCCGGCAGGTTTAGTGATTACAAACACAACGCAACTAAAAATTTCGCTAAGAAACGCGACAATTTATTTTTATTAATTTTTAAATATCGTCGAGTTTGGGTGGTAAATCCATATTTTTTGCTAAAATAATAATTTAAAGCCTTGCATACCATAGCGTCTTTAAAAATAAAAGGGTATACGCTATTATTTAAGAAAATCGTATTAGGATAGTAAATACACATACTAACATAATACGAAGATAGAAAAAAAACATTCGTCACAAATTTTTGCACAAAATTTAGTTGCATTATGTCTGATGTCACTAAAACTACCACCCAGCTTCGTTTTCGGTAGCAGTCTTGATATACCCTGTATGTATACTCGTAGTATCCCTACTACGATACTACTACTATACCTATTATGTGTCTGCTCTTTTAATTAGGGTACACTTTAAGAAAATATTTACTCTTGCAGTAGTTACCCTCCCTGACCTTGTACCATGCCTCGCACAAACCGTGTAGTTTCGGACGTGCCCCTACATTGTAATTTACAGTTTATTATGAATTTCTTGAAGCTTACAGTCACGCTTTGTGAATTTATATTTAACGTGTTATTGTTTGCGCATACCGCTGCTTGCAGGAATTTTCATTACCATTAACACAGCGGAATTGTTTTATAATGACGCATTAAAAAGTTAATATTATAGCTAATCATAAATCAGGGAGAAATGCGGATGTTCTGATGATGTTACCGTACTGTGAACTGACAGAAGCATAATCTCAATGCCACTTTATCTGACAAATAGTTGTACTTTGAAATTGATAAAGTCAGCAGAAATCGTCTTATTTGGTAGCTTAGCCAATGCTTTTAAAGATATACAAACCCTTTTGTTACAGCACAAAAGAAATAAATGGCCACACACATATTACCCACATCAGATACGTGTTTTGTGTCGTGAATATTAGAAACTACGAAGTACTCTTCGTTTCAACCATACAAAACTAGAAACAAATATTGGACATAGAAAATGTGTCTTATTGTCAAAGCTAAACCTGCGAGGTATAATTTTTTTTCTTTGCCAGTGTCCATAACTCATTAAAGATTGTAACTAAATTAAATCATGAGATGATTAGGGTTAGATGAGGACTCCTCATCTAACATTTGACAATAAGACACATTTTCTATGTCCAATATTTGTTTCTAGTTTTGTATGGTTGAAACGAAGAGTACTTCGTAGTTTCTAATATTCACGACACAAAACACGTATCTGATGTGGGTAATATGTGTGTGGCCATTTATTTCTTTTGTGCTGTAACAAAAGGATTTGTATATCTTTAAAAGCATTGGCTAAGCTACCAAATAAGACGATTTCTGCTGACTTTATCAATTTCAAAGTACAACTATTTGTCAGATAAAGTGGCATTGAGATTATGCTTCTGTCAGTTCACAGTACGGTAACATCATCAGAACATCCGCATTTCTCCCTGATTTATGATTAGCTATAATATTAACTGAGGACCTTACCTCTAGAGACAGTTTTCCAGAACCTGTTTGAAGGGAAATAATTCCATGGATATGATCGATTAAAACTTATCATTACTACACGTAAGATTAATTGTTGCCAATGCAAAAAACATTCCGCGATTCAATGCAAGCAATTAAAGTGAATAGACCATAAACAATAAGGAACTTGTCGTTGATTGGTGGCTAGCCATCGAGAACAGCGGACTTCCTTCATTGCTGCCATTGGAACATATTATATTTATAGAAGTCTTTAAATAGAATTTATCGTGAGACAAACAGGCCTAGTCTTCCGACATTCGAGTGCTTGTTTTATTTTAATTGCATGTAAATGGTTGTAAATGCAGTATCTCTTATTTATGGTGAAGTTGTAACCATGGTTTACCATGTGGAGTCAGAATCTATTTTTATTTATGTAATAATTTCGAAGTCAGACATACATGACGTTGCAGTCACCTATGCAGGTTTTTTCATAATATTATGTTCAATTATGACTTTTAAGATACAAACTGTATAAGTAATATATTTACCGTTATTTATTAACACCTACAATTGTTATTTTGACAGGCTGTAAAACTATCGAATAACCTATCCATTATTTTTTCCCTCTTCAAACATAAACAAAGTTACCTCTACTTTTACCGCTAATTAACAATAAAATACAATCAATATTCCAAGTACAAAATAGCTAAAGACTACGGCATGGATCTCGAGCATAAATCAGATTCGCATTACAGCAATTATAACATACAAAGATAATTACAAAGCGGCTGCAATTTGTTCAGTGGATTGGAAACGATTCTAAAAACTAATGATTTAATACACGGCTCGTGGATCTAAAAAAATTGACGTGAAGACATAATTACGTGATTGATGAGTATTTGATTTGCTTCACTTGGAGCTTGTTAGACAAAATTGGTAAGGTTTTATTGCCATGTAAAATTTATGGCAGAAACCATGTTGCTGAACATTCATGTGACTGAAAACTCGACAGTAAACAAACAATACAAATAAGAGAAGTTCTAGTGAAAGTCGTAGAAAATGTAATTGCAGGACTCTAAATAATATCACCTTTCGATACAATTAAATACGTGGCGATAACTATCCGGACGTGTATAATATACCCGGTTTTGTGGCTGAGAATCTTCAAGAAGTTCATAATGATAATTTTTTACAAGTCGTTGCGTAGTACTTTGAACTAGATCATTTTGAAAAAAATATTATAATAATTAAAAAAAAATACTTCATTTAAGTAATCGTGGTTTTAATTTGATTTAATATTTCATATCCCTAGTTTCCGGTTGTCTACTTTTGAACCATTAGCATGCCGTTAACCAGGTAAAGTCTTACCTTCGATACAATTTTAGATGTGCTTGAGAAGCTCACCCAACCAGATGTTTTGTTTTTTTATTTTGTTTTACCTTCCGTACAACCATATTTCCAAGAAACAAAACAAGAGACATTAACTGTCAGTCTCAATCAACCGGTGTATAATGCTAACGCTCTCCAAAATTAGCATGTTGCACGTGAAATGACCAGCCTGGTGACATTTGAATAGCATAAAGCGATGTGCGGATCGCAGTGAGTAAAACTATTATAAGCTTGCAAGGACAGATCATAATGCTGGTATTCTTATAGTTTGTAGCGTGTATTGCATTGTGAGGTTTTTGGTTCGGTCTACAAAGTAAATTGACTTTGGCTTGGATTAATGGCTCTAAATTATAATGTGTTGGAAATGTTTTAGGAAACCATTTATTTAAGATATTTACAATAGACTAAATGACCATTAACTATATGTGGTGGAATAAATGGCCTAACGCCTCTCAATCGCACTATCGATTGTAGACGAGTCCCGTGCCCCGCAGTAGGAGGTGCATATATGGGCTGTTAGAGATTTACAAATGGTTTTGTTTAAGAGTTTATGAGCTATATAAGGAAAACAACAACTTTGATTCGGTTCCTCGTTTGATAAATTCAATTATTGTGAGATTCAATAAAATAATTAACCTAAGATTGGATAATTTCCTGAAAGGGTTGGCGTCAGGAAATTGACTATTCGATAAACTGAACCTCTTTGCAAGTGCTTTAAAATTACACCGCGCATAGACGACATACGAGCGATAAACAAAACAGCATTATAAAAAGGAAAGTAGATATATATTTAACCCTGAAGAACTAGAAAACAATACACAAGAATTTAAGATGTTAATCTCGTCTAACCTTACAAATCCTAAAAGAAACATATAAATTAATAGTCTAATCACGATCTTCGTAATCATCTTTATTATATTCTTGAGCTGTAACAATAATGTTTCCTTAACCCAACTAGGCATGTGATATTGTCCATATGTCCGGTAAAAACATGAATGGCCTCCGATTTCGAACCGGTCCATCCAGTACAGTGGCGTGCCTAGGGTTGTGGAGTAGGGCAAGCCCAATATTTTTTTTGTTAGAATATGTATTGGTTCAGGAGCAAAATGGTATTAAGAAAGAAGAACGTGTTCATCATGCGATAGAGGGCGAGCCTATGCGATGTAATTAAATAAAAATAGACCCCAGATTCGAATCCGAGACCTCAACTTTGCGCCATCGAGGCAGTCCTGGGACTGCCTCGATGGCGTACATACTCGATACTGAACACAAACCATTTTATTTCACACAATACAATCATATTTTATTAGAAAACATCTGCAATTTTTGAATTTACCGCGTCTTGTCGAGCGCGACAGAGGTCGTTGTCCCCTCGCGCGCCTAAAATCCAAATTAATATTATTAACCACTCAAACGTCCCGACCTCCAATTTTGACGTAGGTCTGGACCTACCACACGATCTATATAAGATTAGGATAAAAACCAATAAAATAATAACTATATTTATCACCGTTATGAAAAAATCTATTACAACAAGTTGTTTCGAAAAAATCTAATAGATGGCGCGATTTCCACGGCCATCTATTTAATATTGCCAAAATACTGAAGGGCCCATCATTAGTTTTAAATAGATGAATAAAACAAATGTGTAAGTTAAATTACTTTTGGGCATGCATACGTAACGTTATATTGTAATTATTTTGTAAATTAATAAACGGCACTACAATAGCACAAGTACGGCATCGTGTTTAACTTCGCGGCCACAAATTATTGTTAATATATTCATGTTATGTTTTTGTGTATGCATGTGATTTTTTGATTCATCATGAGCTCTAAAAGGAAGCTAAGGAATATCTGAAAAACACTACGATTACTGTCTACGCGAGCATAATGTTTTGAAATCTCATCACATATTATGTATATGACGCATAAAGAGATTTCTATACGCTATTTACCAGAATTATGAAAATATATTAATGCATTCACATGTTTTTGTCAATTACTATAAAAGTACCAGTTAAATTATTTAAATCACTATAGCCGGAACAATTCCAAAAATTTAAGTACATTGTTGGAAAAAAATATACAACACCGACAGTATAACTTATTAGTATGAGAACATCCAGCAATCTATGTAGATATGTGCACTGATCTATAAAATTGTATTCTATAGTTTTCACTACTTTCGAGAAATACACAACAAATCAGGCGTAGGTTTTCGACCAGATACGAGTAGTTGTTTGTCTACGAAATGTAATGAATTTACCTTTTCCTTGCCGATCAACACTTGCACACACTTCAAACCATCACAAGGCACATTTTCACCCATTGTTATACATAATAAACGTAAAATACTATAATGAAACAAAAAGTAAACGTATATGTTCAGTTGTTACTGGTTAATCGTCCGCTCGAAAGACATAATAATAAGCGTGAAGCTAGCCACAGGTCCTAAATTATGGACAATATTTCCAAATTAAGTATTCTAATTCTAATATATTAATGAAAATAGTTAAAACATCATAATACGGTCTCAAAAAATATATATTTATTTTATATATTATCCAATATAACTTGTAGCAAAACATAAATATTTTTCGATAAATTTGGATCTCAATATGACATGTCAAGTGCACAACTTCACTCCGCGAAGCCGGGCATTTTGCTTGGTACAAATTGCATAAAAAAATAGCTATATGTATAGGTACGTAGTGTCATGGTAATAGCATTTCACCCAGAGGTGCGACTGAGAGGGCAATATACGCCAGAAGCCAGGTAAAAGCACACGAGAGAGAAAAAGATAGATAATACTTTGGTGTGTTCCATCTTTTTAAGATATTGCGTCACGCGTTGATTTTGAATGCAATAATTTTATATTAGTTTTAGACCGCGGCGCTCGCTTATGCGAGTTGCCGGGCGCGGCGCGGGTGCTCCGTCGCAGGCGCGGGGTCCATTATGGCGCGGTAAATTTAAAAATGATAGACGTTTTGCATTAAACGAATATATTTTATTTAAAGTACTGATTTGTCTTTAGGATTGAGTATATGCGTATTAAGTAAGGCAAGCCGGGCTTTTGGGCTTGTATGGAAGTACCGCCACTGATCCAGTAGTACTATTGTTACTACAATAATAAGAATTCGAAAATGAGTTTGTTTGTTACGTAAGTCAGGGGACGTCTAAAGGGGACAAGACACAGAAGCCGGCAACTTTTTGCTGTCGACATAGGTTGCTTCACTCATTGCAAGTCGGGCAACTTTGTCGGCGACATGGCAGCGGCAGTAAGAAACATTTTATGACGTTGTTAACGTTATGACAAGCAGAGCACTTGCGTAGTCCAAATGTCATATCGACGGGCAATACGTGCGGGCGCTTGTTGCCGACATGATTATTTCCTATAGGCTGCCTCGCTGGGTTCAGCCTGTTTACTAACTGATAGACGATTGTCCGAAGCTAAAAGTTCAGAAATTTAAAAACTCGGCGTACTGGATTAAAAAATAATACTTCAATACCTGAATGAAAGAAATGAAGATCTGCTATATTAGATGATAATCATGACATCTTGAATAATCTTTGTTCCTGATGCAAGCAAAGCCACGTGCTGACTGTAGTGATGAAGACAATAATTTTTATACGGCCAGAGTTCACCTTGGATCTTTTATCTGTTTTACGGACCGCGATTTCGTCCGCAGTTTTTTTACTACACACCTGATAGTAAATATTACTATGCTATAAAATTTTGCAGTTAAGATTGTTGTGCCAAACCTAAACAATGGTGTTTTAGCTATTGGTTTTTATTGGCTATAGAAGAGTGATTTTATTTATTAAATAAACTTTTATTTACATATAATTTAAAATCCTCGGATTTATGATTTACGCGGTTATTCGGTGATTTCTAAGTTTTTAAAATTATAATCAAGGAAAATTAAATTTAGTTTATTAATTTATGAAATCTTATAATCAAATATCTATATTCCGGGTATATCAAGACTGCTACCGAAAACGAAGCCGGGTGGTAGTCCGTAGTTTAAGCGACTTCAGACACAATGCAACAGAAAAAGTTGCAAAAAGCGACAATTTTTTTTTGTTATGTTTTCCTATGGCCATATTATATACGAGAAATTTTTATATGTTTTCGTGGTCCTATTGGTCGTTAGTCTAAATTGTTAGTCGGATTTTGGCCGCCATTTTGAAAAGTGTATCTGCACTCGGGCGGAGCCGGACCGGACCGCTTTAGATAAATATTGCCAGTATGCTGTGACGTAACGCCCACCGTGGTCTATGGCGGCTGGCGTACGACTAATATGGCATTTGGTTGAACGTTGTTCACCCAGTTCTACTTGAAAATGCAATGCAAATTAGTTCCGCCAAACATTTTGTAATAATTGATTTAATGATTTTATTTTAAAATTTATACAAATGTTTTGTTCTTGTTTCAGGTATGTATCATCCTGGAGGAATGGTAAAAATATTACATATCACTCATTAAGGAAAATATGCTGAAGCAACGATGCCATACAGCTTCCAAGTAACTAAGGGGTGAGCGTGCACATACTTATATACAAAACATTTTTTTAAAATAATAATTTTATTGTATTGTATATTTTGTACTGAAAAAAAAAGCTCAATAATCGTCTCCAGCGACGCAAAACGCGCTGTAGTTTTAAAGTAGAAATAAATATGTCCTGCTAAGCATATCAGGTTGTCTTGTTAACATAAATTGCAGTAAACCGTTTAGTTTCCTAATAAAGCGTGCAGGAAGTCGCTGGATGCAGGCCGCCTCAAAATACATAGTTGCTGTGGAAATCCTTGGTAGATGCCTATGTTAATCATTGGATGTTCCGTGACTTAAATTTATGATGATAATATTTAGTTTTGAAGACGTTCCGAAACATATATTTTTGTATAGCTGTATAAGCCCATATACGTTCCATTGCATGGGCCTTTTCTACCATCGAGAGTACCATAGATAGGGATTAGGCCAAATACTCCACCACACTGACCTAGTACGGGTTCGTTTTGTAAATAAAAATGGTTATGTTGTTTAGTCATGAAGCACACTTTGGCTTCACAAGTTTCGTGATTTGATAAGCTCTTATTTGTCCAGACAATTTACCGTTACTTCTATATTAGGGTCTTTGCTAATACAACCGACAATGTACGTTTTCTCTGCAACTGGCAATGTATGTTATTAACATGTGGCTATACCCATATCAGGCAACAATATTCTTTGTACGAATGGCTGCGGAATGTCTCCGACCTATGATAAAATAGTTAGTGTTCTTTAGTACCACGGCTTTTAAAATGACAGCTAGAACCATTAAAAAACTAAGGGGGACATGCTAAAGGGCACACCTAATTAAATGTGTGTAACAAGAAAGAGCGCTATTACTGTTTCTATTTCTATCACTCCCGCGAAGTCACACTATTTTCCCTCTCCCTCTAATGATTTCCGGCGTGATTGGAGATACGAGTGCAGTGCGCCCAGATTTTGTTAATTTTGTCCACTCTGTATAATCTAAAATACTGTTATAAATGACACATTTCTCTTATAACATTAAGCATATATTAGTTTTTTAAAAGAAAGAGAAAGAGAGCGTAGTGCGTGCATCTTACAGTCTCTGTTGCATGTGTACAATTTCATGAATATTAAGACGAGTGTTTGTTTTGCCTTCTTTTTGTTTCACTACGACTGCAAGACTTCTGACTGGTGGTTATTTTCGAATAGATTTTTACATATTTTTTGTTTTGCTTGTGGATATTCGATACTACAATTAAAAATATGGATTCAAATAATATTTTCTCGCGATGGATGTTCGATATCCAGGAATATTGGATTCAGTCTGTTATAATTATACGATGATTCCAATCGTATTAAAGGGAATTTGCACTGAATGCGGTGAAAGGGCTGCCATGCAAAAGTAGAGCTAATCAATTACCTACATGTTGTAAATCCGATCGCTACTAATTATAATCATAGGATCAGAACGCCCACTCATTTTTCCTATACATCGTTTATATAGTGGATTATGTTTACTATAATTAATGGAGTTAAGTACAGTTTCCAAAGTTTGCTTGAGTTTTGTTTTTTAACTTTTTTTTGGACCTGTAATTTCAACACTCTTTATTAGGGATGCATTTTATTCATATTATAGTCAGAAGTGTAGTGAGTTGGGTAGGTAAGACGTAAAATTATAAAAATAAAAAACCGAATCGCTTTCCTTATTATTATTAACGTAATAAAAATTCGTTACTTACACTAAAATCGCGTAACTCAAGAATTTGTAATTTAGAGTTTTACATACGATTTCAAAATTCTATTCTGTAATAAAATTTACTCTAATTATATCCTTGAAATAGTTTCAAATTTAGCCAAGAATGTAAGTCATGACGCCACAAGATGTATGGCTGTATATATTTAGTCGCATCTTCACGCCAATTACCTACAAACGCGTCACATAATGTAGGTGAGAGTGGCTTCTTCACAATGCTCTCTCGAGGATGGCGACAAAGTGTCGATTAATCACTTTTCTTTCATGGCACAGCGGTGTATTCACAATGGCGGGTACGTCTAATCGATCGGCCTATTGGTTTAGACTCGTCCGTTTAATGTAAAAGGGATGAGGTCGGATTGTGCGAAGACACAAAAGATTTTTCGGTACACTTTATCGAATTCGCTTTGTGCTGTTCGTAAACTTACGGCTGTGTAGGGTTAAAGTAATGTTTTCGATACAAGGTTGGCTAAGGTTGTCTCCTATATTTATATTCTAATAATATTCATGCGTTTATGTTAATGTGACGCGTTCAAATGTTGTGTCAAAAATTATTTAATCTAACTCGATGGATGTTGATGTAATAGAAGATGTTATTAATTAAATAATATACATATTTTCACCGCTTTATTAACGTAAATTATTAAAATACACTACTAATAAGCGTATTAAGTGTGGCTTTCTGTAATTTCAATTCATTGACCTATTTAAAATACCCCAAATGAATAATGCGCCTTACGCTTACGACTGAATGTAGCAAGTTTTAAAATAAAACTCACAAATTCTAATTACATCCAATAATTCTAACGATAATGCGATTAAAACCCTTCATAAAATTGACAAATCTGAGTTATCACATTTAGTGATTAAGCTGACTATGAACTATAAATACATATGTGCTTAGTAACCGATATTTTACAGTAGGAGAATTAAGCTTCGTGGATAATGGATAAGCCTGATATGGAGAGTAAAGAGAGAAAGGTTTATATGAAATTCAAATCTGGTATAATTTTAATTTATGCACATACGCTTAGCGGAGTAGTTTTAACTTGGAATCTTTTCTTTGTACGTATCATAATCTCGGTGCGGAAACTTAATACGTCGCCTACGTAATGTATATTTTAATGATATTTTTTAATTTGTTACGGTCGTGAGTTTAGCCCGAGTTGGGTTGGAGCTGGGAGTTTGTTTTTATTTTCAGCTATTTTAATTTACATGTTGCATATTTTGTATAATGGCTAGTGAATGTAAGAATGGAACAAGTTTGTAATTTATAATGTGATTTCAATCAAATACATTTAATTGGTTTTAATGTGTATTATAAATTACTATGCACTTCGCAAATATTCGCAATTAAGAATTAAATAATAGTTAAAAAAAACTAAAATACACGCTTTAATAAGATATACAACTAAAAAAGTAAAGGTGCAGGATGATAAGTAATTGTTGTAAACACCCCACGCTTTGTAACAATAAAATATATGTATTTTACTCCATTTACTTATCTTAAATTCAGTATCAATTATTTTTACTTTTTTAGTTGTATATCTTATTAAAGCGTGTATTTTAGTTTTTTTTAACTATTATTTAATTGTTTTGACTAAAAACATCCATCTACAGCTGTATTTCCAATCAATAACGCCATCTGTTGGTCAGTAGTAACATTTGACACTTGAAGAATACAATGTTAACACCATCTAGCGATGAATAGTGCAAACATGCATTATTGACGTGATCACGCCATCTATTAGTCAGTAGCAAATTATGTTCATCTATACGCCACCTAGTGGTCAGTAGCAATGGTCATCAATTATAAGAATAATGAATCCTGGTGAATCTAATCAGGATAATTATATATTTTAATCGAATTATTGTATTGTCATCGGTCTTTGACAAGTGTGCAAAATTTGAACGAAATCTGGCCGTTTAAAGTGGGTCAAAATCGCGCCCAAAGAAGTCGGTTACAAACAAACATACAAACATACAGGTGAAGCTAATAAAAAGCGTGTAAAAATATAAAAATTACACGCTCGTTTCTTTATATAGAATCCTCCCAAGTCTCATTTAGTATTTCATCTACAGAATGGTAATTTTTTTTAAAATCGTATGTCCATTCCGATTCCTCCTAATACTCATTTAATATTTATTTATTTATGTGTATTAGGGAAACATACAGAACTATTACAATTAATCATAAATATATAAATATGAAACATAATCCAACAAAGTTTCCACCGAAAGCTAATACATATTATTAGAAACAAGTGAACGGGAATATTACACTACACAATGAATACAAAACAAAAAAAAAAAACAGTAACAGTAAAATTTAACTTACACTTCAATTGAAATTATGAAAAATTAAACTATATAAAAATAAAAACAATTTCTTTGAGCTATTAATTAACTAACATTGCAATCCTTAGCCATAACTGCTTTCTTAAAACGAGAAAGTGATTCATAGAAAATATCAATGTCGGAGAAAAAAGTGTTATAATTGTGTGACGATCTATAAATGAATCTATTAGATGAGTAATTAGTACGAGCTGTATGCCCAAATACTGGAAAGCCAATTAACTTTTAACTCCTGTTAACTACCTCTAATGACCTGTTAAATTGATTCCAGTTAAATATAACTTCGATTAAACCACTTAAGAATTAAATATTTAATGGGGCATTATTCATCCGATTCGTATTCTCGAAAGCAACTTAAGAGTTTGACAGCTGTCAAACAGTCAAATTTTTAAGAATTTCTAGTTTTAAGCAGCCGTCGTCTTAAGGCCGCCTGCGACCACTCTTAAATTTTTAAATTCTACATAAAATTTACTAAAATGACTCTCGCGTCGGTTTCATCGCTGTCTGATGACGATATAGCTTCATCAAGGCGAGTCAATCAAGAAAAAAATCAATGCTTTTGACAAATACAAAGAAGAAAACATTCAAACAAAGTGAGGTTCCGCCTGAAGAAAGAAACTGTTCTGCATCTGTGTTCCTTGCTGGAGACAAAATAGAACCCACTACAAATAGAAGTCGATTGATAAAAACTTGCGACCAACTGTTACTTGCTTTATGATATTCTACGACAGGCAGTTACCAGAAGATTATTGGAGATGTATTTCATGTGGAACAGCCGACTGTACATCACAAAGTTGCAGCAGAGTCGGTTAAACTACAAAATCGTGGCATGAAAATTCCCAACTATCAACAACAATGCCATATTGCGAATGATATCTATGCGATCACAGGAGTGATTGAAGTTATAAATTTCATACATATAAGGATCAAATCTCCAGGTAATTTCTACTTATAATAATGTACACATAACTATTAAGCTTTTACATGTACACAAATATATGTTTTCTTATCCTATTTTAACTAAATGTGCTTCTAAAATGCCTAGCGTATTTTATATTGTGTAGTAATCATTTAGAGTATCCCTTTTTACTGTACATAATATATTATTAATCATAGAATAGAATAAAATATTATGCACAGTATAAAGGCACACTCTAAATGATTTCTACACAATAATTTATATATATATATATGCTTGTTGGAATCAAAACATTTAGCAGGTAATTGGCTCTTCCCCAGCCCACTGTACCCCATATAACCAAGCTCTCTAAATAGTTGTAGGGCTAAATATATAATATAATATAATTAATCATACAATGATTTGTACTGATTGTAGCTATTCAGTATATACTGGAACAATGTTCAACTACAATAGTAGTTTCCTATAAAGAATTCAATTTTATGAATATATTTTTTCAATTTACATAAAATTATTTGTAGTTTGAAATAAGAATATTTGCTAGAGCTCTAATTTTTATTATCTTGTTTTTAGGAGGACCACAAGCAGAAACATTTAGAAACAGTAAAGGCCATTTTTCTATAAATGTGCAAGCAGTCTGCGACCCTAACTTGAGGATAAGAAACATTATAGGCCGATGGCCAGGCGCGGTGCATGATAGTAAAAATTTCAATGATTCTCCTTTATGTGCATTTCTGGAAAGGGGAGACTGAAGAAGCTTACAATCAAGACACTATACATACTACATACTAAAACAAGAAACCCAGTGGAGAGGGTCTTTGGTTTTACAACAAAGATCTTCTTGTCTGCAAGTTGGGCTATAAGTTTTTGAAAATTAGCTTACTATTATAGAGGCATGTGCTGTGTTACATAATATAGCATGTTCCCAGAATGATCATATATTGGAGATTGATCTTTTTGAATCATTTCCACCAGCTCCACATAGTATAACCAATGAAAATGTTGCAACAAGGAATAATATAATAAAATACATATTTTAAACCGTACAGTGCATTTTATTGAATTACCATGGAATAAATACAAATAAAAATGAGTTATGTTTTATTGTAGTATATTTATTTTAATAACATCATTAGTACATATTATATTTTTTTTAATTATCTACATTTCTTTAGATCTGTCTTACATTTATATCTATATTCCTTTATAAACACAAAATAATAACAATTATTTTAACATTAATTTAAAACTAAATTAATAAATGTACTATTAAAAATGTACAATAGAAATATAATATGACATTTTTTAACAATGAAAATAGGTGAAATAAACAATTTATTTGATGTATTACATATTAATTGAAATTCATAACATTCTTCAACTTTGATTTAAAACACTGTTTTCTGATGCAAATATTTCTTCCTTCACACAATTTGTCTCATTCTTTTTTGTATATTTTTATATTACATACTCACTTCAAAAGGGTGTGTATTGTCCAAATGATTTGTTGTATGCATGATTTCTATAGCGTTACCTGCAAAAGTGTTTAAGTTAAAGTATGTCATAATTTTATATATCTCTTTTTATTTTTCATATATATTTGTTGAGCTTACTTATTTAGTCTATAGCTGATATACATGGCACTATATATATGAGCCATATTTCTTGGACAGTCTTATTATATAGGTACACATTGAATATTTATGTACTCCACTCCAGCTCCTGAAACAAAAGGATTATTTATAGTTATACACATTGTACCATACTTTATTTTCCATATTTATTACATAATACTACTATATGAGGAGGAGATAATATATAGGAGGCATAATATGAGAGAAGCCTATAGGTACCCAGCAGTGGGATCCTACAGGCTGTAGATGATGATGATGATTTAAAATGTGTGAATAATCGATTCATATTATATATTAAATAGTTAATTATCATATAAATTCGTTAAAACTTAGAGGAACCTGTTTATAATATCCAGCACAGCTTCTTTCTCATATCGTATTTATTTACATAGTCTTCTCCATTTGGTAGGTGGTTCTGCAGCCGTTGTTTGGTATTTTATATACCTATTTATTGAAAAGATATTCCAAAAACTAACTTTCAAACCGAGTGCAATTACAACATGACAATAAATAAAATAAACAAACATCATAATATTTTTAATAAACTCGCTTCGGGTAAAGGGATTAGGGACATAAGTTTTTTCACCCACATGATTTTATTAACAGATTTTTAAAATAATAACATGGCAATATATAATATAGCTTTAAACATAATCGTAACAAAAGTAAAAACGTTACAATGATTCCTCATATTAAATATAAAGGGTTAAATTTCCAATTTTGAGAAATCATGTATGAAGAATATTGCGTCAAATGGAACGTTTATATTTATACAATAAAAATTGTAACTGAAAACAAACTTTTCGTTAATCTGTGGAAATTTAGCTGGATGTTTGCTGAGTAGACCGATTTATGAGCTAAATGGCTATCCAGTATTCCGTTTCGAAATTTAACGAAACCTCAAAATAACGTCATATCAAATGAGTCCGGTGGCTGAGTAGCAATCCAGTATTTGGGGGGTAGTCTGTTGGAACGTCTGTTTATTTCGTGCGGAAATACGAGGACACTTAAGAAAGATTTTGCTCAGAAGATAGGGTGAATCTATATATGAATTAATTATTTTATACAATAATACTTGGTCTTTAAATGTTCTACGATCGGCAAGCGTTTTTAACTTATAAGTTTGTGACGAATCTGAATTACAAAAAACAAATTTCAAATACCTAAGGAATCTGTTTTGAACTTTCTCTAATTGATTTATATGTATCTGGTATTGTGGATTCCATACTGCAGAGCCATATTCTAGCGTTGAAAGTACAAAAGAATTATATAAAAGCTGTAGAGTTGATATTCTTTTAAAATCTTTACCTAGCCTGAATACAAAGCCCAACATACGGGAAGCTTTGGCGGCCGTTCTCTCTATATGACTATTAAAACTGAGTTTTGAATCCAGATATACACCTAAATCTTTAACTAAAGTGACTCTTTCTAAATTTTGATTATTTATAGTATAATTAAATAATATATTAGTTTTTTTTCGTGAAAAGGTAATAACATTACATTTTTTTATATTGAGAGAGAGTACATTATTGTGACAATAGGTTGATAGTCTTGTGATATCTTCTTGAAGTTCAATACAGTCATGCAAGGATTTGATAACTTTAAATATTTTTTTATCATCTGCATATAATAGAAATTTTGAATACTTGAAAACAAAAGATACATCATTGATAAAAATGTTAAAAAGCAGCGGGCCCAAGTGTGATCCTTGTGGTACTCCTGATGGAATAGGAGTAAAACTAGAGCAAAATCCCTTGACTGTAATGGCCTGACTACGATCCCTAAGATAAGATTTGAGCCATCTAAGTAGATCACCGTGAATGCCAAAATTTAAAAGTTTGTTAATTAGAATATCATGGTTGATCCGGTCAAATGCTTTTGAATAATCGGTATAAACCACATCTACCTGGTACCCCTCCTCCATAGCATTAGTAATATAATCAACAAACTCCAAAAGATTAGTGTCCGTGGACCTCTTACTAAGGAAGCCGTGTTGCTCCTGAATTATAAATGGCCTAACTAATGGAAAAATTCTATCAAAAATGATACGTTCAAACATTTTAGGAATCGTGCTAAGTTTAGATATGGGACGATAATTTACCACATTGTGTTTATCACCACTTTTAAATACAGGTACTACAAAGGACTTTTTCCATATCTTAGGCATTATTCCAGATCTTAATGACAAGTTAAAAAGTAGAAAAAGTGGGTGGCTTAAACTTTTATAACATTGCCGCAGAAAGAGCGGCGGGATACCGTCCGGTCCAGCGCCTATACTAACGTCCAGAGATTTAAGATACTTCATCACAACATTCTTGCCAATACAAAGAGATGATATATCAGCACAGGAATTCGTTTTTATATTGCTTTCGGACAAAGTTAAATTTGTTGTATTTCTTAGTTGGAATGAAGATTTAAAATGTTCGTTAAACAGATCACAAATTGTATTTCCATCAGAGGTAGACATATCATTTAAAAATAAGTGCTCAGGCAAATCTCCTTCTCTCTTCTTAGATTTTACGAACTTCCAGAAGTGCTTGCTACATTTTGATATATTATTTTCAGTATTTTCAATAAAGATTTTATAACAAACAACTTCAAGATTTTTTTGTCTTTCTCTAAGAATAGAGAAGCTTCGATAGTCAGCTTGACGCCTATAGCACTTCCACTTTTTGTGATACTTAAGTTTTTCTCTGACAACTTTAATTAAAGAAGAAGTGTACCAAATAGGATAGTTCGAGTCCGCGCGTAGAAATCTCGTAGGAACATGATCCGAAATTATCTTATCTAAAATATCATAAAAAGTAGCAATCGAAAGCTCAATATTTATCTTATCAAAACATGTATCCCAGTTGATTTCTGAAAGAGCCTGATCAACGGCATTGTAATCACATTTATGAAATAATCGAATAGTACGAGGAGAGGAACGGAGAGTTTTAGGATAGATACCAATAACTATTATTTCAAGGGATGGGTGGTGGGAATCCTCTTTAACCAGCGGAAACATTGATTTATTAATATTACATTCACAATTACTCATAACTAAATCTAAATATCTCATATTAGAATTTGGAATCGCATTAAATTGTTTAAAACCATTAAAAGATAAGAACATAGACAAAGCAAGCACTAGGGAATTATTGTTATTGTCATCAATGCATAACAATTGTTCGCTATTTCCAGAAGTCCAGTGAGCATTACTTATGTTAAAGTCACCTACAATGATAAAGTTATCGTCAGGATAACATATTGTATTTTTAGAAACTGATTCAAAAAAATTTACTTCATCATCAAATTGGGTAGAACTATGCGGAAAATAACAGCAATAAATGTGACTTGTTTCTTTTTTATATTTTTTTTGACTGGAAATACAAATAGAGATAATGTCACCTGAACGCTCATGATTTGACGGGAGTGTATCAACCGAAGAAACTATGATTCCTTTACGCACAGCAATAAGCACACCACCACCCATGCAGTCTTTTCTAGATGCATAATCACGGTCGCACCGATATACTATAAATCGCTCATCAAAAAGTTCTGAGTTGTATATGCCAGGTAACAGCCACGTTTCACTTAAGCAAATGATATCCGAATCACACGAAAGAATATTTCTATAAAAAACATTAGTTTTGCTCCTCAGACCACGCACATTCTGATATAATATAGTTAAACTAGTCATTTCTAAAATACGCAACGATAAAACATGTCTACTATATTACCATAATACTACTATTTTCAAACTAAACTTGATTCCTTCACAAATAGATGTGAACGGAAGATTTGTACTAACCAAACCTTGTAACACCCACGTAAGTTTCATAACGTTGCCATAAGAGTGTAGCCACATTCGCACGGGCGTTTAAAAAGCGTCAACTTCGACGGTTTTTTTAACGTTCCCAATATTTATTTTTATACGAAATGAAAATTTAACGCCCAACGCTTATTGTCGAAAATCCGTCAGCACTTGATAAAAAGTGTCGTGTTTTAAAATCGCCTTCGTGTGAACAAACTAATGAATTTACATTTGTTTCATTGCAAAGTGTTTTTAACCCGCGTTAAAACCGCTAGTGCGAATGGGCCCTTAAACTCGTTAGCCCTACAACTCGTTTCACTCAAACCTTAATGGATTACTTGAATATTCAAATTTTATATCAGATAGTAATTGGCGAGTGGTAATTATTTCACTCTTTTAAACGAGCAGCCGGCTCACTAGATAATTACTGCCCATAAACACCCACAATACCTTTAGAATCGTGGGTGATATTGCATTGGAGTGGAGTGTGGGTGTTGCGGAGCCTTTGGTAGTCTCACTGACCAATGGATAATTATGTCATGGTTTTTCTGTGAGGTAGTGGAGTAATAATCTGATAATAGTTTAAGCAGGTTGTGATTTAAACCGCTATTATAACCAGTTGTTAAGTCGTTGACAATTATTTTATATAGTACTTTAGGTAATGGTTTCTTAGATTTACGCGAATGTTACACATTGAAATAAAACTATTATTTACGGATTCTATCACGAATTTAGTTTAATTTTTACATTTTTGACTTCCCGCGACGTTTAACTCCCCGTGACCACGAAAGCTGTAAAGTACGTGGTTGATCAATAGTTAGAGGTGTGCCCTGGTATTCGAACCCTCGACCACCGTGAACATGTAAACAACTGCGTCGATTTACAAACAGGCCATTTTTAAAGAAAGATTTAAGTCACAGTAGGTATATCATTCTGGTTCTTCATAAATTTATGGGCGACAAAATGTTCTAATCTACAATTATTTAAATCTGTTGAGACAGTTACAAGCGCCGGTTACAGATGTAAAAATACTATTTCACTTTTATCTGAAAGATAAAAAGACGTAACTTTATTTAATTAAAATGAAGGCCAATTATAAAGTTTGAGTCGCGATAAGGCCTGGATACGCCGAGTCCACGGAGTGTATCAGTAGGCTTCCGAGCTGAAAACTTTTACCTATCGGGGAAAATATTCTGCAACATCGTGAAATCAACTTCAATTGGACGGTAGGTTTCAGCGGAACTTTCATCGAAAATTAAATCTAATCTCAATTGGAATAGAGTTTCTTGTATGTTGTCATGATGTCATTACTAGCGAGGGAGTGAAAAGAGTAATTACTCTTTTATTACGTTTTTTCCTTGCAATATAATTATGAAAAAATATACAGGCGCTCGTTAATCCCCACATAAAATTAGTTAGGCGCTATCAGCTGTAAAAATTAACGGTCGGACTGTTAAAGCTGCTAATAAAATAGTTTGTGGCGTATAAAACTCATAATCTTTGTTTTGTTCAATTAAAATACGATTATTGTGGGATTACTGTAATACGTTTTAAAATAAATTCATTATTTTATGCAAATAATTATTTTATGACTTGTTCAGCTAATGGACTGTTAATTGCGTGGTTTAATAGTTGATTTTAATTCAATCTCCGGACGAGTATTTTTTTTAATCCAAAAATCGTCTTGAAAACTTTACGTTATTTTTAATTTTAATTGTATTTATTTTAAAAACACTTATCAATCTTGCACATTTTAACCGATATACAAATGTTGCAACTGCAGTATTCCAAAACATTTCTTTGTAGAAACAGCTATGTTCATTCGGCAGTTAAAAGTACATACATAAACTCACGCTTTTTTCCCAGAAGGAGAAGGCAGAGGTGCCAGGACACCCACATTTCGCTTAGTATGGTACGCAGGTGCAGTTTCATTCTCCAGTATAAAACTCACAACGCTACTCGATGACTGAAGCTTTTCATTTCATCTCCATTGGCACGTTAGAGACGCGAGAGCACGGCTCAATCCGCCACTTGGTCACGTTATTAGAATATTTGTGCGAAATACGAACGTACTAGCTTTTCTCTCAGTTTTAGGTTATTGGTTTGGTGTTGGATTGAATGTGTAATCGTTTTTATGTTTTTTTTATTACGTATTAGGAACTATTGTTATTTTATAGGGCTAAAAAAGAAAAGAAAATAATAAGACAGTTCGTGTTGCTGAGGGAGTTTCTTGCACCGTTTCTTCACAGTTACAACACATTACGAACCGAACTATCTTAAAAAAAATCTACTTTAAGCAATAAAATTGAAATGAAAATGAAACAAGGCCGAGATATAATTCCTACGATTTTCCCGCCAAAATCCTATAGCGACATTTTTATGTTTATTTAGTGAAGTGAGTTTGAAAGCTTTCATGAAGCTAATGAATTGAAAAAAAAAGTCTTATACGATATTAATTACGATTCAGATAGACACAGGTAAAAGATTCATTTTTATAGGTGTGACACTGTTTAAAATTAAATTTGCATTTATAATTCGAAATCGTTAGTGTTTTTTAACGTTTAATACATTAAAAGCTAAATAATTCAATCATGTTATGATTATTTAATACACATTAAAACACTACATCACTCGCATCACATTAACTACTCGAACCGCAGAACGATAGACCGCTAAATTATTTTTCAATACATCGGTAACTAAACATAACGCATTAATCGAACAAAACGATTACATATTATAATCGATTCCCACAACGTGTGGTGTATCGAATAATCGATGACTTCCTACGACCTTTGGCGGGTCATTTGGCTGTCGAGGGCCGTCCCACACTGGTTCTTCCGGTGCGTGGTCGATATTTGGGAGTTGTGGGTTTGGTACTATGTGGTCCGCCCACTGATATAAACTTAATGATGACTATGGAAGCGGTAAAACCATTTAAGTATGCGCATATTTAGTTACATTTTATTTTTATTCATCAAGTAAAAACTGTTTATGACGAAAAAGGTGATATGATAAAAATCAGAACGAAAAGTTCTTGTGTTAAAGCCAGGTACCGAAATGCAGGGTTAGACATCCATCAACAAGATAGACAAGTAATGTAATAAAGGTTTCAAGAATCCGCTTCTAAAAGCTCATTGTGGAAATCCTTGTAAGATATAGGCCTCATAAAAACAATATCTGTGAAACATTTTATTGATGAAAATGTAAAATGTTCATTTTATTGATTATACACTTATCTCATTGCGCCATTCGAATTTCAAATTAACAGAAATCAATACTACCAATAAAACATTAAATATACATCAAATTTTAAAATTCCGTTTAATAAACATCGCGTAATGTTGCATTGTAAAGCGTAACAATTCAATATTAATGTTTTGATAAAAAATGCACGCGATAAACGCTAAAATTACATATTGTCCGCACCGAACTGCCGCGTATCATTGCTTTTATGGCAATGTGTAATTGATTCTCCGGCGCACCCAGCTGTGTCAATTCACTTTCGCGATAGGAATCTAACTTTCCGGAATTTTCGATACATTTTTTTTCTTCGCCAGATTATCGTATGTCATTTCTGTCGTGTTTAAGCAGAGTTTGTCACGAATTCGCAATGTTGTAGTTTTTCCGCCGCTTCGTTTTGTTGTCACGCGATAATTTTCGAGTTGACCAATGAATCATTTCGCAGTTAAATAAATGTCGGAGGAAAGCCTTTTGTTATTAATTGGTCAAACATTTGTTCCTTATTGATAGCAATTATTCATTTTCATGAAACAGGGAATGATTCATGTATTATTAGACAGAGAATAAATCGCAGAGTACATTGTATAATTGGAGGTAATAAATTTAGACACCGGTAGATGTTATGTCTCAATGTCATACTTCTTGAATATCATCTTTAAATATTGTTTGAAATACTAAGTAATCATAGTAATGCATAAAATGGCTGTTCTAAATTTACGGGATATATTCAGACTGCTACCGGAAACGAAGCCACGTGGTAGTTTTAGTAACTAAAGCACAATTTTTAAGAGTGTTTGAAGGCAGTAAAACTATCACCTGGCTTCATTTTCGTTGGCAGTTTGGATATACTCGGTATATTCAAATCTCTATTATGTATCAGTAAACTCTTTTCAAACTATTTCTTATAAATTGAAGGCAATTATCGAGTTTATAACTGGCAATCTTGTTAAACTTTGAATTAAGACAGTTCTGTGTGATCTGTATTCAACGTAAAGTGATAAGGTGTCAATTTATTCAATAAGTTTTGATTTTTAGTGGTGGGTAAAACTAAAAGTCATAAGAAATTGTACAAACTGTATTGAATTTGTTTATTTACTATATTTTTTTAGTCGAATATTGAACTGAGATTAAGTCCTGAAGAATTGTAAGAACTATATTTTGTTATTAAAGTAATTTATTTTTTGGAGTGTAAATGTAAAATTTTAGAAGGCGTGAAATAAGAGTCCACTGTAATTAGTGTTAAGTCGTGAGGAAACCTGCATACCATAGCGGTTCATAAGAATTTCTATGGTATGTAAATCCGCCAACCCGCACTAGGCCAGCGTGGTGGACTATATGGCCTAACCACTCTCAATCGTATTCTCGATTGTAGAGTAGGCCTGTGCCCTGCAGTGGGACGTATATGGGCTGATACAGATGTAGGTACATATTTTACATTTAGTTTTCCAACGTTTTCATTATACATGAATGAAACTGATATAATTGCGCCTAATTAGCCATTTGTCAGTTTCTTCCGTATAAAAAAATAATATACGGAGCTCACATGCTCACATCCACCGCCTCCTTTCCAGGCAGAAAACTATTTATGCAAACAAATTCATAATCGGATAAATAGACATCCAAACGCATTTCTTCTACAATGTCGTTGTTTGAGCATATATGTAATTTCATTTCACTTTAATGTAGCTTGTCAGATCTGGTACATAATTTGTCGCCATTCATTGATTATTTCATGGACAAGCACAAGATTGAGACAAGATTGTGATGTCTTGTTATTTCGATGAAAGTGTGAAATGTTTGTTGCGCATAAATAATTCTGCTTGTACAACATTGTCTACACGTTCTGAAAATTTATTTTCACTTGTATATCTTAATGTATTCGTCTCGGATTTGAATTTTATCGGCTCATCTGGATTTTATTGTCATGTCATCGGAAGCAAATGGTGTCGGTAATAATTAGTTTGCGTGCTTATACAAAGTGTAGGATTTCTTTATAATGCTTCTCAGTTTTTCGCGAATGTTCCACATTGAAATAAAGTTTTATTTACGGATTTTATCGCGGATATGTTTGTTGTACGCGCCGTGACCACGAAAGCTAAGTAAAGTAATCGAAAGTTACAAACTAAAAATTAAACAAAATCTGCGATAGAATCCCTAAATAATAGTTTCATTTCAATGAATTTCTTTGGTTCCATTCCTCAATACTGCACAATGTACAATTAGTGATGCACTATAAATCATAACATCGGCTTCATTATACATACAATATACAATGTGTATTAGCATAATTATGTTCTTTCAACGCAAAGTAATAAAAGAAGCATTTGATATAAGTCAAGAAAGAGTGCACGGTCATGAAGAATTGTACGTTTTACATTGCTGTTTTATTCTCTTTGGGCTTCAAGAGAGTACCTTATGCAGTCCGCATTATATTATTTATTGCAATATATTACTTTGTTGTATTGTTTCCTGTCCATTTCATACGCAGATGTTATGTTCCTACATTTTTCTCTGATATGTTTCATCTTAAGATTTTCTAGAGCATGTAAATTTCAACAATAAAGCTACCTTCTGCTCTTTCTATGTTCCTATCATATATGCAAGTTGAAGTATACACATATGTTTTACACCCAACTGTTACATACATAGCCCTGGTCCCTTAGTAAGAAGTCTTGATTAGTACCTATCGCAAATTAAGTATCTATCGGAGATTGATTGATCTGAAACAAATAATATGAATGAAATAAATTATAGTTCAATGGTTGAACATTGAACATCTGAAACCACAGTCGGTTTCACCAATATGCATGCATATTTGAGATTTTTTTTTTTTAAATATTAAGTTTTTCTTTTAAGATTTTGATTTTCTTTTTGTGAGAAGTCCGCCTCATTACGCCACTACTTCGTTCTTAATACTGTAGGTGATAAAATGAATGTGTATTTATTGCAGAGTAATGGTTACATCATAGGAACTTCCTTGCCAATATAGTCCTATCAAAGAATGATAATGAACACCGAGTACTGAGTACTGGTGCGCCGGCTGCCAACTGTTCCGAATGGGACCGGCCGGTTCTTAAATGCCATCACACGGATTGTATTGATTCGGCCTTACAAACTGTTTGCATTGTATGGAAAAATATTGTGCAATACAATGTAATAATATCGGGTTTTGTATCCGCCCATATAGGTCCCACTCCAGGGCACGGACCAATAATTTGCCCGACCCGGGATTCGAGCCCGTGCCCTCAGCTTTGTAACAGTATCGTAGTACAACTACGCCTACGATGCAGAGCAATATAATAACCATATATTATAGAAATCTATTTAATTGTGTCAATAGATAGACAGATAGATAACACTTTATTATTCACCACATATTACATACAAGTACGAAGTTAACATTCTGTTGAAATAATGTAACAAGAATTATACCCAAACAAATATGTTACGCCGACCTATCCTTTAACCTTTAGATAGAAGAATATCGATTACACACCTGAGCAATCCTTTAAAATAAAGTTGATAGTGGAAAATCAGATCGGGAACGGCGTCCGTTTGAAAGACAAATGGATCACGATTGCGGAGCAGAAAGTTAACAAACTAACTTCAGTTTTATCGAACTAATTAGAAGTGGGGAACGTTTGTTCTGACTTTACGGAAATACATCTCGTTGTTATGTTTGCTGTTTAGTTTGTGAGTGTGATTGAATCGTCTTCATATTTTAGTGGATTTTTAATTTAGCGTCGAAATAATTCGATACATTTAGTACAGGTGTGTTTTTGATTTAAACCACCGAATTAAAAATTGTTGATAGATATTCTTTTTATTGTTTACTAGCGGCCCGGCCCAGCTTCGCCCGAGTACAAATAGATTTCTGTACAATAATATGTACGTATTATACATATAAACCTTCCTCTTGAATCAAGAGTGATTCAAGAGGAAGGTTTATATGTATAATACGTACATATTACCAATATTTTTTGTGTGTGATGATTTTTATTTCGTAATACTAGTTTAATTGTCTAAAGTATGAACGGCTTCACTAAATAGTATAAAACAAAGTCGCTTTCTTTGTCCCTATGTCCCTTTGTATGCTTAAATCTTTAAAACTACGCAACGGATTTTCATGCAGTTTTTTTTAATAGATAGAGATCTATTAAAAATCATCACACACAAAAAATATTCTACAACTTGAGACTATGAATTTGTCTATACGAATTTTTACCCGCATTGCTGTAAATCTATACTGCTGGATAATGGATGCCATTATACGGCTAATGTCTGGATAAACACCACAAAAAGAGCAACGTGACAGCAACCATTAACAGGCTCTCGTCACTTTTGTTACTGAAACTACACCTTGTAGACTACACCGTCAGAATTTTAAGCACTGTCAAGGACAGGCATTCTTTAATATATTTTTCCCGTGTTTTTTTGCTTGTGTCAATATATACCTAAAAGGTTACTAGCAAAAAATGAAGGTCCAAAGTGTGAAGAAAAGGTGGACTTCAGTGTTTTGGAGATACCCAACGTGAATATCATCCTTCATCATTCATGTCATTTATTCTTATCATCCTCAATAAATTATCTCTCAATTTTATCGCAATGAAACATGAGGAATCGTGTGTAATAAATTCTCTGAACGTCCGTAAAGTTCATCAACCATAGCCGTAGACATAAATGTCAGACCTAAAAGTCCACCACAATAATCGTATCAGCCCATATACGTCCCACTGCAGGGCACCGGTCTACTCTACAATCGAAAGTACGATTGAGAGTGGTTAGGCCATATAGTCCACCACGCTGGCCTAGTGCGTGTTGGCGGACTAATGAAAAAACCACAATAATGCAATATATCAATCACTATAAGAATTCAAACCGATGTTCAACTGAATGGCGTCCCCTTTCAACAGATAATTACAAACTATTTATTACCAGATGTTTGTCTTGAAGGACAGTCACGGGTAACTAAAGCCGTAATAGCCGAAAGCGCGGTCCTATCAAAAACTGTCTTCACGACTACAATTAAGAAGAATAATCGCGTCAATTCATCGCCTCGCCTGATCCCTATCGAAGATTCTCGAATCATTCCGTTTTCACTTCTTACCATTTAAGGAGACGCAACGAATGATATCTAATAAGGTCATGGGTATGTCACCAAGATAATGAAGATAATTAGTGATATATTTTTTCAATACAATTTGTGTGTTGCGCATGTTTTTGGTTTTAATGGCCATGTTATGAAGAATTATAGATAAAATTGTAATTTAATAGTGATTAATATATGTAATTCATACATTACATGTCGATAGCGTGACCTGGTATCATAGTTATCATTGTTTTTAGTTCAAATGTTGTAAAAGTAATATAATTTGAATGCGAATGAATCGAATTGATTGGTAAGTTTACTATGGTTTTAAACTAAAATGTCTTATTTTTAGTGATAGAGGTGCGCAATAAAGGGATATTGTATATTTTTTATGCCTTAACTCAGACAAACGAGTACACATTTCTCTCGATTGTAGGTCTAGTCATTGCCATCATCATCACACATTACACCAAGAAAATATAGGTACTTTGCCGACCTATGAAAAAGATAGCAAAAAATAGCAAGAAATATTTTTTCTTTAGAGCATTACAATTTTAAAAACAGAATGTCTACTGTTTTAGTTGTATAATTAATAACGCGAGATTAAAATAAGATGCGATTCATGTTATAAATTAATGTAGAAAGTGCAATTAAAATGAAATGTGAATCATTAGTAGGGTGTGCCTGACGGGAAAATATCGTGATTTGCAAGACAGCGATACGAAAGGGTGGGCGATATCTCACAGTAATGGCGTAATGAACCGCATTATTCATCAGCCATTGTTGCTATTGCCAATATTATGTTTTATAATCTTTGCACAATCATTACTCGTGATTATATTTTTAACTTTAAAACTTGCGTTATTCTCGCACGCATTTTCTGTCTGTCTCGTTTTTGATATTTTTCCGTCCCCGTGCTATGACCAGCAGTACACTTAGTATCTTCGGCTATCATGGATGTTTCCGCATATTTGACAATCGCATTATTTTACCTGATGCCAATGCTTGCTTCCCATGAACCTATGGTTTAACTACCTCAACCCCTCAATGTTTGATATCGGCCGGTCGCCAGAACTTCGTCTTTTTGTGCGCTGCAAATTGGTAAACTTATTTTAGGCCCGGGATAATCTTTTATGCCCTATAAGTGTAACTTGTAAGGGGCATTTCTTTTCTTATTTAACATTTAAATTATTAGATCCAATAGGTGCGAGTTATTTCACACAAAGACAGATAATCCTTAAATAGGTTTTAATTAACACCCAAATTCTAATTAATAGACGCCAGGCTTATCGGCTTTAGCGTTATTTTAGTTTAACAATCATTTATATTTGTCATTGAAATAGGTTTTCCCAAAGGGCGATGATGATGATGATGGCGATGTAAGTGCGTGGTGGCCTGTTGGTAAACGGACTAGACGCGACTGCCAACATGTTCACGGTGGTCGCGGGTTCAAATCCCAGGGCACACCTCTGACTTTTCGGAGTCATGTGTGTATTGATAGTCAATCACCACGCACTAAAAAACGGTGAAGGAAAACATCGTGAGGAAACCTACATACCATAGGGATTCATAAGAATTTCTATGGTATGTAAGTCCGCCAACCCGCACTAGGCCAGCGTGGTGGACTATATGGCCTAACCACTCTCAATCGTATTCTCGATTGTAGAGTAGGCCCGTGCCCTGCAGTGGGACGTATATGGGCTGATACAGAAAGGGCGATGAAAATAGAAATTATAGATTGATAGGGTTGTGGCATTGTTTCTATCGAACATATCGATCGAATGTTGTCGAGTTTTTGGCTATTTTTACTTAGTTCAAACCCCTTTTTAATTATAGGCCTCTAGAAGAATGAATAATAAATACTAATGAATGTAGAAACCAACTGGCTAAAGTATCTATCGACTTACGTAATAAATTAGTTAAAATATGTATTATATATTTATTTTGAATGCAAACATAAAAACTTGCAAAACGAAACCAATTTCCAATATCATTTTCCGCCCATAAGTACAATCGTGTTGGCATTCCCGACCCACCCCGCCTAATCATTATTTCTCGAATCACCCCTCACAAGCTGTTCAAAGGTTATAGCCAATACATAACAGTGTTTAGGATGCAACGCACGCGCATCCTGTGTCCGATCCTGATTGCATCCCAAAGGATGCTATTATTTGGACGTGATGGGAATGTCGCGCACTTAGACCTCATTGTCTAGTAATTGAATGTCTTATTTCGTCTTTCAGTTTTTTCTTGCTGAAATAAGCTATATTGGAAACTGAAGATTGAAAAATTGTTTGTACTTTTATTTTGTTTCAGTATTTTGGGATAAAGTAATAATGTAATACGAATTATTGCACTGTTACGCTACGCCGAAAATGGATAATTGTAATGTATTTGTTAGTTTTATTATTTTCAGTTATAGAAAAAAAAACAGGTAATTTTTACTTGTGGTTTCAAAAATTTAAAATATATTAAAATATACGTGTAAAAAGTTGTAATGAAATTGAATGAAGTTGACTCAAATTCTTATGTAGACATTAAATAATGTTAAGAGTTCATATAATTCTTTAAATTATTATAGAAGTCATAAAATGTATGATTAATGCAGAAATAGAATACCTATTAATGATATGCAATAAAATTTCCTCTTAATGTAGATCTTTCGAAAATAATGTTCAAACATTATTATTTTATGTTGGTAATAAACGTAATGTTATTTTTGTAATGAGACAATGCTGCCGGCGGAATAAAACGCCACCAGCCAAATTTTACGCAAATTAATAATTTCAATAAATCATTGTATTGAATTATAACTATTCGAATAGTAAATTAATATGTGTTTATTGAGCTATTTTTCTCGTTAATCACACGTTTTTTGTCACATTATTGTTGATCCCAGATATACATACACATTACAGGTAGGTATAGCAAAATAGTTCTGAAGTCTAATAATACAAGAATGTTTGAAACACCTAAAAATAGGATTCCTATTCCCAGATTCAGGCCTTTTAAGTGGTGTCCTCCATTTAGACATAAATTTCCTGGAGTAAGTGAACCAAGATATTCCTTAATCCAAACTCCCCAGAGATTTACAAAGGGTTATAAGAAACAGTACATCGCTTAAGAAGGGGTGGTCTCGGCCATTGTCTATAAATTTCGCTAAACTTCTTAAGAGCCAGATATGCAAATATAACGCGGTCTCCCAGTGAAGGAAACGTGCATTTTATTACCACATAACTTCTAATAAGCGAGTGGTTTACGCGAATGTAGAACTAAAGTAAAGTCAGATCGCCATTGCTGTTGTGGTGCGAATCCGAAGACTTTCGCATTCGGTTCCGAAGCTTGTATGCGTAAACGAATGACTCGGCTCTCGCTATCGCTGGACATCGATGTATTTAGAGCAAATAATATTATTATTATTTATTTATTATAAGACCGTAGCGTCCCACTGCAGGGCAACGGCCTTTCTTTTGCGCTTTCCATGCATCCCGGTCAAGGGCTTTATATGACCAATCCAATTAACAACTAGTATTTATTTAGTCTTCTTATCTAAGTTAATAACTATGATGTAATTTATGCTTAGATTATACTCAAAAGGATTCCGTGGGAGCCTCTTATTATCCAGATCCATATGACTTAATTCCACCACCTGTCTAGATCAACTTTTTATATTTTAACATTCTTGTGGAGAGGCCTCAATTATACCGATTTTTTGTCATAGTTGCTGTTTTTATGATAACAATAAGCCATTACAAATCTACACATGCAAGTAAGCCATTACTTTATCCCCTCGGTTTGAATCTGCGCACTCGCTTCATCCTATTTAAGCTCTCGCTTGCTAAAATTGTAATTATAATTGATAGGTGTTCTAGTGTCTAATCTAATACTATGTTAATTTTGCCTACGTTCAGTTTAATCATGCGATAGTGAGGCAATCTTTGGATCGTAGCAACCTCTGCTCGACCAGCCTACGTGAAGCCTACACGCAATGCGTATTTACTGGAGTGTTCACTCTAATACTTGCTCCTTTAATTGGTATCTATTCATTGAGTAAACTAGTAAATTATATCCAATAATTACTTACTTGTGATTTAGAAGTACGATCATTGCTTACAAAAAACAATATTATAAGAGAATGTAAAAGTATAATTCAAAAGTAAAATCAATAGAAACATACGGAGTTGATTCGAAAATTCAGTACGGCTTCGAAATTTAGGCATTGTATAATGGTTTCATAGATTTTAACGCGAATGTTACATATTGAAATAAAACCATTATTTACGGATTTTATCGCGGATTTTCGGGAGTCCGCCCCGTGACCACGAAAGCTGGGAAGCAACCGAAACGTCGAGAAGTTAAAAATGTAAATATTAAACCAAATCCACGATAAAATCCGTAAATAATAGGTTTATTTCAATTTGGACATAGGATCATAACAGATATCATGGTAATAGGTAATATTTTGCCACATTTTAATGATATTATTAGTATTGATTACAATTCCATTAACAGCATCAAATGTGTTTTGTATTTAGAGTCAATTGTGTCATCAGTTTGTGTAATTGTTTAATTGCTGGTTCAACGGTGCTAACTGGTTGAATAAATAAAGTCAATTCAGCACCTGATGGGATTTCTTTAATCCTTTTGCTGTATAAAAAATTATTTATGGTATCAGCAATTAATAGGGATAAGTGAAAAGAGTTAAGGGAGACCTTTGCCTAGCAGTGGATTATTTTTTAAGAGTATTTTTTTTTACAATTTGGCCCTTATATTTATCCATTCATCCATAACAATATTGCTCGCAGATTCACCCGCTTGCTTAAGACAACTTTGAAACTGTTTATTTCTACATTTATTTATTTACATCCAATTTACCTACACAACCCCAAATTCTATCATTCCGTCATTAAGTAATTTTCAACTAGGTTTCAAGGTTCCACTAATCATGAGCTAAGTTCAAAATTCCTCATCGCGTTTACCGTACCACCGTTCAGCTAAGCCTTTAGCCCCGGTAATGTACAGGAAGGCAGCAGACAAATGGCGGTCCGACGCACTTTTATCTACCTCGTTTCAGTACAGCCATGTGTCATTGGGGATTATTGCAGCCCGCATTCGGTACCAAACAAATTGGCCAAACATGAACCCATATTACGTTTGTGGAAACACGCAATAGGATTTCGTATTGAATGGTAAGGTTGACCTGATATGGAACGTGGGTGTTTTATTGAATTTCACTTCTTGTATTTTATTTTTCGAAACAGATTTTTGTCTTGTCGTAGTCTGTTTAGTATTAAGCTCCTTTGCATCTTCTTATGATTTTATAGTTTTAATTACATATTGACAATAACTTACACAATCAAGAAGTGCGTGGTGGCCTGTTGGTAAAACGGACTAGACGCGGCAGCCAACATGTTCACGGTGGTCGCGGGTTCGAATCCCAGGGCACACCTCTGACTTTTCGGAGTCATGTGTGTATTGATAGTCAATCACCACGCACTAAAACGGTGAAGGAAAACATCATGAGGAAACCTGCATACCTAGCGATTTGTAAGAATTTCTATGGTATGTAAATCCGCCAACCCGCACTAGGCCAGCGTGGTGGACTATATGGCCTAGCCACTCTCAATCGTACTCTCGATTATAGATTAGGCCCGTGCCCTGCAGTGGGACGTATATGGGCTGATAATCAAATTGTCGAATACCATAAGAGCAAAAGATTCGTCACCACTATCCTGACATACACCATCTTCTCTTCATTAGGCGCCTCTCCATTACTGAAGATTGGCAGTCAGTTCCTTAACCTCTCTTTGTTCATGGCGAGCCGGAAAAACTCTTGATCTGCTTTTATTCCAGTCCACTCAAGAATGGTCACCATAGATAGACCATGACATAATAATTTTCAATTATTCCTATGGTCACGATGAATCAGGTGATAATTTACAATGTACTCGTAACTTCGAAAAGTCAGCGATATATGCGGAACCTGAAACCTATAACAAGCAGTTTTTCTATCTTAGACTCGCTCGTTACGATACGTACAGCGAATATCAAACGAACTAAATTCCAGCAGTCTTCGAGAGCCGCTTTTCTGTTAACTTTTATACCTTTAATGGTAGCTGGTAATATAATTATAATTCTCACTACTTCAAATGCACGCAAAGTGGAACACCATTAAGTTCCATTAATCTTGCGTTGGTAAAGTATCTACAAATTTCATAATTTCATATCGCCGGCCCGAGCTCCAATTTAAATTTTTTCGATACTTTCCCATTCATAGGCGAAGCGGAGCGTAAGTAATTTAATTAAGAACTTTCATGTTTTTTCCTTGCAACCTTCCCAAGAGGTTACCTGCGCGGAATTTTCTCGTACGGTTTAGTTTGCAGCATATATTTACTTATTTATATTTATAAAAGGAACTAATCCGGTGAGACGTGAAGATGAATTTATTTTATATTGAAGATGAAGTTTGGTCTATTTCGCATAAATAAGAATGATTGAATATTGATAAAAAGTCTTTTATTTCTCCTAATTTAATATTTTTGTAAGTTACCATAAGCCAAATAATTTGAAGCTAGTCTAATCTAATATAATATGTCTATACTTCTCTTCTACTTCTCTTAGTGTTATTTATTTATACGATTGATTGATGCCTCTTGCGGTATGGCAGACTGTACATATCATAGAAATTCTCAAAAATCGCTATGGTATGCTGGTTACTTCAATTTTTTTTGTTTCACTGTTGCAGTGATTAGTGATTGACTATCAACGCACACTTACCTAATCATATAAAAAAAAACACCTGACAAATAATCCTAACTCCATTGAAAGTAATAAAGAAATACTTTTTTAAAACAATACCCAAGCACCAGACGAACGCTTAAAAATTACGTATTCCTTAATGTATTTTTAAGGGCTTTTAAGGAGCGAAATATTAATCATTCATTCATCCAACTTTGATACGAAAATTAGAAAGAAAACTCTTAAAAAGATGGTAAATTATTGTCAAATTTTAATAATGAACAGCGAAATTAATTCAACTTTTTTCATTTAGCCGAGCGGAATACCGAAAACGTTGTCTATTCTGTACCTCTTCGTCAGCAGTTCTCGTTTCGTTCTTAATTACAAATTCCCAGGTACATGCCTATGGGATTTCGCTCCGTGTTTTGGCAATTTAAATATTTATTGCTAAAGTTATTGACGGTTGATATGTTGAGTATGCTTTGGAGAAGTTATTGCTTTATGTTCGCTAATTGGAATAGTGAAACTTTCTTGTTCTTAAAATAGACCTTTTAATCTGCCCTTAATGAAATACATTTAACTAATACACGCATGAATATTTTTAAAAATTATCAATTTTGGTGATCCCCAATACGCGCGCCGTCCACGTTGTAGTTCCGCCGATCAGGTATAAACGTATTAGTCGATCTATTTTCGCTAGAATCAACTGGAAGTAACTGGTTTAAATTGTTTAGAAAATATTATCTTGGCTATAGGCTCGCCCCCTATCACATCGTGTGACGAAACAAGGCGAAATGTGGGGGCTCTGGTAGCACCTCTGCCTACCCGTTCTGGGAAAAAGGCGTATGTATGTATGTTGAAATATACTAAGTTAGTGTAGAATATTTTCTCATAATTTAAAACTCAAATGTTACTTAAATTCTTACGCGAGCAATTTTTTTAATATTTTTTTATTGGCCTATTCACAAGCAGAAGATCATGCGGCCCACCTGATGGTAAGCCGTCATCGCCGCTCATGGATCTTCGCAATGCCATGCAACATATCCAGCATATATATCACAATTTTATCTATTCGCTTCTATTTTAACTATTGTTCAATCTCAAAGGAAAAAAACGCTCTGCAGGCATATAGGTCTTAGTTTCTCTATCGGGAACAAAGAAGTTATTGACTTAACTATTAACAGTGCCATTAGGCTAATGGCAGGTTCATATTTCCTCACTTATAACCTACTGTATAATTGCGTATATGAATAGAACCCTATTAAATGTTGCAGCGGGAAGATGATTATTAACTCGACAAACATAAAATAACGATATTAAGAAATTTTATGTTGATAGAAGGATAATATTTATATTCAGACATGAATTTTTTTTTGGTCGGCAGAGTTTTAGATATACTAAGGGTCTGCCCTCATGCTAATTTATAATTTAAAATATCTGAAGAGTAATCGATAAAAATCAATCGCGGAGAACAATGTAATCATTTTTGAAGTTTGTTTCAATAGTCTTACGCCCAAATACTGAAACGCCATTCAAATAATAAGTGGCTCTTAACTGCGCACGGCCCACTTACCCAGTACATTTAATTGGGATTAACGTAGTTCAATGCAACTTATTTTTAAGTTGCGTTCCAGTATTCGGGTGTTATTCCGGTAATCATAGACTTTAAATGTTAATTAAATCATTGCTTAGTGTAGATTGCGAAAAGAACCTATTTAATAAGGAACAATTTAATAGACATTAAACAACAGCATATCATATGAATATATTTCAAACTTATTTTGAAAACAGCAACGTTAGAGTTACTTGCCAGCTCTTCTCTGGTAAAGACAGCTTTCGAAACGGGTGGTAATGAAAAAGGGACCTAATCTTAATAATAAGTAACATTTTAAAGAGTCTATAAAATTATTTTATTTCATTGTATGCAATAAGGTAATATCTGATATCTTAAAATCTAATAGTTGGTCTAAAATTATCTTTCAGAACATAGTCTTAGTCTACATTTGACAAACAAAATGAACCACCTAAGTTCATTCCAACGACCAGCATTTCTGGACCACACAGGCAGTCAAAGTAAAAATAAAGACATCATTATACCAATCATAGTAACTATAAAACAAAAATGATCCGTAGCAAAAGATAAACTACATAATTATATCAACGAAAGCCATATCCATAATAACGATATAGAATCGATTCCAATCGATTGTTACGATATTATCGTAGAATACTGGGATCATTCGATTAATAGCGATTCATTCTTGGTTTAATTGCGTTTGTAGATTGAAGAGTGTTCGAGATTAGTGAGGTGTTCGAGAGCACTCGACGCTTTTATGGCCTGTTTTATTAATCAACGACTACGAATTGCTATTTCGAATGTTAATGGCATTTCCCAATTCGGATAGAATTTTGTGATTTTTTGAAAACTTTGATTTTTTACGCCGTATATATTTGCAGTTTTCATTGTAGTTAATGGACTGTACAGAGGACTTTTTAGGGGAAATTGGATTAAGTTTTAGCTTAAGTTTTCTATTATTATTTTAGTTCATATTTTCGTACAAAGTTCTTATGTATCGAATGTAAGGTATGATAGGAACTTTTTTTTTATTAGCTGTTTTGCATCTGTCACGCGTTATTGTTTGTATGTGATTTAATGGATGGTGGATGTTCTATGTCACGTTGACTTCGCAGTTTTTATACTTTTATCCTGTTGATGCATAGCACGTCGTATTTAATTGGAATAGGTTGGGATTTAAAAATACAGTGGCTTTCCTTTTTTGCCAACATTCTATATCGAGAGAGTTACATTGAATGTTTAACTAGAATTGCTAAGGAGTTAAAGTACTACCGCAAACTGTACTACTTTATAATGCTCATATTGAGTAGATTGATTATGTTATCAGTATAAGCTTATTAACATTACGTGTTTAGTAATGTTTTGTATTCGTTCTAATTTTAAAATTGTATATTCGCACCAGCGACCTAATATAACTAGTAATTATGTTTAAAAACCAACATTGCTTAAATTATTTTCTTTGAATTAAGTTCAGTACGTAAAACGAAAAAGAAAGTGTCAAGGAAATTTCTTTATGAAAATTACAAAACAAAGTGAAAAAAATAAACAGAATGCCTTGTAGGAATCTACCGGCTTGACAAGGACGGTTGGGAAATGTGAAAAAAAAAAGAAAATATGGACAGTACTGCCTCGAGAACGGTTGGCAGATGACGAAGAAGTTTCTACTTTATTTCCACGTAATAAGGTACTTATTTTACCATCAAAATAGGCAGTAAATGTGGCGAGGGTACATTTCCATGTGTTTTTCATTGGAAGGCATGTCCGAATAGCGATTTTTTTTAATTCCTTTGTTTCCGCAAATGGTCGCCAGGTTTTAGTCACAGCCAAAATGCGGATGATTATAGTGCTCGTAAAATGTATGGTTTTGGAATATTAATGAACAATTCTAGGAAATTTTGACAATTTTCTATAATTATTCACGGAAACAGAAATTGAGTGGCATGATGTATATACCTATACTTTAAAATACCATACATTTTTCCAGTTACCCCATGGTGGAAAATTTGTCACGGTAACCCACGCAATATTTTTTAATTGCTGTAAATTTCGCCACGAGCTTACCATTCGAATCATGGTAAACGATACCACCGCTCATAGACAGTAACAAAACCAAACACCATGAATTACAAGACAATGCTTGGCATTCTACTCGCCATCATAAGACTTAAGATGTTAAGTCCCTATATGTCCAGTAGTTACTCTGGCTACAATGTCCTTCAAACTGGAAAACAGCAGTGCATTTACACTGCTGTTTGGCGGGAGAAATAGAATAAATGTGTCGCGTTTCGGTTTCGACCCTTTTATATCCGAACAAAATTTTTCAATTGTAATCTATAGTCGTAACAGAATTAAAAAAAAATTATAGTACAGAATGATTTCTTAGACTTACGCGAAAGTTACACATTGTAATAAAACTATCATTTAGTGATTTTATCGCGGATTTGGTTTAAATTTTTACATTTTTTAACTTCTCGACGTTTCGATTAATTTGCTTTCGTGTTCACGGGGCGGGAGTCGAGAAGTTAAAAAACTTAAAAATTAAACCAAGTCCGCGATAAACTCCGTACATAAAAGTTTTATTTCACAATAATAGTACACATAGTATAGAAAGGATAGGAACGAGTTAACACGCTCCCGCACGTCCACAAAGTTCCCACAGAAGATCGGATGCGTTTAATAACTGGTTTCAAAGGAAACCGTCTGCTGTGTTTGAATTGTTGCTTTTTTATCATCTAACTACTCCGATGCGATCTTGATTATTTTGCGGTTGCTTTATGGCCTTCTATTGAAGTATTTTCTTTAAACTTTTGTAATTTTTGTAACACAAGCATTTGTTTTGAGTCTGGGTGTTGGAGAGACCGAAAAATCTCGTAGTTCCTGATACCTACTCGATCTTAGTGTGGAGGCAGGATTATATGTGTGAACTTATGGTGTATTTATTTATTATTAAGCGATTTGTACAATTTTCTATTTGTATGCAAAGTATGCCAACCTAGGCCAGCGTGGTGGACTTTATGGCCTAACCACTCTCAATCGTATTCTCGATTGTAGAATATGCTCGTGCCCTGCAGTAGGACGTATATGGTCTGATACAATATATAGACATAGCTTACATAAACAAATCTCTTTATGCTATGCTAAAGACTCGTACGAGTCAAATACCTCCACAATTTAGCTTGTCCTTAAAAATCCTTACTCTTGCAGTTTTTCACAATTTCGAAACCACTATCAAAGGAAATATTTTATTAAGATGAACCTGCATATTTGTAATTATGTACCAGTAATGGATATGACACATTAGTTCGTGTTGAATATATGTACCAGCGAATATTAAATCATACATATCTATTATAAAATAGTGCTTACGCAAGTCGTGTAATATTCCGTGTCAGTGTCTCCCCTCGCCTTTATTCGATCCAAATGTCAATTGTGTAGGGTTGGCAGTATTGCTTTAATTATTACAAATAATTTTATGAAATATATTCTGGGTGGTGATGATGATCAGATGAACAAAAATTCCACTCATGCCACCATATTTTACTAATAGTTGTTATTTTTTATACGTGATTGCATTTAAATTGACTTGGCGGTAGAAATTGTTAATGCGGTATTTCCCATAAAGATAGCCCCTTGCGTACAAGGAACATCACTTAGGTATTATATTAACGCAATTCGAACTTTCTCTCCAGCTGCCGCAGTTTAAATTAATTGATAAATTAATACATGTAAAACGTTAAACGAGCTATATTAATCATTTATTGATTCGATTTTCGCATCATGTCCGTTTCTGTGAAACAGTTTATATTAACGTTGCATAAATACAATTTCGGACAATTGTTTCCCAATAACTAGTTTGAGAGCCACACGTAATACAGATATTTTTAGTGCGCATAGACCTAAGTAACGTGCGCTTATCTTATCTGATGGTTAATGAACACCGATACCCATAAACACCCACAACTCTATAGTGTTGTAGGTGTCTGTGAGTTTCGTAAATGTATAAAATACATTGGACGCGGAATGTGTCTAAAACAACACACCTTTGAGGCAAAACCCAAATAAAATTTAAATAAAGAACGCTTTGACAGCCCTGCATACGTGACTAGATTTGCAACTGAATCGATTTATCGGAATCGTCATTGGACAGCCGGTAATACAATCAATCGATTTCTCGGTGCCGATGCCGCCGTCTTGCGGGCTTAATGTTGGCAGAACGTTTTTAGGCGTATAGCCAACATTCGGCTATTTGAGCCGCTTGTTCTAAGTTGGCAGCGACTTTACCTATTGAGTGGCTTTCTATTGAGCTCTTAACAGTTTACTGTTATCGATTCGAGATTTACTTGTTGAATAAAGTGCACTACTGGTTTTAGTGGCGTCACGTTTTTCAGCGTTTTATAGGGGTGTGCGTGTTTTATGACGGTCATATTCTTTTCATAAGGCCGTATAAGGTGCGGTTATTTTTTATATTATATACTAAATTAAATTGATAGTTATGGCTTAGTGATTTACGACTTACTATCAAGTTCGTTTTGATTTTCCGTATTAATATATTTTTCTTAAATTATTTAAGATGTTTAAGCAAAATTTTAAGTGTCTATTACAAATAAAAACATACATAAACTCACGCCTTTCTTCCATGAAGGGGATAGGCAGAGGCCAGGACACCCACATTTCGCCATGTATGTTCCGCCCCGTGGCGAACCTATCGCCATATCGGGAACAAATTCCTGACTCTGAGCTGATAATGAATAGCAAAATCCAATATCCCTTCGTCCAACTCGGCATTCGAACCCGAGACCTCAGCTTTGTAACCGTACCCTAGTACAACTATGCTATGTATAAAATGCATGCTGTATATACAGGGTATATCAAGACTGCTACCGAAAACGAAGCCGGGTGGTAGTTAAAGCGACTTCGGACTCAATGCAATAGAAAACGTTGCAAAAAAAAGCGACAATTTTTTTTTGTTATTTTTTTCCTATGACCATATTTGGGTGGTAATTACATTTATTCCTAAAATAATAGTGTATACCCTTTTATTTATAAATATTGTCGCGTTTCTTTGCGAAATTTTTAGTTGCATTGTGTTTGTAGTCACTTAAACTACCACCCGGCTTCGTTTTCGGTAGCAGTCTTGAGATACCCGGTATAAGAACCCTACACAAAGAATATAGGCTAATTACCTATTTTATAATAATGAAATAAATATGAACTTAAATGATGGCATATTACGTATCAAACCGTAAAACGGCGACCGGGTTAGGGTTACGTCGCGTCGCCCTACAGATCGTGCGGTTGACTCATCCAATTGTTCTTTTGTTGGCATTGACATATTTGCATGCGGCAAGTGGAAAATTAAAAAGAAATATATGATGTAACTTTTCAACGCTTATAAGTATAATTATATTGCATTCTTATTCAATACTGCGTTAGTATGATAGATTCATTTTATATTTTTTCTTATTACGTATAATTTTAGTAACCGCATTTTATTATTTCTTTGTCTTATATGAGTTAAACACTGCCGACCTTTTTTCGTCCCATTATGTGATTGGGGTAGTCCATATCCCCGGATTAATTCGAGCCTCGGATTTCTTTTATATCTTAAATACAAAGCACTGCTAAATTTTTTACACACAATTAAGTTGCATTGAATCTGAAGTCACTAAAAACAACCACCCAGCTTCGTATTCGGTAGCAGTCTTGATATACTCTGTATAACGGGTCGCCTGTAGGTACCACTGCAATGTCTATTTCTCCCAAACAGTATTGTAAATGTATTCTTGTTTCTCGGTGTGAAGGACTTTGTAGCCAGTGTAACTTTTGGGCATATTGAGACTTCTTATGTCTCAGGATGGCGAGCTCAGTGGAATGCCAAGCACTGGTCTGTAATACAAGGTATTCTTTGGTTTTGCCACTATTCATGAGCGGTCGTATCGCTTACCATCAGGCGAACGGCATGGTAGTCTCGTCATTCAATGCATTAAAAAAATACCCCTGTATCTTTATGAGCTATATGCTTCCCACTGTAGTGCACGGACTTTCTCTGATCCATGCTACCATTTAGAGGCGTTAGGCCATACAGTCCTCCACGTCGTCCTCTAACATCTTTTTTTTTTTAAATAATAGAAAGAACAACACACAGCTTTTTACGCAATAACTGAAAACAAAAGGCAACAGATCGATGGCACTACAAACAGTGTTATATCTACACCATTAGTGGTGACATTGGGATATCGACCGGCGTGTTTTTCCTTCGGGCGGCGCGTTTAGTGTCATTAAAGGTCAAGGGCGAGCAATGTCAATTAATTAACCTTTGTAGAACCTGCATTTGAAATGGTGTTTGCTTTCACTCGGAAATAAACTGTCCTGTATGGACACATCAAAGGGCACGATAATAAAATGCATTTGATGGTATGTGGAGATTATAGAGATCTAGATATCAGTGTAGAGCTTTGTCGGACACAGGTTGATTATTATCTGCCTTCGATTGATATAAGCAGTGACATTCGAACTAGATGAACACGGATTGATACTGATATAGTGAACCCTTCATTAATACTTATAAATCCGTAGAATATAATTCATTATATTTTATTTGAGTCCAACCGCATTATTTTTACTTCAAGCACTCCAAAAGTACTCAATCTTTAAATTATATACTCTCTGTATTGTAAAGATAATTAATATGTTGCTTCCAAGCACTTAAAACAAAGGACATCCCCCTAAACTGAAGGCAATATTGAAATGGACATCACACAATCATTCAAATTTCAGTAACAAGACGCATGCAGTTATTTTAAAACGTAACAAGTGCTAGATAACATCCTTTGACATAGATCGGAGTGCACAAAAGAGCGCAGTTTTACGCAGGGTAGTGAAAGGTGGTTGAGTAGATGTGTCGCGATGCAACGAGAATTAATTATCAGTCGCCATAGTATTGTGCATTTCCTTTGTGAACGCGAGTTTTAACTGCTTGAGGGCAAAAGGTTGACAGAAGTAGATACGTCATACGATCTACATTTCAGCGCAGATTTGTATGAATGTTATGCGTATTAATGACGTATGTATGACTTGGGCAAGGAATTATGGAGAGTGGGAGTGTGTAGTCTTGTGTTGCCTTGCGAGGAAAACATACATTCTATAGTAGTTAAAAAAGACAGTGGACTTAGATATGTTCAGAATTAGCAATGCATAGAAGAAGTTCGCGTATTTATGTATATTTGAAATTGCATAATTTTTAGGTAAACCCACTATGAAATATATTAGTTGTAACATTTTATAGCTTCTTTCAAACTCGGAGTATGCTTCCATGTGCTAAACCACAAAGTCTTTTGCATACTATCCTAAAGCAAACGTTTAGACTTCCACACGCTTACATTCAATGTAACAAGTTCGAAAATGTTCTTACTACAAATTTTACTAGACCTCATCTTCACTAACTTGTCCTAAGGGCAACTTTAGATATTGTATGACTGAACTAGCGGACACAATAAGACTTAACATCTGATGTCTGAAGATGGCGAGCGCAGTGAAATAGCAAGCACTGCTTTGTTTTTCATGGTGTTTAGTTTTGCTCCTGTTCATGAACGGTCGTATCGCTCACCATCAGGCGAATGGCACACCCATCTCACCATTCCTTGCAATAAAAAGAAATCAAAGTACGCCTAAATGAAAATTCCATCTCCATTGACAAATACAGATACAAAATATGTAAAAGATCCAGGTCAGCGTATACCAGAGCGGGTCATAATTTCAAGCTAATATAGTATTCAGTGGAGCAGTTGAGATCGGAAGTGAAATTAATTCACCTTACTTCTGCGAAGTGCGGGCTCAGTCATCGCTTATTCAAATTATTCCGAATGCACAATGAGACGGCTGGGCCCGGTTCACCTAATAATGCGGACGGGCCACGGTACATATACATTTTAATTGTCACCGTTAAGGGTTATAAAAAAAATGTTTTGGTAGAGAATACTAGATTTATAAATATAGGTTTTGTGTCAATTTTCCTGGAGTAAATAAGTTTCAGTGCGGTGCTCATTTGTATAATGAATTCTAGGTAAAAAAATAGTTTATTGTATGTCATAAAAATTATTAAATGTAACGTAAACCATTGATAGCACTAATTTATTTATTTCACAAACTAATATAGTGTCGGGTTTGTTTTAAAATAAAAAAGTCACAGACAGCGCAAAAGCTGCCTGTGTCCTATTTTTTGTGAAGAAAATTAGTGCTTCTAATGCTTTCGACAGGATCTAAAATATCTCAACTTCATTCAAAAGCAAACGCGAAGTTATTCCGTGCACCGTTAGTGCAGACGAGGCGGATCTTAGACAAACTTTATACGGGCCATGCAATTGCCTCGACTCTATGAAGGTTATTTCTATACGCTTTCTCAAAACAATAACAAATACAATTTTGTTGAATTTTGTATATTTGGCAGAAGAGGACAAAAAAATAGACGTTAAACATTTGTCGTAAGAATTTTAAAACATGTAAATTTGCTATTTTAATTGATGTTTTAATTGATACGTTTACTATGCAAGTTTGATAATTAAGCTTCTGGCTTTTTTTAAAAATTGCCAATGAAAATAATTCACACTGATCCTGATGATAGCGTAATGTTGTCTTGAATGTGGATATCCAAATATGACCATTCGTAAGAAATTTCTGAAAATGAATAATATCGTAGTTGGTACTTCTTATTATTCAGTTGTTGCTATAGGCATTATTAGAAAAGTAAATATTTTTTTGTGTCATTTTGTCATTGAAACTGAAATGCCAAAATCTTCATAGATAAAAGATTGTTGCTAAAATTATTATTAGAGTAAAATATTTTGTTCGTTATTAATTTTGTACTTGCAACTGAAATGTCATAATCTTAGATAAAATAATGTAGGTACATCTAGGTACCTTTCAATATAACTCCTTACCCCACGCTGATATTCTAGCCTGAAACTCCGTCAAAGTGAGTACACGCACTTGAAACGTTAACCCAATTCTGTAGAGTATGGATGTGAAGGCGTTTTATTGATCGCACCGTGTCAAGTCGGACAAACGATGTTCCTTTTGTAAACGATACGCGGAAGTTATACTTAATGCACAGAGAAACACGACACGAATGCTGTATGTAAACTGTGCTTTGGGATTATTAAACGGTAACTAAAGGCTAGCTTACATTCATTCACGACACAAAACTCGATCTTAGTGTGAGGTCAGGACTTTCTGACTGTTGGGTGTTATTATTATTATACATTAATAAGTGCATATAGACTGCCGCGGCGGTGTAGTTGTGTTTCGAATTCATGTCTTTTCAACTATTTTTAAGTACAAAGGCACCAGCCTCCGTAGCGCAGTTGGTTGAAAATCGGCTGTGGAACGAGCTGCGGGTTCGATTCGCGCATCGAGATTAGTGAACAAAAAATATTTGCTTTGATTCTATTTATTGTAAGCTCAAAAGTAATAATAATAATAATAAATAATTAATAACACCCAACAGTCACATACATATTCCTGACCCCACATTAAGATCGAGTCTTGTGTCGTGGGTATCAGGAACTACGAGAGACTTTTCACTTTCCGGTCTCACAAACACCCAGACCCGAGATAAATATTTGTGGGCCGCACAAACATTTATCTCGGTGCGAGGATCGAACCCGCGGCCTCTCGTTTCACAGGCGGCGTCTAACCGCCTGCGCCACGGAGGCTGTCGAAAAGTAAAACATAAGACTATGTATTTGGTTGTTGCGTATATTAAAATATTTAGGTTACAATCAAAAAGCAAAAGCAAACGTTTTGCAAATATTTGTTTCGGTTTTGGTTGTTGTGGGATTTAAATGTGAGGATAGGCCAGTGATTTTGATACTTCTATATATTATGATATTTTAAAAATTACGTGAGTAGGTTATAGGATGCACTGCTTCAAAATATATCCAATAAATACCAATATGCAAGTGTGAAGTGTGAACGCAACAAAGCCACATTAGGTCTGCGGCGATCCATCGATCCGGGAGCGGTTTTTAATTATCCGCCCTCGTCTTGCCCTCTGTCAGCTCGGTCCATCACCGAACCGTGACTAATGCACTGCTATCTGCTGTCCGATTGTGACGGTAATTGCTACGTAATACGTCTTCGTATGTTCTCGGATTTTTGGTTGTTTTTGTATGTATTTAGCAGTTGCTGACGTCATGCTTTCCAGATTTTTTGGTTCTGGCCGAATTGTGATTTTCGGATTCAATTATTAATTGCAAGTGTGTATTCAAACTGTGATTCAAACTCACAAATTTAGGCATGAACCTTACTTCAGTTTGCTTGTATATTATCATAAAACAAATTGGTTGACTTTATCTCTAATCAGTGATATAATATGTCGGTACGCCTGTTTTAACCGCTTTGCAAAATTCAAACGTAATTTTCAGTAAAAGAAAAGCGAATGACCTCTTAAAAGTTTCTGACTAACTCATTACTAAATTCCAATAATATCGCTTTGCCATTCCACAACAAAGCTGTCCTATTTTTTAAATTACGGTAATAGGTGTTTATACAAAGAGAAAAAACAAAATTTCAGTTATGAATATAAGTATACTGATAAATGTAGAGATGTAAAGAAAACAGAACAAGATAGAGTAGAATGTAAACCAAACTTTTACACATGAATAAAACTGATTTATAATTAAACCCGTCCCAAATGAAATCCCCGGACTAACTTAATACGTATCCCATTAAATCGCTTCGGTTATTATTCCTAAAATGTTTGCGGAACAAATTTCATTCAGCCCTAAGTAAACATTATGTACCATGTTATAAACGTTATTAATTCTGTTTTCTTTTCTGTGATTTCAGGTACGTTCCTTTAAGTGACATTACTGATGTTCATGTAAGTGAATTGTAATGGGAAACATCGCTACTTTAATTGCTAAGCTGTATTTTTCGGAGAATGCATGCCTTCTATTTACTCACTCCTACAAAGATTACAGGAAATCGTATAAAAATATTAGCTGATCAACTTTGTGAATCATATTAGCAAATTGTATTTAACTAATTGATGTACATTAATTTGTGAAATGTTATTATCGACTTCACTAGCTGTTTGTGATTGCTATTGGTATTGATTCCAAAACTTTAAGTGAATAATACTGAAAATCTATACTCTTACCTTAAATAAGGAATGGGTCAACTGTAAGGGGTTGGTAGCATTGTCCCATAAATAAGGAACATGAAACGATGACTTTCCTATCGTGTTTCGCTCGAATAGTCACATTGGCGAAGGCCAAACCTCTTTTTTTTTCCATTCTCTTTTCACTTCCCATTTTGTAGGTAGACAAAGCAATTGCAATTCATATAGTTACAATGAAAAAGTGAAGATATTATTGGCGGCTACAATAATTACAATCAAGTAAATCGTTAACTCGGATCTAAAATCTAGGGAATAAGCAAACGATTTGTAAAAACATATTGTCAGCAAGTTTAAATATTACAGTTGTATTATCTGCTGTTTGTTGCACAAATAAATCCTATAATTAAGAGATAACGTGAACTGGAGAATGAAAAACGTTAGGAGTCCAGAACAATCTTACGTTGATAAGTAAAAGTATGAGTCATACATTTTAAGTTCTGGTGTTATGGAACTAACAACTCTCTTAGCTTAACCCATAGAAGAAGTAAGCATCAATTTATTATTAGTCCCGCGTCGCGACCAACTAGTTACTACTCAATTTCCGAACTCGAATAAAACTTAAATATCTTCAAACCTTAAATCCAATAGTGGAACGAGAACGTCAACAGACAGTTAAGTAAGTTAGCTGTAATCCCAGGAGTTGCAAGGTATCGCCCGAGTCACGGAGCCGAGTGTACAGAACGTATTAATAAATCATTCAGCGCAGCCAACTTGGACATCGCAGGCCGATGCAGTTTTGACTGAATTTTTAACTTACTTTATAAAGTGGTTTTTAAGTCTTGTATGTTTGGATTTGGATTTCGCTTGTCTTTGTAACACATGTTTGTTAAAATTTGACTATGCTCGATGTTTTGAAATATTTAGCGTACTAACGCAAAATCGATTAAAATAAATCTTATCTATCAAAACAGTATTAAAGAAGGTCGTAACATAAGGCAAAGAATAGTATTTTATATTTTAAAGAGTAGAGGAGTAGTGTACGGTAGGTTCATCTTACCGTCTCTTTCACACGTGCACTCTGTAATGCATGTTAAGCCTGGTGACGTCAGTAGTATTGTTTAGCATCCTTTTTCTTTTACTGTCACAACAAGATTTTAAACATTCCTAATTTGTTTAAATCTGAATGGATTTTCAATAAAAAAAATTTTGATTTTGAAACCTTCTAAAACCCTATTCTAAGATGCCGCCTGCCTGTCATTGACCCTTTCATCATAATTTTGTATAGGGCTTTTCTCTCTATCACCAATAGATCTAGAGACTGCCTCGGTGGCGTAGTTGTACTACGGTACGGTTACAAAGCTGAGGTCTCGGGTTCGAATCCCGGGTTGGGTAAAGTGATATTGGATTTTTCAATTCATTATCAGCCCAGAGTCAGGAATTTGTGCCCGATATGGCGATAGGCTCGCCACCTATCACATCGTGGGACGGAACATACAAGGCGAAATGTGGGTGCCCTGGCACCTCTGCCTACCCCTTCTGGGAAAAAGGCGTGAGTTTATGTATGTATGTATGTATGTACCAATAGAGCTGCATTGCACTTACCATAAGGTATTGGTACTACTTTGTTGTGCCAATATAAAAGTGTAATTATCAGTACTCGTAATTTACCACAATGCTAAAGGTTCCAATTCAGTACTTACCAAGAAATATTTTTAAGTAGATATGGCGGGGAAATACTGTTATCCATATAATATGATAACCCTTAAGGTTAAAAAACTTATTAAACGTCAATATGTATAGAAGTCTTCGAATACTCGTATCATAGACCTCGGCAACAAACCTACGGGAATGACTCAGTGGGTTTTTCTTACCAATGATACATACCATTGTATTGATTATTTGACACAATTAAGCGCAAGTTTTTTCTTAGAATTTTGCATTTATTCATAAACAGCCTAAACCCATAGATAATTTGGTCCATTAGTATTTAAAACTGAATTGTTACTCAGGCACTCATTCTCTGCCCCTCCTTCTCTCTTTTCCTCCGGAACTTTATTGTTCCATTCAATTATCAAGAAATTTTGTTAATTGAATTGAACAATATATAAGTATGAATTCGCATATGACTTCGATAAGTCAAACGACCCTAACATCTAATCCCAAGCCTTGGTCTTGGTCTTGTCTTGTTAGACCGATCTATTTTCAACTAGGTTATCTCGCAGCTTAGGTACATAAAAATGTTTATACTAATTGAATAATATTCTGGACTTACTCTACGTTAGCAACAGATAAGTCTAGTAAATTCAATGCTTAGCTGCTCCCTATACGGGAAGTAAAATCTAGAAAACAATTTATAAAGCACAATACGGATCTTGAATACAAATGCAGTGTCGTAATACCATCCAAATAGGGCAACCTGGATGTCAGTGTATCATTTTGAATGTGCATAATTTGTGTCCGTCGCAGAAACAATTTGTGCCGCTGTAGTCGTCGCTTGCAAAGCGTTTTAGGAAATCAAGCCACGTCAAATCTGCTCTCGTAGACCAACTACTTTCGAGAGCATAGAGTGTAATGACGTTGGGGGTGGCTTGTACAGTAACATCGCTTGCATGTTAGGACGCTGGTCAAATTGTTGATGTACTGAAATCAAGGCACGTCATATCTGCTCTCGTAGACCAAATTACTTGCGAGTGCATTGAGTATGACGTTGGGTGGGTGGCATGGACAGTGACATGACATGCATGTTATGACGCTGGTCAAATTGTTTGTTGGTGTCTAGCACTGAAATCAAGGCACGACATATCTGCTTTCGTAGACCAAATAACTTGCGAGTGCATTGAGTATGACGTTGGGTGGGGGACTTGTATAGTGACATAATTCGGATGTTATAATGATAATGATTTTTTTCTATGAAATAGTAGTAGTATTCTGATTGAGTCGATCCATTCATAGTGTAAAAACTGGCTAAAGCAAAAGCTTTCCCACGCATGAACAAAAGATACATAACTTCACTGTGTGAAGTAAATCAATATTTTTTATTTCACAAAATTGATTTTTTCTTTATAGACCATTGACAAAAAACAGTTTGCCCAAATCCGCGCTGATTTATATCTGTATGACATTTAACATATTCTGAATGAGGCCGTATCATGTGTATAGTGCTAACGTCGTGTTCGATCAATGGACGATATAATTAAACGATGACTCGTAAAAATAATACCAGTTCGATAAGTCAATTATACTGACGGAGGAGATAAAGCTTGTTATTCTTGTTCCTCAATGACATACACTAGTGTGTGCGCGGGTATGTGTGTACATTTTTTTTTATCTTAGTCGTTCGTTCTAGATTACTTGTTAGGAGAGTTGGATTACTCTAATACCTTAGAGTAATTAGGTAATTACTCTAAGGTTGGGACTGACTGACAATTACTATTTAACAGCGTTCGTGCTTTATTTATTAAAATTGGTTATTTTATATGAAGATGCGTCAGCATACAGACATGATATTTCAGGCTTTAATGAATTGTCTATTACATTTTGGTACATCATATTTTGCTTTTATTTGATAATCAAAACCGACTTCACTCCATAATAGAAGATATTAAAGGTGCTAGGAACTTTTACATTTGAAATCTTAGAAGTTATCACTTTTGTATGAAGGAACAGGGCAATTTTAACGTTTCTTTAAAAAAAAGAACAAAACGCTTTTTTATTAATATTTCTTTTTAATGCAATACAAAAATACTAGTTTATTTCTTACAGTAACACCATACAGACATAACATTGAGTTATTATATATAAATAATGCATTTACGTCATCAGACCTCTCAAGTTGGAGACAGTCGACAGATTACGAACAATAACAATACTAAGAAACGAAATATCACTGATTGACCTCAACAACCTTCACTGGGTTACGTGATTTAATACGTGTATATAATATATTATTTTCAGATTATTGATTTCTTGGCGCCGTTTTTGCATACATGGACGGATTTTGATGATAAATTCAATCTGTTTTTGTATTTAAACAACTCATGAAATATGATGTCTACGACATTGCACATCACAAAGTAAAATTTAGAAATATTTGAGTGATAATTTGATGCATTTATCAATCTTTGTATTTAATTATTAATTTATTCATTACCTAGGCTATTCCGTGAAATTATTGCCTAATTCTTCGTACTTTCCAGTAAAGTAAAATAAAAATACTAAATTGTGTTATGAATTATGATTGTTATTTGTTCAAATTTAAATTGAACAAAAATCACGAAATATCACTAGGTTGAAGAGGGGAAGGGGGGGGGGATCTAGTAAGGTATCACACATATATCGGCACATGATTTTGAATATATTGCTTGATACATATAAAGGTTACTATATTAATTAATAAAAACCGAAAGCGGCGTGTAGTGTGACTTGCTGTTGCCCGATATGCTCGCCAAATATCACACCGTGGGGCGAAATACACAAGACTGGTTGCTACTTGTTGTGCCGACCCCTGTGGGAAAAGGCGTGAGTGTGGCATGTGACACGAGTAAAGGACCTTTAGAATACAACGATTGTATGGAAAAGAAAGTGAATTTATTTATTTAGATTTGGAAATACAACCGGAAGATATCTATGTATAATTATGGGTTGGAATGTGGAAACAGGATTTCCTGGAAGTATCTTTTATTTGCACTTGTGTTCGAAATTGATTCATAATTTCCATGTTAATGAATGGAATAATTTATTGAATCGTAAATTTATGTATGAGCTACTGTTTAAGTCAACTTCATGAATGTATGTACTGAAACGGTGGGTATGGCCAATACTTTGATGATTGAAAGGTTGCGTGGATAAAGAATATTTTGATTTACTTATTCTAATGAATCAACGGACGCCCGCCTCAAAAATGGACGGACGAACTGGTTAAGGCTGCAGGAAGTAGCTCGATGCAGGCCGCTTCCAACAGGTCGTTGTGAAGATTCTTGGGGAAGGCCTATAGTTAAGCCTAAGTAGTAAGTAAGGCCTAAGTTCAGCAGTAGACTCCCTCTGGCTAAATAGAGAGAGATAATTCTAAAGTTGCTTTAAGTATCAGAATAACGCGCATCAGTTTAAGGGCGGCAATAACTTTAGAGTTTAGCCATAGTATCAAATAGTTGTTAGGTTAGACTCACAAACTGTTCCTTTGTACCTGACCTGATTCAAAGAGAGTACGTTGAGCCTTGTATTATTGAACGTATCAGATTTCTACGCGTCAGGAGTCCGAATACCGAGAACTGCTGTGTAAACAAAGTTTTGACATAATTTGTAATGTGCAAGCTAAGTCTTGGCATAATTAATTTGATGCTATATGGTGTTGTTAAAATAATTTAATGAAGAATATAATCGACAACCTCCGTTGCGCAGTTGGTTGGACGCCGGCTGTGAAACGTGAAGTTGCAGGTTCGTTCCCCGCACCGAGAAAAATATTTGTGTGATCCACCATTTGTTTCAGTTATAGCTGTTTGTAAGATCGAAAAGTCGTACTTTCTGATACCCACGACACAATACTCGATCTCAGTGTGGGGTCAGGACTATGTAACGACTGTTGTGTGTATTATTTATTTATATTGTCTCTTACGAAGATTTTACCCGAAATAGTCGGCGTACATTTGTAAACAGAAAGCCGTCTGGGTAGATCCCAAAGCTTTGTGTTTCTGCCGCTAAACAACAAAATGTCAGCACTGGTCGGCTACGTTTGGGAGGATATTGTAGTCAGTAATTGTTGGGCATAAAGAGACTTAACACTATGCTTTCGGGTGACATCGCGGTATAGTGTAGCGTAGTTGGTGAAACGCCGGCTATGAAACGTAAGTCGCAGGTTCAATCCTCGCACCAAAACAAATGTTTGTAAGACCCACAAGTATTTGTATCGAGATTGGATGTTTTTAAGAACGAAAAGTCTCTCGTAGTTTCTGATACCCACAAGACTCAATTGATGTTGATATGGGGTTACGTATGTGACTGTTGGGTATATTTATTATTAATCCAGAGAGATGGTTGCCTCTCGCTTACGAATACTCCAATTGTAGAACATATTAGTCCTAAACAAATATTTTAATCAAACATACACGTAGAACCTTCGTCATCTTTTACAAATTTATCTCCAAGCGCCACGGGGACGTTACATAAATATTATTATACATGACATTTATCTTATAAAAGTCGCTTCGATAAAAACACGTTTTCATTGAGCTCATTTTCTAAATATAATAAAGTGTAGATAATGGTGTAGATGTATATGGATATGGAATAGGACGACTTCCGCCCGCTCCCTGTACCTACACAAAATGGATATTTGATTCGCCCGCTGTAACTGGAAGCTTGACAAGGCTATTGGTATTTTTGACAAGTAGCTTCAGGCCGGGCTCTGACTACACTTTTGGGTTTTAGTGAATAGTTGCTGTGGATCTTGATATTTGGTTCAGGAAAATTGTTTTTTATTCTGGTGTCGCCTTATGGTGAAAACTTTATTTAATTATTAATTTTATTTTACACACTTTGCCTAGTGGCATTTCTGCCATTTCACCTTAAAATTCAGAGAAACGTAGACAGGTGTATAATAATTGAGGGTAAGAAAGAAAAAGAACAAAATCAACAGAAAAAAAATATAAAAAAAATAGAAAGATAATAAAGCAGACTATAATACGTAATACAAATGCTGACATTATATACTTACTTGGAATATATACATAAACAATTACATATATACTTTGACCTAAGCCAATATAAGCCCATAGTGAATCGAGAGCTTTCCACGAATAAGAGATCATTTAATTCGGTCCTCTTTACAAGCATCTGATTTCAATGCTTACTAATTTCCATTCATTTGCATTTATTGAGCCCTCTGTTATGTCAGTTTGAATAATTTGTACGTAATTTTATACCCTATTAACCAACAGTATGTCCGTAAAATTGAAGGTTTGTTTATTTTCTTTTTATTAGTAGGTACATAATTAGTTTTGCTCCTACAGGTTCCTGTTTAATGGAAATTCTAATTACTGTATATCTGAGTGCACATTGTACAGCGAATTCTATAAAGGTCTAGTTTGTTAATATCATATTATGGAGTATTGTACTAAGTTTCGAAATTTCAAATATTTTTGGTTGTTGTGGATTCCTAGTGACTAATAGTGAACGCTAATCTATCACTTTACGGAATTAACCTACGTATCCAGTTTCGATGTGGCGGGTATAATTTTGACAGTAAGGACCATGTAACGAAAGATGATTATCATACCTTATTTGGAATACAATGTTTAACGCATGAAGGCAATTGCAGCTACTTTACCATCTAAATATATATTTTTTGGATTTTTCTCATATTTGTAGGTAAATCGACTCCTTAAAACTTTCCTGTACCAAAAACACGTAAAAGAATTTTCGAATTTCGAATATGCTACTCAGTAATACTAAAATCCTTCTATACATCAAATGTATAACAATTGTAATGACAATGAAGGAGCGGGAATGTCGGCAATGCAAGGTCGTGAGCAGGTAGGTCGATGATTTGCGGTCGGGCCGTCATCTGCGGTATGCGACACAACTACCGAATAGCAAACGGTAGCCGCAGATATGACGGACATGTTGGTTCTTTTCTGTCTACATTGATATGTCCACCTGTTTTGTTATTATGGCTTTGATCGCATGTATTTTTGTACTGTAGATGTGTGTTTTGTTTTATAATTGAACATCACTTGCTTGTTTGTTTTTTTTTATTTCACTGAATGGCGAGAGGAGCATGCCGTTGTGATGCTGTTCATCTGATGGTAAGCGATGCGACCGGTCATAAACAGCATCAAACCAAACAAAACCTAGCATTACAAAAAAATGCTTGGCATTCCACTGCGCTTGCCATCCTGAGACATAAGATGTTAGGTCTCAATATTTCCAATAGTTACTCTGGCTACAACGTCCTTTAAATCGAAACACAACATCGCATTGCACTGCTGTTTGTCGGGAGAAATAGAAATTGCGCCGGTACCCACCTAGGTGGTCTCTCACATATGAAAGACCTACCACCAGTGGTAGTAACAGCAGTGATTGCATGTATTTTTGTACTGTAAATGTGCGTATTTGTGTTACGAATGAATATAATATTTGCTAATCGATCGTTTTACTTGTAAAGGGATTAAGGAAGTCGAGAAATATTTCGTACATGACAGTTCAAGTTGGTATGTTTTAAGTATGCATGTAAAGTCTAGCAACTCGCATGAAGGCATACAGTTGATAGTTGGTAAAGTAATAAATACATCGACTATGTCTGACACGTACAAGAACTATCCGTGAAACGGTACCAAAGTCTCCTGGGACGAACACAATATATGGAATAGCTATAAATAAATTGCTATAGAAAGAAAAAGGTTCTTAACTATATTAAAATACGGGGTTTATGCAGACTGCGACTGAAAACGAAGGAGGCGGTCGTCTTAGTGACTACATACACAATGAAACAATTAAAAAATTTGCAAAATAGCTCTACGCTTTTTTGTGATGTTATTTAAATGATCGCGTTTGGGTTCCACACCTATAGTTTTTGCTAAAATAATTGTTTAAACTCTCCCATTTTTAATACGCCATGGGCGTAAAAAATTCGTCACTTTATTTGATTTTTTTTGTATTGTGTTTGACGCCACTAAAACTACTACCCGGCTTTGTTTTCGATCGCAGTCTGGGTATGAACGTCTTTAATTTAAGAAATGTCTCAAACACTGCCCTTTCAAGGTGACATTGTGTCTAAGAATAACGACTGTGTTGAGAGACTTGTTAAACAAAATAAATGTTCATTATTGAAACAAAAAGTCATACTTATCTAGATAAAGTAATTTGCGACAATTATATTAGTAAAAGTGAACACGTAGATGTAATGAAAGTTATATTTGTGATCCAATTTGTTTGCTTGAGCTCATTTTGTTTCGTGCTACGTTAATTTATAGATGAAAGTATAATAATTTGAAGTTATTTATTAAAATGTTAAATTATTGCAAGATAAGAAAATCCACAACGCCTACAAAAACGTAGGTATGCATTGTCGGTTTCAGAAGCTAAATTATGGGAGGGATGAAGTAAGGTTATATTGTTCTTGGAGAAAATTGAATGTACTTTCTTGTAAGAACAGTGCAATCCTAATAGACTAATCGCTAAAGAATAATAAAATCTCGCCAGTCAGCACTAGTGTGCTGGCTTGATGATACAGGCAGAACCGGAAACGCTACTTGTATGTTTCTACAATTGGTTTTTCAACAGTGTGTATTCCACCTTTTAACTTTTGGGTCTTCGGTAATATCCTGAACTGAACGAAAGACAACAGCAAAAATGTTACTTCATGTTTACGGCTTAGTCGACACATTGTTGCCAAAGCTTTACCGAGTTACAAGGCTCTAACACTTAGGGGCCTAAATAACACTCACCTTTGTTTCTGGGACTTTTGGGTATTCTGATTTCTGATTGATGAAGTTTATGTCGTGTCTCCTTAGTTACAGAGGAAATTACATGGTCATGCTACGCCTATCCATTTCTGAATATGCAAACTACAAAAATTGCATGTCATATTTAGTTAATTAATTAAACAGCTGTTTATTCAAACATTTATTCTTACTGCCTGACCATAAAATTATAATGAGTATTCACATTACATTCACTATATAATCAAATCAAATGCATGGTTACATACATACATTTATTTTTTGCTATAACCATACGTGTTTGGTCGTAATATTGCAATACTTACACCGCACGCAAACAATTGTATATGTGTATATTTTCCAATGTAATTGATCATTATCTCGTGCAATGCTTGAAGTCAACGACTCAGTGTATATTAATTGTTGAGATGGCATAATACGTTTACTGTTACGATTGAAAACGAAATTGATTGTGTTGCATGCTATAGCAATGAAACTACAATTTGTAAGAGCTTGACTGATCATAAATATTGTAGATATCGAAATGAATTAAGTCATAACGAAATAAGAATTTGTGAGACATTTGACTTACAGGTATTTACCGTTATGTATAACTAAAAAAATAATTTGAAGAGACTAACTTCAGAAAAGTGGTAACCCTACCGCAGTACAAAAACAAATTCGTTACACATTTATTTACACACACATCAAAGTAAATAGAACTTTAACGAATTAGCAATAATCTAAACATCTCCATCAACATCATTTGCGTACATGATTAAACATTTTGTTTAGAGCCAGCGCGATGCTTGTAAAATTCGCGTTAACTAGCGTTGCCTTTGTACCGCAATACCGCAGGGTTGTCACACATTTTTTAAAACAAAGCCAAATTTTACATGCATAACCAGATCATGCAAATATTTTTCGGTGCGGAGATTGAATCTACAACTTTTTAACAAGGAAAGCAAATTTATTACCATTGGTAAATTTTAAATTATAATTTAGGTGTTAATGGGGGGAATTGTTAACTATGCGATATTTTTATTTTTACTGCATTTTTTTAAACTGTGAATTAATTAAGTGCTTATATTTTAATATAAAAAATATTAAATTGCGAGCTTTTAAACGGAATAGGTAGAGAAGTCAACGTGGAGCCACAGAATACTAAACTAACAGAAGTCAAGCTCCATACAAAGCGCGCTAAATCAACGCACACATTGACAGCGTTCACCGACACGATATTTCAAACCAGTTGAGACCAGTGCGAACGCCAGTGTCACGCGCTTCGGGCACGCAAATAGTGAGATGTTTTGTGCAAAGATGGAGCAAATGAATATAAGTTATTACACTTGTATATAAAACACCAGATTATAATAATTGAATATAAATTTCATAAAAAAGAACATATTATATAATACAAAAACAATAAAAAAAAACTTAGAATAATGACATACACATTCTCAGCGAGATCATAAATAAAATTAAAATTTATTTATTATATTATTGTGATTTATATAATTTATTTTAAAAATTAATCAAACTATATGAGTGCTATTAACACGTTACGTGTTTTCGCATAAGCCAGAGTTGACAACCCTTGCGCGAACGCCGAGCGTAGTGTGAGTGTAGCAACAAAAGTGAAGTCCATACACAAGCTTGACTTCTGTTAGTATTCTTTGGTGGAGCGAAGAACAAACTTCATTATTATAATGCAAGTGTTAAATTTCATTGCAACCTACTTTTAGGTTTTCGACTACCACAGGCCAACAACACATTGCCAAATAGTTTCTTTTTAACATTTTGGACCTGAGGTTACTTTCAATTAAATGTTAACCCTAGCAACTTGTGAATTTGTAGAACTGATTTTTGTGAGACCTAAAAGTCCCTCGTAGTTTATGATACCCACGAAACAAAACTTAATTAAGGTTTGACATGTGACTGTTTGGTCAATGTGGAGATCCTTGGGGGAGGCTTATGTTTAGCAGTGGACTTCCTGTGGCTGAGAATCTAAAAGGTTCACATTCACCCCGTGGCAGCCCTATGTGCCACATAAAATTCCCCTCATACATTCCGTTGACAAGGCTCGCGATTGCCTCGGGGATGACGCATTAGCATTATGCGGATTTACTGCGCCGAGGAAAACCGATTAATTGTCATTTTGTGAATTATTTTTGTAGGAATTCCGTGTTAATGTCACGTGATCGGATTATACGGGTTAAGCGAGAATGAAGCCCATAAAACCCCCGAATGAGGTGAAATATTTGAATGAATAACTCTTTGTACGTACACCTACAGTAATATTTCCGTGTGGGACGCCGCAATAAAAATTGTTTTATATTTAAGAGCCCGTGGCGCAGTTGGTTTGACGCCGGCTGTGAAACGAGAGGCCGCGGGTTCGATCCCCGTCCCGATACAAATATTTGTGTCCAGGTATTTGAGAGACCGAAAAGTCTCTCGTAGTTTATACCCACGATACAAGACTAGATCTTAGTTTGGGGTCAGGACTATGTATGTGACTGTTAGGTGTATTTATACATTTTTTTTTCGGCATGGCCTACTTCACTAGATTATAAGAGTATCATTATCTAAAAAAAGTATCATCAGTCGATGATATTTTTATAGTAGAGACAATTTTGCCTTGCTGTGCAAAACGGGACACATCGTGTGTATCAACTAAAAATACTGACTTATTATGCAACTGCAAAGGCTAGCGATGTAAAACAAATTGACCATGTAGACATGGGTCTTGCTTGCTAGTGATATATTATTATTTATGATAGACATTCAACAACTGAGATTCGAAAAAACTACGTATATCGATGGTTTTGTCATTGTATTTCATTGGGTCAGTAGGATTTGCCGGATGCTTTGTGCCCCCCCCCCCCCCTTCCCTCTCATTTCCCCTTATATCCTTCGAATACGGTAACACACCTACGTCCAATATTTATAACACTTGGTTATAGATATTAAGTGACCGCTACTTTTGCCATCATCCAAGTTGATAAATCAAAAATAATCAATCAATAAAAACTTATGAACAATAGTATAATTTTACTTTCAGAGTAATATGTGGTATTCGTTTCGCTTGTGAAATCAGTTTTTACTTAGTAACAGTGCGGTCGGTGAGACGTGACCAATGAATGTGATCGAGCGACGCTGTCGTGTCCACACGCGACGAAGACTGACGGCGATGCGTGATCTTGGACTTGTAATACGTAATTAGTATCATTAAATAACGTTGTTATACTATATTTTATTACAGTCATATTACGAGTAGGCGTCTGATATTTCGCTTGCCTGTACGTGGCCCTCCACTCTAGAACCTTTCGATCCCAATGGCCATCGGTTTTACGCGTTATGTGCCCCGCCCATTGCCACTTCAACTTGCTAATCCTAAATGTCGAATGTCTAATGTCTTTTCGAAATGTCGGATGCCCGCATACAGGGTGGACGGATGACCTGGCTAAAGTTGCAGGAAGTCGCTGGATGCAGACCGCTTCCAACAGGTCGGTGTGGAGATCCTTGGGGGAGGGCTATGTTCAGCAGAGGACATCTTATGGCTGAGATGATGATTATGATGATGATATTACTGGTTGTGTTTGTATGCAGGATAGCGATAGACGTGCATAAGTGGCGGAATAAATTATGAGATCTTCTTTCCTTGCCGGAATTCCAACTGCTACATGAATACACAAGATAGCGATTCCGTAGTGAACCATAACAGAAAAATAAGGAAAAAGCAAAACGGCGGTAGGTCTGTCATACTGATCTATGAAAGTTCTAAGGCGTGTTCTGGGATGGATTTCGTTTCGAGCGACCAACCTTAAATGGTTATATCGACGGCTTGAACCCTTTCTGAGGTAGTTCTATAGTGTCTAAAGTGGTTTCTCTTCACTCCACTCCCCGCTGGGTTCGATCGCACCAATCCAGTAATTTAATAATACAATAGTACAAACTTTTTTTATATTGCAATGAATGAAGAGAGATGTCATACCACGACACAAGACTCGATCTTAGTGTGGGGTCAGGATTATAGGTAACTGTTGATTGTTATTTATTATTATTTATTTACGTGAAATTCTTAACATTATTTTGTCATAATTTCAAGTTACGCCTGAATGCCTTAGATCCCCAAAAAGGCGTTAAATATAATTGCGTGGCACCCGTCGTAGCGACCCGTAACTCGAATTTAAGGGTCCTCATTTATTCATAGAAAACAGGGGCGCTTCACGCGTCGTATAATGCGATTTATTTGCGTAGACCCTATGCATGTTTGATGTATATTACGCAGGTGAAAAGAAGATAAACTTAACAAAGTTTCATATTAGCGTGGAGGAAATAGTCCGCGAATTTCGCGAAAAGTGAGGTTTTTTTTATAAAATAAAACATATTTTACTGGAAATATGTAATTAACTTAGGTTACCAATCCATTATTTCTAGCAGTTCACATCGAACTTGTCAGGATACAATTCTATATGTGATGCATAATGTGTACTTTTCTGATCGAAGAATTATCCTTAGTCTTTAACTACTAGTTGACAGTTGATAAAACTATAAAATCTATAGTCTATAGTTCGTGTATCAAGTGTGTGAGTGCCATTGAATACTTTAAATAGTAAACTATCTGCTAACTTACTATTTCTATGGTATATAAAGTCTGCCCGCACTTGGCCAGCGTTGTAGATTATATGGCTTAATTCCTCTCAATCGTAGGTACTCTCGATTGTAGATGAGGCCCGTGCCCTGCAGTTGGCTGTATAAGGGCTGATACAGAAATTATCTTCGCCAAGATTGATGGCGCATCGTCGCGTAAACATGATTCATATTGCACCCAATTTCTCTGTAGTTTGTCACACAATTCCACAAAATCCCTGTAGTACGAAGTAACAAAAGCTATATATAATTCAGCATACAAACATACCCCTTACTCGGTGTAAATTCCTTGCGGTTTCAAGGATACTCTTTGTTGACCGCAGATTTATCGCTTTGGGTCAATGTCTGGTTGCCACTGTTTATTCTGATCAATTCTGATACACAGTTACATATTGCAAGGAGTCGGATATCTTAGCACAGTACTCGATTTTACTTAAAAAAAAATACAAGGAATTTATTTTTTATCTGATAAGTTTGAAGACGTAGTGACGGATTTGTTTTCTAGGAAAAAAAGGTTGTCTGCGGCGTAAATTGAATTGTTTTCAATACCTACCAAAAAAAATTGTTTTCCATCCATCCATCCATCAGTCAAAGGAAGTCCACTGCTGAACATAGGCCTCCCCCAATGATTTCCACAGAGACCTATTGGAGGCAGCCTGCATCCAGCGACGTCCCGCGACCTTTACCAGTTCGTCAGACCATCTTGTGGGTGGACGTCCCACGCTGCGCTTTCCGCTACGTGGCCTCCATTCGAGCACTTTCCGACCCCATCGGTCATCAGATCTCCGCGCTATGTGCCCTGCCCATTGCCACTTCAACTTGCTAATCCGGTGGGCTATGTCGGTTATTTTAGTTCGCCTACGGATCTCCTTATTTCTGATTCGATCTCGTAGGGAAACCCCGAGCATAGCCCTCTCCATAGCTCGTTGAGTGACTTTGAGCTTTCTAATAAGGCACATAGTGAGAGGCCACGTCTCGGTGCCGTAAGTCATCACCGGCAACACACAACTATCGAAGACTATCGATTTAAGGCACTGATGTATTTTGAAAAAAAAAAATAGTTTTGTTGATTCCTAAAATAATTTGTAGCGTAGCCTTAGGATATTAACTGTGAATTGTACCTAATAGGCATGTCAGAATTTATGTCATGGGTTAAGACGAAACTGTCGATAATAGTTCCCATATTCTCTGAATCTAGATGTTAATTCCTTAATCACCGCTTATCGCTCGCATTGACACCACATTCCAAAATTCCTCACAATAGAGCGTATTTTCTCGATTTTTTAATTTTCCGACGACATTATTTCGTTTTCCTTTTTCTTTATAAACTTTTTTGTAAAGAATCCCCTCGGAATCCGGAGCGAGTGTTTTGAATTCCCGTCCGCGCTCTAAAAACAGGGGTTGCTGTTAATAATTCAATAGGGTCAACAATGTTGCTATCTATAGCGGAGCCGAATAAAGTAATTTTGAACGTCTACGCAGGTACCTGTCTTTTTAATTTTGGTGAAAATCTTTGGTACCTGCTCGATTTAATAGAAGAGTAATATTTAATAGTAAAATATATCCTGTTAACTTAAAGCGCAAGTTGGTCTGATATCACCCTAGATATTGAAGCTAAAAAAACTAATTTCCAAAGAAAATTTTCGGCAGATTTTACATCTTGGTGTTTTAGTCAGAAAAATGTTATACATCGGCTTTAAAAATTAAAACACATTTCATTACTAGAGGCTTACTTTCTGTATAAATTATAGCAGCAATTGCATACAGCACTCTAATTTTCCATAACACAGTATTCCCCCTTTTCTCATACTCATCCAAGCTAAGACTACGCCGTTCACTTAAACGAACTAGTATAATACACTCGAATTGAACGTAAGCTAATGCACCTCTGGTCCTGAAGATTTATTTGCCTTATGAATATTAAAGTCCGTAGTATTGAGAGAGCTCTCAAATCTCTTACCACTTTGTTACTCCGGACTTGGAGTGACGACGGGGTAATAATGAACTCTCTCGGATAGTTGTTTCTGTAGAATAAATTAAAATAAATAACCGAGCGACTGAGAATTACTCTTTGAACGCGCCAAAAACTTTGGGGAGTTCGACGGTCATGGTGGGTGAAGTTTACTTCTTTGCTGCTGCATTTGTGCAGTTTGTTTGTTGCGCTAAGTAGATGATGAGATTTGGAGTTCATTTCGTATTCAAAGACGTAACTTTGTGCTTCTCTGAGACTTGATATGAAACAGTATCTGGATTTTTCAAATACTTTTGTCTACTAGAAAAGGAGTAGACGATAACTATAGCCGTAGTAGGCGAATATTGTATTCCACGCAGAAAACTATATTCAAATAAATAGTCCTGATTTTGGACCAAAAAACATATTTTATTTTGCAAGTATCAAAAAATATTCTATAAACAACAATGCACTGCTCCTTGGGTATTTAGAATTAGGTTTCTATTTCAATCTGATCCTCCTTCAATACACGATAATACACCTATAGACAAAATGTCTCTCAATTCCCAGTGATATATCAATAACAATGTAATAAGTCACGTGCGGCGGTTATTCTGGATCAGTGAGCGTCCGTTGTCACAGAAGCTATTCCTGCCACATCCTTTCGCGCAATGTCGCACGGTACTATCACCGCGCTGGCAGACAACCAAATCGCAATTAGGCTCTGTACACAGCGTTAATTTTTTTTTGCCAATTGCCAGACCGCCGTGTTTTGGCAGAGATAAGCGTGCCATAACTCACCACCACTCAGATGCGTTACGTTATGGGCGTAATGTATATCGGATTATGTGCTTAATTTTATCGATATTGGTTTTTAATTTGTTTGGTTATTTTTCTACTTTAAATTCAGTAAGTATACCACAGTTTTAATACTTCACTAGCAAATTTTCACATAGATAATTTTTTCTCCGTCATCATAATAATATTGTGAGTATTCAATACGGTAATGCTGCTTACTTGACAAAATAGCTGTTTGTTACTTTGTGTTGTATTTACAAGGATATAATATGACAAGACATATTGTCATATATTTTTGCACATATTATATTATAATATGTGCAAAAAGTATCATTTTCTAAACATTATTAAGAATTAATCGGATTATTAAATAAATGATTAAAACGCGAGTTTTCACAAATAAAAAAGCTATACAAATGTATATTCAATAGTTACTTAATCTTAGAAAAATCCAGCTGTGACTTTTTTAAAGGCACATCTACATTGTGGCACGTTATTATACAGCCTTATACTGTGGGTGGCCCTGGCGTGCCAGTGCACGTTGATTGATAACCTCAGTGTGTATTTGCCCTAATTGTCGCTATCTACCCTCGTGTCAGACTACTTGACACTGATAAAATGGCCGCTGCATTTTGTAAACAAATTTCAAAAATATCTTCATATCAAGGTTATTTTGAATTATATCTTGGATATTCCTGGATATTATGTATTTCAATGTGCACGTATATTGTATGTATATATTGTATGACGAGTGATGTCATGTTGTTCTTATTAGCAGTCACATAGGTAATAAGTAATATAGCGCTTGTAAAAAGTACCTTCTTTTTCTTTTTTAAGTAGATATGTTTATCATTCTAGTTGTGTATATGAAGCTTTGAAGCAATGGTTGGATGCAAACTGCTTTCATGAGGATGCGATGGAAATCCTTGGGTCTCTACTCTCTTCTTTCTGTATCTCTTATCTCTTGTTGGTGAATCTAAATTTGATTGTATTAACCATAAATTGCATTTTACCTGCTTCGTTAAAGTACAAAAAAAAAATCTTTATTCAAATAGTCTTTCACAAGATCTTTTGAGTCGTTGATTTCTGCTACCACCGCTTCGGAACGTGTTGTAGCTGTGAAGAAGAAGCAGCGCAAGAAATTCCCTCAGCAACACGAACTGTCTTCTTTATTTTTCCTTTTTTTTATATCGCCATTCAAAAAACAAGACAATTTAAGAGAGAGTATTATCACTCTAGACGGACTGGCCTATTTATATGTCAAGATTACTTAAATATTAATCCGAGGACTACAACAATATTTACTCTACATCGAATATAAATATTACTAAACGTATACGTAATATTGTTTGTGTTTACTAAGGCGTCGATAACGAAGTAAACGATTTATTTGGGAATGCAGCGTATTATAGTAAATATCATGGGACGTCCCCTGGAAAGATAAACAAGTTTCTTTAAATTCGATTTGTGTAAATATTTTCTGAATGTCACTCATGAGCGAGATCGCTGGTTTTACCCCAAAACATATTTTTGTGACCTGATTAAAGTGTTTACGTGTTTTTTCAGTTTTTAAAAGCTGTTTACTAGTAAAAAAATATGTGATATTATGCTGCCTCATCTACTTTCACAAGAATTTCAAAAGTTAAGTCAGAGAGTATCTACCGGACATATCGATAGTAAACATCTTGTGACTCAGGATGGTGAGCGCAATGGAATGCCAGACATTGCTTCCGAGAGGTCCTATCGCTTATCCTCAGACGAATGGCAAGCTCGTTACGTCATTCATAGCAATACTGAATTCTATTGAAGCTTAAACAGAATTTTTAAATACATTTTTTGATTTTTTTTTCCAATGGATTTCTTACGTTCCCCAACAAAGACTATAACTAAAAATTACGACTCAAAATGCTCCCAAATAAGCATTACGTGAGGTAGTGAAGAAGAAATGAATGGCCATAACACTTAGTGTCGCGCGCGGCTCCGCCTCGGCAACAGCTGCCGGGTTACTCCGCATAAATCTATGAGACCCTCGTTTGGGTTGTGGTTTAAGTGAGGGGCGTTGGGCGGGTTTGGGTGTTTGTCTTTCATTAGAATTTAAAAGTTAATAATATCCATTGATGGAAATATTTATCTTTAAGAGGATGGAAATGATTTGATGGAAATGTGCAGCAACCAGCTCACACGAGCATACAATTTATTTTAAATTATCGACTTCAACTTGTATATCTTAGTTTGGAACAGGCCATCACAATTGTGGCTATATGGACTGAACTACACTTAAAATTAGAGAATAATAGTCATGGTGCCAAGGTTAAACGAAATTGGATGAGAAGGAAAAATTGTAATCTTTGAAAATTTTCAGCATAAAATACGCCTGTTTCATCATGGCTTTCATAATCTTAGACATTTTCAGCTAAAGGCAACGCTTTTTATAAAACGCTTTTGAAACACGAGGTTCCGAACCAAAATAATCTATTGTAAATTCGTAATAAATAGCTTTTGCTTAATTCATAAAAAACTGTATTTTTTTTAATTGCACTGAATAGCGAGACGAGCATACCGTTCACCTGATGGTAAGCGATACGACCGTCCATGAACAGTAGCAAAACCATCCAACACCTTGAATTAAAATTGCTCGGCATTTCACTGCGCTTGCCATCCAGAGACATACGATGTTATGTCCAGTAGTTACTCTGGTTACAATGTCCTTCAAACCGAAACACAACAGTGTCATACATTTGTATGTTTTAAAAAGTGGAAGGATTTCTACAATCTGTTCCTTTGCCCCGCTTCCATCGTGCACCAAACAAATGTTACCGACGTGGAGAGTAATTGAAAAAGCCTGAAACAATTGGACAGAAAAAATAAAAGAAACGACAATTCTATGCTAATTCAATGGTGGCTCCTTCCCGACCCCCTGCTGGCTTCATGGTGTATTTGTTCTTGGAATGGGTAAAGACAGAATAAATACAACATACAAAACTTACTTTCTCCAAGAATATTTGTTTCATTCAACTGTCCTATCTGTATCAGCCAATATACGTCCCAGTGCAGTGCAAGGGCCTCCTCTACAATCGAGAGTACGATTGAGAGTGGTTAGGCCATATAGTCCACTACGCTGGCCTAGTGCGGGTTGGCGGACTTACATACCATAGAAATTCTTAAAATAGCTATGGAATGCAGGTTTCCTCACGATTTTTTCTTTCACCCTTTTTTCCTCAAATTATCCTATGCTGTACTATTGTTATTATAATGGTTTCATAGCTTTAGGCAAATTTTAAACTTTGAAATAAAACTAATTTGAAATAACGTCGGAAAATTAAAAAACTTAAACATTAAACCTAATCAGCGATAAAAGCAGTAAAAATTGTTTTATTTCATATTATTATTATTTCGCAAAGAATGTGGACTACGTTGAGAAAAACAATCAAGTAGAAAACCAGAAAACGGATGTTAAACGCAGCGTTATAGTTTTTACTATAAGCCAAACAATCGAGTATATTAATTTTTATTTATAAAATTATTTGAATTTACGAACCACTTTTCAGCTGCACTGCATTGCTCTGTTATGACTTTGCCGAAAAGAAAATCGCAATACATAAAGGTTTCATTTATACGGTAAGAGGCGTAGTACTTAGGTAAATCGCTTCTGACTTGGTAAGGCGCTTATACGGGTCTAGGATTTGGTGTTGGGAACAGCTTAAACTAAATGCCATTTAGGCTAATGAAGAAAAGCATAAATATGGAATGGTTGGCCGACTTCTGCTGTTGGAAAGCCTATTTATTTACGTCTACGTCATTCCGTTGAGCTGTGTAATAAAATACCCACTTTTATCTACGCCAAATTTTATTGCGTACTCTAGAAGAACATTAAATGAATCGTTTGGATTAAAAAAGTAAAGCCTAAGATTTTCTGAGGTGTTTCAGTCATGTGAGTGCTAAAATTTTGAGACTATTTTTTAGTTTAAAAAATCTTTGCATCATCTCTTTCTGAGGGTTTTGGTGATTTTTCGTTTGGCATGAATTTCACAAAGGAAATCTTATTACTTGTACAAATATTTTTTATAGTTTTTGTATTTATACATGACGAATCATTTAAATAACGTTTCGAAAACCACCAGTATATATCATGCTTTGTTCATCATTTGCCAAAATCATACATGTAACATCACTCATGCCTATTTCAGTGAAGGGGTAGTCAGAGGTGCAACAAGGACACTCACAATTCGCCTTATGTGTTCCATCGTACAATGGGATAGAGGGTGAGACTAGCACTATATGTGCCACAAATCCCTGACTCCAGGCTGTCAGTGAATGGAAAAACCGAATATTAGATTGCGCTATCTGATTCGAACCCGAGACCTCTGCGTTGCAATCGCACCACAGTACAACTGCGCCACTGGATATCTTATATCATAATTAGACATTCCATTTTTAAATATTGTTAGTATTACTACACACATTGTTTCCAGTATATCCGCATGTTGGCAGCCGATGTTATGCGTCGTCAGGCTGAGCCATCACAAGCCTCTCCTGACAAGATAGAACACTATTTTCACGCGCTATTACTTTGAACAAAACAGGATACGGAATATAGACTCAAAACATACGAGTGTAGTCGAGCATGGAGACTTTTTTGTATTCTATCAATATGATACAGCTATGTTTTTATGATGAAGTTTGTCATTTCTTTCTTAACTATTTGTTGGGCCAAAGTTTCCCAGAACTCCCTTGCTTATGTCTGAAGTGGTCAAGTTCGTCACACCATATTCGTTGGTTTAGCAAAAAAAGGATTTATGCATCAAAGATAATAGCGCGTGGCCAATTATCTTAGCTTCCTCTCTCCTACAAAACATACAAGTTAAGTCGAGCATGGATATTTTTTGTATTCTATCTATATTTGCGACACAGCTGTGTATTTAATATGAAGTATGTCATTTCTTTCTTAACCTATTTGTTGGGCAATTTTTGTTGACAAAATTTGTTGGTCTCCCAGAACTCCATTGCTTATATGTTACGTGTTTAAGCTCATCACGCCATATTTTCGTTGATTTGGCAAAAAAGGATTTACCCATCAAAGGTAATAAAGAGTGGCCAATTTTCTTAGCTTCCTCTCCCCTTTCTCCATTTACATCCATTTTAAAAAGAACATTTTCACGAAGCACCTGAGGCTCTGGTGTCATGGGTATTTATAGGGGTATTATGGCAATCGCTTATCATCTCGCAAGACGCGTCCTATTTTACCAGGGTTTTGATAAAAATTTTAGCATTTTAACAGTCCTCTAAAATATTGTAATCGTGAAAAGTTATTTACTAAACATTTATGAACAACATAAAGTAACAAACAAGATATAAAATTGAAATAGCTAGCCAAAAACTGTACCGTAAAAAAACCATTAAATCTATCACAATTTGCAATTCGCATTCTATATTTAAAAGTGCACGCATTAATCCGCCAGCAAAATTCTAATACCGAGGCGCTTAATATCGATTTAATACGTCCATAACTAAAAGCACTTTCGGCTATCAAGTCCGAGATAAGATTAATTAATCCGTGACGTGTATAGCCGCTGCATGTTAAAAGCCGTGCATTAATCATGCAGGATACCCGCACCTGCCTCGACGTGTGAAAATACGTGGCGTTTTATCCAACGGGGTTCCTTTAGACAGTATGGAAACCTTTTTGTTTGTAGTGCTTTCTGGATCAATCGATTGGCGAGATGGATGCTTTGGTAGTGCATACAATTAATTTGGGGAGTAGATGTATACTGACTGATGTAGTTTGACACTTACGTGAGGTACTATGGAGGATTTAGCTACTTTAAGTATTGTTTTCGTTATCCAAAATTATATGAGTAAAACGAATTTACAGTATACGACGTCCTTGTGTGAGAAAGTGTAAAGAAAAACTATTAACTCCATTTGGTTTTTGGTTTCAAAAAGTAGTCGGAGAAGGCGCTAATATTAGATTATACATCTAAAATACATTGTCCCAAACTTCCTTTATAATATTTTGGTTAACAAAAGGCCTAATGCGGGTTGGTGAATAGGAAGTAAAAATAAAACCGAGCCTAAACCACAATTATAATTAAATAATGATTAAGTAAGCAACAATGACAGAACCCGCATGTCCCCGCGCTCCTCTCGCGGTTTATCTTCCTTTGTGCCTCGTATAAAGATGTTTGCGCCGCGCGGCCCTTTATCCCCTGTTTACTCCCGCTGTTTACATCACCGTAGCTTTGAATTTTATTGTCATACGAATACGAAAGAAAAATGACGAATATTTCCGATTTGATCGAACATTTTTTATTGCCAGATGAGAGTAGCGTTTTGATTGTGCGAGAAATATTTCGTGCCTATTTTATTGTTATGTTTTTTTTTGAAACATAATAAGTTTTTTTCATTGAGTAGTGCCTAATGTATGTGTGCTTCATGAGCAAATTCAGTGTTTTAAAGTAAAGAGAACCTCGACTAGGGAGAAATCTTTATTCATTAGACGACAGTATTAACCGGACCAAACTGGTCAATTGTTTTTCTACTGCGCTTAGAAAGACCTAAAGATATTTTAAATTGATTAATGTTGGCATATGGAATACGATAATAAAATACTGGTCTGATAAATACCGGTTATGACACCAATGTCTCTTTCCACTATGAATAATCATCAAAGATCTGTCACGTATGTTTTTACCCATACCGGCATATTTCTCTCTCTCTTTCTACAGACACAGGAAGTCTACTGCTGACCATAGGCCTCTCCAAATGATCTCCACATCGGAAATTGTTGGGAGTGGCCTGCATTCAGCGATTTGCAACTTTAAACAAGTACGGACATAATTGCATCGAATTGCAATATCTTGACGGCCCCTCCCTATAAAATCTACATCCTCAGCATTTACAAATTAATTAAAACATCGACTGACTAAACTCCTAGTCAGCCGATAATGATCCCGAAACTAGTCTGCAGCGGAACCCGAGCTCCTGATTAATTTAACGCCGTGAGAAATCTTACAAATGTTCCGCGACGAATAAGCCGCGGCGCCGGATGAAGCTAGATTGCGAGTTTGACTGGCGTGGAATTGTTTATAAACGGGAATTATAGTTGCTTTACCGGGAATTGTTATGCAAATTTAGAACCGGGAGCGTGGAAATAGCTGATGGGAGTGAGGTTCGATTGCTGGGAGAAGATGAGTGTGTGAACGGAAAAGTAGTTAAAACGACTGATTTTTTAAATCATGTAAAAATAGTGAGCAATGTATAAGTAGATGATTATTTTTATAATCAAGAGCGGCACAGCACACTAATATACGGATATACATTTTTTTGAAAATATTCTATAAATAACCCTTATGTTCCCCAGAGGTAATGTAGGATTCTAATAATGGATGAATTTTCGAAACGGCCCATTAGATTTCAAGCCTATTCAATGAAAACAGTCAAATCTACTCTTTATATTAGTTTAGGCATGCACGTTTATGCAAACTTCATTAACATAGTGCAAAGACGCTTCACAGACCTATTTAAACCTAAATCTAAAATCCGACTAGCAAATATTGTTCCATAATAACCGCCATCAGTCAGCTCAACTCCAAACAACGGCTAAACAAACATCGTGAATATTCACAAATCCATACATAACTTATATCAGTATTGAGCTGAACCAACGTATAAGTTTTCTGTTTGCAATACCATGTTTGTCTTTGTAACGAATGTTCCATTCTGAATTATGCCCGCATGGTAATGTTCTCTCTTATGTTTCTGTCATCTACTGTTTTAGTTGTTTGTTGTGGATTTATTAAACTATTTTGATTAAATTATTTTAAGTTTTGTTTGTTATGTTAAGAAGATCGGTTAATCGGACGGAATTTAACTACAAACTACAAAGCAATGCATTTAAATTAATTTCAATTATGGAAGAAAAATATTAAAGTTTCAAAAAAATATAAAGAAGTTTTAGTACTTTTAGGAGACTGTCCCGCCCTCACACCCACCACTGTAACTCCTGTGAGCCAGGATCAACAGTGGCACGCAAAGTAATGACACCGAGCATTGAAGCTCGGCGAGTCTCCGGGAATGTCTAACACTAACTTGTCTTTAACCCGCAACGAAATTAATCAGAAAGTTAAATTAATAGGAGGAGTTGGAAATAAATTATTGTCCACTTCCCTCCGTGCAAAGCGGGTGACAAAACATTGAACTGAAGAGGTAAATAACCTCGAAAAAAGACTTTCACAGCCGGAGAAGCCAGCTGTGAAGCACCACGGATCAAATTATTATTACATTTAAATGGGACCTATTATGTGAACTGTTATGCTTGATTCCAGTAATAGGTATGGCAAAAACGCCGGAAAGCACGGAAGTTCTTTCTAGTCTCTACAAGGTCCATGTAGTATACAACTCCAGATGATATTTGCATACTATCTAGCATGGTTTTACGCTCATTATGCCAAAGACTACACTCCCAAAGTATATGATGCGCGGACTGCTCATACTCGCAATTAGGTGTTGAACATGGACACGCAGGCGACGCAACAAGCTTAAAAGAGTATAGTTTAGACTTAAAGTTACCATGGCCCGTGAGAAATTGTGATACGCAATAATCGACATCTAGCCATGTCTTTGTTAAACGATCACGTACGCAAGGAAAAAATTGGTATAGATGCCGGCCCTTCAAAGATACCTCCCATCTATTTTGCCATTCATCTAATAGTTCGCTATATACCACTGAAACCGGTTTAAATAATCTGTCAACTTTTAAAAGTTCACGTGCGGTGAAAAAACTTTTATCCATATTCTCTCTATTAGAGTAATACATCGCGGCGCGACGTTTTAGTACTTGAAGAAAACTAGAATGCGGTGCTATTTTGCCACTTTGCTCGCCATTCTGAGACATAAGATGTTAGGTCTCAATATATCAATTCGTTCCTCTGGCTACAATGACCTTTAAACCGGGACACATCAGTGTAAATACACTGCTGTTTAAAAACACTGTGTTAATAACATTAGGAGTCCTGAATGAAGAATACCTCCTACTCACCATCCTGGCAGGTTCCACTGGTTTTAGGTCTCTCATATGGGAGAGGCCATCTGGGTGGGTACCATCGCAATGTATATTTCTCCCGCCAAACAGCAGTATAAATGCACTGTTGTGTTTCGGTTTGAAGGATATTGTAGCCAAAGTAACTACTGGACATATTAAGACTTAACATTTTATGTCTTAGGATGGCGAGTGCAGTGGAGTGCCAAGCAAGGATTATTGGGTTTGCTACTTTTCATGAGCGGTCGTATCGATTACCATCAGGCGAACGACATGCTCATGTCGCCATTCAAAGGAATTAAAAAAAAAGTTTGTGCCACGCGGCTTAGCCGGGTGCAATACCAAGTCTGTGGCATTTACCGCAAAGCATTCGAATGCACAAGAAACTGATATCCAAAGTATCAGGTACAAAGGCAATATGTCAGTTGGAATGAAATGCAAGCACTATTCGGAATATCCTAACAAAATACAAACATTTGCCGCCGGTGTTTGCTACCCTCGTATAAAACAGCCATCGTCAGACGAATGCATTCCTTTTGATGCACGCAATATTTACCTGCTTTGCGAGGCTTGGCGTGTCTTTAAAGTCTTAGCTTGAAGACGCTCGTCTCTAAAACCTTAAATATTGAAACGAGATGGAATGGATGAAATATTGGAACGGTTTTGATAAGATCGATGAGTTTTGCATTTGATGAAATGAAAGAACTCATTTTAGTAAAGATGTCTTACGATGGATATGGGCCTTGAGTTATGAAGTCGGCGAATATTGGCTACTGACATGAAATAAATTTATGTTGTGTCACCTATCATTTCATTAGCGCACTATTTTTGGTCGTTGTATGAATTTTATGACATGTATAAAGCTCATTCCGTATAAGCCAACTAAAACTATTACTGAACACCTTCGAGAATCATCAAATTATGCAATATGGTCTATATGGTATACATCTTAGATTTTGAAATGCCTTCCAAAGATCAAATTCGATCATCACAAAGGCACCAACAAAGGAGCCGCCCTCAATACCCTCAATTTAACGTAACCAACAAAGCCAGCAAATTGTGTTATAAAGCTCAACATAAAATCTATCTTTATTATGCAGATAAGCAATGCTTCTTCTTTACAAATCAGATTTCTTCCACAATCAGGCTCGCCCGCGGCAAATTGCGTTTACAACTATATTTTTCCACTAACTTAGTTTTTTAAAGCAGTGTTGCAGCTTACATCTTCAGCGTAAGTAAAAGTTGTATTTGTTAGACTTAGTGCTGACTGTTATTACGAACTTATTGGTGTATTGTATCATCATAAACCTTCCTTCTCTTTTTGTCTTTCCCTGTCTCATTGTTAAGTACTTATACAGGCAGTAGTCTCTATTACGTGACCTGACTGTTAATAGTATGAGAAAAGATAAAAATCTCTATTTTCACATCATTGAGCACGATCCTAAGCTTCCCTTATTTATCTTCAGCCATCCATACTGATAGGATAATGTTTGTTTAGAAACAGTATCTCAAACTATAAGTCGGCCTATATATTTTATTCTTACATAAAAACTGCCTTTTGTATATATGTATTTAATCGGCTCTATTTAAACTCTAAACCAGGGTTGCAATTTTGCTGACGAATTCGTTTTTGTTCTTTTTTGACCCATTTTTTTTATTATACACTCCATAAACGAACTAATGACTTGTCTGATAAAAATTACCCAATTTCAAGGTAATTCCAGAATTGAATCAAGTTCCAAATTCAGAAAACAGATTTGTCGCAATCTGGTGAGGGCAGAGGGTGGAATAGTAGAGAAAAAAATATAGCGAGACCATTGCCCTCCAAATATATGTGATTGAATTGTCTCTTCACACTATATAACATTGAAACTTAAATGTGAATATTGTTGATTCAAAGGCGTCCAGATTTATTCTTATTTTTGTAGGCATAAAAAACAAACCGATACGATGCACAAAGCAATGACTTTACTTTGTAAAGCATCGCACGACCACAATGATATTAAAAAAAACAGTTCAATTGGCAATTGATAGTTGCTATTAAAATCTGCAATGTTGGATATTCATTCGGTTTGTTATTGGCTGGTGAAGTTAGTGGAAAATATCTAACGACTTACTTTAAATATTTGATGGTCGTGCGTGCCCCTTCAAACTTTATTTTATTGTTAACATTTTAGACTAACTATAAATCAAAGCAATTACTCTCCAGTCGCTATATAAGACAATGCTATACAGATACAAATCACACATCTACTAAATCGAACATAGACACTCAAAGTTAATATTCTCAAAACACCCAAATCTCAAGCAAAATATGCTCAGTAACAGAATCACCTCCGCACATACCGCGTCACAAGTGGAACCAGTGATTTACGTCGCCTCCCACCCATAAAACGTGGGCAATACTTCCCCAGATATAAAACGGGTTCTGCTCATAAAATAGATAAAACACATCTGTATCGAATTGAGATCTACTTTCAATGTACTTACTCGCACGGCTTTAGCTGGTTCCATTTTTGAAGTTATGAAAGAAGAGCAACATTTTGTTTGAATTTGGAATACATATTGTAGAATATAAAAAAATAAGGTATTCAATTCTCCACCTCCTTTGAGTCGGCAACCATAATTTTATTTTTATTTTATTTATTTAGGGCAGCCAGTGGTTGTTACAACATATCTTATACTAATAAAATATACATGAAATAACTTAATAGTAACACCCTTTGAAGGCGGTCACAACTGGCATCATTTGTTATAAAACATTAAACATAATACATATTATTATATACTCGTATTTAAGTTTGTAAAATTAAATTGTTGTTTAAATGTTATTATAGTAATTGTCCTCAAATATTCATAAATAAAACAAAATATTACCATAATACACATATTTACCTCAGATATTATTAATTGTATTTCATGGATTTTTAATTATTCACGTGGTAAAACGCCGCTGGACACCCGAAGTGAAGTCGACACGCGATCATGTGAATATCTGGATATCACCATTTACGAATACCGCCCGGGGCCGCATGAATATAAAATACATTTTTATGAAAAACGACGGTCGATTTTGAATAACTATTGTTCGTTATTTTTAATCCTTTGATGTGAAATGCTAGTGTTCATTTGACTGTACACTTTTTTTTGCGATGAACCCAAATCTGCGTTCATTTTGTAAAAGTGACAATTCTGTGTCGCGAAATTCATTGTAATAGACAATGTCCTGAAATATTCATTTTTAGTTTTCCCTGGAGGTAATAAAATGCAATTTTAATAATCCAATGGGTTGGTATACAAGGAATCATCAAGTATTCAGGGTGCCCAATGATTTCTACAACGGCTTGTTGGAAAAGAACTGTTTCCATCGATTTCCTGTAATATATCGGATTTTTCCGTATCGTTTATCTTTTGTATACCTCTTAATCTATAGAAAAGAACATCGATCGATAAAAATACACATAATACTATAAACAAAAGACATGCAAAGTGCATCAGGACAAACAAAGACAATTTAATGGCTCCATTATTTTTTTATACCCTTCTGGTGAATGCGCTCTTATTGTGAGCCTTTGATGGCTCCACGTCATCGTGTGGCTAGCTAGCGTCTTTACTGCGTCCGTCTGAATAGTATTTGACATCGAGTAATCCAAGGGTGGTGGGATCATTTTTTAACATCGCTGTCATCAACCCTGATTCTAGAAGAGCGAGGTCTTAGCCTGCAGGATTTCTCAGGCCTTTCAAAGTCTCCTTTTAAGTATTAAACTTTGTGAAAATCTGTGACTTTTACTTCTATTATATCTTTACGGGACAACACAGAATTCAGCTGCATACCCTCAACTTGAGAAATCGTAGTTGTAGGCTCTTCTGTTGTTTCACTAAAAACCAATAACTTTTCCGCTTCACCACCCGGTACGTCTACCACCTGGGACCAGTCAATCTATACTGTAGTCATGGTCTAACAACACAAATAAATAGTTTTTTTTTTTTTTTTTTGTATTATTTACAATCTTGCAATCAGTCATATAGACTATAAACAGATGTGGTGACGGGTTCTTGTTGTGTAAGGCACTACTCCCAGCAGAGTCAGCCTTTTCCTTAAATAAATCAGGCCGTGTGGCTGTCTAGCATGTCTCGGCGCTTCTTAAGCCTTCTTATAGTTTCGGGAACAGTAAGTTGACCCGCTAACTGATTTGGATGGCGTCCTAGCCTTCGTAAGTAATTGACTACATGAGAGTCGATTTCATTTTTTACCATTGGTACATTTAGTGTTTCGTGGATCTCTGTTATTGTAGTAAACCACAGTGCGTTAGAGATGTGTTTCAGGATATAGTTCAGCACTCTCTGTATCATCATAATATTTGAGGCGCTAGCGGAGCCCCATAATTGGATGCCGTAAGTCCATATTGGTTTTAGAACAGTCTTGTACACTAGCAACTTGTTGTCAACCGATAGTTTTGAGTTCCGTCCCAGCAACCAGTAGAGGCCTTTATACTTTAGGTTGATTTCTTCCCGTTTTGTTCGAACGTGTTTATTCCAGGTGAGTCTTCTATCTAAGTGCATTCCCAAATACTTTACTGTGTCTAGGTGTGGCAGTTGGATTCCATTAAGAGTGACTGGGGAGCAATCCTGTTTTCGAAGTGTGAAGGTAACATGTGCTGATTTGGTGACACTGGCAGCGATTCTCCATTTACCTAGCCATGTTTCTATTTCGTCTAGGTTTTTTTGGAGAGTGCTTGAAGCTTGTATCGGACATTTATTCGAGGCAAGTAAGGCCGTATCATCAGCGAAAGTAGCAATTGTAACCCCTTGGGTTTGCGGCAGATCATACGTATACAATGTATACAACACTGGTCTTAGTACGGAGCCCTGTGGCACTCCTGCGGTTATGTCGTGAAAATCAGATGTGCAATCGTTTTCTCGAATTTGGAATATTCTGTTAGATATATATGACTTAAGAACCTCATAGAAAGTGTGTGGTAGCAGTAGTTTTATCTTATACATCAAGCCTTTGTGCCAAACTCTATCAAATGCCTGCTGTATATCTAGAAAGGCTGACGAGCAATATTCTTTTTTTTCGAAGGATGTTCTAATTACTCTGCAGACTCTGTGCACTTGTTCTACTGTGGCATGTTCTTTTCGAAAACCAAATTGGTGATTCGGGATGATAGTCCTATCTTTGATTTCTTTTAACATTCTATCTAATAAGCATCTCTCAAGTAGTTTTGACATTATCGGCAGGAGACTGATTGGCCTATAAGATGTGACCTCGTGCATAGGCTTTCCTGATTTGTGTATCATTATCACTTGTGATACTTTCCACAGATCTGGGAAGTAACCAACTCTCAGTACGGCATTGAATAGCATCGTGAGGTATACTATTACTTTACGAGGTGACTCTTCAAGAACTTTTTTGTCGATCATGTCATAACCAGGAGCTTTGTTGTTCTTCATAGATTTCATGTTCCTGTGTATTTCCCCAGGTGTCACCAGTTTCAATGGTGAGTCCAGCTGGAAATCCTGGTTGAGAATTTCGTCAATATCGGATTCGGTTGCATTAGGTTTGGGATCGTTGGGTTTAAAGATTTGGCTGAGATGATTTGCAAAGGCATCGGCTTTGGCTTGGGCTGTTCTTATCCATTGTCCATCCTGAGCACGTAGTGGCGGCTTTTGATACAAGGGTCGGTCATGATTTTTACATGCTTTCCACAGCGAGTAGTTGGTTGCCTTTGTAGCCGATAGGCTCTCCATGATGGTATCTAAAGCAGCGTCATTCGCTTCGGCTATAATGGCCTTGAGGTCTTGAATAGCTTTATTTAATGCTCTTTTGTCACTTGGGTGCCTACTAATATGCCAAACCCGCCGTAACCGTCGTTTTTCCAGTATTTTCTGCCTTACTGAGTCCGAATATGTTTTGCTTTGAGGGGGTCGATTTGCAATATCGGGTGTGGCCATCCAGCAGCTTTCTTGGATAGCTGATGTTAGTGTTCTTGTAGCGTCGTCAATATCAGACTTGGTTTTCAGGGCTATCTTTAGGTCTAATCTGTCATCAACCAGCTCACGGAAGGAGTCCCAGTCTGTGCGTTTGTTGTACAATTTCAGGTTGCCATCCTTACCGAGTACAGTTGTGCCAATGGACAGTATCACAGGAACATGGTTAGTGTCAGAGTCCAAGCATGTGCGTATTTGATAGAAAAGTCTAGACAGTCCCTTAATGATGAAGAAGTCTATAACGTCCGGAAGTCGCTTAGGGTCAGTGGGCCAATTAGTCGGGTCCGTTGTGGAGATAGTTGTCAATTTGTTTTTGTCTATACTTTTCTTCAATTCTCTTCCTCTTGTGGTATTTATCCTTGATGCCCAATGAACATGTTTCGCATTCCAATCACCTCCTGCTATAAAGCGAGTTCCAAGGCTGTTAAAAAGCTCATCATATTGGTCCTCCTTTGTATTATGCTTAGGAGGGCAATATATGGCGGATACATTAAAATCTCCGTTTCGATCTTCGACTGCCACAGTAGCAGCCTGTATATGTGGTTTTTGAAACTTTGGCTGTTCGTAGTGCTTAATACTAGATTTTATTATAATCGCTGCTCCCGCATGTGCAGTACCATCTGGATGATTTGTAGGGTAGACATTGTAGTTATGTATTCTGATAATATTATTTTGAGTGAGATGGGTTTCAGACACTAATAATATGTCTATGTTGTTTGTGTTTAGCAGCAGCTCTACATCACATTGTTTCGGGGATAGTCCGTCTAGGTTCCACGTAGCAATATTGAGTGAGGCCATTACGGAATTTTAGCTACTAGCTTTGTTATGAGACTGATTAGGGTACTCATTTGTTGTAGTATTTGGTCAAATTTTTCTGCTTGTCTGAGTAGCATATTTTCTATTGTTGTGTCTCGTCTCTGGGATTCATCATTTAGTATATACCTTGTTTTTAATATCCCGGAGTATTCGTCGTGCTTCTTGATTTTTGGGCCAGCTCTTGCTTTATCACTTGGTATATGTTGCTGCTGTGTATCTACCATTGGTTTAGGGGATTTTGGTATTTGCTCATTATTACTATTAGCAGTTTGTTTAGCATCTTCCCTAGTCCTTATATTTGACCGTCTGTTCGATTTCCTCGATAATATTTCTTTGTACACTTCACAACCCTTAAAGTTAGCTGGATGTGCACCAAGGCACAAAGCGCATTTTGCTGGAGTACTGCGATCAGTTTTAGGGCAATCTACAGTTCTATGTGATTGGGCACATTTCACACAGCGATAGGGCCTCATGCAGTAATTTTTGGAGTGACCATATTGTTGGCATCTTTGACATTGAACGATGGTGCTGCGTTTACGAGGATCTTCTATAGTGACAGACTGGTGATGGATGTATTTGATATTCTTTACTGCTTTGTTATTGGGACTCTGTTGCATAGTTGCAAAGAAGGTTGATGTTGGTTTCTTTTCAGGCCCGAATTTCGCATTGATTATTTCTCCAATTACAGAATTTCCTGTTTCCTCCAAAGCTTTTTTTATCTCGCTTATTGGAGTAGTATGATGTAGATTTTTGATGACTACCCGATATGGTCTTTTATCTTTTCTGTTAAATGTGTGTCCAATCAATCCTTTTTCTCTAATTATTTCTACAACGGTTTTATAGACCTCTACATTAACACAATTAATCCGTAGTTGATTTCGATTTATAATTTTGTATGGAAACTCTGTTTTATCAGCTACACGTTCCAGTAGTTCCGTAAGTTTTGTTAAATCTTCAATGCCATATAACAAAATGGGTGGTGGTTTAGAAATCCTCTTTATAGATTCTCCGGTGTCTTCGCCTTGATCAACAGAGAGACCAGTGAACTGGTTGGAGATCGTTATTCTCTCTGGTGAGGGCGATGATGCTTTTTTCCTCTTAACACTTCTTAGTGTTGGTGCTCTCTGCCACTCAGGGGGGTGGACTTTCTCACTATCGATTTGCGCATCAGAGTTTTGTGAAGTAGTCCTCGTAAATATCTTACTTTGTTTGTTTGTATCTCCTGCAGGACTTAGTGAAGGGCTACTAGGTTTAGCCAGGAATAGACCAGGGTGAAAGGCTTGTTGGACAAGCTTTTTCTTGCTTTCGTTAAGACCAGTAGTATTCACTGGTAAGGGGGCCTGGGTATGGGTACCCAGGCCCCCTTACCAGTGAATTAACAGGGTGGGCCCTCTTACAGTCTTCGGTAACCAATTTCTCACTTGCAGGCCCGGGCACCTGCAAGCGCCGGGTGCTAGCCGGATCGCAAGGCAAAACGCTCTCAGTATTTTCGCTCATAATTCATAAATAAATGTTGGGAGGATAGTGTAGCGCTTTCCCAAGGCACTGCACATCATAATTTCGGAATGACTTCCTAGCCTTTGATGATCCAACATCTCCCTACAAGGCAGTAGGTTATTTTATATCAGAGTTTGTTTCTCCTAGACCACTGCCATTACCAGGCTCACGAGGCTGGTCTCCCCGGGTCCGAGCTTTGATTTGAGTGGCGGCTCATACTCACCACTGTCATCCTCTATCATTGGGTTAGTGCTATTTTATAGGAAAATCTCCGCCATGAGAATTCCCAGCACCCCTCTAGAAGGACCGCCCAATGCGCTCTTATTGTGAGCCTTTGATGGCTCCACGTCATCGTGTGGCTAGCTAGCGTCTTTACTGCGTCCGTCTGAATAGTATTTGACATCGAGTAATCCAAGGGTGGTGGGATCATTTTTTAACATCGCTGTCATCAACCCTGTTTCTAGAAGAGCGAGGTCTTAGCCTGCAGGATTTCTCAGGCCTTTCAAAGTCTCCTTTTAAGTATTAAACTTTGTGAAAATCTGTGACTTTTACTTCTATTATATCTTTACGGGACAACACAGAATTCAGCTGCATACCCTCAACTTGAGAAATCGTAGTTGTAGGCTCTTCTGTTGTTTCACTAAAAACCAATAACTTTTCCGCTTCACCACCCGGTACGTCTACCACCTGGGACCAGTCAATCTATACTGTAGTCATGGTCTAACAACACAAATAAATAGTAACCAAAGGAAATTAAATTAACCATTACAACAACTACTTACATAAATTGAGCACGATGTTATTATTGTATTAAATTGCCTTTTTATATAGTAATTAATTTTAGCGTGTTGTTTGTTCCAGGTAATTATATCGGGGCGACGGTGAAGCGTACATGTTTAATGGAAGTGTCAATGACGTTAATAGCCGTTGCCATGTTAAGAGTGTTTTCATTTTATAATGGATTAAAAAGTTGAATTACGTATTTAATGGAAAGCCAAACATTCGGCGGAAGTGCATTACATTTTTTTTAAATACTATTGGTGTTATTAAAATTTAACTTCATCTGGTAAAGTTCTTGAGAGTAGAGACAGTGGATATATTACCGTCTTTTTAAAATATATTTATGTTCAGTACTTTGTTACCTACCGCATATTCAATTTTTACAGAATCAACCAATAAAATTATTTTTTAAACATTTTCGTCACGTCCTATCGCTGTGATTGCATGTAACTTATACATTAGACTTTAGAGTATTATCTGTGCCTGGACAATATATTTCATAACTAATAAAGTAATTTGTAACAAAACAGACGATATAGCTTTATTATGAATCCATAATTCTCTAGTTCGTTCCACAAATTATCATCTATCACCCGAAAATAATCGCAACAAAAACAAACATCGGTCAAATAAATTGGCCCTATATTCAAAAGCCACATATCAATGACTTCGCCTCAGGCGATGTTTTATAAATATGATGCCTAAGCGTGCTCTCCTATTGATCTTCATATAATGAATTTTCGGTTGGATTTCCATAGTTCGAATATCAGTGACTTTATGTTGCACACTTTCTGCTCGCAAGTGACAGCTTTGTGTGAGTTTGTAAAAACTTGTTTATTGTTGCTCTGACATATTTTTAATCGACTTCTAAACAAAGAGCTTATCAATTTGATCTGTATGTATGTAATTTTGTTAGGACTGCACAGTTTCTTGGATATATAAGTCTATAGCAGTGTCTGATCACGGGTGCCAAATTGTATACACATACGTATGTTTGTATGTTTTTTGGGTTCAATTTATAATTCTGTGAATTTTACTCTGATTCTTACCTTGAGGAACCGTTTTTTATTTTTTATTCGATAAAAATATATTCACAAATAAAGTGTAATTTTTTGGTTAAGTATAGATCTGAATATTCTGTATTATACTGCTTTATGCACGTTTGGAGATGTCTTTAAGTGTGTATACCATTTTCGAGGGCTCTTAAGACTTTTTTGAAATTCTGGCACACTGTCTCTTTATGATGATTTTCTTAAGAAAAATCACAATATACAATTAAAATCTTGTGCATTCATTCAAACCTTGAGCAAAGTTTAAAATCATGCCCAATATTTTCGTCAGAAAAATCTATTTCAGTTCGAAGAATTGATCACACCGCAGATTTGTAGCACTTGATTTTATTAAATGAGACATGGCAGCTGAGAGAATTTTGGCGTCGTAAACAAAACACGGCAGTTTACGATGTCTACAGATATTTAATTTTATTTTATTGATTTCGATATTATATTCTGTCTATGCAAAAATGGAAGGCTGTGTAGGTTTTCCGTTAGTAATTACATACATAAACTCACGCCTTGTTCCCAGAAGGGGTAGGCAGAGGTGCCAGGGCACCCACATTTCGCCTTGTATGTTCCGTCCCACAATGTGATAGGTGGCGAGCCTATCGCCATATCGGGCACAAATTCCGTTAGTAATTTATTTATACATTGTTTTATCTAGTAGTAAAATAATCATTACCTTTTTTTATTTCAATGAATGGCGAGACGAGCATGCCGTTCACCTGATGGTAAGCGATACGACAGCTCATAAACAGTAGCAAAATTCCACTGCGCTCGCCATCCTGAGACATAAGATGTTAAGTCTCAATATGTCCAATAGTTATACTCTGTCCTGTCATTAAACTTAAACAAGCAAACCTTATGAGATTTTACAGGCCTAAAAATGAAATACAGGGGTTCGCTAAAACGTAAAGCTGCATCTAAATTAACAAAAAAAAAAGGTTTTCTTTGCTATTTCATTAATAATTTTGACAGCCTCTGTGGCGCAGGCGGTTAGACGCCACCTGTGAAACGACAGGCTGTGGGTTCGATCCCCGCACCGAGAGAAATATTTGTGCGGCCCACAAATATTTCTTCCGGGTCTGGGTGTTTGTGAGACCAAAAAGTTTCTCGTAGTTCCTGATACCCAGGCCACGACGCGAGATATGATCTTAGTATGGGATCAGGACTATGTATGTGACTTGGGTGTTATTTATTTAATGTTGTCTCAAAATACCTTTATAAATACCATGTTTTCCTCATATCCGTGTCTGTGCCTAGGACACGTAGTATACGCTCGTAAAAACGCAATTCCGAGCGTGTCAGAAGGATTGATTTACGATACGACCGCCCGAGTGTATCTTGGCAAGTTAAACAACGGAGCCCTGTAGGGCAAACCTTTATTCAGTAAATAACGTTTGCCAATGATTTGCGGAGTTTGTTCAATAATATGGGTATTTAAATTGCGGCACTTTGAACTTCATGTAAGTTTATGTTCGGGTTTTAAGTGGTTAGTGAAGTTTATGTTTGAAGTAATATGTATATTTGTTAGATATAGTTCTGACTCAATTACGAAAATAATTTCTTTTTTATGTTTAATTTTTGTCTCAGTTAATGATCTCATCTTTTGTTCGTGTTTAATGCAAAAAATCTTTAGTTGTTACTATTAAAATAGATAAAAAACCCACCAAAACTTTTAACAAGCATCAAAATCAAAACAATTGTCTCGGCGCAGAGATTGAATGTGTGATATTTTGCTACAAAGTTTACTTTTAAAGAACAAAACCTCAGAAAAGGAAAAAAAGCCGCCACAATAATACAGGGTATATCAAGACTGCTACCGAAAACGAAGCCGGGTGGTAGTTTAAGCGACTTCAGACACAATGTAACAGAAAAAGTTGCAAAAAAAAGCGACAATTTTTTTTTTCTTATTTTTTTCCTATGGCCATATTTGGGTGGTAAATACATTTTTTCCTAAAATAATAGTGTATACCCTTTTATTTATAAATACTCGAAGGTATAAAAGAGTTTAAATTATTATTTTAGCAAAAACTATGAATTTACCACCCAAAAATGACAATATTTAAAAAATCATAAAAAATAATTGTCGCATTTCTATAGCAGTTTTCGGTAGCAGTCTTGAGATACCCGGTATATTTAAATTCCTGAATACCTATCAAATACAATGAATTCCACGGTAATATTTCTCACCTTGTATTTATTAACTCTGGTAAAAAACCCGCCACAATTTAATTAGGGTCAGTACCGCATAGAAAACCAGTCTTCTTTTGAAATATCTGTACAGTATCAGAATAAAATACAAAATTAGATTTACATAAAACATCTGGAACTAGTGAATAAAACTAACGAACAGAAAGTATACTTATGAAAAAGTGAAGTTTTTGGTACAATGAATTTAAAGAACGCTCTCCAGACACGGTATTCGCAAAAGCGTAGATTTTAAGAAGTTTCCTCAGTCACAGCAAAGGTTTGAGAAACTTATTATTTTTGTTAAGTTCAATGGCGCATTTATTTGGAGTTTTTTTGCTGTGTTATATGGGTGAAGTTGGTTAAAATATGGGTTAAACATTTTTCTATTTAATGTCAAGAAATGCTAAAATTTTTGAGTGGTACCTAATATGGTACAGTACAGTGACTGCCTCGGTGACGCAGTTGAGCTACGGGGTCTCGGATTTGAATCTCGGGTTGCGCAAAATTATGTAGAAGTTTTCTATACATTAATAATTATCAGCCGTCAATCATAAGTCTGGAATGTATTCGAAATGCGATACGATCCTCCCCCATCCCTATTACATCGTAGAGTGAAAAATACAATGCGAAACCTGGGTGTTCTGGTTGCACCTCTGCCTACTCTTTCTGGGAAAGAGTCGTGATTTTGTTTATGTATTACAGCAACAGCAATTTTTATCTAATTATATATTCTTAGTTCGCTATCGCAGGATTTGTAGGCAAACGGCAAAACTGTGGAGAAATCTATTTGAGAACATTCCATACAAAATAAAAGTTTGAATATGATATGACGTATGTTAGACCCCTTTACCCCTTTTATCATATGATAGCATAATCAAATGGCTGGTATGTAATTGTTATTGTCGTTTAATATTGAAATCTTTGGCCTGTCTTAACAACAAGACCATTCAATTAATTCGCTTGTTTTCCCAGTTGCTTATGTCTAAAAACAATAGTGCATTCATTCAAGTCAAAATTCTTTGATAAGGCCAATTGTTCGTGGACTGCGTGTGGCTGATGATGCTAATGATAATTATAATGATTTTTAATTCGACGACACCCTGTGTCAATAATTTCACTACTTTCATTCCGGACTAAGGTAACCGCATATTAAAGCAATTTACAAAGTTGTGCAATTCTTTTAAAATTCCAAAGCAACATTTAGTTCATTAAGCAAGTTTAGTTTTTTCTTTGCACGGCAAATCACAATTATAACGCGCACAAAGTTTTGTAAACGGTGAATTTTAATGCAAATTTAACAGAAGCGACAACACAAAGAACAGCGTTTAGATCACTTATTAGTAGCTTTAATTTGTAATTTTATTTTACTAGTTAAGGTAACACAGTGGTGTTATTTTTTGGTATAAAATAGGTCGAGAGAATTATACCTTTTAATTTGTAACGGCCTTATTCCCTCAGTTTATAAAATTATTTTAGTTATCGAATCTTTTATCCCTCTCGAACGACTATTGTATTCAGTTTGAGCGAAGAAGACAACAAATTCGATAAGTAAATAGGTTTTAATTGGCTATAAATAAGACATTTATGGCATAACTAGACAATATTCTTCATGAATTTCATTTTTTTTTCACTCAAAACCAATATTTGCTTATTATTTCCGATTTTGTTCATATCGATAAATTTTATTTGTTTTAGGGAATATACCATAATTACTCAGACGATATCCTAAGAACATTATAGGATAATTACATGCAATTATGACCACATTTTCCACATATCTATTTTTATTTAATTATATTCCTGTTGTAATATACCAGCATCAGTTATACAAGGTTCTGCTGCAATATGCTCCAATACTAGTACATTAGATACGAACGCTCTGGTAATTACCGACGAGCTCCAATCCTCATATTCGGAATTCCCTAGACTGTCATATTGTTTCGATGACTGGCTCGATATTAATTGCGTCGATTCTCACGTACCATTGCAATTTGGAAACATCTGAGTACGTATGTACTGGTTTTTGATTAGTTGGGGTTTAATATCGTTTATTATTTAGCGCTGCGTAGTGGAAGCTATTTGATTTGAAGTATCTAATCTTAATTATACATCACGTTTAGGGGAAAAATTATCAGCTTCAGAATGATCCTTATTATACATATGTCAAGTGTCTGTTGGTATTGGACCAGACGAGACTGCTAACACACCTCTGAATTTTCAGTGTCATGTGTATATTGAGTATCAATGAAGATCTGTATCTGTATCTGTATAGTGTTGTTTATTTTGTACATCACAACTATTGTTATTTTGATATTGCTGTGAGAGAGCGGGATTTTCTGCTACAAGCATATCTAATGCTTACTAGAAGGTCCCAACCTTCCTTTATGTTTTGTATTTTGTGTAACGAAATAAACATTTTTTCATTTTCATTTTCATTTTCATCTAAAACGATGAAGAAAAAATTACCGTGAGGAAACCTGTATACCATAGAAATTAGCAAGAATTTTCATGGTATAAGTCTGCTAATCCGCTCTAGGCCAGCCAGGTAGACTATGTGGTGTAACACCTCTTTATTGTACTCTCGACTGTAAAGGAGGCCCCTGCCCCACAATGGGACGTATATGGTCTGATACGTATGTGTGATAAACTGTCAAACACAGTGATAACGACTGCATACTCGTAAAGTGAACTATAATTTATCTATATTCATTTTACTTCATATAAAAAACAACAAATTAGTTAATGAGAAGTGCGTGGTGGCCTGTTGGTAAACGGACTAGACGCGACTGCCAACATGTTCACGGTGGTCGCGGGTTCGAATCCCAGGGCACACCTCTGACTTTTCGAAGTCATGTGTGTATTGATAGTCAATCACCACGCACTAAAACGGTGAAGGAAAACATCGTGAGGAAACCTGCATGCCATGGCGATTCATAAGAATTTCTATGGTATGTAAGTCCGCCAACCCGCACTAGGCCAGCGTGGTGGACTATATGGCCTAACCACTCTCAATCGTATTCTCGATTGTAGAGTAGGCCCGTGCCCTGCAGTGGGACGTAAATGGGCTGATACTGATACATACAGTTAATGAGAAATTTAAACACAACACAAGTTAAAAAGTACAAAGGGCGGTCTTATCGCTGTACCATTATAGTAGTACTCAAATCTAATAATATTACGCCTTTTTTAACCCCATTGTTTGCTATTATATATGACTATATGACGTTCTATATAGTTTTAGACTTTGTGTACAAAGTCTAAAACTATATAGAACGTCAGCTGTTTTAGAAGTATATTTACGGAAATAACTATCCATCACATCCGACCCAGGCAGGCTGGCTACCCATCTTTATAAAATAATACTTTTAGATTAAAAAAGAAATAGCTGACTGTGAAAATCATAATTTATTTCTATAAAAATTATCTTTCTTGTCGTCTGCAGGCAATAAAAATCTTAAATTTATTGCGTTCCAAATTTGAACGTTTTGTAGACGAAACCGCGGTATGAAATTTTCATTTGGCCGGTCATAAGTTTGATAACAAAAGCAATATGAGGAAGTTTCAATATTTGTAGTTGCCGCTGTGTATCGAATGAATGTAACCGCATTCAGCGCCAGATGCAACTTGCATTAACTACTTTTTAACCTCTTGCTCCACATTGCTGTTTTTTATTAATTTAATTTTGCCCGTGTTGGTACTTTAATGAGCTCATTATATTGTTAGTTGACCTCTTTTATGTACTACTTTAAAGACTATGTTATTCTCATCAACGTGAGCTCGACGCATGAGGGAATATTATTGAGTTTACTATTTATTAAATTGATAAGGTACTTCCTTTTGGTCTATAACTGAGGATTTTTTTAAATTTGATTCATAAACTTAATGTTCCTTAAAACATACATATTAGTTAAACAAAAAGAACATATAACAAAATGAGGACACTCTAAACTAGTGTACATAGTATATAGTCATAAGGTTGTTGGAGATTGTAGTAAATTTGTGTATCGAAATAGCAATCACTGTACACGATTTTGAAGAACTCATCATAGTGATCCATGGAAGTATGTCGTTTCAGATTCAGCCAGTTAACAAAAATCAATTACGTTTGTGACTTTAACTAGTCTAGCTGTCGAGATTCTGCGAGTCCTTTGTCTAAAGTCCTCCAGATTTTATTAATACCGGCACACAACACAATCGATCTCCTGCTACAGATATTTCAGCTTGCAGTAGTTAGCGCGCCAACATCTAAAGGGGGCATCGTTCAAAAAGTCGTCAGGCTGCCGGCGATTGATGTACGACCGCCGACCAGTAGCATATGTGCGGCCGAGAGCAATTTATTGCGAGTGACATCGTGGAAACTGTACGATTTTTTGTCCATTTCACTAGATCAGATGTACCTCTGTGCGCGACGGTATTGGTTTTTGCTTGGATTTGAGAAATATCGGTGAAATATTGTTGGGATATATTCACGTGTAATTTTCAAGGGATTCCTGTAAGATTGTGAACTTAATATTCCAAATCTCCTACATCTCCTTATACCGAGTATATGATTGAGACCAAGGGGTGGTTCATTGCGTTTCTAGATACATTGACTCATAATAAAAACCGACCCTTTGCTTAACATCAATTAGGGGTAAGTTCGAGTACATTTACTTACGAAAGACATTTGTATACACGACATTATCTTCATCATTACAGCGAGCGATAATTACGTCCTCGGAACGAAAAAGTGACACTGTCTGGGCATAGGATAGAAATAATCCTGTGCAAAATATGGTTTCTTAACTATGATGTATGTAATAAATTTAATAACATTTTGCAGAAGGTTAGTAGTTGTTATGACAACACTGAAATCCATACAAAGCTGATGTCATGTGATCATAGTAATTAACATTTGTTCGAATATATTATACGACTAGCTGTCGGGCCCGGCTTCGCCCGGGTGCAGATAGTTTTTGAGTCCAATCCACATCAAGAACATATTATTTCGCGTGTCTACTAACTATATTTCCCGCGTGCCGTCGACTATATTTCCCTTCCGTAGGAGAGGACATCCCGTGCCAACAATTTGAATTTGAAAGAGTAGAAAATATGTATATTTGGTTTCCTGACTCATCCCACGGGAACACTACATTTTTAGGGATAAAAAGTAGCCTATGTGTTAATCCAGGGTGTCAGCTATCACTATACCAAATTTCATCAAAATCTGTTGAGCCGTTTTTTCATGAAAGAGTAACAAACATCCATACATACATACATACAAACTTTCACCTTTATAATATTAGTAAGGATTAACAGAATATTTAGACAAATGTTTGTGAAACGCAAATGTATAATTAATTTCTGGATACACTTTAAAACATTTTCTAAATTGCGTATATTGTTTGAAAATTTAATATTTTGTGTTATAAAATAACTGTAAGCGTTGAATTGTGGTTTTCTATTTAAATATTCATATATTCATAATGTTAATGGTCGCGGGTTCGAATCCCAGGGCACACCTCTGACTTTTCGAAGTCATGTGTGTATTGATAGTCAATCACCACGCACTAAAACGGTGAAGGAAAACATCGTGAGGAAACCTGCATGCCATGGCGATTCATAAGAATTTCTATGGTGTGTAAGTCCGCCAACCCGCACTAGGCCAGCGTGGTGGACTATATGGCCTAACCACTCTCAATCGTATTCTCGATTGTAGAGTAGGCCCGTGCCCTGCAGTGGGACGTAAATGGGCTGATACAGATACAGAATGTTCATACATTTACTCTTTCTATTCGAGGTCGATAACATTATTCAAGTTACATATCGCTTGATCATTAAGCAAAGGGCTTTAGACGTTTTAAAAATTCCACCCACACGGATCATTAGTCACCCGAAATAAGTCATAAATGTTACTCGGAAACGGGGTAAATGTCAACCAAGCTCTGTCGGTTATAAATGATTTCAAAAAACTAATACCAATGCGATAACAACTCTTTGTGAAGTTTGCAGAGTTGTTATTTTTTGGACACACTAAAATTTGACAATTTTTTACCCCATAATTTTTTGTACGCGTAGCAATGCCAAGTTCAATTTTATGTGAAATAGTCAGCGAAAGGGACAGTCAATTCTATCCGTTCAATTTGTCTAAGTCCGTCATCTTTTATCATAATCATTAGCCCAGAATATCTGGACATGAAACCCTTCTACTAAGGTTAATCATACAAAAGGTTTAAAAATATCTTTCTATTATGTATTCTAACCTTACAACAATGATCTCTTCCCCACGTACGTTCTAATGCAGGGCACGGGCCTCCTCTACAATCGAGAGGACCCTATAAATTCTTACAAATCGCGTTGGTTTCCTCGCGATTTTTCCCTTCACCGTTATAGTGTGTGTTGATTGACTATCCATGACTTTGAAAAGTCAAAGGTGTGCCCTGTGATTCGAACCCTACATTTAATCTACAATCAAAAGTACGATTGAGATTATTTAGGCAATGTAATGGATGAGATATTACCGTTATTAATACATCTGCAAGTCGCATTTCCGAAATAAAACACAAACACAGATCACACAAAACAATTGACATACGAATCCGGGAATATAACAATCCGATCTAAGCAGAAGGGAATAATTTATAAGCAACACTAAGTGTTGAAAGGAACTCCGAAATAATTCTAGTGCCGGATTCGTCGATAAATAGTCTTTGTTAATTCCCGAGGGTTAAAACCACTGCCTGGAGGCAAAATACACATTGTTTTTGCTTAGTTGAATGTTTATTGTGATGCTTAAAATGATCTTTAACTTATTATTAGTAACTTTAATTATCATCCTTTGTCACAAGAAGGGGAGTTGAATAATTGAAATATTTATTGGAATGCATAATGGTTTCTTAGATTATGCGAATGGCACACACTAAAATAAAGTATTATTTACGGATTTTTTCGCGAATTGGGTTTAATTTTACATTTTTTACTTCTCGACGTTTCGATCACTTTCAGTCCGCCCCGTGACCACGAAAGGTGTTAAGTGATCGAAATGTCGGGAAGTCTAAAAATGTAAAAATTAAACCAAGTCCGCGATAAAATCCGTAAATAGTATTTACTGGACATTCTAGTGAAGGTCTAACAAACAAATTCTCTTCTACATTTCATGACGTCATTGATACAGTCATAATTATTAATCAAATGCGTCATATTGTGTAAGCTAACAACATGTTGAAATTATCTGGAAATAGACAGTAATAGTAATAATTTGAATCAAAACGCACTTTGATTACAATAATGTATGTGAGTTTATCAAAGGTTTGGCATGCATTTTTCTCGCAAGTTATAATATATATTTGTTCGGTATTTTATCTTAACTTGGATATAAAAATCCACACATAAATAACTAGTCTTGCCATAAATATTGTAATAAAGAAAAAAGAAAATTGTTAACTGCAAATAACATTTATTACTTTTACAGTGTGTCAGTTTAATACATAAATATAAAACAATTAAAAATATAAAAAGCTTATTCGAAGTGGTCTCCATTGGCTGCAATACAGTCCTTTAAACGATGAGGCCAGTTATCAATAGAAGCACGCACTCTTTCCATGGGAAAATTCTTCACTGCCAATCGTATAGATTGTTTTAGGGACTCCAAATTATCATGGCGTTTAGAGCAAGCTGTACTCTCTAAAACTGACCACAAATCATAATCCAGCGGATTAAGATCGGGACTAGACGACGGCCAGTCTTCAGCTCTGATGAAGTCCGAAACGTTCGATTCCAACCAAGACTGCGTGGACCGAGCTTTATGACCCGGCGCCGAGTCTTGCTGGAAGGACCATACTTGGTTATTGAACATGGTGATGTTAAGGGGCTTAACTACCTTCTCAAGAATGGTATCTTGATACACTTGTGCCGATGTTTTGATACCTTTTTCACAAAAATATGGCTCAGTCACTCCTTCATAGCTAACACCCCACCAAACCATCACTGAAGTCGGATAATGTCCACGTTGCACTCTGTCGACTAATTGGGAAGCTTCCTTAGAGCTTTGAGCATAAATACGGTCATTTTGTTTGTTAAAATGTTGCTCAATTGTAAAAATTTTCTCATCCGTAAACAAAATTTTTCTGTGACCTCCCTTTGCGTACCGCTTCAGTAGTTGTTTCGATTTTACCACCCTATTCTTCTTTAAATTATCAGTTAAGAAATGGCCAGTGCGTCTCTTATAGGCTGCAAGTCCTAAGTCATCTTTTAAAATACGCGACATGGTTCTAGGTGCTATCTTCATTTCCCGAGATAAAATCTTTTGCTTTCGGACAGGATTTCTTCGAATTCTTTCCCTTACTGCTTTGACCACCTTTTTCGTACGAACACTACGTGGACGGCCAGATCTTTTTCTGTCACAAACAGAGGAGGTCTCATTGTACCTATTAATAGCCCGGTACACAAACATTTTACTAATACCAAGTGTATGGAGAGTTTTAAAAATTGCATTTGGCTCCATACCTACTTTGTGTAATGCTATCACAGCGATTCGGTTCTCTTTATCACCCCACACCATTTTAATATCGCAAAATATTTTACAATGTATTGGCGCCAAAATGAGAAAACACAATGAACAATCGTATAAAAATGACAGATTCGAAATTCAAATGTAATATTTTTTTATAATTAAGTGTAACAGTATTTATGGCCAGACTAAGTATATGTAAATATATACTTAAATAGCTTATCTAATTATTTAATATGATATCCATGTATTTATGCTATTAAGTATAATTGATATATTTCTCCTTCTTTTAAATCCATCCCATGGTTGTCTGTAAGACATTGCTTTAAGCGATAAGACGGCCATTTGTACCTTTTATTCTTTTTTGTTTCTGTATATATATATATATATATATATATATATATATATATATATATATATATTATTTTTAGTTTTCACCAATTTAGATTCAATATTGCCCAACAAAGACCACCTGCCATAAAACACACTCAATCGAAGTTTCCACAAAAATCCCGGGGGAGTTAAAACATCATAATCCCCTCTCCCCCCTCCCTGCACATGTTATTCCCCCCGCGGGGCAGCACCGCTACATTGTCTTAAGTGGCTGCACCGAATGCAATTTCATTGAGATTCGCCCGGGGACGAATTTGTCTCTGATACTAGAACTTGTTGGAGATTACGGAAGGACACTTGTGATTTTTATTACAGCAACGGTGGAGTAGCAGATAGCAAAGTGATTGCTATTTGCTCATAGCAAACATCTGCAAGGCTTATTTTATATGTTTTATTTTATTTTTAATTATTTATTGTACACGAAACATCTTATTTTACAAATAAGGGACTTGAATCGGTTCTAACTACAACTTAATAAATAAACTACATATAAGTAGGTACAAACGGCGACCTTATCGTTAACGACAATCTCTTCCATACAACCTTTGGATGGATTGGAATGAAAAGGAGAAGGAAAATAGAAGAGTGCTAGGCTTAGGGAACTGTAGGTACTGACGCTTTAGCAAACACTTCAGATTTTATCAAGAGTTGCAAAATGCTGTTATATTTAAAGGATAAAGGACTTTTAAAGGATAGCTTACTTATTTCACAGAACAGGTTCATAATCCCATAAATAAAGAGTAACAAACGACAGTTCACAAACTATTCATACCGGCATTGATTATTATATAAGATTTTAAATGTATAAACAAAATGTCTATTGAATCTTGAGAAGGGAATTAATTATAATGCATAGAAATTAAAATAAAGATAAAAATAGCATATCAAATATAGGCAAAAAAAGTGACAATAAAAATATGAAGAATTAAAACGTCCCTGATCAAATATGTTAGGGGGCCATATATAAAAAAAAACATAGAAATTTATGTCCGCTTTGCTTTTGACTTATTGCACGCAATAAAATTTAAATGAATTTCAGCTAAACACTAAGCCGAATGAATAATTAAAACCACCATATTTCTTAGAATAATCAATTATCGCTCTTATAGCCATTAAGTTAAGCTCTTTGTGGTAATTTCCCCCGCAGAGTTGAATGTGAAGGCGTGGCTGATGTATGCACCTATAAAGATGGTTTATTTTACGGCGCCTTTTATGCCCGAGACGTATGGCCGATGTTGCAATGCTAATATCGGGTGTAGGCTCCACACATTGTTGTTTTGTTGTCTTTCTTTTGAAGTATCTATAATCATTCAGGAAAAAAACTAATATAAGCACCTATACTCATTTAGGAGAAAAACAAGATTGCATTAATATAAACAAACAAAATATACAAAGAGTTTATATAGATGACCTTCGTGGTGCAGTTGGTTAGACGCCGGCTATAAAACGAGAATCCGCGGGTTCGATAATTTTTTTGATCCATACAAATATTTACGGGAGGCCGCGGGTTCGATCCCCGCATCGGAACAAATATTTGTGAGAAACAAAGGTATTTGTTTCGGCACTGGGTGTTCGTGAGACCAAAAAGTCTCTCGTAGTTCCTGATACCCACTACACAAGACTCGATCTTAGTGTAGAGTCAGGACTATGTATGTGACTGTTTGGTGTATTTATTTATTTATATACATAGCACTAGATTCTAGGATTCTCTGTGTTGTGGGATCTATTTATTCGTCCAATATAATTAAAGTATTTCATATTTATATATTAAATATTGTCCACATTTTCCAACTAACACAAATTCACATACATACATACATACATAAACTCACGCCTTGTTCCCAGAAGGGGTAGGCAGAGGTGCCAGGGCACCCACATTTCGCCTTATATGTTCCGTCCCACAATGTGATAGGTGGCGAGCCTATCGCCATATCGAGCACAAATTCCTGACTCTGGGCTGATACTGAATAGAAAAATCCAATATCACTTTGCCCAACCCGGGATTCGAACCCGAGACCTCAGCTTTATAACCGTACCGTAGTACAACTACGCCACCGAGGCAGTCACAAATTCACAATTCCAAGAAACGTAATCCATAGCCATACTAGAGTAATGAGGCGGCGCTTTAATAATAAATAAAATATAAGTACAGTCGCAGAAAGCAAGTATCCATTATAATTAACGTTCCTTTCATTAATTATTTAAAACTGTTATTTCCGAGTTTTATTAATGATTACTTGGAAATTGTAATCTCCGTTTACCCCGAGGTTATCTGTACCACGATGTGTCTTTGATGTCAACCGTTATTTTCTTTAATAATTATAAGATTATAATTATACGATATTACATTATTATTAGTGTTTGATTTGAAATTAAACATACAAAGCAATCTTGAAGAATATATGTTTTTAGGTCAGAGTGTTTCGGATAAGTGATACAAGATAATTATGTAAATAAAATATGTGACTATCGGGTTTAATTACTGTTACATATTTTAAATTTAGCGCCTTTTTGATGTGTACCATAGAGTGCAACAGTCACTTGTTTATTGTTACTACTTTTTGTTTTCCTCTGTGCTCTCTGTCTCTTTTTGCAATACGCATCCATATACAATAAGTGTCTTTGTAAATCCTCAAGTGATAATATATCAGTTATAATCTTTCAAATTATAGTTTCATTTTACAGGTTATGGGCCCAGCACGTTATAATATTGGAAGAATATACAGATTCAGCAAATAGTTTTGAAATTGCATATAACTTCACTTTGCATACCGGCGGCACATCGACCTTTCGAGAAAATCATGGGTTCGAACAATATGACCCTGATAGAAAGATTGACCGGCAGAGATAATTTTGCAAGCTGGAAGTTTGCAGTCAAGACGTATTTAGAACATGAGGATTTGTGGGACTGCGTATCAGGCACCGGTGAGATCGATCCAAAGATGGACGTCAAGGCAAAGTCAAAATTAATACTTCTAGTGGATCCCATTATTTACGTCCACGTTCAGGAAGCAAATAGTGCCAAGGAAGTATGGGAAAAGCTCTGCAAAGCTTTTGATGACTCGGGCTTAACACGTCGAGTTGGATTATTACGAGATCTCATAACGACAACACTTGAAAATTGTCAGAGCATCGAAGAATACGTAAACAAAATCATGACAACAGCACACAAGCTTCGGAACATCGGGTTCAAGGTCGACGACGAGTGGCTAGGAACGTTATTACTAGCTGGATTCCCGAATGAATATAAGCCCATGATTATGGCTATAGAAAGCTCAGGTGTCGCTATAACAGCAGATTCAATCAAAAGTAAACTGTTACAGGAAGTCAAAAATCATGATTCAGGTGTATTTTTCGTGAACAAGAGCACGTTTAGTAAACAACCGTTCAAACAGAATAAACAAACAAAAGGGCCAAGATGTTATGCTTGTAACAAGTATGGACATGTAAGCAAATACTGTAAAGTGAAGAAAAACAAGAAACCAACTGATAACTCTTTTGTAGCCGTTTTTTCAGCCACAAACAGCTATGATTCCGGGTGGTATGTAGATTCAGGTGCGGCAATGCATATGACAATGAATAAATCTTGGATTTATGATGAAAAACCACCACCAATCAAAACCATCCGAGTAGCCAACAACAAAGAGCTGCGAGTTGAGTCCTGTGGTAAGGTGAACATTCATGTCAACAGTAAAAATGGATCTACAAACAGAATACAGGTAACAGATGTCCTTTATGTACCTGAGTTATCAACTAATCTTCTCTCAGTCAGTAAGATTGTCAGTAATAAATGCAATATAAAGTTTGACAGTAAAGGTTGTTATCTGTTTAACAAAGAAGATGTAGAAGTAGCAATGGCAACACTTGTTAACAATATGTACAAGCTGAATGTTGTCTCCGTCCAAGCATTTTTGTCAACTACTAATGAGTTTTATCTCTGGCATCAGCGACTAGGTCATCTGAACTACAATGACATGAAGAAGCTGAAAGACCACACTGAGGGTGTGAAAATATCTCAGAACAGCGAACTAACCTGCATACCGTGCATCAAAGGAAAACAGGCAAGGTCATCATTTCCAAGTGAAGGTTCTAGAGCAAGTCAACTGCTTGAAATCATTCACTCAGATATATGTGGACCTATGGAGGTGAATTCTCTCGGAAATGCAAGGTATTTTCTCACTTTCATTGATGATTTCTCTAGAAAAGTGTGTGTTTTTACTATCAAATCAAAGTCAGAATGTCTAGATAAATTTAAGGAATATAAATCCTATGTTGAAAATAAACTTAATACTAAAATCAAGACACTCCGAAGTGATAATGGTACTGAGTATATAAATAAGAACTTTAATGACTATTTAAAGTTACATGGAATTAAACACCAAACATCTACACCATATACTCCAGAGCAAAATGGTCTCTCAGAGCGCATGAACAGAACTTTACTTGAAAAAGCCAGATGTATGTTAATTAATGCTAATTTACAGAAATCTCTATGGGCAGAGGCAATTAGAACTGCTGCATACATCACTAACCGTTCACCGACGCGAGCACTGAACTATAAGACACCAGAGGAAGTATGGAGTGGCTCTAAACCTGACTTGAGTCACATGAGGATATTTGGCTGTGAAGCTATGATGCATATACCTAATGAAAAATTGAAGAAATGGGACTCCAAGTCATGTAAGATGATTTTTATAGGATACTGTGAAGATAGCAAAGGGTACAGACTACTTGATCCCAAAACAAAGACAGTAACCAAAAGTAGAGATGTAGTGTTTCTAGAAAATTCCATCAAAACAGATACAATACCAGTTACCTTATCTGACACTGAAAACCAACAACATGTAAGTAGAAACAGTCTATCTGAAAGCAGTGATTGTAGTACAGACTTGTCTACACATACTGCAGTGAATAAAAGTGATGATGATGATGACGAGGAATATGTACCTGAGCAATCAATTGAAATGCCCCAGACCTCAAACATGACACTCCGTCCTCGTAACCGACCAAAATCAACCATTGAACCTAAGTCCTATCTATGTATGGCCGATGTACCACAGACATATGAAGATGCAATTTCCTCTGAAGACTCTGAATTGTGGATAAAGTCAATTAAGGAAGAATTGCAGGCACATGAGGACAATGGTACCTGGCAGCTGGTGAAGAAACCAGACAATGTGAGGCTATTAGACTGTAAATGGGTATTTCGTGTGAAAAATGAACCAACAGGCCCTAGGTACAAATCCAGACTGTGTGCCAAAGGCTTTGCCCAGAAGAGTGGCATTGATTACACTGAAACATTCTCTCCGACAGTCAGATATGACTCCATCCGCTTAATGCTGTCTATTGCAGCTGAGAAATGCATGACTATAATGCAATTTGATATCAAAACTGCTTTCCTTTATGGTGAATTGCAAGAGAATATATATATGAAACCTCCTAAAGGACTAGATGTTGAAAACAACATGGCTTGCAAACTTATTAAATCCCTATATGGATTAAAACAAGCACCACGTTGCTGGAATGCAAAATTTAAATCAGTTTTGAATAAATATGGCTTTGAGAACACTCATGCTGACAAATGTGTATATGTGAGCTCTAATAGGGAAACTCAAGTATATCTTTTACTTTATGTGGATGATGGACTGTTATGTTCTACAAGTTCAACTATAATAACTGAAGTCCTGAATGATCTTAAGAATGAATTTGATGTCAAGATTTGTAAAACTTCTAATTTTATTGGTATGCAGATAGAGCAATATAAGGATTATATTTTCATACACCAAAGAAAATACATTGAACAACTGCTGTCAAAATTTGACTTGGATAATACTAACCCTAATAGTATACCAGCTGATCCGCATGTTACATTACAGAAGAGCACAATGCTTGAGAATGAAAAATATTTCCCTTACAGAGAAGCAGTAGGATCGCTTATGTTTGCTGCCATAGTCACCAGACCCGACATTATGTATGCAGTGAGCACTGTTAGCCGCTTTCTCAACAGCTATGATCAAAATCACTGGAATGCTGTCAAGAGAATTTTTAAATATTTAAAAGGGACACTGCATTTTGGACTCTGTTTCAGGTCAAATGAAAGTTATACTCTGGATTCCTATTCTGATGCTGATTATGCCAATGATCCAGTAACAAGGCGATCAACCACCGGGTATGTCTTCATGAAAAACGGAGCAGCCGTGACATGGAGCAGTCAACGACAAACAACCGTCGCGTTATCTACCACCGAGGCCGAGTTCATCGCGTCATGCTGTGCTACCAAAGAAGCTCTCTGGGTTAGACAATTATTGTTAGATATAGGTGAATTTAAACAAAATTGTATAATACTTAATATTGATAATCAGAGTGCTATTTGTTTAATTAAAAATTCAGAATATCACAAGAGATGCAAGCATATTGACATCAAATATAATTTTGTAAAAGAAAAGTATGCTCAAAAGATTATTGATCTCAAGTATATTAGTACTGATAATCAGTTAGCTGATATTTTTACAAAACCTTTGTCTAAAGTTAAGTTTGAGTTCTTTAGAAATAAATTAGGTTTAGTTGAAAACCCAAAAGAATTTAACTGAAACTAAGAATTGTTTTAGTTTATTTGTGTGTTTATTGTGTTGATTTAGTTTTCAACTGTTTGAGATATTGTTTTATGTTTAAAGTTTTTTTTGTGCACTCGACTAATGTAATAACATGTAATGTGACTGTAATAATATAGTAATATGCACATCATGAATATTAACTTATACTACATAAGTAGAAAAAGGCTAAAATTTAGAGGGAGTGTTACATATTTTAAATTTAGCGCCTTTTTGATGTGTACCATAGAGTGCAACAGTCACTTGTTTATTGTTACTACTTTTTGTTTTCCTCTGTGCTCTCTGTCTCTTTTTGCAATACGCATCCATATACAATAAGTGTCTTTGTAAATCCTCAAGTGATAATATATCAGTTATAATCTTTCAAATTATAGTTTCATTTTACAATTACATTATAGAAAAAACATTACTTCTAAACATATAAATCACGACGCTTCCTGTAGTTTGCTTTCTATGAAACAGATCTTTACAACTGAATGAATCATAAAAACAATGTACAGAACTAGCGGCCCAGCTCAGCCTCGCCCGGGTACAAATAGATTTCTGTACAATAATATGTACGTATTATACATATAAACCTTCCTCTTGAATCACTCTATCTATTAAAAAAACCGCATCAAAATCTGTTGCGTAGTTTTAAAGATTTAAGCATACAAAGGGACATAGGAACAGAGAAAGCGACTTTGTTTTATACTATGTAGTGATGATACAAAAAGAGAGTTAATATGTATATATTTTTTTTGTTATGTATGTTTCGTGTTTGGTATAGAGTAAAAATAATGCGCCCGAGCGAAGCTATACCAGGCCGATAGTTATCTTAAAAAGCAATAAATAAATTAAATACTAACCGTGTTAACTTTGTTTATAAATGAACATTGACGTTTTTATGGCATCGTAAAATTTTCTCTGCATGTCAGGTCTACATGCTTTATCTATGTTATGAATTAAATTATATAAATATCTACAGTGACTCGTCCATTCAATGATATGCAGTCATCTATCTTGCTTTAAGAATATCTATGTTTAAAGACGTGTGTATATGACGAAAAAATAATCTATTGATAGATTTTTTTTAGTTCCCCCTCCATTTTCATTTGGGAGGTCGAACGGAGTAAATCGGTTTCACTGGCTTGCCGACCTGGAAAACTAAGGATCTTGCAGTTTTAAGTACTAACGTAAACATCGTAGGGAAACCTGTTTACATAGCAATTCGGAAGATTTTATATAGTATAAAAAAGTCCGCCAACCCGCACAAAGTCAGCTTGGTGGACTATACAGCCTAACTCTTACTAATCGTGCTACCGATTGTAGATTGTGGTGCTCTGCAGTAGGAAGTGTATGCGTTGATACAGATAAATATATAGAAGCTGCATTTCAGATAAACTCGCGGAGATCCACTAGTTTTATAACAATAATAACAATTTATTAATGCTACGTCAATCGGCTCATTACTTTGATTTATAATTAAGTTTAATTAAATATTGTCTGTTGGAAAAACCCTATTGTTTACGCTGATTATGTTAAAGTATAACTGGGCGGTAGGACCAAAGGTTAACTAAGATTACGATGAATCAGTGTCGACTTATTTTTATCAAATAGTTGTAGGTTTTTATCTCGCTTTAGCCTACTTTGGTAAACGATACCGATAAAAAATTGAGAGCTACCTATTTTGGTAATCATAATTTTAATTCTCACACCAGTAGTCAGTTCTAATAGGAAGCAAATTTGAAAAAAAAATTCATTATTGTGTATCTTTTTTAATTCAAGGCACAGTCTGTCAAAAACACCAAAAACATTTGATAAAACATATCCTTTTATTATTGTGAGTAGTGTAAATATATTAATAATTGTTTTATAAATCACTTACAAAAATATAAAGTAACAGTTTTGCCGCTTCGTTTGGTTACTGAAATTGCCTGGGGCCCCACAAAGCGGCCTGCTATAACATCATAACCAGATATACAAAATATGAATACGGATATTGAGTCTACAAAATTAATTTTATTTTAAATTTTGATTATCATATTTTCATGAACGTTTACTTGTGGTACGTATTTATTTTATATTTCTCATGTATAAATATTTATGTGCACAGACGCTTAATATATTATTATTGCTTATTATATTATGAATCGAAGAAGTTTCACGATAATTTGGGTGTTTGGTTTTACAAATTCATATAGTTTTTTTAGTTAGTTTATTTAGTTAAAAAAAATATTCATGTTGCAAAAAATTTATAGTGCCTAAAACATATCACATACATATGCTTTTTTTATTGCAATGAATGGTGAGACGAGCAAGCCGTTCGTCTGATGGTAAGCGATACGACCGCTCATAAACAGTAGCAACATTCCACTGCGCTCGCCATCCTGAGACATAAGATGTTAAATCTCAATATATCCAGTAGTTACTCTGGCTAAAATTTCCTTCAATCAGAAACACAACAGTGCTTTTAAACTGCCGTTAGACAGAGGTGCAAGGACACCCACATTTCGCTATGTATATTCCGTCTCATGTGATAGGCGAGCCTATCGCCAAACTATCAAGACTTAATAACCAAAACCACCGGTCCAAATTAATTATTTAACTTCACATGTTCGGCTCAATCCTTTATTTCCATTTGAACAGGGCCCATTTGACAAAGTACCCTCGCCCCCGCAAGTTTGCAAACAATCACACGGCATTCCAAGTGATTGTGTTTCCAACTCATTAGGGAAGTTGTATCTCGTTCCCGATGACGGTCGAAGACTCGTTTATCCCGGCTAATGGTGGTTCCCACAAACCCATTAGGGTTTTGTGTAGGCAGGTGATTGGGTCACCTTGTCGTGTTACTGGTAATGCTGCTAATGTTTTCGATGTTATAAATGACACAACATTTTTTGAATAGTAGGTGATTTAGTTTACACTGATCTATATTATTATTTAATTATTTTTGTAATATTAGGTGATTTAGTACACAGATCTATATTTTAATTTAATATCCACCAATATGCTGAATGTTTTGGAAGTGCATCTTTGTGTTAAAAACGTGGAATATTGTGCCTACTATAAAGAAAGAAAGAAAGAAAGAAACAGCAAACTGTATTCTCTTGTTATTGACTATAGTCTTTTTTGAATATAAATTTCTGTAAACCTTAGTTTTTATCAATTCCCTTATGATTTTACAGTGCACGTTCTTTTATTGGGTTTTCATAGAAATAATGCTTAAATGTTATAAAAACCAAATAACGATCTTATGCTGGCACTTCACATGGCTGTTTGTATTTGCTATTGGGTGTTTGTCGTATTTGGAAAAATATATGACATTTAGGCAAACATGCAGATAGAGGCAAATATGACCATCCTTACTTAGCAGACAAATAACAAACACACAAACACTTGGCATCAGATAGCTAGGGTGTTTCCAATACTATGGACGTGTTTCAACTTGCAGCGAGATTTTATTATTTAAATACATGCTACTATTACAAGCTATGTGTCAGAAAGCACAAGGTATTGAAAAAACCATGGAGAGCAAGGCGCTGGTGGATGCTGACTATGCATAAAAATCGAACCAAATACAAAAATACAAGACGTCCATACAGGACTATGGCACGTGCGCTTCTAAATATGGCGAATGTGTAGACTGTTTGTTTGCTTATTTGTCTATTTATTCCTTTTGATGTGCCTCGAAAAATTGACAAGCGCACGGTAACGCGTATTTTTTATTGGCCTTGTTTGTCAAATAGGCAAATAAGGCCACACTTTGTCAATTAACTGACTACACATGGTAATTGTTTGCCAAATATGCCAAATACACAAATACAAATAGCCATGTGAAGTGCCAGCATTAGAAAACTTTTACACGAATCGTACTGAAATTATTATAATTTATAATCTCATAATTGTGGCTAAAAACTACAGCAACACAAATAAAGTAATAAACGTAGAATTCGCTAAAAAATCTAATTTACTTCACATGAAGCAATTAAATTTCGCGAAATTAGGACAAGTTAAAAATTTCATAGCACATGCACGTAGCGTTTCACGTTTCGTAGAACTATATTATGTTTGAGTGTTACAAATTGCTACGAAACACAGCTACGGTTCTACGAATGTGCTACGTTCGTGCGGTATTCAATAGTGCATTACAATAGGCAATTACGTTGAATTACTGTGTTGCTGTATCGCTGACGTCTGATTACGTCATTGATAGGCCCAGTTAGACGTCACTGTGACAGAATAGCGTATCGCATCACGAACATAATTGGGTGATTTGCTTTTGCAAGCTTTGTGGGGAATACAATAATATTAATTAATAAAGTAGGAACTACTACTATCTTTAAAGTTTTTTGGTAGTTTATTCTGTACTCTAAAATGGTATTTTATTTAAAAAACAAATTAAATTGGAAAGTAATCTCTATTTACTAAAAAAGTAAAAACCTTTTTTTCCACAATTTAGAATAGTTGAACGACTCAACAACCCGCACAGACTCGGCTTTGTGTTAATACTCAGCCAACATTAATGGCGTCGCAAGTTTAACACTCAATAGAGCAAGTACAAAAGTACTACAAGCGCCTCACAAAAACGTTACACCGTATTATATAGTTACATTGAATGCGAGGGCTACAAAGAGGAATGTTCCGTAAACGCGACAGCCCTACGCAACATCAAAAACATTGAGGCATCTCTCTTTCACTAGTTTAGGGTTGCCACTATACCGGTGCGTGCCCGGTTCATAGGGTGACCTCGATTCCGGTTGTGAATTTCGCGAATTTAGAAATCGAAAGTAAAAATCGTAGTTCAGTTTGTAAACCATTGGAAATTTCGTCGAATGTTGAATGATTGATGGACGAGCGAGCTGTTGACCTCCAACCAATATTAAACTTCAGGTAATACCGTGTAGTATAATAAACTTGTGGTAATTAAGACTGTCACTTATGATTTAAACACAGAATTGCTAGTGAATAGTATTTTAAAATATCATCATGATTTTTTCCATCTGATAAACATCAACAAATAGTTTTTTGAACTGCCACCCCTTAATCCATCTACGGGTTATACCGATAGTAGCAGCCCTATCGTAAGGGCACAATAGCCCGTCTGGCCTCTCCCCTCAGCCGACATTAGTACGCGAGCCACGCATTCAGGGGCCCTTAGGGACCACCTTTGTTGCCCTACCTTTATTGTTTTGTGACGAGATTCTTTGACGGCTGGTGTTTCTTTAAGTTGCTTTTTAATAATACTTTTTCTAAGAAATGTTCCGTCTTTATTTAGTTAGGTGCCCGCGGCCTTGTTTCTTGCTTTCTTGGGAACACGGTTCAATTTTGGAGATTTTTGCGGTTCTGCGAGAAGATAATTGAAGGATATTTGATTCTTAATATATTCCATCAAGGATATTTACTGAAAACGCGAGAAATAAATAGACATATTAAATATTTACTTAGTTATAATCCTATGATTGCATATGCATCAAAAGGCTTCTAATACGAACCAATGGAAATATTTAGATTACGTACCATAGTCAATCTTTTTTCTTTATTAATTTCAAGGAATGGCCAGACGAGCATAATATTCGTATAATGGCAAGCGATACGACCTCTGATATACAGTAGCAACAAACAACATCATGAATTACATAACAATGCTTGGCATTCCGCTGCACTCGCCATGGTGTTAAGTCACATTATGTTCAATAATTAGTCTGGCTAATCAAACCAAAAAGCGCTACATCTCACACAATCAACAAACATCACAAATAAACAAAGAGTAATCCAAATAATTCCAGTTTTAATACGTAGCAGTATTACAGTCGTTTACGGAACATTTTAATTCAGCCGCCGAACGCCCGCGGCTATCAAACAATATGGTCAATAAAGGTAATGCCGTTTAAGGCCCCTGTAGCACGTTCGCTCTATTTGCATCGTAACAGAGCTTATTAATTTTTATTGACCACTTTTTTTACAATAGTCGAGTTAATTTTTTAATTAAACGTAAATTGGTGGGGGCGTCTGTAGAAATGTATTTAATTGTAACATAATCCTAAACTCAATATAGGATGTGTGGATAACGTGGGTAGCAGAAACGAAGTCTTTTTTTTGTGACAATCAATCGCAACATGTAAATTGATTTTATAAACATAGAATCTCGTTCACCACCATCAAGTAAAGCGTCAAGTAGGCTAGTCATCAGTTAAAATCCCCCCTAATATCACAGGTCAATTTCACGACGGTCCAGCAACACTTATCCTATTATTACATTAATCAGCACCTTACTGGCCACATTATCCAACAATTAGCGTATTTAGTCGATGTTTAAAGGTTAAAATCCCAAAATCACATCTTATTTTTTAAGAGAAAAATACGTTGATATTTCAGCAGGAGGAATGGCGGACTTGACTGACTTGAATAATTCGTTCTTATCTCATCCACTTAACCGCGTACCAAACGTTGTTATTCGACACTATATTGTTACTTGTGAAATCTAGGGAAAATACTCGACAATTTTACTTGCCTATTAATATTAAGCAGTAATTAATCAATGGTTTACTTAATTGATAGTAAACGAGGCCTGAATGAAGTCTTGGTGAAAGTATGAAGCAGTACTTAATAAGTACACTCAACAGTCACATACATAATTCTGATCCCACACTAAGATCGAGCCTTGTGTCGTGGTTAATTACGACATTCTTTTCAGCCTCAAAAACACCCAGACCCAAAACAAATATTTGTTACACAAACATTGGTCGCGGTGAGAAATATTAGTGAAATTGATAAATGAAGTCTTTCCAAGTATTTAATGCCCAAGATACAAGTAATTTATTGACCTATATGTAACAACATAATACAATACAATTATAATTTCAAATTCCTACATATCTGAAAACCCATTTACCAGTGTTTGCGTTTAAGAGCAACAACAATTCCTCTGACACAAATTACAATATATCATTTAATTTCAAATATATAACCAAATATTAATAAATAACACATGAAGGTATCATGACCTATTTCCCATCTAAATAACCGACTCAAATACACTCGAACACGATATTATCCGTGAGCCCTGCATCGGTGTCTAATTAGCCCTCCCTTTGACCTATAACGCCAGGCGAACCCTTTTCATACCGTATTAATTACCATCGTGGTAATTAGCAGTGGAAACCACGGCATTTCCCATTTGTTTAAAATGTAAGGTATTATAACATAACACCGGTATAATTGGCTTCTGCTTGACCTTGTGCCTTCTGTTTGTTATGGCTTCTAGTGTTACATTACGTGTACTGTGATGCAGTGATTTTATTAACACTGGATATTTTATTTAATAATGATAATGTAATAATGGCCGGACATGTACAGGGTTGTATAAGTTTGTATATGTAAAGGGACCTTCATAGATGTAAATGTATGAGGTTGTGTAATGTGTACGTATATGTTGGACAGGTTTGAAACATCTTAATCATCTATGGAGAGCTAACCTAATATGGGTTCGAGAGGTTTCCTCACGATATATACCTAGATTCGATGTTCAATAACTTACTTTTCTAAAATGTAATCGGACGATAAAGTGGCTACTCTCGAGCTGGAAGAAGGTGCAATGCAGTTTCGATAGAATATACCCTAACGTTACATACTTCTTCGCCCATAGGCCAAGATAGCCTGTAGCTCATAGTCTACCTTTAAATAGTCGACCGATTTATTCTTCATTGCTCGAAAACAGATGTTATGAACATGCTAAATCCTATTCGCAATACACTTATGTTGCTTGCTATGACTCTATTTCCATACAAGTAACCGGCAGTTGTTCCGCCTTTAAATCTAAATGGAATTATATCATGGGATTTTAAAACCATATACCATCCTAGACTAAAGGACACTCTTTTATTAATGTATTATTTAAGTAACTATTAAATTATTCAAACATTATATCCATCGTTTTCCACGTCCCCACACATGTTAATGTTGTATAAAAGGCGAAGTTTAAATTATAATTTGTAAACCCATCTTTAATGCATATTTATGAATAGGGGAAAATCTCGACATACAGTCATTAATAAAGTAAAGCGAATGTAAGTGAAAAGCGAGAAGCGGTTACTGTGATCATTTTAATTTAAAACAGTATAGAATTATTTTTCTTTTAAAGAGCCTATATAGTAAGTATATAGATTGATAGAATAATTTTTGGCTTTAACATCATTTACATATTTTTTGTTGTATATCGTCCGCCATCCCACTTCCTCATAGTTACACAACTTACTTGTAATAACTACGATTCCGTAGGTATTTTAAGTTTATTTCACCAGGTTATTAGATTTTCTTATTTATTCAGCTAGTGAGAGGAAATCACGACCCTCAGATTTGAGGAAAACGATGCAAGGAGGAAGGAATATTACGTTATAAATATGTGTAATCAAAATAAATCTAAATTAGTTTGTCAAGGAATTTCAGGCTGTCTATGCGAGTTGGCGTCCATTATAAATTATCATTATTAAAAATCCTCACAGTTTCAGATGTCAATTAACCTGTGTGCTAACTATGAAACTTCTGCTTTGTTAAAACTCGTACTTTATACGAAAAAATCCTAAAATATATTTGTGTCCTGTCTACACAAGAAATCCGCATATGCCAAAGTATATCTACCCGCTATGCGCTCATAATTGCACCACACTCCAAGGGTGGGGTCATAATGTGCGCGTGCATTTGACGGCTACACACCCCCGCACATTACTCTCAATGTTTCGGCCAATGTTCTTTTACTCTATTTTCTAAATGCCTTTTTAAGTGAATTAGAATTTTGATACATTTTTTTAGTATTAATGAACGGAATTTTATTCGGTTTTGGATATTTTGTTCTTATATATGTTCCTGATCTATAGTGGCGCAGTAAATGTATACTTAGTTAGTATCTTGGTATCGAGCCGTGGAAATGTCTAGTAACTAAAGAAGAATATCCCTAAAATGGGAATCAAACATCGGACTTTTTACTACTAAAATGCTTTTACGAAATTATGTAATACATAAAGGTAATCTATCATTTCAGGCTTTCTTTTTCTTTATTGCTATATATATGCTATGAATAGCGAGACGTGCATGCCGTTCGCCTCACGGTAAGCAATACGGCCGCTCATGAATATTAGCAAAACCAAACAATACCTTGAATTACAAATGAATGCTTAGAATTCCGCTGTGCTCGCTATCCTGACACATAAGATGGTAATATGTCCAATAGTTACTCAGGCTAATATCTCTTCCAATCCAAAATGCAGCAGTGCATTTACACTGCTCAGGCTCTCACGTATGTGAGACCTACCACCAGGCTATATTTATACGGGTGGTTTGGCTTAAAGTGTTACTACTAGGTTTTTTTTTTCGAGTAGAGTTTATACATCAACTTTGCCGTCGATGTGGTGCGTCACAGGGAGTGTAGTTTAGAAGAACTTAACATATTTTGCCAAACATTTTAAAATGACCCATACAACATTTAATTGCCTTATTTCATTCTAATTTCTAAAATATAATATTAATTCCTCACTTACTATAATTGTGTATTCTTAGGTGCGAGGTATCTAAACTAAACTCATGTACAATTAATTCCCTTTCACATAATTACAAACCACGACGATATTTATTTCAATTTTCACTAAAAAATTTACCATTACCCCACCTAGTTCAACTCTTTCTATTGAACTTTACAACTTTGCTATATACCTCAGGTGCACCAAGACTAATACGACGATAAAACTGCCATTTTTGTGTGTCAAAGCCAGGCTGCACTGTTTAATACTGCATGTGGCGTGGCTCGTGGTACTCGAGAAATCGGAAAGTAACAACTTTGTAATAGTGTTTTGTTCAGTCAGATGGATGTGTGCTCATCTCGCTCTGTCCTCTGTTACTAAAGCTAGCAAAATAATTGCAACTAACAAGGTTCTGCCGAAATTCACCAATTGTGATTCGTGTCTTTTACATACATTTTCGAATTTTATTTTTTCTAACCAGTGATTCTTCTGTATCAGCCCATATACTTCCCACTATAGGGTACGGGCCTCCTTTATATTCGAAAGTACGATTGAGAGTGGTTAGACCATATAGTCCCCAACGTTGGCCTAGTTCGTGTTGTCAACTTTGTATGCAGACATAAAATATATTTTTTTTATCGAACCCACAACCACACACCGCAAACAAAAATGTTAGAATAATGTTGCAAATTAAACCCACCATATCGTTAATATAGCCTGTACTAAACAAGGAAAATTTCATTAAAACAAAAAGCCGGCTAACCTCATAATTAATTATTTGCCGCCGCAATAACGCATACTTATCGCATACAATTATTATAATTTATTTGATTTATGTACGTGTGTGATTTATTAGTTATTTATAGCGTAGCTCTGTGGGCGACAAACCGTCAGTATACCGGATGGCAGTGGATTCAAATCTCTGACGAGATAAATTATTATACTACGAGTATTATGATCATTAGCTTCATCTTGATTTAAATGTAAGCCCACCAATTTTCTAGGGAGAAGTATTGCATATATACCCTCACGCTTGTATCCCCTAAAGGCTAGGCAGGGGTGCCACTTTACAATTACAACTATTACACCTATAGTTGGCAAAGATTTTTCGGTCCCTAAAAATGATAGTGAGGACCGCATTGCAGAGACCGTGCCAGGCTCAAATCCCAGTAAAACGGTGACATTTTGCTCATCATTTGACATCCTCAATTGAAAGACCATCTATAGTATGTCATACATTCAATGACTTTAAACCAACGTTTTGTGTTATGTAAATTAATAGATCTTAGTCCTAATAAAGCGTTGTTTTGATCAGCTTTGTTCCCATAAGTTAACTACGAAACCAAACATATATTATCTAAGACCACGTTATCCTCATATTTCAGCAGTTTCTGTAGACGCCGCCTTCGCCTTAGGCCTTCGCGATCAGGCATTATTATCGGGATTCCGGCTCACCGCGCAGCGACACGTGCTCATTATCGACCGGGTTTTAAATAACACCATGCGCCATCCTTTGGAGGATATTGCCGTGATTGTGTTTGATATTTTGGATTATGGATTAGTAGCTACTGTTTAGAATTTTGGATTGTAAATCTGCTGTTGTAGATCAGTAAATATAGAGAAGTAGAAGCCTTTATACTAGGGCATTTTGTATAATTATTTCATTAAGGTAAGGTATTTCTTCTATGAAGAAGAGCTCGCAATTTTTGGAATTTTAATAGAGCAGAAACTAACGGGCCTTCTTTAATACTAAAGAATTTTATTTGTATGAATACGAAGTATTCTTATCTATTTCCTTCTCTTCTATCCATCCCATGGCGATCTGGTAGAAATCGCCACGAGAGGTAAGTAAGACCGTCATGTACCTACTACTGATTGTCTATTATTTCTGAATATTGTTGTTTATGTTCATGTACAATAAAGTATAAATAAATGAGTAAAAATAATGAAGTACCCAGGAGCTGGTTATAAAGATACATATTTCAAGGCCATAGGGTCTAAGGTTAAATCAAGTAAGGCATAAAATGGAATCTAAATTATTTTAAGACTAAAGGCGCCGGTGGCCTTTGACCGATTCTTGCGTCCATTTTTATCGGGATTCCGCTCACTGGACCAACATGAGGATTACGGTAAATGGGCAGGGCTCGCGATCGATGTATCTAAATAAAGTGTATACGGTGACGTTGAAAAATTGGTGGTACCTACTTGATGTCGAGCAATGGAAATTAATGCTGAATTGGTTAGGCAGATAAAAAAAATTAAATCAACTCAAAATCATTAAATAGAGAGATTTATGATGCATGAAGATTGGGGTATTAAATGAAAGTATGGGCGTCTTAAAAACATATTATACTACGCAATATTATTCTATTAACTAAAATTAAAATTAAAAGAAAAGAAACACAAGCATAGCATGACTTAAGATCTCCGTCCATCCCAAAAAAGCTGTAAGCATACACATATATCTTACGCACACTAGATGTTTATATGCAATCACTTATCAGGTGTACTCTGCCATAAAACACCGTCCATTTTAACCCTATACAAGGTTTAGCAAGATTTTACATTACATTTTCACTCTCATGTCGTCACTCAGAAAACATTTTGTGGTTGGGACGTCGTCGAGATGCTATCGCTGTATCGCCGGCCGAATGTACATTACCCTCGCCTACACGCTGAGGCGAAAACGTTGTCAGCTTAGAAACGGGAATTTCATTCGAATTTACACCAGATTCCATATAAGATTTAAGTATTAAATAATTAGTGAAAAGGGACTTGTGGTTTATTCGATAGTCTAAATATAATTATGGAAATATTGAAAAATATTTTGAAAGTAAATTATTGTTTAGTTAGGATGGCATATTATGACGGTAGAGCTATTTAATTATAATTATGTATATTGCATCTCTGTCGATGCCGGACCGGAATAACTTGTGAAAAAATGTGGGTATCAATACAGATTTTTTCTTCTTAATTCAAACGCGAGCCATAGTGGTTCAGTAATTGTGTGTGCAATACTGACATTCCATAACCTCCCATAACTGGCCAAAACGTAACGAAATATCCGAATAAAAAAAGATTATTCAGATCACACATTATCAAAAAACAACATCCAACCTCAACTGGCAACCCTACCTCCACAAAAAGTACTTTAATATTCCTTGTGTACGTAAAATTGAAACACTCAAGTGGCAACCCTACCTCATCGTATTTCACTTGATACGGCGACGGCGCACACGAGCGTATTTTAGCTAAATTCGCCTATTAGTTATCAGTTTGGTGTGTCAATGGCGACGGGACGCCTCGCTTCTTGATCGAATACGCTTTACATACCGTTTTGCTCTCACGAAATTTATGAGCACCTGGGTGTATCAGTATCTATAAAGGGTTGATGTTTTAATATACGTCTAAACAGGTTATGTTAAGACCGTGACCGAAAACGAAGCCAGATGGTGGTTTTAGTGATTACAGACACAATGCAATTAAAAAGTATGCAAAAAACGCGATATTTTTTTATGTTTAAATATCCATAGTTCATACTAAATTAATAATTTAATCCATGCACACCAGAGCGTCTTTTAAAAAAAGGGTGTACATTATTATGTAAGGAAATCTATTTATTTACCACCCAAATAAGACGATAAAGAAACACTTATCAGACATAAAAGTAAAAGTAATTTATGGCATTAACCTTAATAAATAAATAAATAACACCCAACAGTCACAAACATAGACCGGACCCTACAGTAAGATCGAGTCTTGTGTCGCAGGTATCAGGAACTACGAGAGACTTTTCGGTCTCACAAACACCCAGACCCGAAAGAAATATTTGAGGGTCGCACAAACATTTCTCTCGGTGCGGAGATTGAACCCGCGGCCTCTCGTTTCACAGGCGGCGTCTAATTGACTGCGCCACGGAGGCTGTTAAATAATTACAAATATACATGGGGTAATTAGAGACATAACAAAAAACTTGTAAATGCCACAACAATAAATCACTACAAACATATTTTGACAAAATCCAAATTGAAGCCCTTGCAAATTAACCATATACTAAACCATGCAACAAATAAGGTAATTAAATAACTATAATAATTGGAGCAACCCGCATGTTATGTGAGCGTGGTAGGGGTGCAAGCTAATACCATCGGAATTAAGAGGGGTTGTCCCCGTCGTATGCTTTATTTAAACATTACCATTAAACATATCGAGTTTCATTTGTTATTTGATGTAGCGGGTTCGATTCCCACACCAGGAGTGTGATTGATAAAAACATATGACGTGTTTTAAGTCTGGGTATTGTGGTATCAAAAATATGAGCCTAGATTATGTTATTTAACGCAGTGCACCCTACGGCGTATAATTTAATTATAATAGGAATGTATAATACTTTTAGTCCGTGCCAATGTATTACTGACGATGAAGCTAAAAATAATTTTAGCATAAACATTGACATAAATATAGGAATATGGTGAAGAGCGCGTAAAGTGTTCCGACGTATGTCAGTGGGCGCTCCAATACATCTCCAGTGAAGCGTTACTCATATACTTAATACATTATGATAATTTAATACAAATGTTAGTATTTTTATTTCAACATTGTTATGAATCAGTCAAAGTGAAAAGTAGTGATTTTCACGGCCATCTTATTGATACTCCAAATGTACTAAAGGGCATATCCTTAATTATAAATCATTGAGCATAACCTAGACATGCCTTATATTGTACATTAAAAAAATGACCAATCATTACGATACAATTTATTTTTAACCCGACCAGTCGTAGCTTTTTTCCTTTTTCCTTTTATTTAACTTGCTTAACAAAATATACAATAATTGTTAGTAAATAGCATAAGAAACCACTAAGGTTTATATAGATGCTATCAGAGTTGACAAAGGGGTTATAACTTATAACAAGACATTTATACTGTAATGGTAATAGGAGTTTTGAGATTCATTCAAAGATTATTATTTATTTACATTTAGATTATTTAAAAAGTAAGTCTTGAGTTTATATTTGATGTTCTTTGGTGTTAAACTATCGCGTAAATCTGGGCTTAAATCTAGCTTACCAAACGAAACCGACGTACGGTAAACTATTTACCAAACACCAGTCACGTATAAGATAAGCAGATGTTCTTTCTGCTCACGCATACTGTGTCACTTAACTACAGGCCGGGGTTCTTGAATTAGCATAGGCCTTTATACCAAACTAACTTTACTGGGAAGCGATTGCTTCAAAGGAAATATACTTTATTTTATACAGAATATCAAGACTGCTACTGAAAATGAATACAGGATATATCAGACTGCTGCCGAAAACGAAGCCATATGGTAGTTTTAGTGACTTCAGAAATAATTGAACTAAAAATTTCGCAAAGAAACGCGACAATTCTTTTTGTGATTTTTTAAATATTATATTCGTTTTTGGATGATAAATCCATAGTTTATGCTAAAATAATAATTTAAACCCTTGTGTGCCATAGCGTCTTTAAGAAAACTATTATTTTAGAAAAAAAAAACTTGTTTATGTATTTACCAAAGTCGACGATAGGAAAAAGATAACAAAAAAATTCATCGCTTTTTTGCAAAATGTTTAGTTGCATTGTCTCGGAAGTCACTAAAATTACCACCTGACTTCGTTTTCGGTAGCGGCCTTGATATAACCTGTATACTAATATTCAGAGATGGGTTAATTCATATCTAGGAAAATAAATTGGCTTATTGCCACACTGTATTCACTTCAACAAGTACCAAGGTGTCACAAATATAATTAATATTTTCCTAGAAATGTCTCCTCTTTCATTAACCTGAATTCCTACATAAAAAGGATTATCTGCCTTTTGACAATAGCGTGCAAATTTATTTTACACATCCTGACAGTCCGCAGCGATCTCATTTAGGATCAATTAAATTTATCCAATCGAATTCATTATGCGATTTCAACTGATCTTGACGACTTCAATTAAAGCGACATTCATTCGATTCAAATCGATAATTATTCGATTTAAGCGAATGTTGGTATCGAATGATGAATCGATAGCCGCGTTTGTGGCCGAACTTTATTCGAACTTTATTTGTGGCTAGTAATTGGTCGCCCTTAGGGTATTTTTTTTTTATTGCAATGAATGACGAGACGAGCAAGCCGTTCGCCTGATGGTAAGCGATACGACCGCTCATAAACAGTAGCAACATTCCACTGCGCTCGCCATCGTGAGACAAGATGTTAAGTCTCAATATGTCCAGTAGTTACTCTGGCTACAATGTCCTTCAATCCGAAACACAACAATGCATTTACGCAGTGTTGTTTCACGGGAGAAATAGACATTGCGGTGGTACCTACCCAGATGGCCTCTCATATATGAGAGACCTACCACCAGTAAAAATTAGGGTATTTATTATTAGGGTCGCCCTATACCATATTTTGGGATGGAAATCACATTGTGGGGTTCAATATATCTACCTACCTTTCGAAACAACAAACTTTAGCTTATGCATATAGAAACGTCACATCGTTAACTCCGGGCACTGCGTAGTGAAAAAACAAAAATTTCCCAACCGAATAACAAAACCTCGGACAGTTTGTGGCACGTTTTATTTTTAACTTTGAAAACCGCAGTCTCTCTGAAATCCTGACACTCGGCTATTCCCACTGCGCTTTATTTAAACCGAAGCTTTGAAAATATGTCGTTTTAACTCCACTTCTGAGCATTAAACTATTTACTAAAACAGCTCATAATTACCCAATAATGAGCCTTGGAGTCCACAAAAATCAAAAATTCTATAGAGTCATAAAGTTAAAAAATACATAACGCACTTAACACACGCTTATTTCTATAGTTAAATCTACGCAACAATACAAGCACAACTCCGAAAAATGTAAGCTGATATTTGAACTGGTAACCACCATCTCAGCAGATCACATTCCTAACCAAAACAAGCTCACAACATACATACTAAGTTGTTTTAAACCTAGGTATAGTGACTTCACTTCCCCTGTTGGTAAGCTGAAATGCCAAACAGAGTATAAACTATAAAATGACATCAGAATTCTGCCATCCTGATTAAATTCTTCACATTACAGAAAGAAAAAAGAAAATAAAGAAACATTTATTTGTTACAAGTAATGGTAAACCACACCACCAACCAGCTTTAAGTAATTACTACATACATATACTCGTATAACAGTGCTTGTCAACAAAACGGCTCAAGCTCAGCATGTGCTGGTATAAACCAACGCTGGTCTTCCACAAGGCCGGTAAGTGTCGTCACAAGCGCCAAAAACATAATACATACGCAAAAAACATGTTTAAAGAAATGAAAATTAAATAAAACAAAATAATAGCAATATCCGCTCAAATGTGGGTAGTGAAATACAAATATCTCGCGTATATACACCTAGCTTAGATATAAATAATCTTAAATACATTTCACCTTCACTCAAAAACGCTTTCAATTCAGTCTCGAGTTACCCGGGGTGGGCCTCCCCAAATTAACCCCGCGATATGTACGCACATCACGGTATCGACCCCGGGTGAAATATTAGCGACTGACTAACCCTTACTGAAGCCATTACGCTACCTCATCTTTATTACTTACACTAAATAAATGTTGCTTTTTGTTTTGAAGTTATTTTTACCTATGCCTTGCGAACTATATAGTGACGATGTATTTAAACACGCAAATACACTTGAACTGTCCCTTAGTGACACTACAATAAATAATTTGCAACTATCAAATACTGTTTGGGAGGAAAAGTGACAAATAAGCACTCGATGGTAAGTGAATCAGTCCATATCTACACAAGATAAAAAAAAAACCGTTCAGGTCGAGACTGGCTGAACACAGATTATTATTTTTTATTTATTTTTCCAACATGTCGATATGAAGATCGTATCGGCTATGTTCAACAGTGCACTTCTTATGGCTGAGATGTTGATGATGATTTATTTAATTCTAAAAACTGAAATGTTTCGAATTTGCAAGCTAAACTTAACCTTCAAAACTTCACCAATAGTTTGACTGTAAGATCAACCATTTAAATATTTTTAAATTTGATTGAACCCAGAATACAACAAACTTACATGAACATCTATAGAAAGGTCTACACTACTACATTCCCTTTACACGTAACAGTCCACGGAAATTAAATAATTTCCATTCGATCGCAGTCAGTCGCGTAGGCCCTGCGATGAGGAGTGAAGAGTTCGTTAGTGGGGAGTCGGTTCCCGGGGGAGTAGTTTGCCCTACCGCCGTGGCCCAAACGTGACGGGAATGCGCCGGAAACTACGTACATTGGCGAAGAAAACGTTTTACATGTATTTGTTTCTTTCATTCTGATGGAAGGTATGCTTGGGAGGCGGGAAGTGATTGTAGGTATATCGTATTCTTTCGAACTAGTGAGATGTTTTTTTTAGTATTAAATCATCGGTTTAAGAAATTACGATCATAAACAAAGCCAAGTGGTATTTTAATTGACTTCAGACATAAAGTTTTGCTAAAATAATAATTATACCCTTGAAATTATTATCATAGCAAAAACTATGTATTTATCACCAACCACTATAATACTTTAAAAAAACAATAAAACGTCGCTTTGTATCTGAAGATACTAACACTATCGCCTGGCTCCGTTTTCGGTTGCAGTCTGGATATACCCGATATAAATAGCTGACTAGACTGCCTCGGTGGCGTAGTTGTACTCCGGTACGGTTACAAAGCTGAGGTCTCGGGTTCGAATCCCGGGTTGGGCAAAGTGATATTGGATTTTTCTATTCATTATCAGCCCAGAGTCAGGAATTTGTACCCGATATGGCGATAGGCTCGCCACCTATCACATCATGGGACGGAACATACAAGGCGAAATGTGGGTGCCCTGGCACCTCTGCCTACCCCTTCTGGGAAAAAGGCGTGAGTTTATGTATGTATGTATGTATGTAAATAGCTGCTCATATTCATATCTGCACAGATAAAGTAACCGTTCAAGATGATGGAAAATCTATCTACGTAAGCGTATCACATTGTCATTCAAAGCCATACGCGTGACTTTATATCTAATAATAAATTACAGCAATGCCAGTCCTCCAGTAAAGGTCGCAGAAGATTAGATCTAAGCCACTTTCAACAGGTCATTGCGAGAACCTAAGTCTATATTCAGCTCTCCACTTCCTATAATATCACTTACAAAGTTACCTAGAATATATAAGTTTGAAAATTATTTAAATTAAATTCAATATTCGTTCTAACAGGCTATCTCCCCTGGGATCTGGAGTGGAAGGAAGCCTCTAGAATACAAATTGTTTGCCCGACAGCACCCAGTATTCCTTTCAATACTGATAGTTTTCGTTAAGAATACGACATTCAGGTAATTGGCTTATACGGGGAATATTGTAGTATACATTTTCAGAAATTCTAATACACTACCAATTAAAAATTTGATCTAGGATTTTATAAAATATGGGATATTAAATATAACAAAACATATTTATTGTAAATTTAAAACAAATTATGAATGAACTGCTTTGATTTAAATCAAATTGTAAATTTTGTAATAATCACTACACACACACAACTGGATTTGAAAAGATCAAAACTAGAGTTTCTTGTCCGTTCTTCTCTAGTGAAAACCGCTTTCCGAACCGTGTGATAGATAAAAAAATTACTGAATCTAAATGATTAAATAAATTATTTTCATTTTCAACAATTTAAGTCAAGTTGTCAATAACATAATAAAGTTACTCTGAAAATTATACTAGAGCAATACAAATCATTATTTTAATAGGACAGTTGTGTTTATTTGGGCACGGAAACTAGAAGTTTCATTGACAATGATTTATTATGTTTACGTTATAACTACCAGTACCATTGTTACTCATTTTAATAGTAAATGTGGTTTGATGTATGGAAATCCACATCACATTATGATTACAGTTTCATAGATTTTACTGGTGCTAGGTCTCTCATAAGTGAGAGGCCACCTGGGTACCGCCACAATGTCTATTTCTCCACCGAAACAGCAGTTTAAATGCTGTTGTGTTTAGGACTGAAGAACATTGCAGTTGGAGTAACTACTGGACATATTGAGACTTTACATCTTATGTCTCAGGATGGCGAGCGCAGTGGAGGCCAAACATTGCTTTGTTCAAAGAGTTGTTTGGTTTTGCTACTGTTCATGGGCGGTCGTATTGCTTACTTCTTAGTCTCGCCATTCATTGTAATAAAATCCGAAATGAAAATATTATTTAATATATTACAAATTCCCACAATGTCGTCATATGTCCCGTTAATTCATACGATGTTCGTCACTCGCCGGCTGCGTGGGACACCTGTGAGTGCATCCTTCCTGTGCCACGACGCCGCGCCGCGTCGCACGTTTATGGAAATAATGCTTTTACTGTTTTAATTTCAACTTTATTTTTGAAAGATAATTTTTGAATTGTTGTGATTTTTTGTGAAGGGTCAGGTCATGGTTATTGAAAGTGTAATTTAATTGATTCAATTGTTAATTGGAGCTAAAACATTAATGATTAGCGAAAAGGTATCATTTCAAAAAATATTTTAATAAAAATTTTATAAATATAAGTTAGGTATAAATATTGTCATCAATTCCACAACTGATTCTAAATAAACTAGCACCGCCCTATTCTGTAACAAAAAATAAAATTCCGTTTACCGACTATTAAAGCGCTTGCCGCGATAACATAAAGCTCCCGTGTCACATCGCACTTACCAAACAAAACTGAACGCCTTACGACTTCCTTACCGTTTCCTTCATTAGCACCAGGATACCAGACTAATAGTGCTGTTTATCCCTTTAATGGCCGCGATAGATGCTGTTAACATTTTAAAGCGTCCAGGCAGTAAGACCCCTGGTATGCATCACCACTCCTTAGAAGTGTTAAATGAGCACGGGTCTATCGCAGTGGTTCTTGTGGTAACTTCTGTTGACACTCTTTAAAGCTCTATTATTACGGCCGGGACTAATGGCGGATCGTACAATATTTGCACATCGGACTGTTTGGTACAGTTTACGGATTTTTGTTTACATGTGTCTTGTTGGGAGTATTTTTATTTTTATCTGTTGGAGTTTGAGTGTTTTTTATTCGTTTTATTTCGACACTTGTTGTTCAACAGCCTATAAAAGTGTAGGCGAGATGCCGCCAGTCAAACGTAACACTTAAATGATTTAATACTATGATATTATTGATATTCATTCCATGACAAACTACTAATATATTTCCTCTTTTTCGTTAAATTAAATTTCTATTTCGAATCTCGGATCGAAAAATGTGATATTGAAATGTTGCACGGAGTCAGGAATTCTTACCCGATATGGCGAGAGGCTCACCTTCTATCACATCGTGGTACGGTACACTAAAAGCTAGATATAGGTGTCCCGGTTGCATCTGTGCCTACCCTTTATGGGAAAAGGCGTGAGTTTATGCCTGTATGTATTCTGTTATTATTTTTAACTTTCCTGTATTGGTTACACTTATTTGCGAAGTGATATACCTATCATAACCTTAGACTTTTACCTGTGAATTTTACGATTTAAATCTTGCAAGTATATTAACTTACTTTAATTTAATAACAAAAATATCTAAAAGATTTCGTAATGGTGGCTTCAACGATAAATAATGTAATAGTAACATTCCATTAATAACTTCAAAGGGAATCACAATTTTATTCCGACACATTTACAATTACTTCCTTTCATTAGTCATTCTATTCATTTAAATAAACTTCTAAAGATTTGATTTAGCCTATACATAAAAATAGGAAGCTGTTTATGTGCTCAATTATAATGTAGACTTCAATTATGATATTAATATTGAAACAAAGTATTTTTTGTTTTGATGTTACACTTTTTGGATATGTATTTTATTAATAGTGAATGAAATTTGAATAATCAATAATGTGCGAGTTATAATTTATTTTAGAAATTATAATCCTATTAAATGTATTCCTAATTGTTACCATTCATATTGTTCAATTGTATATCATTTCCAATAAATCCTTAAAAAAGATACAAAATGAATATCTCATAGTAATGTAAAAGAAATTTTACGATTATTTAATTATCTGCGCTCTGAAATGTATTTTTATTATAAATTATTATATTTAATTTCATGAACTTAACTTATAAACTAATGGTTATAAACGTTCCATTAAGCGAAGAGGCCGATCCATTAAGGTCATTAGGTGAGACGGTGCGCCGAGTTGGCCGGTCGGGCGTGACCAATGCAATGCAAGTGCGGTTCACTGTCCACCGACAGGCAGCACTGCCCACTGCATTGCATTGTGCTAAATCGAACGGAACAATACCACTTGCCTTACTGGTGCATTGGAATTTAGATTATTGATCTTATTCGGCGGGTGGTAAAGGTCGGCTGTAATTGACGCACCGGGATTTGTCATTTGTTTGCACTGCGAAACTATTTGTTGAATGCTGTTGGAGAACTTTCTTGAAACTTCTCATAACACTATACAATAAACGTATTTTTGTGGTTAGTCGTGTTTTTTGCGAATAACATTATCTAAGAGCCAATACTATCTCTGGAAGACTTCCATTATTTTTGCCCTTTGAATTTGGGAGAACATAAAATCTTAGGGTTGTGATTAATTCCTAAAACCCTCGGGCAAAAGAAAACTACCTGTGTGCATTTTAATGATACCCAACGTATTTAATTATTTTCATCCTCTTTTCAAGTAGGCGCATCAAAACAGTGAGAAACCACATCAATTTCACATTATGATGATTAATTAGAATAAGCTAATAATTCAAATAAGCATATCAAACACGACGAATGTTTTATTTATGTCATATTATTTTATAATTAGAGGAGAGCTATACTACCTCAGAACCGCATACTAATATATTTGTTTCCTTGTTTTCAGGTAAATAAACATCTTAATTTAATGGTGCTTTCTGCTACATCTCCAATAAGGTCAGATATATCTGCTGCTATTCACTTAAAACACATATCTATGAAGTCAACAGAATGTCCCCGGCTTTGTATCAAATGTACGGTAAGCGTCAACCCTATTCCGCTAAGTGCGTATTTACAATGAAAGGGGTAACACGAGCCCCAGCTAAAAGATTAGGTGAAGCCCATCGCATGCAAGGGTTGTGCCCTATATTGTGCAACTCCGTGATTTCAGTTGGAACATCATTGTAAAGAATATATAGAAAAGTTGAATGTGTAATAGTAATCAAGACACGTGCAGTGTCGGGCTTCCCCCGGACATTTACACATGAGCACGCTGTCTGCATTTGAAAACTGCTTCATTAACCATTCATTAATTTGGGTGAGGTCTAGAATACGTTGGCACGAATTGTGGGTAGGTGGGGGGTGGAGGGGGTAGGGGGGAGTGCCCTAAGCCTCAGGTACCACTCCCATGAAAAGGTAACGCACCATTCCTGAGAAAACCCAATTAAAGTAACTTAACCTCAAAATACTTGTTGTCAAAACAAAAGTTACTTCTGCAACGTCTCCGGTGCTGCGGGAAGTGCAGCCCCTTCGCCTTTGCGTAACAAAGGATAGGCACCCACGCTCACCTCCGCAGCTTCGGCTTTCTGGTCGCCTTCGGCGACCAGCCTCAGCCGCTACGGCTCGCACGGTCGCCTATCCTTAGTTACGGCGGGCGGGGGCTGCTCTCCCTCCGCGCCTCCGGCTTTTTATAAACACTCTAGGGGTAGTACCCAAAAGTCTACGTGAAGTAGGGGTGCTCGAAGTCGGTTTTGGGACAACATCGACCTATTTTACCCGCAAAGGTTATACTAACTACCACCGGAACATATCTTCTAAGTTGTTAATAAACAAATAAAACAAAAAGCATTTATAAAAAGTTCCCCAAAAGACTATGTGAAGACTTAAGTCAGTTTTGGAACAAATTCGACTTATTTTATCCTTAAACTTCCATCGGAACATAATGTGTTTTAACTTTTAACAAGATTGTTATAAAACAAATAAAGCAAAAGAACATTTATAATCTACCGTATTTACGTTCCGTTTCACTTAATTTTAAACTATGTACAATATATTTGACATGTTATTTATTGATATGATTGTCAATCGCCCATAATTACGTTCCGTTTTACCGAATATGTGATTTGAGGTTAGTAACTCTTTTAATTAATTATTCGAAAACTATGCATTACCTTGTAATAACAGTGAAAACATATAATCTGGGACCCAATCCCTACCGCCTCCGATAGTTTTTACTCCGCAAATCGTGCCAACCTATTCTAGACCACGACCATTAATTTAAGTAACCTGTGAAAACTTAATGGGGTGTACTCTAACTTAAGATCTTTTTACTAGCAATCTATTTATACGATTTTTTGTTTTCCCAATAAATAAAATAACCTGTAATCCAATAATCTAAGTTCATTTGTTAAATAATTTTGGAGGTTAATCTAAAAAACGCATTAAAAATATTTTGAGCAAAATAATTTAGCTGCGGAAATTCAATTTTAATTAATAAATTAAGACATAAATTGAAAATACAGTATAGGTCATATTTAATGAACTTATGTCAGCTAAATCGATAACTACTATACAAAATATAATCAGAATCCCTGTATCAACGAAAATGCATTGAGATATTGAAGGAAATGGCTACGCTTAAATGCTTAATCTGTTAGAACGAGAAAAATGGAGATCTTTATTATTTCCCTTCTTGTGAACACATATATTTTTGGAATTTTTGTCGATGTTTACCTCCTCAATGTTCAATACAACAGTTGAATTGAAGTGACGTGAAGGTGCAAGTTCATTGGACCTCTGGCTTTCCCGATGACCCATTGAAACGTGACACGCAAGTCACTTAACGTCAAATTATGTGGCGCAGAGGACAGTGGATATCGGTTACCTCTTATGGGCTGTCAGGATAAGATTGACATCAGTCAAACGGTCATTGAATTTTCCAATATTCAACGGCCAATAAACGAGTAATACACATAGAGGAAGTATTTGTTTATTGCTGGTACCAATAGCAAACATTTTTTATTGCCATGAATGGCAAGATGAGCATGCCTTTCGCCTGATGGTAAGCGATACGGCCGCTCTAGACAGTAGCAAAACCAAACAACACCATGAATCATAAAACATTGCTTGGCATGCAACTGCGCTCGCCATCCTGAGACATAAGATGTAAAGTCTCAATATGTCCAGTAGTTATTCTGGCTTCAATGTCCTTCAGTCCGAAACACAACAGTGTACACTGCTGTTTGGAGAGGGAAATGTCTGTCAATATCAAAATACAATAAAACAAAATGCAATGTACATTGTAAAATTCGTTTGCCTCAAGCTACTACAGCGCATTAGTACAAGAAAACGTGACAAGATTTATAACTCCGTTTAATAATGTTGTATGAAATATACCCTGCTTTTATATTGGAGTGCAAACTACGCTTATTCGAAATAAACTGAAGGAATACTGACACGCGGAAATTAGTTCATGCTATTTCTTACTATTTTAATCAATGGTTTTAAGGATTGGACTTAAAAATTAACTTATACATAATTTTACGTTGATGTCCAGTGCAATGTATTTTTTTTTTGTGTTTTCATGCATTATGTGATAAATATAACTTCGCAATCCCAAGTCAAAATATATAAATAGTATTTAGTAAAACAGAGTTTAGGCAAATAATTAATAGACTTTATGGCCTTAACCACTTTCAATCATACTTTTGACTGTAGAGGAGGCTAGTGCCCTGCAGTGGGATATATAGGGGCTGATACAGTATTAATGGACTAGGTCGTCTCGTCGGCCTTACTTATACGGTAGTAATTATACCAATCCTATTTACATTAGGTAATAAATCCTGGTTTTAAATAAACCTGATCAAAGACACTTATGTTTTTTTTTCTTTTTGCATAGATCCCAAGTATAATAATTGAAAACTGTTTATAAATAAATAATTAAAATATTCGGTTATGTAATTGAAAGACTCGCATTCGATATTCAGATTGGAAAGATCAGAGATTAAGTCCGAACAATTTAAAATTACACATAAAAATATTTATATCAGACTACTTTTTCTAATAAAATCTGTGGACGTAATAATAAGGTCCGTCTAGCTATAATAAACCGACTCCACAAAGAAATATAATGAATCGTTAACGAGCCGTGAAGCAAATTAATCAAAAGTTGTAAAAGTCAACCTTTCATACTTGGAAAGTACTTTCGCGTGGTCTGCGTACCAAGTTTTAAATTTTCCTATAAATATTTTGTTTAGAGTCACTCATAAAATTTACAACTTGAAGATGTCTGAAGGGATTCAAGACCTTTAAAGATCCGAATACCAATAGATATTTTATTATGTTAACAATTACTTCGATTTTTATAGACTTGCTGATGATATTCGAACTAATATAACAAATGTGTGTGTGTTTATTAACTATTATAATCTTAACAAATGTGTGTGTTGTTCGCTCGGCGAGTTTCCGGGAACGTTTAATTTCTTTTTGATCCGCAACGAAATCAATAACAAAATGTATGTCATATTCTCCAATATTCGCTTCGTTTTATGAGAGACGGGCAATGTACTTGTAATCAAAAGTTTGTAAATACATAGTCTTTTTCTAAAATAATAGTGTCCTTCTTTTATTTTTCAAGACTCTATAGAACGCAATGGTTTAAATTATTAATTCAAACACGATGATATGCACAAAAAAAACACAAAAAAAATATTGTTGTTTTCTTTGGCAAAGTTTTAGTTCCATTGCGTTTGTAGTCACTAAAACTACCACCCGGCTTCGTTTTTGGTAGCAGTATTGATATAATGTCCTGTATATACCTTTAATCCTTGACAAATGCACTAAGTTAGATCTGAATATAGGTTACACCCAGACCTAAGCAAAAACTTGTTCATTATCAAAACCTGAAATAAACGACCTTTGATTATGTAAATGCGTGCTTTATAGCTGACACAACTAGATTAATGATGAGGTTAAACATTGCGTCATTATTTCGTTCCCCAGACGTACATTCGGTCGGGTTAATGTGTTGTTTTAGACCAACTACAAATCACACATACTTTAATATATGATACTTGTATTGCTCGCGGCCTCGCTCGCGTGAAAATGTTTTCCCGGGATCGAAAGTTCCCAATAGTCTTCCTCGATAAATAGCTTATCCGTAACTATAATATTCAAATCGAAACCAATAGTTGCTAAGATAAGTTAGAACAAACTAATAAGCAAAAAAAAACTAACTCTCAGCTTTTCTCTTTATAGCTTTACATATATATTAAGCTGAAATATTCTTATGTTTGACGAATAGAGTGCATTGCAATGCAACATTTTTAAATATAATAGCTACAAATAAACTGTTATTAAATTATAATAATTTCAAATTGTTTATTCTCTAGTTTATATTCTCTTAATGATCTCCTTTTAGTTATGTAATTTGATGTCGAATTGATTTTTAATTTAGTATTACAACTTGTATGTGTTTTCGATTGCAAATGTATGATTATTAGTTACAGGAAGTATTGTATATTTTAAACAGGCCGGCTTATTTTCATCAATTGGGGACAGTTTTCACTTTTCGGTACTCCATCTGGTGGATAGTTAGTTTGCGTGGCAGCATAAGTGTTCTAAAATAAAAATGTTTTATCTATAGTAAAGCTGCGCTTGTGTAAATGTAAATGAATTATAAGGGAGTTAACAGGCAGTTTAATGGCATTAACACCTGTATATTGCCAATAGAGCTTCAAAGGCGACGTAAAAGAAAACAATTTATTATTATTTCCTTTCAAGACTCTGAAAGCGTGAATAGATCTATTCTCAAAGAGAGACTTCTTCAATTTTTTTTCTCTTTGTCGCCAACATTATCCCTTAAACCGTGTCGAGCGAAAATAGCCTTTAAGCACTCGCGATAAAAGTGAAAACGATTGTAAACCTTGCGCGAGCAGAAATTTCCATTTGAACGAACCTGGTTTAGTTCCTCGAAAAAGATATATGGCTTCGAAAAAGCGAAAATTGACACAATATTGTCCTTTGAGAGCGGCGCGTTTCGTCCTCTCGTAAATATGCTGCGTTTTAAAGCGAAATTCTAAATGCCCCATAAAATTGTGGGCGTTGTTGAAATTTCTGCGAGGTACGTAGCTCGTATTTACGATGGTTCTTTTATCAAGTGTCAAGTTTTATGGATATTTTACTAACCCGGATGTTATGAAGAGTCTTTATTCCGCGTTTTCGCGTAATAAAACCTTTGCACGTGTGAACCGAATCCGCGGAACGTCTAATGCTCGCCTGCTGTGGCTTTTTACTGTCTCTTTTATTGACGCTTGCCAGCGTAACCCGGCTTAAGACAGGAAATCGTTTTGATGAAATAACCTAAATTAAAAATAATATTTATTTATTTTTGTGAGTAAATCGGCAAGGGGTTGAATTCCTGAGCGTGTGCTCCATATCTTTTTGGAGTCAAGTACGTACCTTTAGTTAGTTACTAAGTAATTTAACAGTGACTGAACAATTACGAGGAAGCCTGCATACAATAGAAATTTCCAAGAATTTATCTAGAATTTGAACATGCGAGCATAGTGGACTAGACCGAAATTACTTTCAATCATAGAGAACGTCTGTGCCAACCTGGTTCATTCAAAGACTGATTTTGTGTTTAATAAACTTGTCAACAACAATTTAAAACACACAAAACAAACTACAGTCGAAACTAATTTCGTACCATTATTAAAATTAAAGTGCCTCAATTAAGTAAATTTACGTTCACATAAGACTTTAATAGCTGTTTATGTTGCTAAAGAGAAATTAAACACGAATAAAATTTAAGGATGAATGCACGCGCTAATTCTGAAACTGCTGGTGTGCATTACGGAATGTTATTGGGGGTATAATGGCATTGTAAGACTAGAATGTTGGTACTAAATAAAATTATGACTGCTAACTCGTTTGTTTTTCTCATCAATAATTTCCGAAAACAACAACAAAATGATATGATAATGATTTCAGTAATTAAAATTACAAAACACACGTAACTATGTATATCAATTTTACGATAATCCTATGAATGTTGTTTACGTCTTTAATATGCATTCATAGTGATTTTATATGCTTTGTCTTATATATCTATAATGCTATTGATGTGTTTGCTGTTGATGTACATATTTTAAATAAATAAATAACTACTCTCTCTTTACTCCTTAATAACAAAATCTTTCGCACCTGATAGCTTAAAATAGACAGCGGCTCTAATTATTTCCTAAGTAAGATATAAAACCTTAAACCTAGTTGTTTATTGCTTTAATAGGCTTGGGTCACGCTCCCGCGGAAACATACTAAATTCGTCTCTGTTTATTAAGTGGTTCATTTAGAGCTCTTGTACAACCTGCAATTGCGGGGCTCATAAAATATAAAGAAGTGTATTTAGGTCATGACGAATATTATCAGGTCATGATCGCTTTTGATATGATCGTAAATTGTATTGTTTATTGTTTTTAAACTGTTTCAAAATTCATATGCACAATATAGGTATGATTCATGTCGCCGGAAACCCTTTATGTTGAATAATTTGTGGCATATTGTGAAAATTATAATAACTTACTTTTAATCATATTTATAAAGCATAAAGCTCGACGGAAAAAATATCTTGATACTTTGCTTTGTGAAAAAAGAGCAAAGCACTACATATTTGCATGTACATTTATGAACAAGTGAAAATAAAATATATAAATACACCCAACTGTTATATACATAGTCGTAACCCCACATTAAGATCAAGTAAGTCTTGTATCGAGGGTATCAGGAACTACGAGAGACTTTGCGGTCTCACAAACACCCAGAAGCGAATTTGTGGGTCACGCTAATATTTGTGCGGGGATCGAACATACGGCCTCTCGTTTCACAGACGGCTTCTAAATAACTGCGTCACGAAAGCTGTCAGCGTTGTTATATTTTGCCTTATACATAATTTCTAGTATCAATATTGCTTATAATTTTGTGTATCAACATCTTTCAATCGTTATATCATAGAATATTATATTTGAAATGGCCTAGTTGATTTAAAAACGACGAAAATGGGTTGAAAACCTTATGGTCGAATTATTAATTTGATTCAGGTATTTTAACGTTTTGGAAGGGTTAACTTCAGTAGGGCGGGAGACTATTAAATCATAACCCGAATACTGAAATATGCAATAAGGAAATATACGTGTCTCATGTTTTTTCTAGGAAGAATAATTTGGGGGTTTCATCGCCCATGATCGCTTCTTATTGAATTGAACTTAATGCCTATATTTCTATTAAAATTATGTCTTAATAACGATCGAGGGCGTTAAAATAGCCGTCATAAAAATATTAATTTATTGTGCTACGTCGACAAATTTCAACCCTTAATGGAACGGAGAATAAATTGAGACTGGATAAAACACGACGTTGCAAGAAATATTATTCTAATTTTCCCTCCTCAGTTAATGATTTTTGGCACCAATTAATAGTTTTAACATCCGAAACTGTACCAAATAAATAAATATAATGAATCGTTCCACAAATCACTGTTGGAAAGCCGCAAAACAAACGGGCCGATCGATTTGTTGCGCCAACCTTACATTTCAACCCGCTAATGACACCCAGCCATTGAATTGTAGAGCGGCCTGTATCACCCAGTGTTGGGTATCAAAAGCCCTAGGCCGGACGCGAATAAATCACCGGACAGGTCGGACGAATCCGGACGAGTTCGGACGTTTTCCGTAGCTCCGGTCTAATGGACCCCTGTCAGAGAAATTAATGATGGACCGTGGGCAATGACGCGCGACCTTCATTTTCAAATTTCATTTGCCAAGTTTCCTTGTTTACGCGGAAACCGGCCAAGGTTGAGCTCAGCGCACTGACTCCTTGCATATTTATAATGAGGTCGCCTATATTTTTGGATGTGACGCGTGTAAACAGGAATCCGCTCCTTAATCTTACAGTTTCCAATATGTGGGTTAAATATTGGATCTAACTACGCACTAGTTCATTTTACTTTCAGCACCAATAGTGCATAGTAGTTTACTGTAGAATATGAAGGAAGGAAAGCGGATAAAAAAACACAAAAGGGTTGTTCTATACATCATTAAACACTCCAATTATTTGATCACAATTTTCTCTTCCCGGGCCATACAAGTTTCAGCAACAACACCAAGCCCAAACTTTGCAAACCCGACAATAATACGCTTCTTTATCATAACACAATTTACGTGTTACTGTGCTGTTTACTCGCTTTTTATTGTTAACGTCTTCACATACAGGCACTTGGATTTTATGACGCCACTTGCCGAGTTCACAATGCTCGTTATGACATTATGGGCTACTTTTGGCCCCTTTGTGTTGCTTTAAGTGAGCCGAGATATTAATTTCGTGTATTTGCCTTCGCGTGTTCTACGTGTTGAAGCGTCAGTTTTAATTAGGAGCTGTTTGTCGAAACGCACGGTTGTTGATGGAGGTTTGGTATGCAGTAATTTTGAATCTGTTTGGGTGTTAGTTATTTTCAGATCCATCTATATCATATGAACGGCAATGACTTCCTGAAATTAATATGGGGTAGGGTACCCACCACGCTAGTGACCACCGCAGTAGTGCGAATTGGGAGATATTATTATCAATTATTTATTAGGAATATTTACTTGTTGGTTTCTGTTTTATATCAGTGACTGCAGTAGTAAAAAGCTAGGTAATGGTGCTTTTATCTGTCCAGTTAGTCTGAACCGTACAAGACATGTTTATTGTTCTATTATATTTTGTAATACCTCAATATTTCCGGACCTTGACTGAGGGGCACGCCGAAGAAGCGCTGGCTACTATAAAGACACAAGAGTCAATTACCTTAGCCTTATTATTTAAATCTAATACTTCCAGCTTATGATGACATTCAACTAGATCGAACTACCATCAATTGATTCTGAAAATTATTATAAATAATTATTAAGATCGCTTTATTATAAAAATCCCTCACTTATATTTACAATAATATCACCAGATTAGCTTATAATACTAAAGATAAACCATAAATTATCAGATATAAACTTAACGTAGTACTTAGTAGGGTACTAGACGTTGAACCCGTGTATTCGCTAGGTTGTATCTCATCTATGAAAGTATTTATTCCACGTAAAACACCATCAATTCCATTATCTGTATCTTGTGCCTTCGCTACATTTCTGAAAAAACATTTACAAATCAATATATTTTTATCGTTAATTGACAAACAAACTTCTATAAATCAAAACTATTATATTGTGTATAAATTGCATCCTTTAAGAAATTTCAAGGTGCGTAGGATCTCAATAAGTATTTCTAATATTGCCTTGACAAACAATATAGTGCTTTGTTAAAATTCGTAATCCTAATAATTAGCCTTCTGGTTTTATAGTTACCGTTCTGCAATGTAATTACATTATTAAGTTATTAAAGAATATCTTACGCCTTATTCGCAGACACTGCAAGTATCTCTTCAATAATGCTGTCAGTGACCAATACTTTAGCATCACCAGCGACCACGAAGTCTTCATGAAGGAAATCATCTCTGGGAACTTTGCGCACCCTTGCATTCGGTATATCCGCTGCCATAGCTAACACATCTCTTTCATCTAGCAAACTATCATTGATTGTATAATGCATGGTAACGTTTGATGTAATAATCTTTAAATTGTAAGCTGGAGGGTAGATGGATCTGTAAACTTCAAGGTTTTTTAAGAGGCCGTAGTTCCATCTACGGAAGGCTTTGTCTCTTATGGTCTGGCCGTAGTGCGCAATTTGCTTCAGCGATGCTCCGGCAGCGCCTAAGTTTTCGAAGATGCTTTCTAAATCGTCTGCTGGTATGTCATTCTGAAAATGAAAATAACAATGTATAAATAGTATTTTTTTACCATTAACTTCTTTATTCCTGACGATTGAGCTAAGGCTTTTTAAATTGTTACAAATCTTAAAACCTAGCCAGCAATGGTCAGTTTGTGTAAATTAGGAAACACGCGAAATACAATACTTTTATTGTTATTCCAATCGCTATTTAAAATATCTTCTTCAGTAGGAAGATTACCTTTTATCTATTTAGTTGGCTCCTTTCTCATAACCTTAAATTATTCTTTTATCTTAAGCCATCTTTTATCTTTATGGTTCCTATTTAATTTTAAAATAATGCTTCAAGGCGTTTAATGGTTAATGATAACGGCATTCTGGACCAAATGAAGGTAATTCACTTAAGTTTATCGAACCAACGTTAAGAGAAATTGCTTTTTATTTTTCACAATTTGTGGGGAAGACGAACGTTGTTGCAGTTTTATTGTTACTATGTCTAGTCAATGTGAACTGCACTTTTAAAAATCTTGAGATTCCAAGTGCGAGCCCCTCATGGAGCTATATGTGTAACAGTTTTCACACCACACTATAATGAAGTTAATTCAAGTATATTAGTGAATGTAAGTTTCTTTCCATTACTTAAAAATTTAGATGAGGCCACGAAAGTTTCAAAGGACATAAAAATATTAAATTTAATTGTTATTTCCTTGAATATATAATAATACAATAAAATTATATCCCTAATGTGTAATTTACAACACGCGCTTATAGGATTGCTTTATTGACCCTTAGCTACCATTAATTTTATCAAAGTTGCGGAACAAAGGTGAATTAATTATCACTGTTTTGTATTATGATTTGAATTACGATAATTTTTGCTACATTTTCCTTGAACGATAATAATAATTACTGTGTAATCCTGTGGAATTTACAGAAATTGTCTTTTTAAATGTTATTTACTAGACTAGCTTTTACCCGTAGCTACGTCCGCGTAGAAAGCGCGCATTGTTTCGAGATGAAAAATAGCCTACACCACTCTGCAAGCTATAAAATATATGTAAAGAATTATTGCAATATATTGCTCTGTTACTACGTGAAAGAAATACAAAACAATAGAACTTCGTAATTATTTAAAATGTTGATATCATATGTTATGTCTGATAATAATTAACTAGTGACTATTACAAAACGTAAAAGGTCGTTTTTTTTCGTAATACTGCTTTGCTGGAGAGCCATATATTTAGGAAAAAATAGGGTCATTGAACTACATAACCAGCGGTCCTGGTTAGAACAATTTCCATAGTAATTAAAATCTTTTCAAAAACCATTTGAGTATCAACAATATCATCAACACGTGAAGGATTTGATGAGGACTTGAGAATTATTGGTATCAAATAAACATTTTTTTTTAATATTTTTTTTTTTATTGCAATGAATGACGAGACGATCAAGCCGTTCGCCTGATGGTAAGCGATACGACCGCTCATAAACAGTAGGAACATTCCACTGCGCTCGCCATCCTGAGACATAAGATGTTAAGTCTCAATATGTCCAGTAGTTACTCTGGCTACAATGTCCTTCAATCCGAAACACAACAGTGCATTTACGCAGTGTTGTTTCACGGGAGAAATAGACATTGCGGTGGTACCTACCCAGATGGCCTCTCACATATGAGAGACCTACCAGTAAACATAATAACATAATTACCATTAAATGTGGCATGCCCATTAGTTCACACATATAGCTGTATTGTAAGGTGCCGACACACGCGTCCGAGGTCCTGCTTGGTCCTGAAGATCTGGTATCAGCAAGCAATGCTGTGGAATCTGGTGGATATAGCTCGACGAATCCCAAGCTCACTGCTAAGTTCTGGAATCGAAATGATAGTAACATTAGATTAGGCGATAAACCAAAATTTGATAAATCCTATGACAAGACGAATTTATGTGTGAACGGAATAATTGAGAGAACAATAAATGAGAATTATTGATACAATAAACTAACCAAATGATAAAATATCATCATCATACACTGCAGTAAAGACAAGTTTGTTGAACTCATATTTAGGTAATAAGTATCTCACAAGCTGTTGATACTAATTTAAATATCCAAGTTCTTTTCGTTCTGATTATATCAAAGTTTCAGTTTTAAGACTAGGTATACGGTCACTCATTCAAATGTATACTTACATAAATCACATCAGTAAGAGCAGCTAACCCCGCCATATCAGAATTAGGAAAATGCTTCATATACCCCACACCAGCTAGTAGGTGTACTGACGCCAACTTCTTATTATACTCTGGTCTCATGGAACCCATCACTAGGAACACTGTCCCACCTTGGGAATGTCCTATATAATGCAATTTGTCTCTCCCAGTATGGTCCAGAGCGTAGTCTATCATTGCTGGAACGTCTATCATTCCTATTTCTTCCCAGGAGAAATCGAAGAATTTGAATTTATCGCGGTCATCGTCAGGGTTTAGGGAGACGTGGGAACGGGAGAAGCTGTTGCCTCGCGCGTTGCCCATCCATACGTCACATCCAGCATCAGCTAGGTTGTAAGCTGAAAATTAAAACAATATCATAAAAGCTAATATTCGATACCCTTATCATGTTAGTCTAATTACAGTAAAATCCTCATTATCTTCCATCAAAGTGTTCACAAATCTTTTAAAAATAGGAGTCTAGAATTGAAACTTCAGATAACTTTCTTAACCTAATATCACTTATTGATATTTGTACCATTTTATTATGAGGGAGCTATAATTCTTAAATCTTTGGAAATAACAAAAAAAATATATCAGTATTATTTAAGTATATAACCATAACTAAATAGGTCCCTCAACGATCTTTTGCAAAAACCCTCATCAAGGCTCTTACAAAGACCACATGCGTTCTCTGGCAAGTCCTTTTTTTTTTTTTTTTCAAGAACAAAAGCTATTAAGCTGCCCTTTCGGTGCCCTCCCCGGGGAGGCCGAAAGGGGTATGTCAGTGTCTCTGGCCTTCCAGCCCGGTACACACGCGGATATTGTGTCCGAACTGGGGCCCTAGCAATACCTACGCCAGCATACTGACTAAAAACCTCTCGATAACCCTCACACGCATTGTGGGTAGCACCGGACATCCCGGAGCGAAGGGCGCCCCGATTTACGTCCGCGAACCGCCCCGCGCAAAACCATTGCTGGGCCTTATGTTATCATTATGAAGGCCCAGATTACCTCCATTTACACCCCCTTTTCGGACGCCCGTAAAGCTGTTATGGGCGTCCATGACGGAGACGAGGCTCCATCACACGTCTCGGAGTCCGTTATACGCGAGGGCGCACTGCCCCCGTCGTGTACCCAGTGACTCCGATGACCCCTTTAGGTCGTCTCTTACGACGGGCAGAGGATACCGTGGAGGAATTCTTGTACCCCCAAACCACAGGGTAACTGGCAAGTCCTTTACAAATAATTTTATCATTGATATTACTAGTCCGTAAATATGTAGTTAACAACTCCAAATATATTTAAACAAGTCAATAAAGTTACTAATCAGAGAGCACAACTCCCAGCGCAACAGGTTGCAATCGAGCCAGTTTCGCCCGCATAATGAACGCGTTTCAGGTCTGAGAGTTTCTATGATTTTTTTTCACATTCGTGTATGCGCATTCCTACGTTACATCTCTGAATAGCTCTTCATTTGGGTTTTGACATCGCGTTCTGAATTTAATTTATATGCAAGTCTTCACAGTTTTGTATTTTAAAATATCTTTTTACATTCGCCCAGCAAAATGACTGCATCTGATGATAAGGGTAATTTTGTTCTTTAATTTGGCAACAAACATTTCTAGCATTAGCACAATATTGCAAACCGTTGATATTTTTATTTTCAAAAAATACCCTTAGTTTTCAGACAGTTCTGCTTCATATTTTGATTATGTGTGATTATCATTATGTGAAATAAGTATACCTAGTTCAACCTATACAGCCTATATTTAAATGTTTATTTAAATAAGCAAGTATTAAAAACAATACACTGCGCATTTAATCATAGCAATACGGCATTATACCCTAAATCCCAATTTATCGAATATAGATCTTCGTGTATAGAGCTAAACATAAATCTAGAATTATATCGATAATGTAAAAGTATTATACCTGAGACAATTATTTATAATATCAAGCCTAACTTATCGTATTTATATGCTATTTACGAGTAAATAAATGGATTAAAAAAAACGAATATGATAAGTCTAGAATTAAATCGATTAAATAAGGATATCATACCTAAGCTGTATTTAGGTGCCTAATAAATAATTTAAATCGTAAAATTGATTACCGATCAACAATTTTATCTACTCGTATGTCCATTAAAATCCAGAACCATTGTAGCCAGAGTAGCCACTGGACATAATGAGACTTAACATCTTATGTCTCAGGATGGCAAACGCAGTGGAATGCTAAACATTGCTATGTAATTCATGATGTTGTTTGGTTGCTACTGTCCATGAGCGGTCGTTTCGTTTACCATCAAGTAATGGCATGCTCGTTTCACCAATTAAAGCAATTAAAAAAAAATCATCGACGGATTAACCGCCATGATAAATCTAATACTACTAATTTGCATTCATCCAACGTATACCGACAGATTACGATCACTATATAATTAACAGCAGTCCTCTATAATCTATCTATCTTTAACAAGAGATTTCATTAGATATTTCGATGCATTTTATGGTTCAGTTAATAACGATAGAGATGTATGGATATGGTGCAAATATTTATAGATAGCCAGGTAAGATAAATACATATGTATATATCTGTTTAATGATGCGTAGAATTGTGTCCACATACATAGTAATGGTAACTATTTTAACCCCTTCTTAAAGATGGATATGTTATAGAGAACGGCCGTAAATCATTTTTTTATTTTTTCTTTCTGGCCCGGCGTATTGACCATATTGCGCCTAATGGTAAGCACAAATGCCGTCCAGGCAGAGTATGAAATGGCATCAGACGGCAGTCCCATGCCAATTGATACAATTATGCCGGCCCTGCTGCCTCTTCACACTACGGCGGAAGGACCCAGGATTATAGGAAGGAGGGATTTCATCAGACAATCACATACCTATGCTGTTCTCATGTCCCAGCGCAATGAAAGAGTTCGAAGCGCTCAGTAGCCCATGCATAAGAAACACAACAGGTCTGTGAGGATCATCTGAAGAGTTCTGGTATCTTCTATAAGGTATCCTGTTCACTTGGAGTATGTAGCCGTCGTATGTAGTCACGGAGTGTGTTTCCGTATAGTATCCTTGAGCTTGGATGGCATCGGACTGAAAGTCATTAGTAATTGTTACAGTGAATGATTAATGTAATAATTTAGTTTGACACATATCGTCTTTTTGTGCATAATTCATTAATACTTACTGTAATTGTGGAATCATAAGGAAAGAAATAGGAGATTGAATCACATTATGGCTCTGCAAGTATAGTAATTGATGCGTTGGAAGACTACTAAGGTGATAATTGAAGAACACAATAAATGAAAATGAAAATAAATACACTCAACAGTCACATAAATAGTTCTGAGCCCTCATTATCATCAACTAAGTCTTGTTGTCGTGGGTATCAAAAATTGCGAGAGTCTTTGCGGTGTCACAAACACCCAAACCCAACGTAAATATTTGTGGCCACACAAAAATGTGTGTCGGTGCCGAGATCGACCCCTGACCTATCATTTCACAAGCGGCATCTAACCAATTGCGCTACGGAGGCTGTCAATACAATACTCTGTGTCTATATACAAGTAAAGTACTCTGTTAGATAAATACAAGTTTTCCTCGTTCGTCAGAGGTATTACGTTGAACAATTACAAAAAGAGACATATAAGAAACAGTAACACATTGATGCCTAATTAATAAATCTAACATAAAACTGACAAAATGAAAATATATTATTTTCTTAACAGGTAACAAACATAAAATTTTCTCAAGTACTACAAGATTCCTACATATGTACAATGACAATTCGAATACGCGAGTTTACGGAGTGCGAGATCACATGATGCAGGTCACGCTCGCCGATAGCTTATCTCATATTTGAACAATTCTCGTGGCACGCCAGAAAAACTCCAGTTGCATACGGTACGTGGCGAACTGCTCGCGAAATTTGTTTTACCAATCCGTGCTGTATATTCTTTATAGATTTATCTTTATATAGTGGTATATTTAGTTATAACTTATGCAGGGCCTGCTGTGATATTTCTTCTAAAATACTTAAAAAAAAGAAGTAAAAATAGTAATTGCTGAAAACGACATTAAATTACATGGAACCTAGTGCCTTGTTCTTTGAGATATAACCTGACAATAATATGGGTCTCAAGTGTTGCGGCCTTTGAGCTATTCAATGAATTGGCTTTTGTGATCGAAATACACCTGATTATAAGTGATGTGATCTCTAGAGTAAATTGAAAGAAATGATTAATTTCTTGCCATACGACACTAAAATATGCTTGCTTGGTTGAAGCTACATGCACACTGGTGGAAAACAAAATTAGTCATTAGGATAATGCTTGTTGCATTGTTGTTTTAATATTTCTGATTGTGTATACAAATAGACGGCGGCTGTGAAAGGGTAGGTCACGGGTTCGATTCTCGCACCGAGAACAATATTTGTACGATTTACAGGTATTATTTCGGGTCTAGGTGTTATGAAACCGAAAAGTCTTTCATAGTTTCTGATATCCACGACACAAGACTCTTGGTATGGGGTCAGGACTATGTATGTGTCCGTTGAAAGTGTTGGATGTATTTATTTCAGACACAAATATTATACAACCTTATAAGTGCATAGATATAGGAAGAAAACTCACAGTTGCGTGTAAATTAAAAGACCTGACTCCTCCATCGAAACACGCACACACAAAAACAAACAACAAGTAATATCTCATGATTGCTTACAATATAATGACGGCGCATTACTTTAACTGCTATATATAAGGTGTGTTATCTACAGCGTACCCTGGCGAATCCCTTTACAGCAGGATTATCGTATCGTACAACTATTTGCATTAAATCATTACGTTGTCCCGAGTTCCGGACATTTAGATAATTAATATTACTTGTGTTTTCGCCGCTGTCTTTACTGGTTAGATTAGTAGTTTAATTAAATTCAGATGGTGGGTATAATTGTCATTTTGCAAATATTACGAAACATATTAAATTTGTTGACGTCATAAGGCAAATTTCCTCAAAAGATTACAGTGCCACAGTAGAAATACATAAGATATAGATACAAAGTTTATACCGCTATTTGCAACCCCCTTTATTCTTCAAGCGTCTTTTGTCACTGCAGTGTGCTCTACTGTGTAAACGCAGAATCTTTACTTCGGATTTATTTATAAGAGTGTGTTAGTTCTCTGCGTGTCCGGCAGAGGCGCTGTACTCGCACCGAAATAGCTATAACAAATATTTGCTCACCTATCTCATTAAAGTTTATTTTGGTATATTAATAAGTATATGCAATTATGATATAGACATTAACGTCAAAGATTAGGTGCCAATGCACTCGCATATAACCTTACTATCAGAAGACATTTAAATGCTTTGCTTTGATAACATATTTTTTTGTTGTATACGTATAAAACAATAATAATTAAGATTTTCTGGTGGTAGGCCTCACATATGTTAGAAGCTGCCTGGGTAGAAACCACCGCAGTGTTTATTTCTCCCGGCAAACAGCAGTGTAAATGCACTGTTGTGTTTCGGATTGAAGGATATTCTAGCCAGAGTAACTACTGGACATATTGAGACTTAACATCTTATGGTCACGTAGAGAGGATGGATGAAACGAGACTAACCAAGCAAATATATAATGCGAGTGTGGAAGGAAAAGTCGGTAGGGGTCGACCTCACCGAAGCTACACCATCCAAATCGGTGATATCCTCGACAAGGGTCAAGGAAAAAGTTCCCTGAACCGACGAGAATGCATGAAGAGGTTGATGAAAGTGGATGAAGCGAAAGTAATATGTCAGGATCTAGCAAAGTGGCGGTCTATAATCTCTGCCTACCCTGAGATACAGGCGTGACCATTTTGTATGTAAAATCTTAGGTTTCAGGTTGGCGAGCGCATTGGAATGCCAAGCATAGCTTTGTAAAAAAATCATCTTGGATTTTTTCGAATTTTGTACAGTCACCTGGGTTGATGAGAAACATATAGTTTAAATTAAATAGCATAGGTATGTCAATATCACTTTGTATTTCAAAAGTACGCATTAATTTGAACTTTTCTATCGTTAATCAATATTATCAACGGTACGAAACATGGAATAAGTGTGAACAAGAAACACCGCAATAAACTTTTTTAGCAACACCCACTGCAGTATTATTTTTCCTTCATTAAGTTCATTGTTTTTTAATCATATTTTTAACAATAATATTTACATTTTTTTTTATTATCTGTGTAAGATAGCGATAGATAGATGGGTGCTACTGGTGTTTATTGCAAATCTCTATGGATCAATATCACTTTCATTTTTGCGCCATGCACGAAAATAATTTACGACTTTGAAGCTTTATCTAAATCCCCTGGCTTTCGAAAACACTAATAAATCTATAAAAGATTTAAGCGCCGATTTCGAAAATGCTGCGTCAGTTTAATAAATTTCTGAAGACAGTGAAATTTGATTTATGTCCTGGCTACCTCTAGATAAACCAATAACAATTAGGATATTAAGGTGCGGTTGTATCAATTATCTTTTACGGTATTTCCAACTTTGATATAAAGCCTTACATGTGGCTTATCCATGCACTGACAACGTGAAAGGCAAAGGTAACTGACCAACTGAGTCTTAATTCCCTTATTCAACGCCCGAATACTGGAACGCAACTTAAATATAAGTTGCGCTTAACTACGTTAATCCCGCTTAAATGTACTGACTAAGTGGGCCGTGCGCTGTTATGAGCAACTTATTATTTGAATGGCGTTCCAGTATTCGGGCGTAAAGCAGTTTTCAAATGCCATTAAAATGAGCTGACTCAAAAACGTTATTCATGGACGTCAAAAATCACTAATCAGCTATTTAACAGCTCATTCGCTTTAAAATGGCCTAGACCTTTGTTTAAGCAAATTTTAAGCAGAAAAATGGCGCATGCCTGTCAGCTGGAGTTTTGATATTACTGTCAAGTGAATGAAATCACTTTTGTGGCAATATTAGTTAAAATATGTAGAAAAAAACATTATGAGTAACAAAACTTAATGAAAATGTTATTATCTATTAACATGATTTTACTCGTTTACGTATATGTAGTTGATAAGCGCATTCTTATGAATAAAGAGGCCAAACTCTTAAATATAATAAAAATAAAATCGTATCAATTGTTATTTGGATGATGTTAGAAACAATACCGATTCATTGATTAAAAAATATAAAGATTGTAATAATTTATATTTGGTGAAACAATATAAAGTTTGTAATAATTTATATTTGGTGAAACAATATAAAGTTTGTAATAATTTATATTTGGTGAAACAATATAAAGTTTGTAATAATTTATATTTGGTGAAACAATATAAAGTTTGTAATAATTTATATTTGGTGAAAAAATATAAAGTTTGTAATAATTTATATTTGGTGAAACAATATAAAGTTTGTAATAATTTATATTTGGTGAAACAATATAAAGTTTGTAATAATTTATATTTGGTGAAAAAATATAAAGATTGTAATAATATATATTTGGTGAAACAATATAAAGTTTGTAATAATTTATATTTGGTGAAACAATATAAAGTTTGTAATAATTTATATTTGGTGAAACAATATAAAGTTTGTAATAATTTATATTTGGTGAAAAAATATAAAGTTTGTAATAATTTAGCTTTGTAAACGCGCCAACAGCAAAAAGGCAACCGTGAAGCGTTAAAAAAATTGTGTTATGTCAAAGTTACGCCGCCATTTCTCATGGAAATTCCAATGTCACGGAAATGTTAACGAAAAATCAATAATTGCGGGAACTGAGTGCGTGTGAACAGCACTTTAACACGGTTTCACTTATCGACGCTTTAGCGTAAAGTAGGTTTATACCGACAAAAGTTAAAGGCTACTTGGGTGTGGAAAGAACTGTTGAGATGGTCCGGGGTTCAATCCCAGGGCACAGTTCTCTTACGTCGGTTTTAGATTTTATCTCATTTTCCTTCTCTTCATTACTAATTGTGTGAACTATACAGATCCATTTCAGAAGTCAAGAATACGAAGAAACACGTTAAGCTCACTAGTTATTTCTTTTTTTTATTATACCTGTCTCAATGTATTTCCTTGAATAACATTTTTTACTTGCCCTAAAATAAGTAGTTATAAATTTAAAAAACAAGAAGACTACCGAAAACTAAATAAATATGACATACATGTATTTTACGTAATATGTTTTACATACAGAATAACTACTTTGTACAAACATGTCATAATGTATGTATCAGCCCATATACGTCCCACTGCAGGGCACGGGCCTACTCTACAATCGAGAGTACGATTGAGAGTGGTTAAGCCATATAGTCCACCACGCTGGCCTAGTGCGGGTTGGCGGACTTACATACCATAGAAATTCTTATAAATCGCTATGGTATACAGGTTTCCCCACGATGTTTACCTTCACCGTTTTAGTGCGTGGTGATTGACTAGCTATTAATACACACATGACTCCGAAAAGTCAGAGGTGTTCCCTAGGATTCGAACCCGAGACCACCGTAAACATATTGGCAGCCGCATCTAGTCCGTTTACCAACAGGTCACAACGCACTTGTGTACACGGTTGGCGGATGTACACACCCCATATATTTTCATAAGCTGCGGCGTGCGGCGCCTGTTCGCAAACCACATCATCCTAGCGATAAATTTTAATAAACGCGCATTACCGCGCACACTGATCCTGCCAGAACTAGTGTAGTACCTTAGTATTTGAAACTACACGGATTAGGCTCCCAAAACTGGTTAATCTTTGTTTGTTTGTCGTACAGATTTAATTATATAATATTATATAACTAACGGTCCGGCCCGTTTGCAGATACACTTTTCAAAATGGCGACCAAAATGATCAATTCCAACTATTAATTTAGAATATCGACCTATCGGACCACGAAAATCGAATAAAATTTCCTCAGATTTGCTAGATTTTTCACTACTGATTCCCTCCTATAGGTCCTATGACCTATAGTGATGATATATAGCTTACAGCATTCCTCGATAAATGGCGTATCCAACACAAAAATATTTTTTTAATTCGAACCAGTAGTTCCTGAGATTAGAGGTAACAAACAAACAAACTCTTCAGCTGTATATTAGTGCAGATAAACTAAAGCTGATAAGCTAAATATGTTTGTTTCACAACATTAACGCATTGTTTAAACTGTATGTTGGTGTTGGAAAATATATATAAATAGATAAATTTACTTACGTCATCACTGATTCTGGAGAAACACTGTGGTAATTAACACTTCACGGGTTAGGCTCTCAAATTAATGAAATATTTTTGCACTTAGATTTCATCAGAATAACTAATATTTAAGACTATACGAAGAAGGCTGTAATAACTGGTAAAAATTTGTCTATCATATAATTTTTACTTGCTTACTTCATTATTGATTCTCTAATAGTTTTTAAAAGTACACGGGTTAGGCTTTCAAAATATCAAAAGGATTTTTTACATATTTCAACACAAAACCCTTTTTCATAGACATATTAAAACCTATTTTAAAAGAATGTTTAGTCCCTGCCCAACAGCTTTTGAATTTAGTTTGAGCATTTATGTAAGTATTCGTTATCTAAAAGAGATTTTTTAAGTGTCTATCAAAAAGTTTGTCGCTTCAATTCAAATTCATCTATGTGGTTTAGACAAACGTTGTAACCAAATCTTCTCTAATCTAGTTTCACGGTAACTCGTGTAGTAAAACTTACATATTTCATGGAATTGACGCAATATGATTTTCATGCATGTTGCAAAATTGAGGACGTTTAGTTTCGGCCGCCAGTCCACAACATACTGTATGAAAATTCTGTAAATATTAAATATACACAACATATTTTGTAAACACGCAAAAATCTTAGGAATTAAATTATTTATTCAACCGATTAAAACCTGACATTAAAGCCTAAAATGATGCCAAAGTATCCCTTACACTATGATCGATTACTTAGATATAAGCCTCGAATATCCTTTTGAAATATAAGCCACCCACAAGTTCTTTGACGTGGCTTAAAAACCGACATCGGATTACATGGTACGTGAAGTTGCTCGATAAGCCGCTAAACATGTGCTCAACCGAGCTTCGAACCTGCACCACTTGAAAGCCCTTGACTAACACCTCCATGTCATGAACCGCGCTATAAGCCTTGATACTCAAACATTCCTTTTAAGAATAGGCGTAAAAGCGAGCAACATTATATTTCATACAAAGTGAATATTGAACGTGTTTTTGAAATTCAGTTTCTGTAAGAAATGTTTTATTTTAGTCATCACAATAAATTTTAAAATTGTTATTAAAAATTATTTGTAAAAAGCTGAGCTTTCTTAGTTATAAAAATAAAGGTCATAAAACTTAAGTAAAGTTAATATTCCCTTATTCAATGTGCAAAACACAAAATTATCTACCAATTGAACATGTAAGTAATTTTCGACCAAGTTGTGAGTGATGACATTTGATGTTTTTTTTTTCATGCTTTAATACTGCTTAACACATTCTAAGTGGCATCTAAACAAATAAAAGCTTGTAAAATAATACTAAAACAAAAAATACTTCTACTTTACTTACGTATATTGTTCCTAATTCTTGTCCAAATTACCCACTTATTCGTAACCGTAACCTGATGTCAACACGGTGCGTGTGTTGATGTACGGATGGTAGATTTTTTAAATTTACGCTGGCAACACGCGTCGCTAAGCTGATTACCCGCCGCTCTTTGTAATGATAACATCAGAGATAGGCACTACCCTGTAGCGTACTTAATAAGTCACAGGGTTGCCAGGTGTGAATTGTGTAAAGCTACTAATTGTGGCACTTCAAATTTATGTCGTGGTTGGGAAATATGTTATCATCTTTTTATATATGTTGATTGGTTGCTCACAACAACTCATTTACAATGGTTTAGATCAAAATTAATAGAACCGATATTTTTTGTGCACAGCAAATGAACGACGACACTACCGCTTACTTTTGATAATACGTGTTTATAGTTTAGTAGGCAATGATTTGACTGGGCTGCAAACATTAACAAATGTATCAGCCTCTATTGCCACAGCATCGGATAAAACAAGTAGATTAAAAAGTATTGATTAGCGCTAGACTTAACAAAATCTTTTTTAAATAACGCTATAAATATTATGTAATCTAAGATTAGATCATATCATTATCAAGTGACAGCCCTGTATCTAGTGCCACAAAGTTACTTACACGTAAACATAGAGGCATTGAAGTAATCAGAGGGAACGTCTTTACTACGTTGTTTGGCACAACGGCTATTTGCGTACATAATGGGTTATTACAGGGCATGTACTGCGGTAATATCCCTCGTTAGACGCCTCCCTCGCTCTACGGTTTAATGTGCCCTTTAAATTGAAGTATTTAGGGTCGCTGATTCCCTTAATAGCTCTATTAAATTTTGATAGCAATAGTTTACCTATACTAGTATTGCTTGAGGTTTTCGCCCACGTGACAAAGTTTTCTGGAATAAAAATTACACTTTAGCACTTCACGATGCTTAGACTATCCAACACTACTGGTATTTCAGATTGAAGGACAGACTTAACATATGTCTCAGGGTGGCGAGCGCAGTGGTATGCCAAGCATTGCTTTGTATTTCAAGGTGTTTGGTTTTGCTTCTGTTTATGAGCGGTCGTATCGCTTACCATCAGGCAGACGGCATATTCATAGCAATAAAAAAAAACAGTAAAATATTTTTTCCATTTTTACCAACAGTTTCTGAGCTTAGCAAACAAACTTTTCAGCTTTATATGTTAGTATGAATTAAGTTTGGTTCGAATACAATGGCTGATTCGTCAATGCAGCATATCCTATAGGTATATATGTATGTTGATACGCCTGTCTTTAAACTTGGTTAGAAAGCTTCGGAGTTTTAAATTCCACACTCGATCAATCATGCGCTTGGGATATCGTTGTCGAATTTATCATGTTCTATAAATGTCGATTTATTTATCTGAAGTTATGTAATCAATTTTCCATCATGATGAAGACAGATTTTTAAATCTTATCTTTAATTGTGTAAAATTCAGGCCATTAAATTTTAGCGAAGCTTTAATTAGATAAGATGATATTACTGATTTACCCATCAGAATAGCGATCCCTGAAGAAGGAGTAAGTTCAAACCTAACTTATGTTATAATAATTACATCTACTGATAAGATAATTGTTTCAAGCCGAACCATGGGTATTACTTTATACTCTGACACAAAGTTCGTATGTTCGTACCTTCGACTTCCAAATATAATATTAAAAAAAAAAACTAGTCAAAAAAATAATACTATTCACTATGTAACTTATCATTCACTTCGAACTTAATCATAGGCTAGGTTATATACTATATCGGAATCGGACATTTTATAAAGTAATTAGGCTAATTCGTATAGTTTTACGTACAACGTTCGAAAGTTCGTCGGAGTATAGAGTAACCCCCACATTCTATTTCGATAGCATCGCACTTAACATCATAGTACGAGAGATGACAACCAAAATTTTTGTCTCATAGCAATACGGCCACAACCGCATCAAATTGATAGATTTGATTATTTCGAACTCGAAAATACCAATTTCAGACATTTTTCGCGTAGCGTTTGACCGCACTGAATTTTCAAAAATGTCAACAAATTTTACCGGACTGTATCATAGCAATATGTCTGATTTTCTGACTGTAGTTATATAATAGCCATAAGATACCGAAAACATATTTTTCAGAAGTTAATAGTGTAGCGCGAACCCAAAAAATAATTTAGAAAAATTAAAAATGAGACAAAAAAATATGATGATAGCAATCCGTCTGAAAATGTTCTTTACGGGTAAATTAGGATTAGTTAAAACGAAAAAAATTATTTTCAGAAGAAAATTCGGATGCAACAAATTTTGAGACCATTCTAAATATGTTAAGGAATTTTACCGATCGGTATCATAGCAATCTGTCTGAAAATTGTTGAAATTGATGAAATGAATTAACCAGATGTAAAAAAAAATTATATCAGAAGAATTCAGTGTAGCACCTCCCTTATCAGACAAGTTTTCGATATCGACCGTATTGAAGCGTGACTGATTGCAAGTTGGGCAATCACCTTGCTTTTGTCTTGCCAAAATAGAGCGCGGACAACGTATCTATGCTATAAAAACGTCTATTATAATTGATAATTTTGAATTCTTAAAATACTACTCTTCCATCCCCGAAAACTTCGTCAATGGGAGATGAGTAAACTATGCCTTATCATTGGTAATAGAAGAAAAAAAAACGTCCGCGAGCCCTCGGACAACCAGCGACACACCCACGTCCGCTTGAGCTACTTATAGTTTGTTGTCACTTTAAGTGAGCGTTATTTCAACGGTTAGGACAGCTGGTGAGTGACTATGTATAGTAAGAGAGTGGCAGGAGTATAATATGCGAAAAAACCATTCCCACCGCAGCAGAAACGTAAGAAGCGCTCAGGCATCGGCCAAGCGACTCCAAAACTTTCTTTTCTCTTTTGGGAGTACATGCGACATCTAAAATGTCTGAAAACATTTTTTTTGTAATCTTGCCTTATTTACGAACGGTAGAAAAAAATTTCATTCGTATTGCTATGATACAGGTCGGCTAAATTTGTTGACATTTTCAAAAATTCGCTTCAGCTATATACTACGCGCAAAATGTCTGAAAACCAACTTATTCGTCATAAAATTATAAAATCTATTTACATTTCCAATATCAGACGTATTGCTATGATACTGACTGCCATTTTTTTTGACACAGCAGAAATAGCCTCACATGCAATTGCTACACTTTTGACCGTTACTACCTACCTAGTCTGGTTTAGAATTACATAATCTAACGATTTTATACAGTTTCGACCGTATTGCTATGATACATGGTTTTGGTCGTCATCTCTGGGACTATCAGAAAATCACTGAAGCGTGAAGCGCGGATCACAAGCGTATCTGTATCTATATTTCAATATTCTCTTTTACTCATAAAACATACAGCAGTAAAAATCACATGAAACTTCAAATAATAAATGTATACCTGTACGAAAATATTACTGCACAAGCGCAAAAACAGAAAGAGGAACCTTTTTGTGAAACAACTCCTTTATTTCGAAGTGCACTCAAATAAAGGATTGTAAAACAAAACTGAATTGGTAGCAAGCTTTTGCTAAATTGACTTGTGAGCTGAAAAAATCTCGATGGCGTGGGTAGTTGCGATGTTGCGTTTTACATTTTGCGGCTACGCTCCCTTTGTGCATTCTACGGTTCATCTACTATCGAATTCTTATGTTTTGTGTTATTCGGCTTAATTGGTTTGCCTTTTTTGTGTTAGGCTTTTTTCGTGTTAGTTGAATGTTAACAGTTTGTTTTGCCTCGGTTTGTTTGGTTTTTATGTTGTAATTTCTTTGGTTATGTATTCGGTATCATGCCTATCAGATAGCTGTGTGCTGTATTCTGCTGGATAATTTCCAATGGGATAATTATTTCCGCAATAAAAATAACATAAAAAACCATTTTTATGAAGCTGATTCCTGGCGCAAATTAAAAAATAGCCGAATGAACATTGAGATTGTTCATAAAAATAATTGTAATTTAGCAGTCGGGATGTTAAACACTTGCGGTCTTATTCATAGACATTAATCTTTTTTAGCTATCGAATGTTTTGTCCCTTTTGTTCGACTTTTGAATTTGAGCGAGAAAGACAAAACATTCCATTGAATGTTATTAATAAAATAGGTTTTTTATGATGTATGAATGAAGCCGATATAAAGCTGTCCTTAACTGGCACATTACTCATAACAAATCATATTTATTGACTCGAAAGTCGTCAGTTCAAAGCATTATTTTTTCTACGAGCGCAGTTCGCGCGTTGATTCATTTCAAAACCGTAACGCTGGAATAGTTCCATATTCCAGGAAAAACCGTAACCTGCACAAAAAGTTCCATATGAAAGATACAGTGACCCGCTACCGAGTCACAAACTGACAACCAATATTTATTACATTGCTGGCGGAACAAAATACTATGGTTTTTAACTGGACTACGATGAGGCAATGTAACTAAAAATGCATAATGTTTTCGGAGTTTAGATTAGTTTTGCAAGTTTAAAATGTAATTAGAGTGAATTTATTTGAGGGTTGAGTGAACGGCAAATAGCGTCAACAAAACACAAATACCTACAAGCAAGAGTCACACATGGGCATATATTATGTGAGTCTTTCACTTAGAGTACCCAAGTATCATCATGTGAGGTAGCAAAAATTACTTGGTACTTTCAATCTCAAACCGGTCTGGGTTCCTGGTCCATCAACCCCAAACAAATCTTTGTTCAACACAATATTTAAAAACTATGTATTTACCACCCAAATACGTCTAAACACAAAAAGTTGTAGTTGCATTGGGTCTGAAGTCAGTAAAACTACCACCCGGCTTCCCTACCCTGTATAAACACAGTAAAAATGTCATAACAGTAAAACAACGCAATGAAAACGGAATGTCTCAAGTCCCAACCCTTAATTAAAGGCAGATAACTTGCAAACAGCTGTAGTAGCCGTAACCGTCCTAAATGAATTAAAAGTTTTGGCTGCAAAAGAACTGCCTACAGAACAGATAAAGTTTGCCTATGAGCAAAGTTTTCACTAACACGTAGTTACCGATTTCTACAAGCACTTTGACGTTATACTATTAATCTGTTATTTTGTGAAATTTAATTAAACTTAAAATCGGTATCAGCCCATGTACCTACCACTACAATCGAGAGTACGATTGAGAGTGGTTAAACTATCTAGTCCCCCGCCCTGGAATAGTGTGGGTTGGCGGACTTTACTTTTTTTTATTGTAATGATTGGCGAGACGAGTATGCCGTTCGTCTGATGGCAAGCGATACGACCCCTCATGAGTAGTAGCAACACCAAACACACCTTTAATTACAAAGCAATGCTTGGCATTCCCCTACGCTCGCCATTCTGAGACATAAGATGTTAATATATAAATCTCATTATGTCCAGATAGTTACTCTGGCTACAATGTTCATCAAATCGGATCATTTAGTTCCTATATATTTAGTATTATTTAAATAGTCATATGTATCTTGATTAAATGAAAGAGATGACCCTGTATTAATGTCATATTAATATTATCCAAATCATGCCTCCGTTCCATTTATTTATTTGTACAATATTCACATTGCTTTCGGAACAGTAAAGTCCATTTTCCCAATGATCGACACAACAAAGCCGAATTATATCCAACATAGATACATAGAAAAGTCAGTGTTGTACCATATAGAACATGTTAATGTTTACAAACAGGCCACCACGCACTGAACTGGAAATCATCTGGGATCTATTATATGTGTGATTTATTAGCTGGTAGGTTTCTGAATTCATCCGGATAATTAACTGTACATAGTGGTTAGGAACCCTTGAAAATGACCCACGAATGTACGTCGCATTTCGGATACATTTTGACGGACATTGTAGCCAGAGTAATTACTGGACATGTTGGGATTTAACACCTTATGTCTTATGATGGCGAGCGCAGTTGAATGAAAGCAATGCTTGGTATTTCATGGTGTTGTTTTGTTTCGAACAGAACTTTACAATCAGGCGAATGCCATGTTCGTCTCGTCATTCGAAGCAATAAAAAAAACTTAGTAATTGCCATAATAAAATTACGAAAATATGATAGCAAGTAAAGAAACTAATTTGTATCCGAAATAGCTGTTTCCTATCCTTACCTTGTTAAACGCTAAGCAGTAGTCAATTTTAGATTTCCCGCGGGACGGACGATGTGAAGATTTATGCGATGCGATGAGATTTTCATCGGAACATCGTATTCTAACATTTGGTGAACGGAATTAGTTTTTAAAAGCGTAAATAAGCTCTCGCCTTGCGCGCCTGAAGGTCGAAGGATAGGCACAGGTGCCGCCACTAAGTGATAAATTGTCAAATAGTGCAAGACTAGCCATGCCAGTTATTACTAAGAGTTTCGTTATACATGAGTATTTTATTTTCTTTAAGGTGTTGTTGGCTAATTTTGGAAGTTCTAATGTAAGTTCTGAAGTCAAAATTACCGTTTTATTTTTCTAAAAGCTCTCTAATTTTTACTGTAGTTTATTTTTAATACTATAGCGATTTCTATGGTATGTAAAATCTGCCAACCCGCACTAGGCCGGCGTGTTGGACTAAGCACTCGTATGGTATAGTCTAACCACTCTCAATTGTACTCTTGATTATAGCGAAGGCTCGTGCCCTACAGTGGGACATATATGGGCTGATACAGATACAGATTACGACATCTTAACTAAATATCACATAATATCTAGGCACCGAATAAATACCCGACGCTGTTAAAACAAAAAGCGCACAAAACCGGCAGACGTTAGAGCAGATAGTTGTAGCCGCGTTATATAGCATCACGCTCGATCGTCCCACGCGCGCGGACCGTTTCACAAAAAATACCGATTCAACAATTCGTTTCAAAGTTTAAAAAGGTTCGTCGCGCTGGCTGCGAGTAATCTTTTTCTACACCCGTTCAATGCTGGAAAATTGGTTACTGCTATTTGTACGAAAATACTCGGACGGCTGACTTGGGTATATCGGACTTGTATTTATGATCGTTTTAAAATTACCGGCCTTATTAATAGACGGTTTATAAACCTAATTTAGTTAAAGATAAGCTAGTTAAGGAAAGAAAAGAGAGAAGAAAGAAAGAAAACCCGTTTATTGACCACACAATAATTAACTAGTACAATACCCGGCAAACTTTTTGAGCATTAGTTGACGTAGTGGGGGAAAGTTCGCGCATCGTACACTTACGTGCATAAAAAATGGTTACTCTGTTTGATAAGGTATGAAAAACAACATATTTATTTATTTATATATTTATTAGAACATCCACAAAAATACATGTTAATAAATATAGTCTAAGAGCGAGTGTTCCGCAGACTTAGAGGAAAGTAACAAACTACATAGTAATTCCAGGTATACTGTGTCACCTGCCATTGGTGAAATAGGGGTTCGCTATTCCCATCGAGGGTTCCTTTGAGGGTGCCTAGAAGTCAAAAGGCATAAAAATTTACTTTAAAAACGTGATCGCAGCATGTCTGTCCTTTTGATATATTAAAGTATATAATATGTTTTATAGAAAAAATGAATGGCAGACACTTATTCCGGTTCCTACTATATTTCATATAATTTGAAAGCTATTTTATAAAAAAATAATTTATTTCAGCAAAGCTGAAATTTATATATGTTACTTATATTATTATTTTATACATATATTTACAACAGCAGACACATATGTCGGTTCTAAGATGCAGATTGTGGTCTGATAAAATTGTATCAATGCAAAATAAAGTCAACAAACAGAATAACAATAAAATCAACAAACAATTATAAGAAATAACTTCAACGACTAATGGCGATTCACTTTTCACTGCACGCAAGTGTACTCGGGAGCAAGCGGAACGTGAGTGCGGTGCGGGGCGCAAGGTGCGACTGATCGACCAATAAGGCGATCGATACGATCTCCTCTGCCGTCGCGCCCTGATCTTCATACCAAAGAGATCTAAAATACGGTTCTGCGCAGTCAAGGTCATTTGCTCTAGAAGTTTGCCGGATATTGTACTTAAAGACAAGCTAGTGTTGGCTGGTTAAAGATAAGCTAGTGTCCCTGAGAGACTCGCCGAGCCCCGGCGCTCTGTTCAATTCTTTATATACCACTGTTGATCCTGGCAGTCAGGAATTGCAGAGGTGGTTGTGAGGTTGGGAAAGTCTCTCTCAAACCTATTTTTTATATCGATTTTTCGTCTTTTTCACTCAAAATGAATTTAAAAGTCGTACAAAATGGACAAAACATTCGATGGATAAAATAGGCTTATAAACTTATGACTGAGGCCGTAGATTGATTGAATATTTGTCTCTTGTTAGTTCTTATTAAAAAGCCATATAGGTAAAAGGAACTTTTAGTTTGTGAGAATAATTTTGCCCAGCATTAACATTAGTAACACAGAATTAATTATAATTATTACCTAATAACACAGAACTGCGCTCGTCACCCGAGACACTAGACATTGTGTGAAGTCTCCTAATGCGCTGTAATGTACCTGACTACAATGTCCTTCAAACCGATACACAATGGTGTTAATACACTGTTGCTTAGCGTCAGAAATAGACAAAGCGGTGGTATTTACGTAGACGGTCTCTCTAATACGATAGACTTACCAACAAGCAGAGGGAGGAAGGCTGATATTCACAGAATAACGGCCTAGTCAGCTTTGCCTGGGTGATGGAGAGAATCCAAAATGATAGACACATGCAATCGCGGAAGTTGTATGAGAACTTTTATGAAGAAAATTTATATCGTAGATTATTGTCACGTAAATTCACTGTATATGCAACGAAGGCAACGGGATTATCAAAAATTAAAAATTTCCGCGGTTTATGCAACAGATTTCATTGATTCATGTTGCACTCATGTTAGTCATAGCGTGATGATGAATAGCCTATAACCTTCCTCGATAAATTGGCTATCTAACATTTAAATACATTTTCAATTCACATCCGTATTCCTAACCGCGTACCAACAAACACATCAGCTTTATAATTTAGTATAATTACCAAGTCTCGAAACAGATGAAAGTATTAAAAATATTAAAATTTGTAAACTGAAAGTTGTTAATAAATATTTACAGCTATTAAACATCATTATGTATTCTCGTTTGCGTACAAAGCTTGCGGATTATTACTTCATATTATGTTGTATGGATTCGAAGTCAATCATTTTTAATCACATGCTTTTTGTGAAAATATTTTTGGATGAGCTCCTGTTGTGAACGGGATTGTTGATATCAAGAAGAAAATAGGTAAGGTAAATTAATTTTCATTTTTCAGAAGAGTTCAGTTCATTGAACCGGTAAAAATTTAATTATTTTTATTTAATGTTTCTGTTACATGCATATTATTACATGTCATGTATATTTTTTCCCCGCTGTGGCTTTATTGAGTTTGTGGCATCGAGTGCATTTGGTTTATGAAGGGGTAGTGGGTTTGATTCTAATGAGGTAACAACTTCGATCTATTCAGCTGTGTCTGCGTTAGCTTTTTTACTGTTGTGTAAGGCCATCATATTTCCGCCACTGTGGTGGTTAAAACATGAACAAAACATGCAGACTTAAAATGTGTTCAAATATACAAACTGATTGTTTAGTTTACTAAAACTGAATAACCTATTATAAAACCAAAAATATATCACGAATTTTCACTCGTTTTATAAAAGCTTGGTTATGTTTTAAACTAATAAATTATTAAAGTTTGGCAAGTGAATTTAGTTGGGCCCTTCGCGGCTCAGTCCCCGGCTTAGCGATCGACTTGCTCCCGTGTCGTATTATATTTAAATAATAAGGTTTCGGCTATAGGTTAGTTTCTAAGTGTATTAACAACACCTTGAGACAAATAGATCGATATCGGACTCGAATGTCAAGTGACATTGACGAGATTATGAAATTGGAAAATACGCGTCGAAATATTATCGAATAAAGAATGTAATGTTGTTTTTTATACAATATAATACACCCTACAGTCACATACATAGTCTTTACCGATCATACTATCACACTGACTGTTGCACTCGAGGACTTTTTCCCAGAGAAGGTAGGCAGGACAGTGGACACCCACGTTTCGTTTTGTTCACACCGTCCCATTATGTGATATTGGAAGAGCTCATCGCCATATCGGGCACAAGTTATTGACTCTCGATTGGTAATGTATAGAAAAATCCAATATAGTATATTTGTCCGTCCCTCGATTTAAACCGAACAGCTTTGCAATCAACCGTATCACAACTAGCAACCACTGAGGTAGTCGAAGAATTTGATATAAAAGCAGATACATACATATTTAGATAAAGATTAAGTAACGTGAACTGCTGCATAAGCCACAATCGTACGCCTATACGATTCACAAACACGTGTAATTACGTGTAATCTCAATGGATGCTGCAAGCGGGTCAGTGTAGTAATTAGCACGGTGTGACGCGCAACTTGATGTAGCTCGCTCATTTGTCACGCAGGATTAGCACGTTCGGTAGGCCTGCTCCGAGGACTTACCATACAATCCTATGATTATGTCGCTATTTCACGGGACTGGTTGGGGAATATGCGAATAGGGAATGAATGGGTAATATATAACAAAATATTGTAACATAAAACGTAGGTTATGAATATGTGAACATGTGCAATGTGTTTTGGATGTAAAAATGTACATAAAGGCAAATTCAAAGCCCAGTCGGTTCATGAATGTAAACATATTTCTTGAGAAATGTAGTGTGAATAGATCTTAATTTGTAAAAATGTGTGGAGAGCAGTATTTTAAGTATATACAATTGATTGTTTTCCTTCAAACAAATTAACTTATTAACATCACGATCATAAAAATATGTACACAATATAATCATTAGATCTGACCCCTTAATCTCCAACACTTAAAATGACCATTAAATCATTCATTGTTCCCCTATAAGCTTTTAATCAAACTTGTTTGCAGTACATTTTACAGACCCGTAATATACCGGCGTCATTTGTTAAGCTTTCAAGTGACAGGATGTCGATACAAGCCAGTGTGTCGCCTTCAAACAGATTGGAAGAAAAATGTTGCCGAAATAGGGTGACATTGCGAGAAGCCGAGTTTGTTAGTGAGCGAAAGCGCCTGTGGCCGCTAAATTGTTTTCACTAGCGTAATTGCTATTACGATTTGGTTAGGCGCTTCGCTTTTACGTGGGGCGCGGATTTAAATTATGCAAAGGTAATTATGCAACTATGCAAAGAAAATATTTATTGTTATTAAGTATGTGGCTGTGTTAGTTTTAATATATTATTATGTATCTTTAAATTCGATTTTTGTAGCATATTTTTTGTTATATTCAATAATAACAATAATGTTTCGGTAGTGCATATATCCTAATCGTTTCTTGAATCCAAAACGAAATAAATTATTATTATTGCTAAATATTTGTTAGTTAGAGTGAAAACGATTTTAAATATTTTATAATTTTCAGTTCAAATTAATTAATAGAAAAAAGTAATACTTTGCCGCCGTGAAACGAGATGTCGCGGGTTCGATCCCTGCGCTTGAAACACTGTTTGTATTACCTAGATCCCAGTACCGAATTGTGAATAAATGTTTGTGTTACCTATAACTTGTCTCGGGTCTGATAGATCGAAAAGTCTCGTAGTTTCAGATCCAAACGATATAAAACTTTAATTATTTATATAGCGCTCAGGACTTGTGGCTGTAGGATATATTAATTTAACGTAAAACATGAAGACAACTTGAAAAATAATAATGAAAACACAAGAAAGCCTACCCGTTACGTGACTACGTCTCATAACTCTGCGTAGCGTTCAAAATCCATACTCCAAAGGCAATATTCTTTATTAAAAGCGTACAAAGTTTATCCGAGGGAAACTTTGTAATTTTTTATACTTAAGAACTGAAATAATACGGCACTTATTACCTCGACATAATGGCTTATCGATTTTATAACGATAGTCAGAATGTAATTTGGTTTTATGTGGATATCATACAGACCTAATTGGATGTGTTTTGTAAGTTCCTTCTTTGGATAGTAAATTATATTTTCTTGGACTCGATTTTTGTGAGATATTTAAAGTATTTAACTTACACTAATGGGGGCGCAGGTTTAAATCTTAATATGTAAAGCTCATATCTAACTACGAATATTTAAAGATAGGATGTCATTTGATTGGTGCATGACCAGTCTCATGTGATTATTTAACTCATTTCTATATTTAAGAATGCCTCGGTGGTGTAGTTGTACTACGATACGGTTACAAAGTTGAGTACTCGGGTTCGAATCCCGAATCGGATAAAGCTATATGGATTTTTCTATACAGTAGCAACCAAGACTCGGGAATTTCTGCCCGATATAGACTCGCCCCCTATCACATCATGGGATGGAAAATACTCCTGAAAAAAAGCGTGAGTATATGTATATTTAAGCCACATACAAAGCGTTATTCATTTTCGGGATCAGATATTTTGAGAAATAAATGTAGCTATAATTTTTGAAACGCAACATCGCAACAAGCATTATTTCACGGCACGCCTTGCAGAATGCAAAGAACCCTCGCATGAATATTTAGATGAAATAAATTCCTAATACGTGTGTAACTTTTACGCCGGCTTTTATCGTCGATCGCATGTGGGCGCGAGATAAATCGCAAGGAAATGTTAGCGATCTTAATACACTGGTTATTACGGCTTACCATCGAGATACTGAAAATAAAGTATAAAAGAGCGTGAGGTTTCACTCTTTTTATATCAGGAGATAAGAGGTATGTTATTTTTCTTCTAGTTTTTATTGTATAGTTATTGCGGTATTATGAGGCACCTGTTGGTAAAATTATATGTGACACTTAATTCACATATACTATGAATTCATTAAAAGCTAGAAATAAAGTATAAAAGAGCGTGAGGTTTAACTCTTTTTATATCAGGATATAAGAGGTATGGCTTTATGCTATTATATATTTTCTTCTATTTTTTTATGGTATACTTATTGAAGTTTTATAAGACACCTGTTGGTTCGAATTATTGTATGTGGTATTTAATTCAGATATACTATGAATTCATTAAGGCTGGAAATAAAGTATAAAAGAGCGTGAGGTTTCACTCTTTTTATGTCAGGAGATAAGAGGTATGTTATTTATCTTCTAGTTTTATGGTATGTTTATTGAGGTTTTATGAGGCACCTGTTGGTTAGAATTATATGTGGCAATTAATTCAAATAATCTATAATTTCACTATAAGCCAAATAAATTCATGTACATGTCAAAAATCTTTACTTCCTGGATTTCATACGTAAAGGCCACAACGAGTATAATGCGTGAGAGAAATCCGAATCCCTGCCTTTGCAATTATCCCTATGATTTCTTATCCCTTTTTGAAGCCTAATATGCTGGTACACCTGACTGTGAACGTTTTCATGGTTGGTGGTTTTATTTTACCATCAAAGTAACTATCACAAGCAACTTGTGACGCATTCAAAATAAAATTTTGAAAGACTCCATCGTAAAGCTTCTCACTTTTCCAAAGTTGTATTTATCGACTTATCTAACAAAACCTGCTATGTAACCAAAATCTCTATAAATGCTTAGCAGAATGGATGGTGTCAGGGAATAGCTGCAAACAGCGAAGTAATAGATGTTCGGTTGAGCTAATGCTCGCTTCTGATGGATGTGGAAAGGATTTCTTATTTGCTCGAATATTCTCCGTCACTGCTTCATATTGAGAAAGATGGCTGTGTTGGCTTTTGTTCTATGTTCAATGTTTATAGAATGATAGATGTTTGAGATGTTATATTTATTTTAGGTGGAAATCCATGTTTTGATTACATAAGAAACGAATTTAATGTGCATTAGCTATATAAAAATAATTGAAATTAAAAAGAAATATTGTGATGGCGATATCTAAAAGCAAGAAGAACTTAGTAGGATTTTCAATCATTCATTTTAAATACAATTAATATTTAAGTTCTAATTATAGTTCAGTATTCCATGCACTGCTTTAAACAATTTGTAAGTTTTTCTTTAAAGAAATCTAAAACTCCTTACTACTATCAAATGTCAAACCAAATTATCTATGCGATATTAACGCCACATCATTCATAACGTCTGCGTCATGTGAAAACCATGACCTTGCTAATAGAAAACTACTCAGAAGAGATACCCTGCTCACATTGCGACAGACTTCGCAAAATCTTCAAACTGATAGCCATATCAGCAGTTCTACCAATGCTGTTCTTCGCTGCATTGCTACTTCTGGTCGTCAGTGGAAGAAGCGACGCCGCCCTTGAAGACCCGACCAGCTTCATCGTGGAATTCGTATTTGGGCTTCTGTATGTGCAATTGTTTGTGGCTACTTCCATACTGATTGTGAGTTTCTTGAAGCGAAGGGAACCGATGTTCAAATACCATTATTGGTACTTATTCTTTCACGTTGTAGTGATTGGGTTGTTTCTGTGCTCCTGTGTGGTTATGGCTGCAGTCAACGAAGCTTATGCCCCATGCTTCATTGTGTTAATATGTGGAGGAATATATCTATATATACTACATAACATGATGGATGGCAATAGAAAAGTCTGGTCGGCGCTAAGACGAGCGTATTGAGAACCGCAATTCAATATACTCTTTTGGAAGTTGTGTTAATAATTTGAGTATTTTGATGTATTTCCTTGGCTTGTCAGCGACTTCGGGATTCGTAACAATGGCGGAATTTAATTAAAAAGTTTTGAAACAGTAAATTGGTATTACATAGCAATAAATGTCTTTGTAAATGTTTTCGTTTTAATATGGTAGCTTCTGTCAGTCAGGTTGGTCTTCACTGGTATTGGTTCATACCTAGAGCTAGAGGTTATATAAGTCTCTTGTATCGTGTTGCGTGTGTAGCCAAAACTTTTCTGTGGCAAACCTTTTATACCTTAAATAAATGCCTTTAAGAGACAGGCCTAAAGTTTCCTAAACCGACTAATTAACTAGGAGGAGATTTTTGAAAATGAACGAAACCAAAATGATAATGGTCGACAGTTATAGGTAAATGGTATGGTATGTATCTGTATCAGCCCATATAATGCCCCATTGCAGGGCACGGGCCTCCCCTACAATCAAGAGTACTATTGAGAGAGGAAAGGCTATATAGACCACCACGCTGGCCTAGTGCGGGTTAGCGGACTTCAACATATCATAGAATTTTTACAAATCGCAATGGTATGAAATTTTCCTCATGATGTTTTCCTTCACCGTTATATTGCAAGCTTATTGACTATCAACACACACATGACTCTGAAAAGTATAGGTATGGTATTGTGTATAATACTACGAATTTTAGTGCCCAATTCTCCCTCCCCACACCTAACTACATTTAATACATAAAACATGTAATTTTCCTCGATAATACTATGGCAGTCGAACTCGAGGTAAGTCTACGTGAAGAATGAACATACGATGTTCCATTACCGGCAATGGGTGTTCATTAATCGAAGTTCCTGATTAGAATCCACGAGAGAACTTTACTTAAGACATATTTACTCTCAATTACGCGTTAAAAGAGTGAATTCTAAGTGAAACTTGTTTTATTGAATGAAAAACCTTTATATGTAACCTCTTATGGATAGTGATAGAAGGGTAACTTAAATTACTGGACATAGTGAGACTTAACATCGTATGTCTCAGGATGGCGAGCGCTGTGGAATGCCAAGCATTGCTTTGGAACTCATGGTGTTTGGTTGCTACTGTCCATGAGCGTAACCACCAAGTATAAATAAAACATAAAACCATCAGGTAAATGGTATGCTCGTTTCGATATTTTCGCAATAATTAATCGAATATGTATGTGTGTATTTGAGAACGTTCATGAGATCGCTGTGTGGGTTCGCGTCATGAAGTAGGACAAAAGGACAAATAAATTTATATCTTCGTGATAATACCTGTGCACACGACCTTGCGTGAGAAAGAGACAGAACGAAAGAGGGAGAGAGAAGAGTGGAATTTACCTATGGAATTTATAATTATCGCACCAAAGTATGCGTCAGAGCGTACGTGCATATAGGTGCTGCTCCCAATGCTCCTATAGGTTTTATTACTTCAGGTTTCAGACACATTAAATAAGTACAGTATGTTTAATTGAATCAAGCAAACTTGTTAATAAATGTAAACATGATCAAAGGATCGATTATGCTTTGCGAAGCTCAGAAATGAGTAGAAAGTGCTAAGCTCTTGTCATTATTAAGTCTGATGGATTAGGACTAGATAACTTTGGTTGCGAAGCTCGGGAATCAATAGCAAGTACTAACTCTCTTGTTAACTATGATGTTTTACTATTAGATAACTTTGGATTCAGTCTAGAGTTACTTCTCTGATTCCAGCAAGTTTTCCTTTTTTCTAACACGATAAAGGTCTATAGAAAAGCCTTCACCTTGTACATACACGGTTTCATATACATTGTTTTATACATATGCCGTAAGAGGTTTCTTATTTCTTTAAAACCAGTCGTCTTGTTTTTAGTAAAAAAATCAAGAGGTCGCTTTTCAGTATACCTGGGAAAACTCAAAGATGCATTACGCTATTACCGTTTTTTTAACCACGCTTACAAATATTCTAGTGTAGATCCCTTGTAAATTCTACGTCAAAATATTGTCTCAAATTCCTGAGTAGCCTTCATATATTGGTTATCAAATAATTCGGAGAATTATTCAAACCCCAGCCTAGTTTCGAAACGAATTCAGTATCGTGCTGTTTACAGCCCATCTAGAGATAGTATTATTAGATTGAAGTAAATTTTACTGCAGACGATGCTATGAGCTACATTTTACGACTATCCATAAACTGTATCCACCTGGTTACTGCTACTTAGGGCATCTGTTTTACCCATCTTAGAATCTATGAAATAGTCTAAGAACACCTGTCGAAATACTAAACATCTTTATTCCTCCCCACGGAATTTCAAATAGTTCTTATAACACTTTTAATATTTTAACTCAATAATCTTTGGAATGTGTGTATTATTAAAATGTGGTCTTACTCGTACTACTGAGGATGCAGAAGATCGAGCGAAATGAAGACTCTTTCGTGTTGTGTGTTTAAATAAAAAATAATGATTGTGAATGATTTTTGAAATATGTAAATCTTAATACAGAACCAACTTTAGGAATGGAACCTAGTATGTAGCATTTCATAGTATATGAACGCTGACTTTCAAATTATCATTTATGGGCAGATTTTTACCAGTCACCAAGCTTATTCAAAAAATAATCAACAGTCTAATTTACCCCATGAAATCTCAAAAATGAATTTACATGTAAACAAGCTAATAAAACCTTGCGAAGGTTCCCTTCTCCGAAATGAACTTCATTCACGCGTTCCCTCACACTGGTCGGATGGCGGCTTATAATCCGATTTACGTTTCCCAAACGTAAACTTTGGAATTTGCATATCGCTTACGATAATTCGGGGACAGATCGGGTACATGACAACCCTGGTCAATATACTAGTCACCTTGGATTGGTTATTAAACGAAGTTTGACGGCTGTTTATCTTCACTTGTTCGGTTGATGGTATCAATGTCTTTCGTATGCTTGACTCGATGGCGCAATTTTACTACGGTGCGATTACAAAGCTGATGTCTCGATTTCGAATCCCAGGTCGGGCAAAGTGTTATTGGGTTTATCTATTAATTATCAGCCCTGATTCAGGATTTTTGGCCTGTTATGGCGATAGGCTCGCCCTTCATCACATCATGGATGGGAACACACAAGGCAATATTTGGGTGTCTTCGTGCCACTGTCTACCCCTTCTAGGAAAAAGGCGTCAGTTTAAGAGTGCAAATACATGTCATATTTTCCCTTGTTTCATAAAAGCTTGTTTATGTTTAAGCCTATTTATTAAAGTATAGCAAGTTTAGTTGGGCCCTTCACGGCTCAGTCCTCGGCTTAGCGATCGACTTGCTCCCGTGTCGTATTATATTTAAATAATAAGGTTTCGGCTGTAAGTTAATTTCGGAGTGTATTAAGGACACCTCGAGACAAATAGATCGATATCGGATTCGAATGTCAAGTGACACTGACAATATTATGGAAATACGCGTGGAAATATTATCGATTAATGGACGTTAATGTTTCTTTTTAAACATGTGTGTATGTGTCCTATGTAATGTTGGGTCTAGATTGGGTAAATTCTAGTTGCAAGACCGGGTTTCCAAGGTGATACACAGGTCAAACACAACAATTCAATGACAAACATGCATAAGGACAAATCATTTAATCATATCTTTTCTTAAAACTAATACATATCTTTGGCGTCAATACATTTATATATTTAAATTATGATATCAATAACTGAATTACAGAATTTCATCTTTGCAAAATTACAGGATCAAAAAATATGACATTTCATCACCCAAATAATTATACATTAAAATACTATTTTACTAGTACGCCAAACTTGTGCGATATAGAAGCACCGAAACTCAATCCATGACCTTACGATAAATAGTTAAAAACAAAACAGTCCTTATCATTAAACTTAGTCTGTATATTGAAATATTGAAACATTGGGACATTATCATTAACCTTATGAGTTAAAATATATTTATAACTACGTATATCGGCAGTATAAAGCAATAAAAAATAAATGCGCTAATGAGTATTTTTCCTTTAAATACATGACACAAGTATATATGTATTTACCTTATATTGGTAGGGAGCATATATTACAAAAATGACTTATTCAATTAGTGGTCGTAATGTATCATCATAATCTAGTTTTCTGTTAATTAAATGCCACATTTAAACAGCGATAAAAATAGACATCCACCACGGCGGATTCGACAGCCATTTCTTCAACTTTTCCCTAGGAGGTAGTATACTGGCACTACTCTCTTTCTTTGGTTCAGGCATTCTTGCATATGACATAAGAACCTCACAGTCCACTTTATTGGTTAATAGTTGATCTTTCGTACGAATTTCAACCGTACACTCACGCATTTGGGTTGAATCTAATTTGGATCCCTTTTGTTCTAAAGGATCGACTTCTTTAGACGTAGAACTGCATACTGTCACATTCACTGTAGTTTCGTTGTATGTTGTTGACGTATTCTTTGATGTTAATGTTCCATTCATAGTTGCATTTACACTTGGCTTCGTTGCAAGGGTTATATTTGCTGTAGAGTTTGATGATATCGAAGTATTCATAATAGGAATTGCGGTCGTAATTATTGGCGTCGATGCATTTATTGAAGAAGTTAGATTCGTTGTTTCTGTGGTTACTGCAGTCGCCGGGCTGATCGTTGTTGTATTGTAGGTCATTGTCGTTACATTTACAAGCGGCGATTTTGTGGAGGTAACTGTTGCATTACCAGTGTTTGTGACATTTGTAGTTGACACAGTTGTAGCTTGGACTACTGGAGTTGTAACCGGTACAATATTCTTTATCACCGTTGTATTAGTTGTACACACTGTTGTGTTGACTATGTTGGACTTACGGCTATCTGCAGCAAAAGTGGATACGATTTCACAAGGCACTTTCAGTGCAGTAAGCTGGCCGTTTTCTTGAATCTTTAGAGTACAAATCGCCTCATCATTTTGTCCATAATTAGGTCTGGTTGAACTACTATCAGAGTAGTATCTTCTTCTATAATAATCGTCAGTATAATAATGTTCGTGATAGTGGCTATGTGACCGTCCCATATTGTATAAAGCCAAGCCCGTCAGGACATCTCCATAACGGCTATCGGAATGACGATATTGGTCAACATAGACATATTGAGGAGATGTGTAATAAGTAGGAATGAAAGTGGGTCCATGGTTATATGTATGTCCATAACTTGAATGGGTTTGATGCGTATAAGTCGGACGGTAGTGCGTCTCGTAGGAGGGCTTTTGGTTTCCGCTTGACCATGAATTCGTTGGAGAGTAAGGCTTTGAAGCACCCGATCCCGACATTCCAGTAGGTGATGAAGGATACATATGAGTTCCAGATGAAGATGGTTTGTTATTCCAACTAGATGTGCCCGACGATGATGTTGGATAACTTGGTTTGCTTCCAGTTCCAGATAAACCTGAAGAAGACGACGGATAACTCGGTCTGCTGAAAGTGCCAAATAGCTTCGAAATCGATGAAGGATCACTCGATTGACTTCCAGTGCCTGACAAGCCTGAAGACGAAGACGGATAACTTGGCTTGCTTCCACTGCCAGATAAACCTGAAGAAGATGACGGATAGCTCGGTATGCTTCCACTGCCAAATAAACTTGAAATCGATGAAGGATAACTCGGTTGACTTCCAGTGCCTGACCAGCCTGAAGACGAAGATGGATAACTGGGCTTGCTTCCACTCCCAGATAAACCGGAAGAAGATGACGGATAACTTGGCTTGCTTCCACTGCCAGATAAACCGGAAGAAGATGACGGATAACTTGGCTTACTCCCACTGCCAAAGAAACTCGAAAACGATGACGTATAACTTGGTTTGCTTCCACTGCCAGACAATCCCGATGAAGATGACGGATAACTTGGTTTGCTTCCATAACTAGATGATCCCGATGAAGATGATCCGAAGCTTGACGAAGGATACCCATATGAGCTGGATCCACGGCTGGAAGAACTTCCAAACCCTGATAATCCAGACGATGATGAAGGGTAACTGTAAGATCCTGACGATGAAGAATGGCGGGAACTATATCCTGATAGTCCAGATGACGAAGACGGATAACTGTGACTTGAATGACTTCCCGAACCCCATGATGATCCGTGGCTGCTTGATCCCCAGCCTCTACTGGAAGATGAGCTTCTTCCAGAACTGCTACTTCTACTGCCGCCGCCACCTCTGCGACAGTCTGTGAGCGCACACAAACTCACAATCAAAAGGCACAACAGCAGCGCTCTGTTGGCCATTTTACACGACTAAAACTCACGAAGACGCGCACGCAATTGATCCCATACGCTTTGATTGTTTTATTTAAAGCGTTTGTTCCATGTGCGTGCAAATACGTCATCAGACGAACACTCGTCGAGTGGGAATAACGTATAGCGTCTCACTCCGACTAATGGGCTGTGGGCCAGCGATAAAATTGAGGCCAAAGGTGAAGAAAATACGTCGCTTGCTTAATTAATAATAATTGGAAGTGCGATAACAATTATTCTGCTACATGAATGTATGAGATTCGTCCCATACGAGGTTTATCCTTGACAAATATTAATTAGTTTTATCAAATGGTATTTTATAGTAAACTGAGGCTTTGTATTCATATCATTTTATTGCTAATTGACTACATTATATGAAGAAACGTTGTTGTAAATTTTGGAATAATTACCTTATTCCAAAATTTACAATCCCAGTAGCAATGTACATAGTTCAACGAAGAAAAAAGCATGCATGAATCAAATTTTGTAAAAGAGAATATAAACTAGTTGTTTGGAGAATTTCGTTCCGCTATAATTATCATCTTACTCTTCTTTTATTTATGTATGGATAGACTTCCATGCTATGTCGCGGGAAATTGCATCGATAAAAAATCACCTAGATGTTGAAATCTCCGGCTTAGAAAGATTACATTAATATCCCACACAGCAACTATATAATACAATACAAAGGAATATAATATATCGTCTAATATGTGCGTATGTTTGCGAAGGGACGAATAAAATAGAGTCAATATCAGCCATAATACATAATTCTTTGTTTGAATAAATATGTATTTCAGACATACTTGTTATGACACCGAAAATTCGCTTAGATTTTCTGATATCCATAATATCTATATACATTAAAGTCTGGATTATGTGAACCGGTTATATTAAATTGAAGTGGTAGTGAACGGCGCACATAGTTTGGAGAACAGATACCCGAGACGTCCGAGATGTAGTAATGGGAATTATTCAGTTTCTTTTTTAATTGGGTTTGTAAAAAAGATCGTATAAAATTTTTTGCCGATCGGCTTTGTGAATCACAATCGCAATTTTTAGCATATTTGTATAACTTGTGAAATTTTATTACCGACTTCACCTGCTATTTATGATTGCTATTGCTATTTAATCTAACACTACCGAGAGGTGTCAGATGGAAGCTACGTACCGGTAACCGCAGTATCGGACATCCAACCATAAAGACGGACGACTTAACAATTACTGAAAGTCATATATGCAGACTGCTACCGGCAGGTCGTGATGAAATTCCTTAGAGGAGGCTAATTTCCGCAGTAGACCTCCTATGGCTGAAGATCTTTATTACGTAACAATGACAACAGCAAACAAAACAGACCTCGACTTGTTTAAATAATAAAACTTGAAAATCCAAGTGGGAAACTTTCCTAAGAGTGTTTTTGCAAAGAACAAATTGTTGTAACTTTTTAACCGCACCTCATCAAATTATGTTGCGCGGCGGGCTTTTTTCACGGTTTAAAAACGGAATATTTTATGCGCCCCGTCCGTGAATTTTTCAAGTATGAATGATACGGTTCACGTCGGATTTTCCCTTCCCCGTGGATAATGAAATTATGCTATTACTTATTAATTTTAAGAGGCGTTGTTAATATTAGGAAATTGTAAATTGAAAAAATATTTTAGAAGTACAATTTTATATTAAAACGAGTTATTAATATTTTGTTTTTAAAAATGTGCACTACATTCTTATGATTTCTGATTGTGCGAGGTGTGATAATTTATAAAATTTGATACGGTGGTAAAATTAATTTTATTTTATTTTATTAATCGTTTTTATTTGTGTAATTGCATTTGAACTACAAACATATTGCAATTAAATTTATTGAAAATGTTTCCAATACTGAAGCTTCAAAATAAAATACATTTTTAAAAATAAATTTTACTGTCATTACTTTGTAAGGCAACCTTAATTTATGACCTTAATCAAAAAGCATCATCATTTTTTCATCTTCTTTCTTTTGCCTTATAGGATATGAGATTTTTTCAACCCCTACATCTACAATTACATTTGACCTAAAACTGACATATCACTAAGAAAGAAAGACAGAAAAAATATTTAAATTGAAAACGTACAAAGGAGAAAAGAAATCGTATAAGTAAATTAAAAATTAAAAGCTAATTACAAAAAATCGGTGCGGTAAACATAAGCGTTAGTCTTCCGTGTGCTTTTGGTGAGGTCTCGACATCCATAGGAATATAATGTAAGTTTGAGTACCTATGGACATAAATACTACTGTACTTAATATAAAGCAGTGTACACACTGCATAGTTAATGCGATGCTAATACAGATGGCGCTGTCAGCTGTCAGATAGCGTCACCATACATCATGCGAGTGCTTAGTAGACACCTGTCACTCTGCACCTCGTATATATCAAATTGAGTGATACTGTAGCGCTAATAGTGCGGTTATCTTCTATTAACATAGTAGTTTTGATATTTTAATGTGTAGGCGATTTTAGTATACGGAGAAGAGTGATGTGTTTTTGAATCCAGAATCACAACATTTGTTAGTTAAAGTAGAGAGTTATTCGGTGCCTGGCCATGATTATTGAATTTGCTAAAAGCTGCGGTCATTAAGTTGAATTAAAAAGAATCCTAGAATATTTACTACTATGCTGATTGAATAATATACATATTGTATTGGTATAAGCCCGAAGCACGCATTCCTATAGTGAGACAAAAGATTTGTTACGAACCAATGAATATATATGAATTCTTCTCGACTTCAACAATTCATATATATATTCATATATTATGTTGAAGTAATCATATAATGGGAAATATTAATATAATAATGAGGCTGTATTCGTCAACTGCTGATTATAAGCTTCTCCTTTCACATGATACTATCTATAGTGACAAGAGGCATCAATTTGCTCTTCCTTGGTCCATCAGTGAACTTCTGTAGACTAATGATGAATGGCACAGACATATTCTATATTGAATGATTTCATACTATATAGTGATAACACAAAATATATCCCTAAATTCATATAGTAGTACCATCAAACTCCACAATATGCAAATGCACGTACTAATTACGTTACCGCTTCATAAATTAATAACCGGCGCACACTAGTTGATGTATAGACTGTAGTTAACGATCAAATTATTACAACAAAGAACTGAAAATCGATTAATGAATATTCATGCGGAGGCGTCCCGATATGGACTATTTGGAACAGAGCAATAATTGTGTTAACCATCTACAGTAACCTTGTTAAAGCCGAACTGTGCTCGGTATAATTCACTGGCATTTTGTAAGCACGTGCTGGGTTCAGCCGAACAATGTTTATTGCGGAACGTTTCATTTTAAATTTATCACTGATTTTTAATGTTTCTGGGATGTTTTTCCAAATTAATTTGATTACTTTATTTTTTACTTGTGAAGAATGAACGTGCAATTACATTTTAAGTCAGAATCTAAAATAGTTATAGCTTCATTTTAATTAAATTCTGGCTCGGCAAACCTACCTTTGAGTGGAATGTTGTGAGAAAAAAACTTCGATTAACAGATGTTATCTCTTCATTTTACGTAGTTAAACATTTGTTTATTAGGTTAAAATTAGTAACCAACTTATAATTGAATTCCTCAATTTACTATAGCTTGAATTTCCGCTGGTAGCCAAACGCCTTCTCTTATTAACATAGGAAGTTTAAAGATCTATCTATCTTATGTATAGTATCGACTTCATTTTTTTTTCAGCTTCCATCTTTCATCTGCAGAGAACGAAGCAACTATGATACCTTCTTCATCACGTGAACTGCCACAATTCTTAAAAAATGCTGTCGACAGATCATTAGTCATTCCTCCATTCCGACCGGTTTACGTCGGATGTCATTTCGCTCCGGATGGCCGATCGAAAGCTGCTCGCTTGTTATCCGAAACTTAATCCTTTTTCCCGCAACCGTGGCTACCTGCTCCCGCATTCACTTCGCGTCGATTAATTCCTGGTATTACAATTCTCCACCTATCGTTCATTAACCATCTTCAAAGATTGTTAAAGCACCTACGATTCCTCAAGTTTACTTCCTTGTTAGGAGACCTCGGCAATCTTCTCTAAAGCTCCCATCAGATCATTACTCATTGCACCACTTCGATCAGCGTCCGTCGGATGTCGTTTCTCTTCGGATCGCAGGTCGCTCCATTGTTATCCGAAACTTAATTCGTTTGCCCACAACCGTGGCGTTCGCTCCCGCATTCACTTCTCGTCGATATATTCCCGGTATAAGTTGACCACTGTTGCGATTTGTTGAACGCGTTTTCGATTGATATTCAATATTTCCATTTTAAAACTTGATGTGTAAATGCTCGCACTGTACAGCCAATTTAAAATGTTGGTGATAAGCTCGATAGGCTGACGGAATATTGAAGTTATTTTTGGTATATTTTGTGTATTTGTGTATACGTGAGTAAAATATGGTTAAAAATATATATATCTCAATTATTTACACGTCTTTCTAGTATTTAGTTAGTAGTTCACTTTTATGTCTCAGGTTTGGCCTTCAGCAACAGCCTTATTGTCACTAAATGGAAGGATTAATTGTATCCAACTTTACTAATTATTCTTGACGATAATGCAGGCTTTAGAATCTTTTTTTTCAAGAGTTTCATTGAGAGAAAAGTTTAAAGAAGTAGATATTCTTACTGTTGCATCTCTATATATTTATGAAAATTTATTATATGTTCGTAAAAATATAACCCAATTTAAGCGTAATTGTGACATACATAGTAAGAACACTAGGAACAAACATAATCTTGTCTCACACATTACTCGTCTCCACAAGATAAATAATTCTTTTATGGGTCAAAGTATACACTTCTATAACAAGCTTCCCAACAGTTTAAGAGAACTTCCAATTAATAAGTTTAAAAAAGTGATAAAAGTAAAGCTGTGTAAAAAGGCATATTATAGAATCACAGATTATGTGGAAGATAAAACTGCTTGGGAATAAATTTATCATGTTTTGCTTCAATTGACATTATTGTTACTTGTGACATGAACCATTGTTATTATAATTGGCGATATAAAAAAAAAAAAACAAAAGAAGACAGTTCGTGTTGCTGAGGGAGTTTCTTGCGCCGCTTCTTCTTCACAGCTACAACACGTTCCGAAGCGGTGGTAGCAGAAAAAGACGATTCAAAAGATCTTGTGAAAGACTATTTGAATAAAGAATATTTTGATTTTGATTTTTTTTTTTGATTTTTTTTTTTTCATTTATGATTGACAGGCCACATCAACCAGTCAACACGGAAACGCAAACCCATTGATTAGAACACACGCTGATCTCACATGAATGATTTGAAATTCCATATTCCACGCACGGGGTCAAACGGACATAACAAGTGACGTCACTCGATACGATCCTATGCCGATGGTAGCAATTAACTTGGCTAGCTGTTAAACGTGCCCCGACTATTTTATGGGCCATTGTCATTGAAGGCCGTGTCACTTTCCTTCCTCTGCTAATATTTAGGGCTGAAATAATCGATGAATTATGGTTATTGTCTATGGACTGTACTACTTTTGTTATTAATGATTGTTTGTTTATTACGTTGGTTAGACGCCGGCTGTGAAAATTGAGGCAGGGGGTTCGATCCCCGCACAGATAACAAGTTTGGTACTATTAATAATATTACCTTCGGGTTGAGAGATTGACAAGTCTTTCGTAGTTTCTGATACCCACAATACAAAACTTAATTGATTTTAACATGGTGGACTATTTATTTGATTATTAGATGTATTAATTAAAATAACTAATTATAGTTATAGTTATAAAGTGATTTGCTTGTATTGATTAGATATATTATATTTTCTTAACATTCAAAAAAAAGGACAACGCCGTGATCCTACAAATGCCCAAAATATCTTTGTGTGATAGCCCAAAAATATCAACATAGAAGCATACACAAAACTTATGAAGAGATCTCATCTGCTAGGGCTGTCACTGGCAACTCGTTCACGTCAATCACATCGCCCGATATAAAGTAGTCTGGCGCACGTCTCGCAGATTGACTGGTCGGAACAATTTTCTCCCATGCATCTCCTGTCAGTTCCTGTTAGACGCGCCTTCGGGTTTTATTTGCAGTTTCAATAGTTCGGCTTTTAGCGCTGTGTGTGGAATATAATGGCGGAAAATCTTGTTCGCCTTTTTTAAATATGGGAGATAGATGTTCTGGGAATTACATATCATAAAAAGAAACCAGTTTCCCTGGTTGTCTCTTCTAATCAGTCGTATTCATAAAATATAAATATATTATATACAATATACATATATTCAGCCTATTGCCATCCACTGGACGTTGGTCTACTTATGTAAGCTTCAGCGATCCAGGTTTTGAGCAGCCATACAAAATACGTGTTAATTTGCACGCCCCACGATGAGAATGAAACTAATTTATAATTAAACATCACATATTGACTGCAATTTAATGTTAATCAGGAATTAAAATATGTAACTATGCTAAAACTAGCAGTTTTCATCGGTGCAACGTATAAAACTACAAGTATATTGTCGATTACCATGGGAAGCGAAAATCACTTCCCATAATACAGTTTCAACATAAATTGTCTACCGCCCGTCTGGCCCAAGATTGACTGGGCGGAATCAATTTTCTTGGCGGCCACACCGCACCACCCCGTCAATTTAACTTCGATTAAGCCGCAGACAGGGATGAAAGAAAAAACTTCTACTGAGGGTTCTTTGTAGGGAAGTTTGTTAGTCCGCCTGTCTATTGTCAGATGTGTATTGTGACTTGCGAAATTGTGATGGAAATTAGTGGTGATTAATTGAGGCAACTTGACCTTGGCATTGAAAGAGGATTTGGTTTAAGGCTGATTATTTGCAAATTTTCGGTGATTATAACTTGTTTAAATTTGATTTATTAATGATGCAGTGATTTTCAAGTTGGGAGTAAAATTACAATGTACTACATTTTTCATTAATCAGCGTTAGGGTAATGCTGGCAAACAAGAGTCCAAACTTAATTTATGTTGATATGAATCAGAATCAACAATGTTCTTATCGGTCCGTCTAATGTCCACTTTATAAAAGATGGAAATCCCACAGTGGTGACTCAAACCGATGTAAATAGTTCTGAGAACTGTCAGAACAACAATCTTCGGGGAAACCGCATAATGAGGTTAATTAACGCGAGATAACTAATTATTATCAGTGCATTCACTATTTGAACAGCACTGCCATTCATTTTTTTTATCGTTATGAATAGTAAGACGTGCATGTCATTTCCGTCATGGTAACCGATGCGACGAAGTAGCTGTGCTAGGCATTGCGCACCGCTTGCTATCCTGAGACAACTACTCTGGCTACAATGTCCTTCAAACCGAAAAACAACAGTGCGTTTACACTGCTGTTTGTCGGGAGAAATAGACATTGCAGTGGTAACCACCCAGGCAGCCTCTCACATATGAGAGTAACCCGTAAATCTATGGCCTATGGGATATTTATTGGGTATTATTTTATTTGTTTATTAGTACAATACATTGTATTCAGTTTTCCGTGATAGAATAAACTATTTCTTCCTTTTCAAATCTATAGAATCCATGTGTCTCTGAATAGTTTCGCAAACTTTCACATTATCATGTCCCAGTTATATATTGAAGGAAATCCTCGGCTATAAACAAGAGCCGAGTAAAAGGCGCATACATTGTGTAAGAAGTTTCCAAGTTTGTATATCAGAAAACGATAAATCAATGTGAACGAAACAAAGGCATATCGCCATTACGAATAGACATTTCAAAAGTTATATCAGATTAGAAAATATTAATGTTCTTAGACATGTTCAGATAAAATAATCTTTGGTGGAAAGAATATTTAGTTTTACATTGCTAAACAATATAATTGTGGTACCCGACTGGTGGTAGGTCTCTCATAAGCGAGAGGCTGCCTGTGTAGGTGCCATCACAACGTCTTTTCCTCCCGCCAAACAGCAGTGTAAATGCACTGTTGTGTTTCGGTTCGAATGAAATTGTAGCCAGAGTAACTACTTGACATATTGAGACTTAACATCTTATATCTCAGGATGGCTATCGCTGTGGAATCTCAATCATTGCTTTGTATTTCAAGGCGTTGTTTGGTTCTGCTACTGTTCATGAGTGGTTGTATCGCTTACCATCAGGCGAACGGCATGCTCGTCTCGCGCCATTGATTGCACTAAAAAAAATTGTAACTGTATTTTGAAACTCCATTCATCTATCCAAAAGCTTGAATCCATACATTGCAAGCATATCACACCTTAAGAATTAAAGTAACCTAATCCAAATAAATAGATTTTGGCTTTTAATCATATTTTAGCTCAAAATGACCTATCGACTCGTTATTAAAGAAGGACCTATGGACGCATGAAAGGTAGAAATATTTATGAACGGTCTTCTACATGTATCTTCCATAAGTACCAAAATTATTATGTCACAAATCTTTAATGAACGTTTCCCATAAAAAAGGTTTTTTTTAGTTAGGCCTCTATAATTCTAAAGGTGCGATATGCCTTTTCAAGATTTCGCTATTGAGCGTTGATAAAGGAAGACCTGCCTATACCCACACACGTTGGATAGGCACTAGACACGTAGGTGTGGAACATCGGATCGCTCTCACTTGTTGTGCTGCTAAGCTCATTATAGCACAAAATATTGGATATAGTGCTGTGGGATCAGTTGCCAGCGTGATGCTCTGCCTGGTTAGGTAGTACGTTTTATAAATACACCTGTACGTACAAGACGATTTTTTTCTGAATAATGATTTTTGTGTATGGAATGACTGCGACAAATGTAAATGCATTTATTTAGTTATGATTTTAAAACTTTGTGAATCTAATCCATTTATCTTTTAAATAAACCATTATTTGACTTTACAATTAAATGAAATGAAATTAGTTTATTGATCAAGTAGGTAATTAAATAGCTCTGATGACAATTCAAAATAATTGATTATATTATTATATAAATTAAATTTATTTAGTTTTTGATAGTCATCTTATTTAATATTTATATTAAGTAAAATCCTATTCAAGGAAATACATTATTTACGTTTATCCATATTTTAGTGGACCATGAGTATATGATTAAATTTTACGCTTTTAAATATTTATTTTTAATATCTTCCGCTCCATTACAGCGGATGTCATGGGTTCGTAATCATCCCTACCTTTCCCTTGGGAAAAGACGTCTCAGAGGATAAATCGGGTCCCATGGTTAACTTTGATTACGCTAAGATACGGATTAAAGTCCCTTGCTAGCCATTGTTCTTCATGGGAGGTCCTCAGGAATTCCTATGGGAACATCCCTCGTATTCCCGGAACTGAGCCTACAGGTTCTGGCATTGTTGACGGTATTGGATGAATGAATTCAATATTCATACAACATAATCTCGGTTAAATCCCTGAAGAGAAAGAGAAGGTTATAATGCCACACAGTTTGTAAAGCTTGTTTCCAATTTCCATTTACATAATGTATATAATGTGAATGATAAGCCTATCGAATTACCTGGCATGAACATTGTAAGGCAGAAACTAGTAAAAAGTAGGTATATTCCCGGCCTGATAATAGAACGCACCACCCCTCGATTTAGAACTCACACTCCAGGATTTTCTTGTAATAGGTAAAAAAAGTTACATGATATGTATCAACATTATCTAGAAAAGATAGAAGAATAATAATCTAGAAAGATATCCAGATAATTAATTATACCAAGTTAAGGTACCGTCCGATAATGGCAAAATTATCCGAGGTGATTGAACAGAAAATCCCTTTAATTCAGATTAGATTTTGATCATAGTTGAAAGTACCGTGGTTTTATAAGATGTTCCTGATATCGGCACCTCAAAGTTAAAAGAGCGTATTGCACATATTGGGCTCATTCCAATTTCATCCTTATAATAACGAAAAAGAATACCAGTCTCTATCGTACTCTCGATTGTAGAGGACGCCCGTGCTCTGCAGTGAGACGTATGTATATGGGCGGATACGCTGGAGGTAGGTATCTCATATGTGAGAGGCCGCCTGGGTAGGCACCACCGCAATGTCTATTTCTCCCGTCAAACAGTAGTTTAAATGCACTGTTGTATTTCGGTTTGAAGGACATTGTAGCTAGAGTAACTACTGGACATATTGAGACTTAACATCTTATGTCTGAGGATGCGTTGTTTGGTTTTACTGCTGTTCATAAGCGGTCGTATCGCTTACCATCATGCAAACGGCAAGTTCGTCTCGCCATTCAATTCAATTAAAAAAAAATACAGTACAGTGCAATAACATGAAATAAAATCGGTAATCTTCTGATAAAATTAACACAGATTTATGACATCCACAAATGGAAAATCAGAGAGATGGTAACCCACTCAGTGACATCAGCGCTTCTGTCGACATGTGGAACGGACAAGTTGAAAAGTTTTTATCAAGACGATCCGAAACGAGGTTATTCTCTGTGAATCAAAGTTGTTGACAGTTCAAAGAGTTGGCGCACTGAAATGGCTGTGAGACTGTCACATCTGTCGTGAAATCGATAATAGAAGTAAAAGTTATCGAGCGAAGAATGCTTTCAGCGCAGTTTCTTAAATGGACGCAGACGAATCGACTGTGTTACAATGTTTATACCGAACTGCTGGATTAATGCATTCCTATGAATATCTTATGGTGGACTTTGTTGAGTTTATTTTTCCCATAACAAGGAGTTTAAGTGTCGTAAAGACAGAGGGAGAGAATATCAAAACATTTAAAACACACATAATGAAAATAACTATTTTCTATTTATTCGAAGAGTGTGAAAAAGACATTTAATCATGGAAAAGCCTTTAATTGTATGCGTATACAAATCGATTTACATCAACAATTATTCTCTCTCTCTTCAGCTAAAGGAAATCCACTGCCTAACATAGGCCTTCCCCATGGATCGCCGAATAGACCACAATTATTATTCAATTATACTTCAATTACATTTCCCGCCGCCTTTATTCCTTATCCCTAGGTCCGGTAAACAAGCCTACATTGGTGAGGTTTATTTCTGTCCTAAGATGTGACAGTTATAGGTGGCATTCTTATCCTATAAATTATATCTTATAAAACTTTCATGCAACTCATACTCAACTGAAAAATTCTCATAAAGTGTATTGTGTTATATTGGTAATCGAAAATAACATCCCAGGCTCCTACTAGACCAATGAGCTAACGATTGGAATACTTAATTCATTTGTAAATACTATTCTCATCTACTTTGTCTGCTAAATGTGCACGCAATGAGCTTACTTCAAGCAAACTAACTCCAAGAAATACATTTCAAACACATTAAGATTTAACTAAACGCAAGCGTAATAGTGCAGAATTCCATCAAAATTTGCAAATTACTGGCACGCGTTGAAGTTTCAACAAACACTACAATTTTAGCCCAGTAATTTTCAGCGACGTGTATAATTAAATAAGTTGGGGGCACGTACATATTAATACTGGACGTCGATTCGGGCGCATGGGAAATCTTTCATTCGTATCCCTTTTGGCTGAATCTCATTATTAATTAATGTTACATTATGCGCAATTTATGAGGGGATGGCCACGTCGCGGATTTTATGTCCGAGATAATTTTTGTGGGTTCGCAAATTATGCTTTTATATTTAATGGTTAAAATTACGCTTGCATTAGGCTACTATGCAAACGTTTATAAAGGGATTTATAGGATTTTTTACTTCAAAAACTATTCATCGATATTTAAGTTAATAAGCTAAGAGTAATGGTGTTTAGCGCTATAAGTAACATCATCATCATCATCATATCAGCCCACATTAATCCACTGCTGGACATAGGCCTCTTCTTCATTACACCACTTCTTCCGGTCCTGTGCTTGTCTCATCCACCGTTTCCCTTGAAACCTAACGATGTCATCCATCCATCTGGCGGGTGGTCTGCCTACCTTTCTTTTGGCCCCTCTAGGCCACCACTCCGTTACTGCCTTAGTCCTTAGTTACTATAAGTAACATACTGATGCTGTAATCGATAAACTAAGAGATAAATACTAAACGATCAATTTAATATTCCAAGCTTAGAAGTCTCTTTTATAGTTTAAGCGAGTGATACTTCCGAAAGTGTTTTCAATCCGTTTCTAATCTAGAAACTTAATGAAATCCTATTCCATTATAATTTGTTACAAATCCGTATTAATAAAACGATAAATAGTAAATCGAAATGGACATCGTGCGTCGTGCCTAGGATCTGAGCCCAATTCATCGGAGTTCCCGGGAGCCTTGATAATTCCGTTGCGATCGTTTAAAGTAAGTCTAAGGGATCCCGGATCCCTAATTCGGCAATCCCGTTGCTTGGTAAAGGATCGAATAAAGGCTTTTTATTCCCCGGATTTGCCCTTCCAGTCTTATCTAAACGTTTCCTTTCAAAGCCTTTCACCTTCACTTAATTCTGCTGATCGCAGGTGATTTTATTTCGTCGCAGATTTCATATCACGTACAAATATATTGTCTATACGATTGCATATTTAAATATTAAGATCTTTGCATAGTGAAGATATTTTGACTATATCTGTATCTGTATCAGCCCATATACGTTCCACTGCAGGGCACGGGCCTACTCTACAATCGAGAATACGATTGAGAGTGGTTAGGCCATATAGTCCACCACGCTGGCCTAGTGCGGGTTGGCGGACTTACATACCATAGAAATTCTTATAAATGGCTATGGTATGCAGGTTTCCTCAGGATGTTTTCCTTCACCGTTTTAGTGCGTGCTGATTGACTATCAATACACACATGACTCCGAAAAGTCAGAGGTGTGCCCTGGGATTCGAACCCGCGACCACCGAGAACATGTTGGCAGCCGCGTCTAGTCCTGTTTACCAACAGGCCACCACGCACTTACATTTATATATATTTTGACTGGTAGAATGCAAAGGGTGAAGTCTTGAATAAAATTGAACAGCCTTATTTTCAAATCCCGTGATATGATACATCATGATCATTATACTGGTGGTACATTTTACTGGTGGTAGGTCTCTCGTATGTGAGAGGCTGCCTGGGTGGGTACCACCGCAATGTCTATTTCTCCCGTCAAACAGCAGTTTAAATGCACTGTTGTGTTTCGGATTGAAGGACATTGTAGCCAGAGTAACTACTGGACATATTGAGACTTAACATCTTATATCTCAGGATGGCGAGCGCAGTGGAATGCCAAGCATTGCTTTGTAATTCCAGGTGTTGTTTGGTTTTGCTACTGTTCATGAGTGGTCGCATCGCTTACCATCAGGCGAACGGCATGCTCCTCTCGCCATTAATTGCAATAAAAAAAAAACATAATCATCATCAGCCTTTTGCAGTCCACTGCTGGACATAGGCATGTCCTACGATTCGCTACAGAGGCCGGTCTGCTGCTTTATACAGTCTCTGCTTGCCCTGTTGTGCAAGCCGCCCCGCCATTTGGCCAGAGCGCGTCCCACACTACGATTATGATACATGATCAATGTCATTAAGTTTTATACAACATCTGATGGCTAGTTGCTTAGGGCAACGACCCACAAGCGAAGATTATGCATAGAACCATGACAACATCTAGCAATGAGTGCTATTTATCCACTATATATAGCGCGGACTTTCAATCCATTATTTGAGGATTCAGTATTATTCTGACCAGGCCAATTACTGTTTTAATTAAAACCGAAATTATCGTAGAAAACCTGAACGTTCTCAAAAAATCCTAACAATAATTCAGGATAAAACTTCGCAATAAGGCTTATTGTCCACTCACAATCTTTAGAAAGCATAAAAATATTTTTATATTGTCATTCGGTTCCGTAGTTATCAAAAAAGCCTGCTGACTTTTCATTCCGTTGCCATGGGGCGCAATTTCAGGAAAGTATCATAAATGTATATTGAAATTTGGAGCAGCCAACGTCGTTTCACCGCGGGCTGATGCAATTAAATTCAATCGCCCTTGAACCACATTATGTCGAGTGTCGTCGAACGATGTAGTGTTATTTGTCGAAATGAGAATGAAATTGTACACCCAATCAGACATGTGATGCACAATAAAATCATAAGATTGGTATCCTGTGTGTCAGAATCTAGAAGATGAAGTCGCTCATAAATATCCGCATACTAAAGAAATCATTTGATCAAACATTTGACTCATTACGGCAAACAAACACCCAGCCGCCGCTTTTTGCCCCAAAGACACTCAATATTTCATTAAAAAAATCGCAATTTTATCATATCTAATTTCTATCCTAATTTGAACCTGCGCCTTTAAGATTGGAAGTATCCACAACACGAACTAAGCCTTGAATATGTGTTGACAGTTCTACAAATAACGAAGCACGCAGCGACACCGCCTAATCAGATAATAGCATTATGCTAATTTCCAATTGATTATACTAATTAACACGCGGAAGAAGGAGGGGAAATGGTGCAGAATTTCAAAATGTTTGGGCTTCTGTTACAAGTGGAATTATTTTAAGTGTTCCATTTTGATGTTAATAGAAACGATAAACAATTGATTAATTTAGTCTTTAAACAATATGGAATATAAAAATCACATATTATTTTCAGCTAAAATTATTTCTTGATTAACTGCGCAATATTAACTTAACTTAAAGCATAACTACAGAATTGTTTTAATAAATAAGATAAAATATTAAAAGGAAACAATCTGAATAGATGAAGTACAAACTAGTGCTCTTCACCTTAGGTTATGGCGATTGACGGCATTTTGATATTTTATGGTAATAAAATATACTGTATCAGTCCATATACGTCCCACTGCAGGGCACGGGCCTCCTCTACAATCAAGATTACGATTGACAGTGGTTAGGCCATATAGTCCACCACGCTGGCCTAGTGCGGGTTGGCGGACTTACATACCATAGAATTTTTTATAAATCGCTATGGTATGCAGGTTTCCTCACGATGTTTTGCTTTAATAAAATATACAAATTTTAAATTTTCTGTACACCGATACTGATGGTAGGATTAAGGATAAAATGTTTACATATATTATTTGAAAGACGGTTTAACAATCCCTCCTCATTTGCAGTTTCTATAAATATCGGCTATGCATCTTTTTATTATTTTCAGTCCTATTTTGAGCGCAAGCTACTGTCCTGATGGAGAATTCAATTCGCGTCTATTTCATGTCAATTATAACCCAGCTAAATCACGTATACTATACCTTTTATTTGTTTCAGATATAAAGCTATATTATTTAGCTTTTTTATTTTGCAACATCTATTTTTATAGTATGATGATTGGATCGTAGCCCAGATTATTTATGATTATTTCTAACCTTTGTTACTTATTTATATTCTGTTTCATAGTTACTTTTTACGCGACTCTTAAATTCTGGTTTGAGCGTTTCGACATTGACAAGGTCACGCGTATTTCTTAAGAGAGATAGATGGAGCCTATTAGTTTCCTAAGCTTCCCATTACTCTTCTGGTTTCGTTCCGTTCACTTCCAATAATTTATACATTCTCTCTTACCTTGAATAATCACAACCCTACCTTTTTCTAGACTCAGCTCTTATAAAAAATCTATTAGTATCTATAAATCCAATACGAGATCCAGAGTTACCTTTAACGTCTACTTATCAGGATTAAACCAAACTCAATTAAGCATAGAGGTTTGTGCTAGATTAAACTCAGCATTGTCCAGCACTACAGTGCCATTAAAACGAACTGCGGTCCATTTCAATTACATCTTCATAAATCGAGCGGCGATTGTATCGGTTACTGGCGCGATTCCGCGACGTACCGTAATCGATTCCTGCTCGATTTCACAGCGCCGATTGAATACCGATTAACGAGCTGCACTAAAATTGATTAGAGCTTAAACATCTGCTTGTATCTTTGTACCATTAACAGAGTTTGGGGGTGTTAATTGTTTTTTAATGAAAGAAATTTTGTTATGAGGAATTAATAAAGGAATATTTCAATCTCAGTTTTTTATTATTCATTCTGTTAACACAATTACACAATTTTTATAACTTCATGTTTAATTATAATACGAAATTGCATTATTTTTTTTATTTCATTTCCTATAAGCATTACCCAAGTAAATACGAAGCTTAGATAAAGTTGAAACATAATATCACAACTAAACAACTAGTATAATCGATTCTATCATTGATTTGAACAAACAACTTTTATGTACCAAATTGCGATTCTACCTTCATATTACTGTTATAAATGTTGATGGTTTCAATTAAAGTTCACGCAACCGGCGTATCTCGTGTGGCTGAATTGTCACAAATGCACTAGTCGTTTGTCAGGCGGTATATTAAGTTTTTAGGGGCGGTCACTACCTAAATGTTAGATTACAACTTTCCGAACCATTGCCATATTTTATCACCGGTTTTATTGTCAAAGTTCGCGTGTTAATATTGTTTGGCTTTGGTTTGCGATGTAAATAGCAAGCGTTGCGATGGTTCATCTTGGATGTGATTGATTTGTTGATTGTTAGTGACTAAATAAAATTCGGTGTATAATGTTAATAGTTTTGTTGGTTTGATGATTTAATGGTGATATATCAGTTGTTAATTAATGAGTGTTGTTCTTTGCATTTACCGCAGGCAAAGCTGTCGAAGTTTTTATAAGGTACACGAACAAAGTTAAGTTTTAAAGTAGGTACTTGATGAAGGCCTGTGGACTACCGTGAACCTTCTATGGCTTTAAGCGTGATTATAATTAAATTCAGCAACGTATATACATATAAATAAATATTAAACGCAACAAATAATAGTTTCCAGATACCAAGATGCATAAATAAATTTGTATATTACATACACATTTAGTTACGTTGTCGTAGTTATATTTTATTGTATTATTTACCTTAAGTTGTATTAATAGTTACTTAATTATATCTTACTTTAAGTGAATATGAACAACTAAGTTTATATGGTGCAATACCAACAAACATTAAATTATTATATTTGTTTTTAAAAGAATCTACTAATTTAATAACTGTTAAAAGTAAAAAAGTCCAACACGCCGGTCCAATGAGTAAAATTAAATCGTCATTCATCAATATTCATAGACATCCGAGCGATTTTAACAAGGCCTACCACAATTCCATTCCAGATTTCCAGTACCTTAAACTTCAGACCTAATTCCATTTGTTATTTCAGCCGAGAGTTTCAATAACTCATTTATAATAGTTAGTACGGCTATGTAGATATTGATTTATATCACAAACCTCTCTGTAATAACCTTTAACCCAATTAATCCGTTTATTTACTAAACGTATCAATCTATTGGTCCCATAAATAAGACGTGCAGCACGCCCGCCGGGTAATTGGTCCCATATTGACAAAGGGTTATGCTTTATATCAATTGTACGTGGTCTGCATACGTAATGGTTATGATGCTCTGTTTGCCCTTTAGGTATGATACGGACTATCTAAGGTCAGGTAAAATGGTTTATTTAAATCGCTTTTCGAATAATTTCAGGCACGTCTTTCTGTATATCTAATCTCGTCTAAGCGATAATGCGAAAGTTTAAAATAATGATAGTGTGTTAGAATTAAACGAATGGTTGAGATTGCTATCAGGAGAAAAGTTTAGCTTAGGTATTTTTTATTGCATTGAAAGGGGAGGCGAGCGTGCCATCTGCGTTATTTTGACGGAGACTACCGCTCATGGACTGAAGCAAAACCAAACAACACCATGAATTACAAGGCAATGCATCGCATTCTAATGCATGTGCTTTCTTGAGATATAAGATGTTAAGTGTCAATATGTGGTACTCTGGCTACAATTTTCTTCAATTTATTCAATACATAACCCATCATCCAGGCGGTCTATCACATATAAGGCAATGATAATGATCAATTAAAATATAAGAGTTATAAAATATGTTGGAACCTTATAGAGACATAAGAGTCGCTTGATACAGACGGAAAGTGTGCAAAGTGCAAAGTGTCTAAGAGTGTTTTTCCTTTGTTCCAGGTATGTTGGCCGATTACTTTGTACGAGAGTTCTCGTGCTTGTCGGGCGCCAGGTCTCTCGTAGTGGATAAACGACATATCTAACTTATAGAGGTATTACTGGGTATATGTACATTGTTGTATTGTATTTAATATTCTATCTTTACTTTTTTATTTCTTCATTAACTCAACGCAACTAATAACTGTTTCATAAATAAAGAGCATAATATTACAATTTTCCGGATTCGCTTTTCAAATCTAATTATGATTCTATGTTTCAAATTTCGAATATGATGTTTAAAATCGAAATGTTGTTATGAAAACATTTCATCCCGTCCATACAGTGCCCCTACCGAACGCGGAGAGAACTATTTTCAGAAACAAAACACGTTTCTTCTACACCGTTTGGCCTCCGAAACTGTTATTTTACAAGACAAAAGACTAAATAACCCACCCCAACCAGAAACTGCAGTACCTCCGCGGCGCTAAAACTTATTTCTTGTACGGCAAATTGAAATCCGGGCCATAACAATCGGTGTGCAGAATCCAATAGCATCCGCAATAAAGGTTTCTACCAACGTTGTAGTTATGTAGCAGTCGTTACAGTTAATACCGCCGCTCGGGAGTCGATTGTGATCTTCCAAATCGGAAATTCGCTTATCTCTACTTATGTTACTTTGCACGGAGCGCGCATGTGCTCCGAGAGCTCGTTTTGCTTAATTATTTTCTCTGCAGTTTCATTTTACTTATTCTTGGGATCTTGGTGGTCTGTTCGACAAGCTCTGTAGTGCACTTGGTTAAAGCGCCATCTGTGAACAAGAGTCTGTAGTTTTGATAGTCACATGGGGCAAATGTGCGATCAACAAAGCGCATTAGTTCCAAGTCTCGTGTTTGTCGTATTTTCTAATTACTACTTAATAAAATCTTTGTTTTAATGCAGGGTCTATATAAGTGAATGTTGAGTGTATAAATTTTTTCATATTTAATAATAAGCCAGAGCAACTACTGGACATATCGAGACTTAACATCTTATGTCTCAGGATGGCGAGCGCAGTGGAATGTTGCTACTGTTTATGAGCGGTCGTATCGCTTACCATCAGGCGAACAGCTTGCTCGTCTCGCCATTCTGAGCAATAAAAAAAAAAAAAATATTTATTTGGGGTATCAGATCAAAGACAAGTCTTTCGGTATTAGAATTAAAAATTACTCGTAACTATTAGACCTATATTTTTCACCGTATTTTTTCATGAATTAAAGTGACAAAGAAGAAATAATAACATTTCTAAAAAGGAATTTATGGCAAGGTGTGTCCTAATCAAGAAAATCCGATAGAGTCGCGGATCCATTATTGAAATTGAATGAAATGAATTCGGTTTGAGCCAACGCTACTCGGGCGAGGGTAGGAAGTGTCTAATGGACGCGACGCCATCTTAACTACCTAACAACGATTTCGTGAGGTTATTTAATTATTTTTTTATAGAAACAAAAAAGTAAAAAGTCTTATTAATATATCTATAACTAATATATACGTTAGTTGAAACGATATTTATTAAAGTCTTTAAAATTGAAAATTCACCGTCTTTAAGGTTTAGAGAATGAGATAGAGTCATGGAACACCTAAAATATAAATAATTTGTAATTAATGAAAGTATTGTAAAATGTTATTCGTTTAACTAATTTCGAGAAAAGACACGCTGGATGTATCCCAAATAAAACTGTAACTGAAGCTGCTGATGAGATGATAATATTAAAATGAGCTTACATACTGTTTCTGTTAAATATTCATTTTGTTGTAAAATTTATTGTCCAACAAAAAAATTAATAAAGATGTAAAATATTTTCATTTCACCTCTTAGATTGTATTTCAAACATAATACCGTATAACCCTTTCAAATAAAAAACTATTTTCCAAATCTATTCATGCGTCTTCGGGTAATCGGTGTACATAAAAAAAAAGATTACGACGAACTGAGAACCTTCTTTTTTTGAAGTCGATTAAAAAGGGGCATAAAGGATGTTCATTTTTGTTCGTATCTATGGCATTATTTTGTTCTTCTATGGCATTATTAAACTCAAATACTTGAGTCCCAAGATATTATTTAAAAGCGAGTTAATCGGCTTGGTTCTTGGCTTATGATTGTGGGTCACGAGGCTTCCTGAACCACCGGTCAAGCTTGTAATTCCATCCCAGTAGCGACCTACGGATTTAGCTTAGCGGTCCCCAAAGTATTAATAATTCAATAGATATTAATTATTAAATGAATTATTATGTTCTTACTTTTAAGAGTTTTGTTTTGTTGGAAGAAATGTATCTTTCATACGAATGATTTGTTATTTTTATGTAATTTTCATAAAGTACGTAGCTGTGGTGTGGATGCACCCATGGTTGTAAATTGCATCAATATCACGTCACGTATCTAGTACTGAAAGGGTTAGTTTATAAATGAATATGAAACCTTCTCATTCGGGTTATTTTCCTATCTTTATTTATGTTTGTTCGTTCACGTCATCACGGCGACCACATGAGCGACCACATTCGGATGCATGCGGATCTGACAGTTAACTGAATGCTAGCTTTTTATCTGTGGCACGAAATATTTCATAATTCACTGTTATTTTTTAAACCAGTCTGCTAGCGTATGTATGCCGTGAGCCTCTAGTTTTGAGTGGCGGAAATGATAAAGTCAGTACATATACATAGATATAACTATGTTGGCATCTTAAATCTTCTCTTCAATTAAGTTAAAGAATATTGATTTAAAATATCTCTTTTATTTTCTTATCAAGAGATCTATACTATTTTTTGTTGTAGTATAAAGTAACCGCTATTCTTGTACAAAATACAAGTCATTAAAATTATGTGGCGCAAAGTCACACAAAAATGTTTTCAGGTTTTCTTGCTTATGCAGTAAAGAAGCACAACATGTTCAAAACGTGAGCGAGCTAATAATTTTAAATGTATATTGAGGTTGAATGTCCATGTAATGTATTAAGTTTCGCGCAAAGACACGCCGTGCTGGCTTAACCCTCGTCATCTCTAAAACTCTTTCTAAAACTTGATATTAGATAAATTTCACCAAGCTCAAACTTATGTCTGAAAGTAAATTTGAAACTTAAAATTATTTAGTTTAAAATATCTAATTTAAGATCCAAGTTAAACAAAGCAGCTTATTGAAATTGGAAAGTTTTTAATGTGACGGCATCACAGGAGTTTGTTATGAAGGGTACTTTGAGTGTTACGCCAAAGTTATTTTTATTTGAGAAATTAAATTGATGCAGCTTTAGTCGAGCGAACTGTAGTTCATTCGAGCTCCGTTAGATGGCCCTGTACTGATATACCATACCAAAAAATTGACATTTATGACGGTTAGATACGCTATTTTTTTGCTATACATGTGCAATTTACTATGTTCAGTTAGAAACTAAGATAATTTGTAAAAAAAAATTTACTTTCTTTTCATATAAATACGAAGATTTTATAGTTCACTTAAAATGTCTTTTATGAGGGTATATGTTTTTGAACTGTACCATGTAACTGTATCTTGTTCATTGTGCAGGTTGGACTTTGGACTAGGTAAAGCATCTTACAAATGTTGGAACTAAAATCATACTTTTCCCATTTCAAAGAACAATCGTGCGACCCTCACTCTGTTAATCCAATTTCCCGTTCAAATCTACAAAGCCACTAGTGATGTCGCTGTACCAAAAGTTTATTTAATAGTAAATAAGTAATAGTATTACATAATAGAAAGTGATTATGCTCATGAACACGCAAAATTCTAAGGGATTATAGGTAGGCGTAGACGAACTTTGAGGATGAACTGTGTGATTGAAGAAAAGTATAATTGTTATCGAATTTTTCGACTTGTGACTATGAAAATAGAATGACTGTTTTTATCATTGATTTAAAAACTTACGATAGGCCCCTCAGTACATTTGTAGTTACAAAAATATGGCGATGTAAATCACGCTAAAGTAAATGTTAAATTAACTTAATTTAACAGATTACGTCAAAACGGTGATAAGAATTTTTGTATTTATTTTTATTAATTTACTTGTTATAATACAAACAATTATTGACTGAGAATGATGATGTTACAGATAGTTCAATGTGCTGGTAACTTTACTATCGCGATTCGATGACCAAATAACTCAGAGCCTAGTCATGTCACTTTCTGCTCTGCATCGCTCAAGTTCTAACACAGCACAGAATTTACGACCTTCAGACATTGTACAGGCAAGCGAAGAGTCGGACGCCCGCCTACAAGGTGGACGACCTGGTCAAAGTTGCAGGAAGTTATTGATGCAGGCCGGCTCCAGCAAGTCAATGAGGTCCTTGCGGCAGGCTTATTTTCAGCAATGGACTTCGTATGGATAACTTGTATTTATGTCTACTTAGTTATCAAAAAGTCTGTTTTTCGCATATGCAATAATGAAGGTAGTTTTTTAAGACTATTAAATACTACGTCATAGCGTGATGATATACGGCTAATATTCATCATCATCATCATATCAGCCACAGGAAGTCCACTGCTGAACATAGGCCTCCCCCAATGATCTCCACAATGACCTGTTGGAAGCGGCCTGCATCCAGCGACTTCCTGCGACCTTAGTCAGATCGTCCGTCCACCTTGTGGGCGGGCGTCCGACACTTCGCTTGCCTGTACGTGGCCTCCACTCGAGAACCTTTCGGCCCCAACGGCCATCGGCTCTACGAGCTATGTGCCCGGCCCATTGCCACTTCAACTTGCCAATCCTATGGGCTATGTCGGTAACCTTGGTTCTCCTACGGATCTCCTCATTTCTGATTCGATCTCGTAGGGAAACACCGAGCATAGCCCGCTCCATGGCTCGTTGAGTGACTTTGAGCCTTTTAATGAGGCCCACAGTGAGAGGCCACGTCTCGGTGCCGTATGTCATCACTGGCAACACACAACTATCGAAGACTTTCGATTTTAAGCACTGAGGTATTTTGGACGAGAAGACGTCGCGAAGTTTCCCGAACGCTGCCCAACCGAGTTGGATTCGCCGATTGACCTCTCTCTCGAAGTTGGACCTGCCTAACCGGACCACTTGTCCTAAATAGACATATTCGTCTACAACTTCGAGAGTCGAGCCCCCAACTCCAATGGGGGTGGGCACAACATGGATATTCGACATGATCTTTGTTTTATCCATGTTCATTTTAAGACCCACCTGTTGGGAAACTCGATCAAGGTCTTCGAGCATAGTGCTAAGGTCTTCCAGCGATTCTGCCAAGACTACGATATCGTCGGCAAATCGAAGGTGAGTAATATACTCGCCGTTGATGTTGATGCCGAATCCTTTCCACTGCAAGAGCTTGAAGGCATTTTCCAGCGCGGCAGTGAACAGTTTCGGAGATATGACATCTCCCTGTCTCACGCCTCTCTGTAGTGGAATAGCCTTCGTGCTCTGATCCTGTACTCGGACCGACATGGTGGCGTTGTTGTATATACACCTCAACACTTCGATGTACCGATAGTCTATGTGGCACCGCTGAAGAGACTGTAGCACAGCCCAGGTCTCGATCGAATCAAAGGCTTTCTCATAGTCCACAAACGCTAAACAAAGCGGCAAGTTATACTCCTCGGTTTTTTGTATAACTTGCCGAAGCGTATGGATGTGGTCTATGGTACTAAAGCCTTTTCGGAAACCGGCTTGTTCGGGAGGCTGGAAGTCATCAAACCTGCCTTCGAGACGATTTGTGATGACCCTTGAAAACAACTTATAGACATGGCTCAGGAGCGAGATGGGCCTGTAGTTCTTCAGCAAAGTGTTATCACCTTTTTTGAAGAACAGTACCACCACGCTCCTGCTCCATGCCTCCGGCGCTGAGCCCTCGAGGAGAACGGAATTAAAGAGCCTCTGAAGGACTTTCAGTACCGGCGTTCCGCCCGCTTTCAGAAGCTCTGAAGTGATTCCGTCTTCACCCGGCGCCTTGTTGTTTTTAAGTTGTTTGAGGGCCATCTCAATCTCAAACAGGCTGATGTCCGGGATATCATCGCTAAAGTGTCGGATTAACTCGGCTCTCGGGTCTTCGGCCGAGCTAACAGTAGGTTCGGCAACCGAGGTGTAAAGCTGTCCGTAGAACCTCTCGATCTCTCTTAATACCTCTGCCCTAGTCGATACCATGCGGCCATCATCCGTTTTCAGCCTAGACAACTGGCTTTGCCCAATAGACAAGTCTCTTGCAAACACTTTGGAGCCTCCGTTCCGCTCAATTGTCTCCTTAATGCTCACAATATTGTGAGCACGGACATCGTGTCGCAAGGACTTCCAGATCCGTCTATTGAGCCGCCGATATGCTTCGGCGTCAACGGATGACTGCAGCGTCAAAGATCGACGTTCGGCCATGAGGTCAAGAGTCTGGATCGAGAGTTTTTGTGGTCTATCTCTACGGCGAGGTCTAAAATACTTAGATCCCACCGTATGGACAGCTTCTACCAAACCGCTGTTTAACTCGTCCACTGCAAGGTTTTCTTTTAGACAATCAAAGCGATTTGTCAACTCGAGTTGAAAGCTCTCGGGGTTTTGGATATGGGCGCGAGTAGGTCGGAGCGTAGACTTCATCAAGCGGCGCCTTTCTAATTGGACGTTGATATTCAATGTGCCCCTAACCATTCGGTGATCACTACCGGTTTTCACCCTGTTGATCACAGAGACATCACTGAACATCCGTCTATTCGTCGTCAAGATGAAGTCTATCTCATTTCTCGTAGAACCGTCAGGGCTCAACCAGGTCCATTTCCTGTGAGGCGGCTTCTGGAAAAAAGAGTTCATCGCGAAGAGTCCCTCTTTTTCCAGAAAGTCGGCCAGCCTCTGACCCCTGAGGTTCCGTTGCCCATGTCCAAATTGCCCCACTTTCAACTCTGCATCGCTTCTCTTGCCCAACTTTGCGTTGAAGTCCCCCATAACAACATTGAAGTAGGTTTTGGAAGTATGTATGGCCCGACTTATGTCCTCATACATCTCCTCTACTTCTTCATCTGGGTGTGTCGAGGTCGGCGCGTATACCTGTATGACCTTCAACGAATATCTTTTAGATATTCTGAGTATAAGGTATACTACCCTGCTAGACACACTTTCGATGGATACGATGTTGCTGATGAGAGACCTGTGGACGAGAAATCCGACACCTCCTCGGGACTGTTGGTCGTCCCCCCGGTAGAAGAGCAGGTTACCAGACTTCAGGGTTATCGTATCCTCCCCGATTCTTCGGACTTCCGATAACCCCAGAATATCCCAGTGTAACCCGCTCAATTCTTCTTCCAGTTCGACAATCTTCTCGTCTGTCCTCAAAGTGCGTATGTTGTGTGTTACCAGGGCCAGTCGTCGTCGGGGGTGGTAGCCGGGGCCAACCCGGGGATTCTTAGCACCCCCTGCCCCACCGTAACCATGGCTGCTACCATCGCCAGGAATAGTGGGGCTGCCGGGGACTGGGGGCCTGGTCAATTTTTGTGTTGCCATTTGAGGGGTATTTGCCAATACTCGCCACGCTTGGCAGGCGGGTTGGCGAGCGCAGGAGGGGACTCGCGCTGACGACGCTGCTGCCCATCATCAGCGGGGGAAAGGAAATAGGGTTTGTGAGTAGAGGATATAATGGGAAAGGAGAGTATGACCTGTAGGAGTGGATACTGCAGTCATGGAGGGGAATGTTTGTAGTGACTGCAGTAGCTCGGGGGGCCGAGGTCGCGTACTCGTAGCACCTATTCTAGGACAGGCCATAACCACTAGATAGGAGCACCCCTGACCCAGACGGCTAATATTATTTGCCCAAAAATATTAAGAACCAGTAGTTCCTGAGATTAGAGGTAACAAACAAAAAAACTCTTCAGCTTTATAGTAAAGATTAATTTTAGTATTCTGATCGATATTTTCGCACGTCGTAACGTCACTACGTTATACTCACGTAATCAGCTTGCGAGTATTGCTTTTAGCCGTCCCTTATTCGGGCAAAGTCCCTTTTGGTCCCCCAGTATTTTAAGTCCCGAACCCTTTTTTGTCATATTTGTTACTTTGTAAGTTCGCCATTGACTCTAATGCCGCTCAGGGTAAATCCTTGAAGTTCTGCCTCAAACATTTCCTCATATTGCTACTTTGTTACAAATAATGGATTTGCGAAGGAAAATGTATTGCCTGAGGTTGTTTGGACGTAATTTTTTTAAGAGGTTTATTAAGAGGTATAATCAATATATTTACTGAAATTACGTATATATGAATTTCGAGGTTGGATCCAAAGATGGACTTCAAGGAATTGAGTAATTTAAAAAATAGACTATATTTATGGTCATAGCTAATAGGATTTCTTTCAAGCTAACTGGTAATTCAAAGTAAATATTTGTTTGCGTTTTCTATAATCTATTAAATTAAACCTGATTGGACTGCCTCGGTGGCGTACTTGTACTACGGTACGGTTACAAAGCTGAGTCTCGGGTTCGAAGCCCGGATCGGGCAAAGTGATATAGGATTTGTCTATTTATCATCTCCCCGTAGTCAGGAATTTGTGCCCAATATTGCGATAGACTCGCACTCTATGACATCGTGGAACGGAACATACAAGGCAAAAAGTGGATATCCTGGTACCTCTGCCTACCCTTTTTCCCTTTTGGGATAAAAGCGTGAGCTTATATTTGTATGTACGATTAGATTGAAGTTCGATTACTAGATTCCCACCTGATTTTAAGTACTCCTATAATAAATATTTCCTTTCTCAACAAAATCAGCGCCAAATAAAATCTAATAATTTAACAAAGCGAATCATTTTAATTTTAGTCCGCAACTTCCTATAATGTATTAATATCGAATACCCATTCTGAATATTAAAGAGAGCTAAACACCAGGGGTTTTACAAAACTGGTCGTTAAAAAATCTAATTATCAATACCTACTCTAGCACAGATACGCTTGTTTCGAATGATGTTTAATTAAAAGTTATTTTTTCAAAGTGAGTTGTTTTTGTTTTGATTCAGTTTGTTATAACAGAACTGAGCTCGGCCGGTTCACGCCGAGGTATTTCATCAACGCATCATTATTCGCGAAATTGTTTTTGTTTTACCGCAAAATGTTTATTATTTCATTCGTGGAATATTACATAATCAATTTTTTGTATCATCTCTACGCGATAAGTCGTTTATCTTTAATTCAGTATAATGTTTTGTGAATAAGATGTTTGTTGTTATTGCATTCGGAAAATGAGTCAGTAATTGCCGCCGACTGTAAACATCTATGGCCTTATTCATAGTTTCAAATCTATTATAATTATCGAATTTATCCCTTTCGGGCGACTTTTGCATTCAGTTTCAGCGACGATTAGACAAAATATTTGATAACTAAAATATTTTTAATACCGTTTATAAATAAAGCCGGTAGATTTATTGGATTTTAGATGCAGTGTTTTTATTTTAAAAGGAAAAGGACAAAAGTTGTAGCTAACGGGGCGAATAAAGTATAGTAACTTCGATAATAATTTCGTGATACCACTGAGCTAAATGCGTGGAGTTGCAAATCATTTTAATGGTATATAATGAGTCTGTAGCTGTATATATAGGTCACAGTAATAATTCAGTGAGTGGGTTAAAAGGTGAGGCGCCAGATTGATAACTAACATATTAAAATACATTCGTTTAGTTTTAAAGAGGACTTTTTTATAACAATTAATGGCGAGGAAAGCATGCTTTTCGCCTGATGGTAGGCGATACGACCGCTCATCAACAGTAGCAAAACCAAACAACACAATGAATTAAAAAGCAGTGCTTGACATTCCACTGTGCTCGCCATCCTGAGATTGAAGATGCTAAGTCTCAATATGTCCAGTAGTTACTCTGACTATGTTTTATCGATTAATTATATATACGAAATGTATATGTTACGGTAAATCTGATTAATTGAAAATTATTTATAATTTTACAAAATTATTAATAATAACCACATGTTTTGGTAATTATTAATAATTCACGACACATATTGGTGAAAGTGATAAAATAAATAAAAACTCAATGTTTTTTGACCAGCAGGTATTTATTTATAATATTAAACACAGTCTTACAATTATATTAATTAGAGATCACACAAACAAGGTTACTTGTGGCAGTTTAAGGCAGAGTGATGTAAAGCGAATCAAAATCAAAACAATAATGAGCCGAAGTGGTAGAATATAGAATAGGGCAGCACGAGGGGGTGGGTTGGGAGGAGTGGAAGGAGAGGGGAAGTGGCGCACCTTCCCTGGTACCACTCCCATGAAAAGGTAACGCACCATTCCTGAGAAATATCTATTATAACAACCTAACCCTTAAAACACTTGTTGTCAATACAAATTAGCTTCTGCATCGTCTCCGGCGCTACGGGAAGTTCAGCCCCTTCGCCCTTGCGTAACAAAAGATAGGCACCCATGCTATTGCCTATCCTTCGTTACAGCGGGCGGGGGCTGCTCTCCCTCCGCGCCTCCGGCTTTTTATATACACTCTAGGGTCGGTAGCCAAAAGACTACGTGAAGTCGGGGTGTTCCGAGTCGGTTTTGGGGCACAGTCGACCTAACTGATCCATAAAGCCCCGCAACCCTTGGCCACTTATTACATTTATCACTACTAGGGTCAAATTATTAATAAAAACCGACAAATGTGATTAATTTATCACTTTAACCTCGACTTTCGGTAATTATTAATAATAATAGATAATTATTAATAATCTTCAATTATTCACTCTTACCGTAACATATATATAATAAATCAATAATATATAATTCGACTTTATACATTATTTACTAAAATATTAAATACCTAAATCCCTTTAATATTTTTAATTAATGTTATTTTATTTGTTTTTATAATACTACTTTAAAGCGGCATAACATTATCAGTTTTATACAAAATTGGTAAGTCTGGCCTCATTTAAAATATAAACGTTATTTTACTAAGTTTTGTGAATAAATATGTTTATTCATTAAAAGTAAACAGGGTTGACCGGTAATCTAAAATCGTCCCTTTGATGTTAACTCACGAAAAAGTCAAAATTATAGCGAAACTTATTAAATGGAGTTTCCATTCCACTCCCCTGCTTCCAACCATGTTTCATTTGATGTCTGATTTAACCTCTTGATTACAGTTTCAATAATTCGATGCTCTAAATAATTATGTTTTCTCAGTATAAGTGTTAAGTTTCGTATACTGTGAGGTTGTTAAAGTGTATCAGCGTATATATGTTCCACTACAGTGTACGGGCCTCCTTTAGAATCAAGAGTAGGATTGAGAGTGGTTAGGTTAGTACCACGCTGGCCTAGTGCGGGTTGGCGGAGTTACATACCATAGACATTCTTATACATCGCTATGGTATGCAGGTTTCCTTACGTATTTTCTTAACCGTTATGGTGCGTAGTGATTGATTATTATCAGTACCCACTTGCCTCCAAAGAGCAAAGGCAATGTGAAGTTATATTATGTTATATAATTCGCAAGTTGTATACACTTGTGTGATCTGTTTGTTTCGGAAAACATGATGTAACGAGAGTTAAGTAATTTTCCGAAAGGAATATCGAATTACCTAGTTGATCGTAAAAATACGTGTTTAATCCTGCTGACGTGATTTGGCGAAGTTATTGAACTACATCTAAATATTATAAACATTTATTAACGTGTATTTTCTTTGTTAACAAACGACACGTGGCTACATTAAACTTTAATCACAAATTCAACCCTTCCTAATTATCCTGTTATGTAACCTACCATTAATCCTGACCCATTTGCAAAATTAAATGCTACAGGAACACGTATCCTAATCCGGTAAAAATGTACCCGAGCTTAACCCGTCATCCGCGTAGTAAAAATGTGCAAAAACAAACCCCGGTGGTCTGTTTCGAAATATGAAAATGATTCGGAACGTTTCCGTAAGTACTGTCATTAAGCGAATTTATATTTTTCGCTAGGCAAGTGTGCGCGGTCGGTTTGAACCGGAGTCGCCAAGAGCCATTAAGGGTAAGTATTCACATTGTTGCCTCGACGATGTTAACGATACCATTTCGGAATACGCTTAATACAGAGTTGCTTGCGGTTACGGGTTAAGTTTTTTATTGTGCCTTATGATTTTAATGGATACCGTAGATTTTTTTTTTTTATTATCTTTCTTTATTTAGGGACTTTTGCCCAACCAAGGTACGTCAGTCGATACCGTAGATGATAATTAGTATAACAAGCCCGAATAGAATTGTTTAGATTTTTATAAACGAATACTGAAATGTAGTGTGTTGTTTTTATTACTACGTGGTGAATGTGGCCAGTAGTGAAATGGATCTTAATGTAATCCACCGAGGAAAAATTTAAAATCGTTAACATGAGCTACTATAGTATTATAACTTTATGACTGTCTCAATGGCGTTGTACGGTTACAAAACTGAGGTCTCAGATTCGAATCTCCAGTCGGGTAAAGTGATGTTGGATTTTTATATTTCTTATGAGCCCGGAGTCAGGAATTTGCGCCCGATATGGGGATAGACACGCCCCCTATCACAACGTAGGACGGAACATACAAGGCGAAATATGTTTTTGTTTTATACTATGTAGTGATAACATGCCATGTGTAAATCTTGCACTATTTCTTCATTCGAGCTGTAATTCCAGCTAAGCTTAAACCCTTAAACAAACAGCAGCTACGAAATTTAAATCCTAAACCTCGTTAAAAATTTTGCATTAAGTTTTTGGACTAACAAAATAATCTGATTAAAATTCGGTCCGAAATTACAGTTTTCAAGTTGAAACACGAATGTAACTCTAACACTCGGCCCTGTATTTGTTTAGTGTAAGTTTAACTAACCGTCAGATAACAATCGCGACTTTGTTTAATGTAAATTGGTGCACAGCAATTACGAGCTAAGAACTTTCAACGCGTCTCATTTGGGCCCATTCAAAAACTTGTAAATTCAATTAGAGTTTGTGAAACAAGTGAAGACTGGCTTTATTACTGCCAGGGCTGTATAGCGGAACGGTTGCAGTGAGCGTGGGTTTAGTTCTGCTATTTTAGAGTTTTGAAATATTTTTTTTGGTAAAATATTGTATTATCCCATATATGTATGTCTCACAGCAGGGCATAGGTGTCCTTTATAACGGAAAGTACGATTGCGAGGGGTTAGGCCATATAGTCCATAATCATACGATAAAAAAATAAAGGTATATACATTCTTAAATAGCAATGCTTGCGAAATAATTGGTGATGAAGACAGACATTCCTGATAACCAAAACACCTTTCTAGATTTCTCCTGCCATGGCTCTTCCTCATGGCCTAAGGCAACAAATACAGATGTTACACACAGACATACCCATAGATATGTTTTGTGAGGATTCATATGCGGTGAAACTTATCAGCCTCTATCGTTTACTGCCTCTAAAAAGTATTCTTCAGTCCAAATTGTATATGATTTTTAAAACTTACTTCAGTTTATTTACCCTTGGTTTCCAGGTCACAACTCATTAAATCCCTAATATTCTGGGAAAATACGGGACATTTTTTTCGTGAGTTTTATTCATTCGACAAAAGTGGCGTCTTATAGAAATCCTTTTAAACTGTATAGCGCAAGAAATCAAAGGATATCGGATAAAAGGCATGTCATCGTGCCGCATCGTCAAGTAAAATTCAAAGGAAAATATGAAAGAGATGAACTTGTTAAAATCAATTCCCAAATGAGCCGAGCCGAGGTAAATATAAAGAAATTATTCACGGGCACAATTAAGGGATGCCTGAAATGCTGAATATTATGCTTATATTTCAAAAAGCGAGGTTAGATTTTCATCGAGCCCTCTGTATTTAGTTGACTACTTTTTATGTGTGAGAGTCTCCGAAGTGCAGTTGATTAGACGGCTGTAAAACGAAAGGCCGGGGTTTGCTCCCCGCACCAAAACAAATATTTGTGTTGACCATAGGTTTTTGTTTCGGGACTGGGTGTTTGTGAGACCGAAAAGTCTCTCGTAGTTGATACCCACGACACAAGCCTCGATCTTATTGTGGAGTCAGAACCATTTATGTGACTGTTGGGCGTATTTATTATTTATTTATATAAAAGAGTACTTGAATTTATACCATCATGTGATATTTATGTCTACCCTGTTGAAAAATATTACCGCCCGTAAGCAACACTTGTTTTGTTGGTGCTTAAAAAGTTTCTCTACACAGAATGGGAAAGAGACGGATGAAAGCAGTAATAAGCCTCCAGCATTGTCACTGACCGACACATGACAACAAAGCCGCGTAACATCGGGTTTTATGCGAGATATTAATACAAACACAATTGAGTCGGTCCCTACATATTGTATTACAATAATTGTTATAATTTATTCAGCGTTACATATTAATAATTCCTTTTTAAATCGGCGGAATGTTTTATTTTTAATCCGTAGCGTTCATTGTGTACGTGAGAGCGGGCGACTCCGTGGGTGTAATTTACAATCACAAAGCAAACCAAATTGGATAGTATAGCGCTGGGTTTATTTATGGTGGATTGTATTCAACAACAACAACTCGTATCGTGGTTATCAGAAACTAGGATTTTTTGGTACCTCAACACACAAATAAAAAAAAAACAGGAAAAGACAATTAATATGATTATGTAAGAGTGCCTATTTCATGAGTGTTAAATTTTATAAAGTTGTGTTAAATATTACCTTCTGTACAGGTTGCTATTGAGATGTGGTATTTAATTTAACCCATATATTTCTCATCACAATAGGTGAAATTGAAAAATTCTACAAAAATCCGAGATGGTTTTTTTCAAAAATCGTTTTCACTACTTATGGCTAATCCGTAAAGATACGAGAGATATTTTTACCGCTTAGCTGAACTTCAGTTCGGTTCGGGAGCTTACCTAAACCAAAAAAGACTCAAACCTATAACGGTTGATAAAGCATTAAAAACTGAAATCAAAATTTTACAAGATTACGAAACAACTTTATTTTCAAACTTGGTACAATGTTACTTAGAATTGTTAGAAACATGTGATTTAAATATAATATCAGCCTGTATAATGGTCCATTTCGAGAATATATTGCTTAAATAATTTAAAGGGAGGACCCCTTTAAATTACTGCTAAATTCCTATTGTGAATTACTTACCGCAACTTAATATTTAAATTAAAATTCAATTATAAAGTAAACACTAACAAAATTATCGATATTTGCATATTACTCGCTGTGACAATAGACACACTTCGTTGTCGCAACACCACGCCACATTACTAAGTGGCTCTGTTCAATACAAATTATCTAGACCAGATGTGAAATTAGATATTGGTGTGTTTGAATACAGAAATTGCTGTAATTTCATTAGTTTTAATGCAACTAACAAATTATAAACAACAGAGATTGTTTCTTGTTTTGAAGTCTAGGGGGTAAAGTGAAGAAAATCATAATTCGAAAAACAACTTTGTTAAATCTAGAATCTTAAATTAGAATACTGTTTCATATTATTAAAATATTTTTAATAAACCACGACGAGTGTCAAGACAGTATTCTTAGACACTATTGATGAAATTTACAGCGAGGTGTTCTATTTACTCATTTGTGAATAGTGTCCATAACTTGCTTTGAAAATTATTTTGACAAAATAAAATTAATTAGGCTTGGATCAAATATTATTTCAAGATTTTAACAATCTTATTTAATACTATTAATATTTTGTTGTGTCATTGAACTTCACGTACCGAGCTAGCGTATCAATCTACATACCATCGGCAATATATCAACGTGATGCCCCATTTATCATACGCATGTCAAACTAGTTTTGCTAAGAGGTATAGGGAACGGCCATTAGCGTTAAGGTTTCACTGACGGCACGATTCGCTGACTATTAAACACATCTGGAGCAAAACGAATACATTTTAACTAACCTTAATTGTTCCTTAATTGAATACGAATAATATTTGTATTGGTGAGCAAAGACATAATTGAGAGCGAACTACTGATTTTCTGAATTTACGTGTGTATTGGCAATTATTGATACATCATTTCAATGGCGAAGGAATATCGTTTGTCACATCTCACACACTCGATGGTTTTGGGTTGAATGTATGGGTTGACTTTGACACAAATGTATATAGGCATTTATGTAATCAGTTCATATATTGTCAAACAGGATACATCTTATCGATGATTGAAGAGTATTCGAATTTAGTCGGTCAAAACGCAATAAAATACCGTGAGTCATTGCGGAGAGGTTTTCACATGTAAATTAAGTGTCTAAATATTATATAGAAAAACTGTTAGGAATGTGAACAGTTGCATGCCGTGGCGTGTGTGTGGTATGCCGCCTTCTTCACATTATTATTCCGTTAGAGTATGGTCTTTGTATGGTTAAATTGTAGGCATGTACTTGAGCCAGAATACGATATTAAGTACCCTTTATGTCGTATATCAATTGTTTCCTAACTGATAAACAGAACACAGTGGAGCGCAGAATCAACTGAATTTCATTATAATGTTTGTATAGTCCTTTATCATAGTATAAATTGTTTGATAAATGTTTTTAACGTGAAAATAAAAACAATGGAATGTTTTGTATATTGGATAATGTTATAAGTCGCACCTCTATCACATTTTTGACATGAATAATTGGCGAAATTGGTATAGACCTCATAGTTCGTCTGCTTACCACTTTTTCATTAAAACTAGCTTTTTCATCACAAAAAATTATCAATCGCTGACAACATATCAGTCTCCAGGCAAACTCTATCAATCCAGGCATTCTTTTACAAGCAAACGTTCATTAAAATCAGAACGTGCAAGAGACTAAAGCGCAGTCCACACAATCGGGAAGGTTGCGAGCGCTAACGAAGGCACAAAGGTGCCGTTGTCTGACACCAGCTTTACTTCGCGCTAAAAAGTTCGCGTGTGACGAACCTAGCACCGGATTGTTGGATACAATCGGCATCGGAATTTAGTTATAGATTTTCTACGAACACTTATTTTTAACAACGTAGGCAACATACATACATACATACATACATACATCTCTTCCCCTCCCGCGGGTGCACAGTGTAGTGACGTGTTTACGTGCTCGTCATTATTAATTGTGTTTTGTGTGTTTTAACGGCGATTATCGGTTCGTGAGTTGTTTATTGTTGTATGGTATCGTATTGTCAGCAGTGATTCGTAAGTTTTTTAAAGTTTTAAATCGTTTATTAGTGGATTTACTCAAAGTTATTCTCGGTAAGTACTTTTATTTTTGTACAGTGGGTATTGCGAAATAAAATATCGCCCGGCCGGTCAGTCAGCTGATTTGTATAACATAAATTAGTTCGCCTTAGTGCCAATATATATAGTGAATTAATTGCATTTATTTCTGATAAGTAAATGTCGGTTCACAATGACGATCCGCCCGATCGGGGCCCAAATCCTTTCGGTCAAAGTAGACTCACGCCTCGGTCACCCAGTTCGGCCAAACGGTTATTCAGCGATGTGAATTCGCCCACATCTGTTTCCCCCGTTCAATCGAAACGTCTACAACTATCAGAATCGGCAGATACTTCGTCTGTAGACAACGGCAGTGACTCGAGCCGCGCGGATTATTGCGATATGGTGTTGGAAGTATCGAGTTATTTGTCTAAGATAAACGAACTCGTTAATGACCAGGGCTCGCGCATGAATATAGCAAATAGGTCGGCGGTCTTAGATATTACACAACGAGTAACTGCAATCGTTTCATTACTTGCACTAAAATCATCGTGTAATGAAACCAAGTTGGCTAATATGCAACGCGAGTTGGATCAATGTAGACGTGGTAACGTTTCCACTAAAGATTGCAATAAAACTTATTCGGATAATTTAAAATTACGTTTAACGAAACCCACTCCGGTAGTGCAGCCGCGCGCCCCTGCCCCGTGCGTAATAGCTTACCCGACGAGCGAACGGTCAGCTGACTTGCAGACGTCATCCGCGACGAAACAGGCGCTCTTTAAGGCAATTAATCCGAGTGATGATGGGTTCCAAATCGTGGGAGTTAAAAAAACCGCAAAATCGGGTGTTGCTCTGCGCCTTGCTAATGAGGCACAAATTAAAAAATTACAATCTGTCGACGCGATAAAATCGGCGGGACTGCGTCTCGAAAAACCGAAGGGTCGCCGTCCCCGTATCTTAGTTAAAGACGTGCCATCCTCCATGGAAGACCGCGCCTTCTTAACAGCGTTGTACCGTCAAAACATCAAGGACGAATTACCCATAAAGGAGGATGACTTTACAAAGTCCGTTAAAATTACCCGCAGGCGGATTTTAGATAACGGTCGTAAATGGATAGGCTTAGAATTAGACTCAGAGATTCGAAAACATTTAATGGATACAAAAGATAAAGTTTTCATTGATTGGGCCACATGCCGTTTTAATGATGACATAGAAGTAGTTCGTTGCTTAAACTGTCAATATTACGGGCACGTTCAAAAGTTTTGTACAGTTAAAACACCAACGTGTGCCATTTGTGCTGAGTCTCACGAAACTAAGGCGTGCCCGCAGAAATCGAACCCGGAATTTAAGCCAGTGTGTGCGCCTTGTAAAAGATTTAAAAAATCACATGACCATCGTTGTGGGTCTCAAGAGTGCCCAACATATAAAAACAAAATCGAGCAATTAGTTCTGTCGACCCAATATTAACTAAATATGGATAAGTTTACAATCGGTCAGTTAAACCTTCATAACGATAGGGTAGCGACGTCAGAATTAGACACGTTAATTCACGATTATAAATTAAATGTCGTTCTAGTTCAAGAGCAATACCAACATGCGCGATTACGTAGTAAGGTAGTACAACTCGATAACAACTCACGAGCAGGTATTTTTGTGTCGGGTTCAAATCTTACCGTTACTTCAGTGCGTAACCTTATGACGTCACACTGTGCTGTCGCTGAGGTGTCTAGTCCGATTTGTAAGGTTTATGTTGTGAGCTGTTATTTTCAATACTCAGATGCTGTGGGTCCCCACCTGCATCACCTCCGCTATGTCTTGCGGTCCCTCGCTGGACATAAAATTATTATAGGTGCTGACGTTAATGCGTCATCTGTCCTTTGGTATGGCAAATATCGCTCCACCGATACCGAGCGACGTTGCGCTGTAGAAGATTTCATTGCAGAGATGAATCTCGAAATACATAACACCCCCGATGCACCACCTACTTATAGTAGCCCTATGGGCGAATCTTCTATTGACGTCACACTTTCTAGTGGAGACGTCCGTATTGATAGGTGGCGCGTCCTGCCGGACGCGTCATGTAGTGATCATCGCCTGATTGTGTACGAGTTCTTGCCTAGATTGACGCAGGGTCCGATACATAACAATTTTAATTTTAGATATAAATCTAGAGGCGCCAACTGGGATTTATTTAGCTCGATATTTGCTCGGCATGCCGGGGACTTCACTCGCAATGATTTGTCAGCTGAAACCTGTGCTGAGATTATGTCGAACACGTTTACATATTGCGCAGACATTACCATCGGTCGAGGTTCCATCACAAACACTCGGAGGTGCGATTGGTGGAATGACTTACTAGTCCAACTACGTCGAACTTTTCGCAGAGCGCGTAGGCGTTTCAACGGACTTAAAAGACGTTGTGTTACAGGGGAAGCATTAACATCTGCTTTAAATAGACTGAGAGTTGCCAGATCTCATTATAAAGCCGCCGTCCAAAAATCGAAAGGAAATTTGTTACGAAAAATTGTGGCTAGGTTAGATAGTGAAGGTCCGTGGTCTCCTTTATACCATGAATTTAAAGCAAATAGGTCGATCAATTTGGCTTATATTGAAAATTTAAAAATTGACAACAACTTCACCACTGGTATTGAGGAGACAACGGAAGCTCTGTTACAATCATTAATTCCGGATGATAATGTTGAAAATGACACAGAATACCACAGGCAGATTAGGATGTGGGCCGTAGAACTGCCGAACTCTTCAGATTCAAATCTCTCGTCCTTTGATGAATTTAGTGAAATCGTACGATCTTTGCCCCTAAACAAGGCTTCCGGTGACGACAAAATATCCAATAAAATGATAAAAGAGGCGTGTAAATCGGCCGGCGATGCATTACTTACTGTTTATAATAGATGTATTGCTGAAGGAGTTTTTCCGCGAGTATGGCGTACCGGTTTCATTCGGATAATACCCAAGAGTGGCGATAAATCCCCGCATGATCCGAAGTCGTATAGACCTATTACACTCTTGCCGTCGCTAGGGAAACTTTTAGAACGTCTTATCGTCCCTCGATTGCTACCGGGTGGACCAAAATTTCACGAAAATCAGTTCGGATTTACTACGGGTAAGTCAACCATCGACGCGGCGGTTTCGGTTAGAAGAGCGGTAAGTACATCGGTGCGCAAATATGTACTTGGTATTTTCCTGGACATCTCCGGTGCTTTCGACAACGCTTGGTGGCCAATGCTGCTTCTTAAGTTGAAATTACGAGGTTGCTTTAAAAATATATATTCACTTATTTACTCGTATTTCTCGCACGGAACAACCAAACTTAAACTTGGACACTATGCCGTGTCGAAACCACTGACGATGGGTTGTCCACAAGGCTCAGTCTTAGGTCCTTATTTGTGGAATTTAGGCTTCGACGATTTTCTTACGATTCCCTTACCGTCAGGGTGTTCTTTGACCGGATATGCGGACGATGGTCTCTTGCTCATAGAATCAAACAGTAGGTCGGGACTAGAAAATAGTGCAGACGCGTGTTTAAAATTAATATGTGATTGGGGCCATCGAAATCGCTTAAAGTTTGCACCACATAAAACGTTCCAATTACTTTTAAAAGGAAGTTTACAATCACCGCCGCGATTTAAATTTAATAATATCACTGTTAAGAAAAAAGAATCGGTTTGTTATCTTGGTTTAATTTTGGAAAGGAATTTTTCATTTCTTGAACATATTAAAAACGTCGGGGAAAAGTCGAAAAGGAACTTTTTTGCTTTGACAAGAATATCAAAATCAACATGGGGGCTATCTTTCAATACACTAAAAATCATCTATGGAGCAACTTACTTAGGATGTATTTGTTACGGATCCCCCGTATGGGCTGATAGGGCTACTATCGGCGCTGTGCGAAGAAAACTGCTCCAGAGCCAACGCTTGGCCTTGATATTCTTGTGTAAGGCATATAGAACTGTTAGTACCGAAGCTTTGCCTGTCCTGGCGGGTGTACTTCCAGTCGACCTGGAGGTGCAACGTCGCGCCGCCATGTATTACTCTACTAGGGAGAATATGGATAAAAGTTTTTTAACCGCACGTGAACTTTTAAAAATTGATAGATTATTTAAACCGCTTTCAGTGGTATATAGCGAACTATTAGATGAATGGCAAAATAGATGGGAGGTATCTTTGAAGGGACGACATCTATATCAATATTTTCCTTGCGTTCGTGACCGTTTGACAAAGACTTGGTTGGATGTCGATTATTGCGTATCACAGTTTCTCACGGGCCATGGTAACTTTAGGTCTAAACTTTACTCTTTTAAGCTTGTTGAATCGCCTGCGTGCCCATGTTCAACACCTAATTGCGAGTATGAGCAGTCCGCGCATCATATACTTTGGGAGTGTAGTCTTTGGCAGAATGAGCGTAAAACTATGCTGGATAGTATGCAGATATCATCTGGAGTCGTATACTACATGGACCTTGTAGAGACTAGGAAGAACTTCCGTGCTTTCCGGCGTTTTTGCCATACTTATTATTGGAATCAAGTCTAAAAGCTCACATAAATAGGTCCCATTTAAATGTAATAATGATATGATCCGTGGTGCTTTATAGCTGGCTTCTCCGGCTGTAAAAGTCTTTTTACGAGGTTATTTACCTGTTTAGTTTATTGTTTTGTCGCCCGCTTTGCACGGAGGGAAGTGGACAATAATTTATTTCCAACTCCTCCTATTAATTTCACTTTCTGATTAATTTCGTTGCGGGTTAAAGACAAGTTAGACATTCCCGGAGACTCGCCGAGCTTCAATGCTCGGTGTCATTACATTGCGTGCCACTGTTGATCCTGGCTCACAGGAGTTACAGTGGTGGGTGTGAGGGTGGGACAGTCTCCAGATACATACATACATACATACATACATACATACATACATACCTATGTACATGCATGCATACATACATAGGTAGTTAGGGGGGTAAGCAAAGGTACCAGGACACCCACATTTCGCCTTGTATGTTACGTCCCACGATGTAATAGGGGGCGAGCCTATCGCTATATCGGGCACAAATTCCTGACTTCGTTTTGATAATGAATACATAAATCTGATATCACTTTGCTCGACCTAGGATTCGAACTCGAGAACTCAGCTTTGTAACCGTACTATAGTAAAACTACGCCACCGAGGCAGACAACGTACGCATCGTTGGCAATACTGTCTTTGTGTTTCATCATTAGGCTCTTTTACCATTGAGAGGTATTTAAAACCACGCAAAATAATTACAAATTATATAAAAGTTCCAATTTCGAATACCTATAAGGGAGGTAGGCCGAATACAACCTAAGGCCGGTTTAAGGAAATGGCTGGATGCAGGTCACTATGGAGAAATTAGGGGAGGCATCGGTCTTGAACATTAATCCTGAAGTAGACTTTTTCTGGCTGAGGATGAAGATGATAGCACATTTTTAATTATCTATGTTAAGAACTCTTATACATCTATCTTTTACGGCTTTTTCGTTCCCTCGTAACATGATAAAATAATACAAATAAGTACCTGACTGCGAAGAATTTAAAGTATATGTCCTGAGCTTAAATAGTTCAGCAAAATATATCATTCCTCAGTCTAGACACAAATAAACTATCTTAGTAACAGTAAATAAACTATAACATCCAATATCCGACTCTGACTGTACACTACTTTTATTTGACGGCGTCAACTTTTTAATTTCGTTTTTGGAGTTGCGAAATTCCGCAATATGTGTCCGTAACAACTGTTATGGGATATTCGCGGGGCGTTTTTTTAAAACTACCTTTTTGTTTTGGTGTTAAAATTGATTTTGATAATGGAAACGTTCGCGGAGTGAGAATAGTTGCGAGGTCGGAAACATTTAATTGAATTCGGTTTACAGTAAAGAATCGGGGTTTCTAAATTGTCTGTGTTGCTTTGTTTGCATTATTATTTTTCTATTTTTTAAAATTCATTGTGGAGAGGCGAGTCTGCCTTTCGTGTAATGGTGAGTGATACGACTGCTCGTGGACAGTTAGAAATACAACACCTTGAATTACAAACAATACATTTCACTGCGCTCGCTATCTCGAGACATAAGTCTCAATACGTCCAGTAGTTCTTTGGCTAAAATGTCCTTCAAACCGAAACACAACAGTGCATTTACACTGCTGTTTGGTGGGATAAATAGAAATTGCGGTAGTACCTACCCAGGCGGCCTCTCACATATGAGAGACCTGCCCCTATTCACCGGAGATGCCAGTGTACACAAAGCCGGTTTCAGTATTGTCGTCGCCTCGGGCGAAATTTCTAAGAGACCTTGGGTGACATTGCTGGGGCGCTTTGGGCGCGTTAGCTATGACACAACCTATCTGCCATCAAAACTTGGCAAAAAAACTACTTGCAACATTCCTCTGGCCGGCGAAACAATAACATTAAATAAATAATTACACCCAACAGTCACATACATAGTTCTGACCCCACACTAACATCGAGTCTTGTGTACTGTGTATCAGAGACTACGAGAGACTTTTCGGTCTCACGAACACTCAGACTCGAAACAAATACCGATTATTCACACAAATATTTGATTCGGTGCGGGGATCGAACCCGCAGCCTCTCGTTTTACAGCCGACGTTCTACCAACTTCGCCAACGAAGGCTCTCAAACATTCCGTAAATGAGTAATTGAATTCCAGAATATTCTTAACGATATGCAAACATTCCCCAAAGTTATGAAAATGATTCCCCTTGAAGTTAAACTGAGGCGTGCATTCCTAGAGTTTCTAATAACTGGTGAATTGTGAAAGTAGGGCTGAAACTGGGATACCGACTCGATAACTCAGCTGGATTCATTTATCGATGATGGACCAAGTTCTTTGGTAATTACTGGACGAATGTTCTATCAACTACTAGTTCTAGGAATATTTAAGCTGACTCTCAAGAATTTGAACTGATAGAGCATTGCAACTGTTTAAAATTGCAGTGTTAATGAGATGGCACGATGGAAATTGTAACATTGCCGTATTGAAAACTGTGAAGTGATGAATGTTGCAGTTTTGTTCGGCGTATGAGATTACAGGAGACAGTAGGTCGCCCCAATAGTAAACACCGTACAATATAATAAAAGACTCGTGAAAAACGTAATTGTACCTCGCTTTGTATTCGTTTGTATTTTCCGTTTCAAAAAAACCTATTGTTATGAGAGGCGAGAGATCTAAACTTACACATGGAATGCCCTACTAGGAATTCTAACTTAGAACATTCTATTTTACAATCCATAGACGCATGTTATAGTGAATACTCCTAGGCCGTCACTTATTTGAGACTTGTAAAATTCACTCTCTTCATCGAAGTCAGTCTTGTAAGAAGACAAAGTTAGTGGGTTCCAATGCCCGTTCACTTCCTTTGTAAATGCACTGAAAGTCCTCTTTCCAACTTTACCTTGCAATACATTCCGGGTTCGTCTAAACTTTGATATACCATTCGATATACCAGCAATATTCTACATTTGAATTGAGGTATCTGCTCAAAATATTGATGCATTGATATTAGGACCATTTTCAACAGTTCTTTTTTTAATTGCAATGAATGGCGACCGTAGCGTTCGCGCGATGGTAAGCGATTCGACCGCTCATGAACAGTATGAAACCAAAAACCACACCTTTAATGACAAAGCAATGCTTGGCATTCCACTGCGCTCGCCATCCTGAGTTTGTTACTCACGTTACAATGACCTTCAAACCGAAACACAACTGTTTGGCGGGAGAAATAGACATTGCGGTGGCATCTACCCAGACATCCTCGCACATATGAGATACATACCACCAGTAAGTTTCTGATAAAGTCTCTGATTCAGTTGGAAAAGTTCTGAATTTTGTATTTTATCTGGCAGATGAGTGCTGCCAGATAGCTATCATCTTTATGGAACTGGTGAAACTAGCCATTAGAATAGAAAAATAAATGGTTTTAAATATCTTTGTTATAAGTAATTAGGGCTACATTTTAAACGCTGCTTTTGGTTTTGAAATGCTATAGTGAAATTGTATTACGGTATTTCTCTGTTTTATCATAGCTTTCAAAAACACACAGTATATGTTAAATCTAACTGATGATCTTGCAAATATCAATCAAGCTTCTCTGGCACCAAGCAAAATTATAAAAAAGAAAAATTAAATTCCCAAGTAAATTGACCATAAAATTTGTTGTTTATCTAACAGGCGACCCACTTATAAATCAACAAAAAAACACACCCATCGATGTTTTCATATCATCCAGACATGATCACCCACAAAAAGATACAACCACATTTCACCCACATTATCCTGTTTTTACCTACTAAAAAGCACTCGCACGTTCCCGATCTAAAGCGATTTCCGTAACTTTTGGGGTAAACAAAAAGTTACCGAAGCACTTACTTCGCAATATCAATACGCACTGAACGCCCCGTACTTGACATGAAACTTTTCCCATTACAAGTTTGTACGTGGAAATTATTTTGTTTATGTCGGCGATGGGTGGTCGAAGACCATACGAGGCTGAGAATAGACCTGTTTACCTGTATATTAATAAAGCTTTAAGAATTAATCGTCTAAACCGATAATTCATAATCTTTCTGGGCAATTTTAGTCCTATAGTGTAAATAGTCACGGCTATCACTACAGGCCTATAATAATTGCAAGGCTAGGAATTTACTTATTACATACAATTTCTTCCTCACATTAAATCTCTTTATGAAAGAAAGAATGAAAACACATTTATTTGTCAGACATGACAACGCACCCACTCGTTTAACATAGGTTTATACCACCGAGAAGATTTAAAAATAGTTCTACTCAGCATAATTTTGCGCAACGCTAGTTTTCAGTGGTCACCTTGTGTTTACTGGTGGCAGGTCTCTCATATGTGAGCGGCCATCTGGGTAGGTACCACCGCAATGTCTATTTCTCCCGCGAAACAACACTGCGTAAATGCACTGTTGTGTTTCGGATTGAAGGACATTGTAGCCAGAGCAACTACTGGACATATTGAGACTTAACATCTTATGTCTCAGGAAGGCGAGCGCAGTGGAATGTTGCTACTGTTTATGAGCGGTCGTATTGCTTACCATCAGGCGAACGGCTTGCTCGTCTCGCCATTCCTTGCAATAAAAAAAAAACATGCTGACCATGACCAGCATGCTGTATGCGAGGAGGAAAAGCTGTTAGCAAACGTGCCAATGTTTACAAGATGCTACGACAGGCGTTATGATTCCACAACGCCCAAGTCTCTCTTTAGACGGCCTTACCCAATTGCGCCTTGAAGACTTTAATGTAAATAATAAATACATAATAATAAATAACGCCCAATAGTCACATACGTAGTCCTGACCCCACACTAAGATGGAATCTTGTGTCGTGAGTATCAGAAAATACGAGAGACTTTTCGGTCTCACAAATACCCAGACCCAAAGAAATATTTGTAGGCCGCGCAAACATTTCTTTGTTCTATTGATTTACAAGTAGTGTCTAACTGACTAAGCCACGGAGGCTGTCCAACTTTTAATTTATTTTATGGTCAGCATTTTGTTGTGATCATTTTATATTATATTCAGAATGAAAACACTGGAGACGACACAACAAACAAATCGAATTCCTTTCGTAGCTTCATTATTATCGAAGTGGACTTTCAACACTGAATTTTCGCGACGCAATATTGACTCCATGAAGTAGACATAATTTTAACTGTATTGTCTCGAACTGCGATATTTTATGCAATATAATTGAGTTTTTTCTTCTGTTTTATTGACTTTGTAGTGGGCACTCGGGCGTCTCTGTACCAATTGCATTTGTTAGCTCCCCGGTAGCTGTTTTATGAAACAATTGAGTTATAGAGCTAAGAATGCATCTCGGATTGTTTGCGAATCATTTGAGGGTTCTTTCAACTTACAAATCAGGTGGGGACTCTTTCAGCTTTGATAAATCAGGTAGGACATCTTGTGGATGAGTGTTTGTAGTGTATCTTGACTTCTATAATGAGGTGCGTCGACCGGCGACACGATTTTCAAAGGAAACCGGTACATAGTAGCAGTATTGCTATTGCTTTTCAATAGATCTAATATTGTCCCAGACTTGGTGCTCTCCGTTCTTTTATCTTACATACTAACTGGAAGACTATTGGACCATGAATTTTGTTGGTATTATTGTTGAAAATGATCTTAATTCCCTTTTTAAATTGTTGTTTCCGATACAAAGAAAATTCTATAATGAAAAACTTGTGTAAGAAATATGTATATCAAAAAAATATTACATACATACATACATACATAAACTCACGCCTATATCCCAGGAGGGGTAGGCAGAGGTGCCAGGACACCTACATTTCGCCTTGTATGTTCCGTCCCACAATGTGATAGGTGGCGAGTCGATCGCCATATCGGGTACAAATTCCTGACTCTGGGCTGATAATGAATAGAAAAATCCAATATCACTTTGCCCAACCCGGGATTCGAACCCGAGACCTCAGCTTTGTAACCGTACCTTAGTACAACTACGCCACCGAGGCAGTCAAAAAAAATATTGGGCCTGCAATATAGCCTCAAACCACAAAGTTATAAATCATATGCTGAAAATTTCAGCTGGAATCCCTTACCTACATATGTATATAATATTAAGAAGCCTATCAAGACCAGAACCGAAGTACCTATTTAAAAATACACCTGCGCACCGTAATTGAAGGAGTTTTACTTACAATTTCCTAGTTAATCATCTCCCACGTTCCTTGTATTTTCTGAGCGGAACTGGATTAATTAATTTCCATCGCTGTTTTCCTTGCGAGATTACAAACTTCATATAGAATTTACATTAAAATTATTTATACGAGGGTTTACTGCTGATTTACATTCAAATTCTGGAACTATACTCTATTAAGTTGTACTCAAATTGTTTTCAAGGTCGGAGAGTACATTTTCGGAATGCATAATTTCATATTATGTTTGGCAGTTTCTCAGTCAGGTAAATGTTAAGGTATATTATTATTGAGATAAATATATACAGATCAAGGCAGATAAATAAATATAGTGACTCAATAAATAAAAACATACAATTTGACGGGTGAAAATGGTTGAAAACACTCATATTCAACTGTTCGGTGAAAATTACTTTCTATCAAATAAACCACCCTCGTTTACAAAAAAAAATACAATTCCAACGCAGAAACAAAAATTAATAAAAACATTAAAACTCGCTTTGCAACATACTAAAAAAAAGTAAAACCTCATCACACAATTATTTGGTCGCGTTAAAATGATTGGCTGGCAATTTTTCTGTGCGGTACAAATAATTTAAATAGGCTGGCAACATCGAGTGCCGACCCACATACGGGCGGCCCCGGCCGACCTCTCAATTGGCTGTATTCCATGTTTTTATTTAAATCACAATTAATATTTTAGCTTTTTTTAGGGTACTTTATCAGGAAATAATCGCCCTTTTCTAAGCACGGCACTCTACAATGGAGAGGTCTATTGGAAGAGGTTAGGCTATAATTCACCCTGCTAGCCACAGTTAGGCCATAGTCCATTAGTGCGTGTTAAAAAATAAGCATTAAATATTATTTTTCTTATGTTGGCTAACTGCTGGTTATTTTTCTCCATACTCCCGCCTTGACGTCTAAAAAGACTACACTCTGTAGTAAGATCTCTTGTTAACATTTCTATCTATAATCTCAATGGTATCTAGATCCTCACAATGTTTACTCTTTTTTGTCCTTTACTTTTAATTAACTATCAATACACACATAACTCTGAAAAGTCAGAAGTGTGAACTAAGATGCCACCACAGTCTCGATAGCCACGTCGGATCCATTACAAACAGGCACGCACTTTTCCACTAAAACAGTTTGCGCAACAAATAAAATTAATGTTCAACAAAGTTCGTGTGAGTAATTTTGTTGTACTCAGCTCCTTGAGGTGAAATGAAATTCAATTTATTTGAAGTTTTAACTCGTTGTACAACTTCGGAACCTGTGGAATTTTAAATGTATTAGGGTTTTAATTTATACTTTTGTTTAACTTTACAGGTATTTATATTTATACAAGACTATAACGGATCATGTTAATACAATTAGTATATTTGTTGAATGAACCCTTTTACAACAATTAAACATTATTTTTATCCCTGTTATGTCTCTCTTTTCCAAGTAAAAGCTTAGAAGTCAGAGGGTTATAATTATTCATAGAATTTTCATTTAACCTTTATCTCTTAAAGTGCTTTGCAAAGACAATAATGGATTTCATAAGTTTGAAGTTTTGGACAGTTGCTTCATAATTTTTTGTCGAAATTAATTCTACTTCTTCGTGGATTTTCTGCCCTTGGTTCTTTAGCCGACCCTGGCCTGATTTGGTGACGTCACTTATTTTTAAGATATATTAAGTTGTTAATAAACGTGAAGTAGTATATTTGCAGGCCGGCATAATTGTATCATGTGACCTCCGTTTAATGCCGTTCGATACTCTGCCTGGACTAGTGCTGTGCCATGTTTATAAAAAGTTAGCTTATTATTCATCATATAAAGGAACAAAAACGCGTTATTCACTTTGACTTATTTAGTAAAATGTATAGTATAAGGTTTATAGAGTACACTGATTGGCAAACATTGGATCTATCTAGCATTTCTGAATTCATTGTATTCGTCGCGCGAAAATTGCAAACACGATGCGTGATTGACCGACGTTGCCTAATTTATAATAGTTCAATATTGATAGCAAACGACAATTTGCATTGCTTGCGATTAGAATGCGTTGTAAGTTATTAGGGCGCGACTTCATTATCGTATCGACGCGGACATGGATGATAATTGAAGATAAGCATTGATATAATATTGGTGGCCCAGTACTACAGTATGATTGTAAAGCTGAGGTCTCGGGTTCGAATCGCGGGTACGGCAAAATGGCATTGGATTTTTGTATTCATTATCAGCCCAGAGTCAAATATTTATGCCCGATATACCGATAGGCTCACCTGTTATCACATAGTGGGGCGAAATACATAAGGCGAAACGTGGGTGTACTAGTTGCTACCAGGATAACCTCTGCCTACCCTTTCACGGACAAAGGCGTGAGTATATATATATATATATATATATATATATATATATATATATATGGGTGAATATACAAAAATTGGGTAACTCGCTGTCATCAGCCAATATATACAAAGTCTTATTATATTTTATTGAAATAACAACTTATTTTAAAACAATGAAAAGTCCTTTATATGGTCACCCAATTTCACTTATTCATTTTAAATACAAGTTAATAAAAAAACAAAATTAATACTTAAAATGTCAGTCCTTTGGCATGTCACAATCCCGAAAACCAACAATCAAGTGACTATCTATTAAACATTATCATTGATTTAAGAAAACTTACTAATTTACTACAATCTGTGATGAACATAGTATTATATACTACAACTTTCATAATGCAATGTTCTCCAATTTATTTAAAAAAAAATAAGAAACTTTGTGTTTGTTTTCATCCGTCAGTCCGTTGTGTGTTCTTTAAATTTGAAATTCTCGCCATATATCACCGAGTCAAGGTCAAATCCCTGTTTATGTATTAATGTTGGTAATGAAGTTAGTTGCGGACAGCACAATTTGACGGCCGCCATAACTGTACGAGTTCTTGGGTTGTGTTTGTCTTCTATACACATGCAAAGCCAGTCAAAATTTCAGTCCCGTGGTGGGTCGTTATTTTCTTGTTAATCTGAGGTTTATTATCATTTATACATAATTAACTATGATTTGTTAAAATGTAGTTTGTTGATATTCAAAATTATCAAAAAAAACATTAGTTCTGATTATAACCTCAAATTATGTCTTTTTCGTCAATCCGCTGGCGTCAGTCCTTTGTCAGGTATCGCGCTAGAGGATTGAATTGTCTCCATAGTACTGCATTTTGTTGTTGTTTTAGAGCACTTTTATCTTAATTGCTACCGTGTATAAGCATTTCTATTTTATATTTCAGTTTAGAATATGATATTCTAACACTAAAAGCAATTTGACCAGGGAAGAAGATTAGAAAAAAAAAAGAAGCCGAAAAGGCTCGCTTGGCCAGAATTAAAAGTGCCCCATTAAATTAGCGGAATACAAAGAAAAACAAAAACTTCAGTACTTAAGGAAATAACTAAAATTTTTAATAAAAACCTACTTCAAAACAAAAAACCACTAAAAACCAAAAAATAATAAAATATTAAGTTGCGCATATATTTTGATTTGTTGGCTAGTCAAGTCATTAAGCAAATTAATCAACATGCACAAGTACAATGAAATAAATATTATTTTTTGCTTTGCAGTGGTACTTATTATTTTAATATTTTTTGTGGTTTTTGTTTTGAAGTCGGTTTTTATTTTTTCATAAAGTATTTTAGTTATTTGTATATTTTTAGTGTTGATAGGCATTTCAATGAAGAAGAGTTGGTCCCACAAGGAATATGTTCTTTCCGATGACAATGAAATCGCTAAAATCAGTTAAAGCTGCCGAAGATATTGGTATTTACGTTTATTTTAATTTTATAATTATTTTTAATTGTTACTAAGTGATTTGAATACTTAAAAGACATGTGCCATTATTAAAACTAAGAGATTTGTACTAATTCTTATTAAATTTCATTATAATTCTTAGAAAATTGTGTACTTTATCAGTACTATGTTAGCCTCGTCAGTCCCCTGGCAGTCAAATTCAGAAAATTTTAAATATCTCATAATTTACTTAAAAAAGTGACTGGCCCGATTTGGAACAATATAATCATTAGATTTGTCATCATATGCACCCGAATTTGTTATAATTTGATTTAATTATTATAGTAAACAAAATATCCTCAAAAGTTACCCAACTTTTGTATAATCACCCATATATATATATATATATATATATATATATACAACATGTAACAGATTTAAATGTAAAAGCGGAAAGTAGTACGTTCAGAATCAGCTACTGAACCGATATCAACATTTTTTTTTGGTAGGTATTTTTTTTCAGAATAATTAGTTAAGACCAAGTAAATTACAGACACTCTTTCATTTACTACTCCGAACAAACGAAATTGAAACGTAACTCCAGGACATAAGATCATTTTTAAATGAATCACTAAACGAATACTCTAATAAACTAAATAATGAACAAAAATGAACTTTATTTCGATACTCATAAAGTTTATTTAAGCAATCTATCATTAATCAAACGCACACAACGATAGGCCTCAATAAACGTAATAAGCTACCAAAATAAATAACTATCATATTCTCTTTTCCGCACATTTAACTACAACTAGATAGAGCAGGATGCAGCTATTGTTTAATGCAATTTGATCCATCCGACAAACGATGGCGCGCGCGGCGCGGCGGTACATCAAAAGGCAACCGGTATAGGGATGCGCCGCGATAAAAATTACTCCCGGTATTTACAAGACCGGGCGATCTAAATCCCGCGCAATACATGCACTTAAATGAAACAAATTAAATTGTAACAAAATCACTATGAAATGAAACAACAAGTAGGTATTTCTATGAAAAATAATTTCGCGGAACGTTAAAATGGTGATTAAATTCGGTTTGTAATTTTGCTACAATGTATGCGGAATTCCGGTGTGTCTAATATCCCGTTATTGCAATCCCTAAATGGGCACCGACTATGTGAAAAAAATCCAGTCGTGCACCGCAGTTATCTGTGTCTACTTGTGTTTAAGTGTTTAGTAGATATTTCGATAACTTTCGCGCGCGATGTCTTTTCGGTATTCGAATATTGAATACACTGAAATGGTGAGAACTTTGGCACTGTGTGGTGATAATGTATCATTGGCATGCAGGACATTTAACAACAGGCACGGCCGCGGCACCAGTGTAGTGTCCGACAGTATCTCGATGCTGAGTTCGGAGAGCGCTGGATAGGTCGCGGCGAACCTCTGCAATGGCCTCGTAGGTCACCCGACTTGACGCCTCTTGACTTTTTTTGTGGGGACGTAATAAATCTCTGGTATAACTAGACTACTAAAAAGTAGAATAGTGGCAGCCTTCCTAAAAGTGAAAAGTGACCCTGAAGTTTTACATAAATTACGTGAACAATTACGCAAATGTGCATCAAAGTGTATCAAGGTGGTGAACATTTCGAACATATTGTAACACGTAAGTTAATTATGTTGTATTTTTTTGTGTTGTGATTCCCAATCTAGTCTTCATTGTTAGATATTGCGTTATCTAATTATCTTATTCATTAGTAATGCAAAATAAATGACGCCCGTATCCTGCCCGCCTGTAGGAACGAAGTTTAGCGGAAGTGAAATTAATAATATTTTATAGCCGATTCATGCAAAATATTGTCTTACGTTGGGTTCGTACGCATTATATCTAGTAAGTAAAATATTTAGATTTTATAGCTAAAACACAAATGTTATGCTTACAGATTAAATTAATAGTAATTTGTTTACCAAACCACCCAGTAATCAGTTACGTACGTAATTTGTATTTCGTTTATTGTCAGCTGTTTCTACTTTCTGCCGGCGCGCGCGGCGCAGCGATCGACGTTAGGTACTCGTGTGAATGACTCTTGTGTACATGTGTGCGTGTCCGCGAGCGTGTAGTAGTACAATCTTATTTGTAACTCGTAAGGTGACCATCTTAAGTGCCTACATTTGGTATAACTAATTTAATAAATAAAAGATTTTGTAATTATGGTAGTACGATTTCAAAGCATAAACTATGATTGCAATAATATTTTAAAGTTGGGGTGTCTGAGGTTGTGAATTAATCCTGTTATACGTTGTATATATATATGTATATATATATATATATATATATATATATGTATATATATATATTATACATATACAGGGTGGACAAGAAAACGGCGCACCTGCCAATACACATTAAAGTATATGGTGAAGGCATCTTAATTAAGATGGATTTGCATGGCGCTAGCGAATATTAAGAAATATGCCGAGAAAAAAAAAAACTAACGTTACATATGCTAACCCTTAACACATTACGCTAAGCGGCTAAAGTGATTGAACCTTGCAACTGAACGGTAGACACTCAACAATAAATAAGCAGAGCTCATTATTTACTTATAAGTCGTGCGATTGTATACATAACGCTCAGGGTACATAAATATATAATAGTTAAAAAAAACTAAAATACACGCTTTAATAAGATATACAACTAAAAAAGTAAAAATAATTGATACTGAATTTAAGATAAGAAAATGGAGTAAAATACATATATTTTATTGTTACAAAGCGTGGGGTGTTTACAACAATTACTTATCCTCCTGCACCCCACGCTTTGTAACAATAAAATATATGTATTTTACTCCATTTTCTTATCTTAAATTCAGTATCAATTATTTTTACTTTTTTAGTTGTATATCTTATTAAAGCGTGTATTTTAGTTTTTTTTAACTATTATATAATTGTTTTGACTAAAAACATCCATCTACGGCTGTATTTCCAATCAATAACGCCATCTGTTGGTCAGTAGTAACATTTGACACTTGAAGAATACAATGTTAACGCCATCTAGCGATGAATGTAGCAATGGTCATCAATTATAAGAATAATTAATCCTGGCGAATCTAATCAGGATAATTATATATTTTAATCGAATTATTGTATTGTCATCGGTCTTTGACAGGTGTGCAAAATTTGAACGAAATCTGGCCGTTTAAAGTGGGTCAAAATCGCGCCCAAAGAAGTCGGTTACAAACAAACATACAAATATACAAACATACAAATATACAAACATACAAATATACAAACATACAAGTGAAGCTAATATAAAGCGTGTAAAAAAAAGATATTAAATTAATACTGTCAAGTGTCAACAGTCACATACATGGGTACTAACCCCACACTAAGATACAAATCTTGTGTCGCGGGTATTAGAAAAATAATTATGGTTCAAGGAAATTGTCTCGGGGCAGAAACCGAACCCGCGGTCTCTAATTTCACAGGCAGTTCTTACCAACTGCGCCACGGAGGCCGTCGGTGATCCATATGGGCTGGTTAGTTGTCATCAATGACCACTAAAATAGTTAACTGACCTTGTAATGTAAACCGTAATGACCTTGATAGGCAAGGATGGAAGCGCAGGATCCGCCAAAACCCGCACGAAAACACTGTCACAGTTTGGTAGCACAAATCACTTTTTCTTTTACATTTCACATAACACAAGTTACATCAAAAGCTATCAAATTGGGTAATGTTCAAAGCATAATGAAATTAATAAAATTTACTCAAAATAACTAAAAACGAATTTACAATAATATGCACACGACTAATACATGCACACGCGATCGCAATCCGAATTCAACTAATAAAAAATAAATTATTATTTTGATTTTTGAAAGATAAAGGCCTGTTCACATTAGATACAAAGCTTTCCTATTTGAGTTCATAATAATTCATGTGAACAATTAGTATTAGTACTGTATCAGTTCATATACGTGCCACTGCAGGGCACGGGGTCTCCAGTGCAGTAAATTAGTGCTTAGTGTTTATTGATTTCACTAATTTTAATTCTCACAGAAGTCTATGCTATAATGGTAGACGACATTTCTCTAGGTATAAGAATTTAGAAGAAATTTTATCACTTTAAAGTAACATTATTTTCAAAACACATTAAAGTAATATTAAATACAATAATAAGCAAAAGTAAATAGGCAATTTGTAACTGACTGGATCGGTTGATGACATATTTAAATAATATTATAAGCTCTTGAGCAAGTAAGGACCATTCTATCAGTCCAATAAGATCTTTTTTTTAACGTAACTTTTATATCGGAGTAGGTACTTAATCAAATTAAGTTATATCAAGTGTGTAGTGTGAACACACCTCAAGATGTCGGTCTTCTTTTGCAAAATGCTAAAAGTTACCGACAAAGAAATTGCCGCCTTTCGGCTCGCGCTCACAAAGGGCGGCGGCAACCTCAAAGGAAGAATAATCGAGCCGCGTTGGATCCGACGAAGTACACTATGACCGGCGGCTTCCTTTGACTAATAGGGCCGAATTGGGCCATCATTTTAAAAATCTTATTTTTTATTAATCAGTGTCATCAGATTATTTTTTCAATGAATATTAATTATTTAGAAAATTTAAATGTTATGTAGGTATTACCAAAACTTTTCTAATTATAATTAAATTCGCAATCTTACATGATTTAAGCGATGACCAGTGTGATTTCTTGGTGTCTTTCAGTTTGGATTTGTGACACTAAGGAAAATAATGACAAACAAAATAGTCAATCCATACACGATGCAACTGCACCTAAAGTTATTATGTTGTTAATTTATTGACGCTTAAATCTAAGTACGTCCCTGTTTAACTGATTTATTTATTTGAAATGAAACATAAAATATCCTGTTTTGAAATTAGAGAAGGATAAATTATACAGCTAAGAGTTCATGACCTTACCCATGTGTAAACAACGGTTAAAGCGAAGTCTAAGGAAGTTTTGATGCTGTTAAAAATGGTTTTCGTGGTATAATTCGTTAACCGTTCAATCAACGACGAAACGAAAAAATACGTATGTGTTTAAATTTTGTTCTTCATCCATTCCAACTGGTTTTATGCGAAAAAGTGGTGATTAAACTTAAAACTTTAAACGGTCATAACTTCAAAACGGATAGGTATTTTCCAAATATTATTTTTTTATTACGATATTAATATTATGCCCTTGTACCCATCTGAGCAAGTGCGCCATTTTTTTGCGCTCCCTGTATATGTGTATATATGTATAATATTGTCGTTTATGCAAAATACGTGATGAATCTTGTGTCTATATCGAAATAAAACAAGAACGAGAAATAAAAGGATAAACGTAGTTTTTATGAATATAAACTGATTATAAAATGGATAATTCGTTAAACACATTTCTGTAATTTTTCCCTGATATATAATTAAGCTTAATGTTCCCCGGATTAAAACTTTCTAAGAATTATTTACTGTTATTCTCGCTACCTGTAATCAAAGAGTTTTCGTAATATTTTGATGTTAATTATGACAAAGTTATTTCAACAAACCGAGAAATAACAATCAAATATTACTCATAAAAAAATTCTTATACGTGTTGTAATATATTTTGATTTATTTGTTGTTTATTTAAGATCATCCAATGGTAACTACTTACATTGTTTATTATATATAATCAAATCAAATCACAATTTATTTCAGAATAAGAATTCCATAAAATGTTAGTAATACAATGACATTAAACTATGTTAGTAATCAAATTAAATACTATTTTATTAACCCTATAACTCGTTCCACCCACATCTTTTGTAGAGGACAGTCACAGCGGTCCGCAATCATTTTTAGAATACTGTTAGAGCTGCCACGAAGTCTGGTTAGAATGGATACAGCTTTCTTCCGCATATATGCAGGGAGCGCAAAAAAATGGCGCACTTGCTCAGATGGGTACAAGGGCATAATATTAATATCGTAATAAAAAAATAATATTTGGAAAATACCTATCCGTTTTGAAGTTATGACCGTTTAAAGTTTTAAGTTTAATCACCACTTTTTCGCATAAAACCAGTTGGAATGGATGAAGAACAAGATTTAAACACATACGTATTTTTTCGTTTCGTCGTTAATTGAACGGTTAACGAATTATACCACGAAAACCATTTTTAACAGCATCAAAACTTCCTTAGACTTCGCTTTAACCGTTGTTTACACATGGGTAAGGTCATGAACTCTTAGCTGTATAATTTATCCTTCTCTAATTTCAAAACAGGATATTTTTTGTTTCATTTCAAATAAATAAATCAGTTAAACAGGGACGTACTTAGATTTAAGCGTCAATAAATTAACAACATAATAACTTTAGGTGCAGTTGCATCGTGTATGGATTGACTATTTTGTTTGTCATTATTTTCCTTAGTGTCACAAATCCAAACTGAAAGACACCAAGAAATCACACTGGTCATCGCTTAAATCATGTAAGATTGCGAATTTAATTATAATTAGAAAAGTTTTGGTAATACCCACATAACATTTAAATTTTCTAAATAATTAATATTCATTGAAAAAATAATCTGATGACACTGATTAATAAAAAATAAGATTTTTAAAATGATGGCCCAATTCGGCCCTATTAGTCAAAGGAAGCCGCCGGTCATAGTGTACTTCGTCGGATCCAACGCGGCTCGATTATTTTTCCTTTGAGGTTGCCGCCGCCCTTTGTGAGCGCGAGCCGAAAGGCGGCAATTTCTTTGTCGGTAACTTTTAGCATTTTGCAAAAGAAGACCGACATCTTGAGGTGTGTTCACACTACACACTTGATATAACTTAATTTGATTAAGTACCTACTCCGATATAAAAGTTACGTTAAAAAAAAAGATCTTATTGGACTGATAGAATGGTCCTTACTTGCTCAAGAGCTTATAATATTATTTAAATATGTCATCAACCGATCCAGTCAGTTACAAATTGCCTATTTACTTTTGCTTATTATTGTATTTAACATTACTTTAATGTGTTTTGAAAATAATGTTACTTTAAAGTGATAAAATTTCTTCTAAATTCTTATACCTAGAGAAATGTCGTCTACCATTATAGCATAGAATTTGCATATGAGACTTCTGTGAGATAAAATTAGTGAAATCAATAAACACTAAGCACTAATTTACTGCACTGGAGACCCCGTGCCCTGCAGTGGCACGTATATGAACTGATACAGTACTAATACTAATTGTTCACATGAATTATTATGAACTCAAATAGGAAAGCTTTGTATCTAATGTGAACAGGCCTTTATCTTTCAAAAATCAAAATAATAATTTATTTTTTATTAGTTGAATTCGGATTGCGATCGCGTGTGCATGTATTAGTCGTGTGCATATTATTGTAAATTCGTTTTTAGTTATTTTGAGTAAATTTTATTAATTTCATTATGCTTTGAACATTACCCAATTTGATAGCTTTTGATGTAACTTGTGTTATGTGAAATGTAAAAGAAAAAGTGATTTGTGCTACCAAACTGTGACAGTGTTTTCGTGCGGGTTTTGGCGGATCCTGCGCTTCCATCCTTGCCTATCAAGGTCATTACGGTTTACATTACAAGGTCAGTTAACTATTTTAGTGGTCATTAATGACAACTAACCAGCCCATATGGGTCACCGACGGCCTCCGTGGCGCAGTTGGTAAGAACTGCCTGTGAAATGAGAGACCGCGGGTTCGGTTTCTGCCCCGAGACAATTTCCATGAACCATAATTAATTTTCTAATACCCGCGACACAAGATTTGTATCTTAGTGTGGGGTTAGTACCCATGTATGTGACTGTTGACACTTGACAGTATTAATTTAATATCTTTTTTATGTACCCTGAGCGTTATGTATACAATCGCACGACTTATAAGTAAATAATGAGCTCTGCTTATTTATTGTTGAGTGTCTACCGTTCAGTTGCAAGGTTCAATCACTTTAGCCGCTTAGCGTAATGTGTTAAGGGTTAGCATATGTAACGTTAGTTTTTTTTTTTCTCGGCATCTTTCTTAATATTCGCTAGCGCCATGCAAATCCGTCTTAATTAAGATGCCTTCACCATATACTATAATGTATATTGGCAGGTGCGCCGTTTTCTTGTCCACCCTGTATAATAAAGGAATGAGTAAACAAATAACACCTCACAGTCACACACATAGTCATGGCTCCACACTCAGATCGAGTCTTGTATCGTGGGTACCAGGAACTACGAGAGACTTTTCGGTCTCACAAACATCCAGACCCGCATGAAATTTTTGTGGGCCGCACAAAAAATTCTCTCAGTGCGGGGATCGAACCCAAGATCTCTCGTTTTACTGGCGGCGTCTAACCAACTGCGCCACGGAGGCTGTCCGTAGTGTAATAAGTAGACACAGGCATTTTTAGTAATCCTACTCTTTTACTACTGCTAAATCTAAATACACAAACACAATTAATAGCACAAACATTTGTTATCAAAATGACAAGCACCAGTTGCCAATTAAAGAAAGAATGTTCAAAATCGATACTCCTAGAACAGAGATATGAGGTAACGAACATAAAAAGAACACACAGTCGAATTGAGAACGTCCTCCTTTTTTAAGTCGGTTAAAAACAGACACAGCGCGCTGATGTATAAAAGATTAATTCAGTACAGTAAATATGAAGACGGCACACTCCACGCGCTACACAAACAACCCAGCTAAGATGCAACTGACAGACTTAATTAGGTATACAAAATAGGGGAGGCCAACAAAATTACGTTTGCCGCCGGCCTAAATACAAAGAACATTATGTGAACACATCCTCGACTGTATGTCTAACTTTGTATAAGGGCAGCGTCGCGCTGATTTTTCATCAAAACTTTGATGTTTAATTTGCATTTTTGAGTTCAGTTTTTAATAAGCGAGCGTCAACAGAGTTTTGATGCGGTTATAGTAAATTTTCGTGTTGGGTTTGTGTTTTAGGATGCTATTTTTGAACGTGAGAGCAAATAAATATGCCCAGCAGAATCAAGGTGATCGTTTTTTGTTGTGGGTGTCAAACTTCGAGTGACTAGACCAAGAAGCTCATAGCCAAATGGAGATTGCATTCCATATAAAACAATGAAGCACAAAAATTTGACCTTGAATGACGTCGCTGTTGCCTGCTATCCTTTTCTTTCAAGTAACAATGAATGAACTTCATGTGAACTTCATTCATTGTCACTCTAAAGAAAAGGATAGCAGGCAACAGCGACTTCATTCAAGGTCAAATTTTTGTGCTTCACTTTTATATGCGGAATGCAATCTCCATTTGGGTATAAGCTTCTTGGACTAGACCCTAAAGTGAAATCTTCTAAATTCAAAATATTTGACCTAATATATTCGTAGCCGGATAATTGATCCCTGCCTTTCGGTTCAGGTCAAAGTCAGGCGCTACAAAAAACTACGAGCCAATAAAATACACGCTATCATTGGTTATTCGATATAATAATGCCAAATTGCATTGCAACATTGCCATTCAGCAATTCGAGTAATTTTAATTAAATTTGGAAATTGGGAATATTATAATCGTTCCGTGAATTTTATTCTGTAGATAATATCATTTTATTTTCTGGCACTAACTAAATTGTTTTTATAGATTTAATTACTGGCTGCGGGCATTCCCTGGTGGAGAGAAAAATGAATAGTTAGTAATCGGTCAGCGAGGAGGAACTACGCATAAATACATATCTTTAAAATGTGTGTAAAAAAACTCTGAAAACCTCTATTTTTTCCGTTACTCTCTCATATGTGAGGGAGAGGTCCTGAGTTTAGGCAGCCTGATTCCCCCTTCACCTGACTATACATCATTTCCACTATGCTTGCATCATTGTTATTCATCCCTCAACAAAAAAAAATACGTCTGTTGCGGTCACCATTCGTGGGGTGAATGACTTTTCACCGCGACATTTTCAGCTTCGGACCTCTGAAAACATTTACTACGAGACTTTACCGACGTTTTATGTATTGAAAAGTTACAACTAAATTGCCACAATAAAATTGAGTATATTTTAACGCTCTTTGTTATAAATGGTTGAAATGTTTCATAAAATAAAATGTCTATGAACATAAGTTGTTTTTGTGATGACTCTCTAGTTTATATTAAGTGTTTTGGTGAGTCAATATCGCACTTTATATTTAACTCTTTCATAGATGTTCTTCGAGTAATCAGACTTTATAGTAAAACTGAATGTTTAAATAGTTATGTCATGTTCAACGGGATTGAAAATATTTTAAAATAAAGTTCTGACCAAATTGAAAAAGAGAAAAGACGCTTTAGCGCTGTGCCTACGTCACACTGAGTTTGAAATTCAATTTTTGGAGCCAAATCAATAAAATTTGAGACAAATATATTAAGAACCACAAATGTTGAAGAGTACTTAGGGTACTCATAACTAATGAAAGTTATTAAAACCTATTATTGATATTCACGCACGGAACGATGGTTGCATAGTTTCAGTATATTACTCAGTTTATAAACATAACATTTAACATTATAAATCCATGTATTTTACAAAATGTACAATATATTGTCAGACATTGCCCCAAACACTTATTCTTTTCAGCCCGTATAATCCCAACTTCTGGGTAGGCATAGGATCACGCCATTTTTTCCACTGTTTGGCGATATACTTCGTAATATTCAAACCTGCCTTTATCAGCCCATATATATCACTGCAGGGCACAGGCATTTACAATCGAGAGTACGAATGAGAGGAGTTAGGCAAAATAGTCCATAATACTAAACTATATTCCGGAAACCACCTCAAAATAGAAATCCGTATGAAGGTGCGCATGTGTGCGTACAGCCTACAGTACACTATAATTAACTATTACGCGACCCTCTCAAAACATAACTTATTAAATTAAACATTGCTCGTTGAGTTTCCTTGGGGCTCTTATCTCGGCGCCGCTGGAAGCCCATTAAAACTTAGACCACGCTCTAACTGTGTCTCCCCGCTAATTGCTCCGGTGACCACTTTCAGTCCGATATTATTTTCAAATGTTATATTTTCGGTAATAAATGTCTGTAATAGGCAGTAGCGAAGCCTCCATACATGCCGATTCCTACCGGGTTTATTTTTGAAATTGATGTGTATTTTAAACAAATTTTTATTTTAAATATATAGGTAGTATTAACATAATGTGGTCGCGGGTTCGAATCCCAGGGCACACCTCTGACTTTTCGGAGTCATGTGTGTATTGATAGTCAATCACCACGCACTAAAACGGTGAAGGAAAACATCGTGAGGAAACCTGCATGCCATAGCGATTTATAAGAATTTCTATGGTATGTAAGTCCGCCAACCCGCATTAGGCCAGCGTGGTGGACTATATGGCCTAACCACTCTCAATCGTACTCTCGATTGTAGAGGAGGCCCGTGCCCTGCAGTGGGACGTATATGGGCTGATACAGATAACATAACTAAAAATCGCAAATATATTAAATTGCCGGCTTCCTATTTGAAAAATGTCGCCCTTCGCCGCTGGTAAAAGGTGAATTGAGATGAATTTCTTGCAGAATTTAATTTCTAATAATCCAAACTAAAACTATAGCTTTAAATTATTATGATTATCAACACCTATGTATGTAAAATCACGATGTAATGGTATATATACGGATATTTCATCTCAAAGATCTCAAAATAACACTTTAGTTACATAATTGTTGCGATGAATGATGGTCGATGATTCTTGTTGTTTCACGAATTTATTTCTCGCGTAATGTCATTATCATCATCGGCAATTGACATCTACGTAAAGCATTGACTTATACGTAAAGTGATTAAGTATAATAATTGTATTTTTAGGTAAAAATTGGGACATGAGTCTTGCATTTTTATGAATAAATATTGATCGTTATCAAGCGAATATTATTGGAGTTTTCACCCTCTTGTGTCTAGACAATAGGGGTTGGATAGTGTATTTCGATTTTAATTAATGCGCATCTGATTGATTTGAAATGAATACAGGGTGTCTGAAGGTTCATCTCTTTGTTTATTAAGTGGTACAAAATATGCATGAGGTACCAGCATAAAATTTTAATTTTCTTCATTACCTTCTATCTACCTTTCTCCCACAACAAAGTTGGTAATATTTTTTTTTTAGCAAAGACCACTTATACTTTTTAAATCTAGAAGTCCTCAATAAAAGGTAGTGGAATCTTATGTAACATAATCACATACGTTTTGTCATTATGTACAAGTCTTTAAAACGATAATATAAAGTTTGACGACATAAAAATCTCATTAATGTTGAGAAGAAAACAAATGTCACTTTTAAAACTTTAGATCAATTTGAACTCTCTCAACAATTTCTAATACAAGTGCACCTACAAACTCATGTACCCTCAAATTAAACGATAAGACAGCGGAAATTAAAAAACGATATGGAAAGGAGGAACACCGCCGCGCCCCGACTTCCTCAATTCACCGAGATGTGATAACGTGGATATAAAAGTGGCTTCTACTTGTGTGCTACGCGTCGCTACAAAAGTGCTACGTCGCGGTGCTACGACGCTACGCCTGTAACCACATAACGCACATAAATTACCGGCGTAGTCTATCTTGCCGACGCGTGAAAAATTCTTTCATAAAGTTATGTGCGCGTGTTTTTATGGCAGATATGAATATTCTATGCGATAACATTGACGAAAATAACTATACGGGTAGAAAATATTGAAAAAACGTTTTTTAAGGGATTAATGTTGAAGGTTCTTCAGGTGTTGATATGAATTAATAGAATGTCTTTTGCTCGTAACATGAATTTCCAATTTACATTTCGCTTTAAAAGCTTACTAAGTATGTCACATATTTAAATCTATTCAAAAACCTCTTTTCTCAACCACTTCACATTACCTCATGTATTCACGCAATCAAACCAGAAAATATGACGAAAATTTTCATTTAAATACAAAAACACCACGTTTCAGTTTCAAAAGAAACACCCACATTAGTGACCTCGGAGTAAAGGACGGTGCCTGGGGCGAGCCGCTCAAGTCTACAATAAACCGTTTATTCCCACCTTGCGGGCGTCGCGCTCGCTTCATTTGCCTTCTTTATAAAGCCATTTACAGAAAGAGGAAGTCGGGGTGATAGGGCATGTTTACAAAAACACGCTGATGTACTGATAGCATTCATGCGTCTTGTAGCTGTTTTATCTGAGCCATCTTTGTATTCAGCATTCAGGCCATTGGTAAATAACGCAGAGTACATTATATATATGGAGTTAGAGTCAACAGTCAGAGTAAGAGCATTAGCGCCATCTGTCGGTGTACGATAATTTCAATTGAGTAGACTTTTAGAACTGATTTTAGGGAAAATAGTAATTGTGTTTAGCATAAGTGTTTAGGCAAATAAAATAACATTTTAGCGGTTGTTTTCCGAGTCCACGACGGGCAAGTTGTTTAGTTGTTGACGTCCAGAGTTGCAGTCGTGGTATCATCGTGAAAGCTAAGAATTCGAGGACTAGAGCAAAGTTATTAACAATAACGACATCTCCTGCAATATAGAAAAATATTTACAAACCGAGAAATAACCGAGAAAAAAACCATCTATGAATTGTTAAGCCACTGGTAAATACTCGCAACATTGGGCTTACGGGGGAAAGTTGGGGAAAGAAGGACGTAGGTTCTCGCGCTGGTAACTTTGCATCTTAAGTTCCTACGCCATGGCTATGTTAAATATTCCGCCATCGATTGATCGGCAGAGTTTCACATCGCCGTGGAAAGCTAGGTAGGTGTCGGGGTCATTTAAGTACAATATATGGGCATATGTATGAGATCTCTAGTTCGGTTTATGTTCTGACGTAGAAGAACAGCTCAGTAAAATTTCACGACATTTTTACTGTCTTCTGATAATAACTTCTAATTCGGACCTCTTTAATTGTAATATATCATCCCATAAACGTTCCACTGCAAGGCACTGGCCTCTTCTCTAATCGAAAATACGTTTGAGGGGTTAGACTATATAGTCCGCCATGCTAGCCGAGTGCGGGTTGGCACATACCATAGAATTTTTACAAATCGCTATGGAGTGCAGGATTCCTCACAATGTTTTCCTTTACCATTATAGTATGCGTCGTAGTATCCATGTGTATTTTTTTTTCTTGTACCTACTCATTAAATACAACATTACTAATACTTCCGTTGCTGGATGAAAAAAGTTTATTTTGAGCCAAATAATATCACAAGCATAACAAAGTGTTATATTCAGCCGTTGAATTCTTAATGACTCCTATAAAATTATGTATATTTTCTTCATATTGCCTTAAATGTAGAGTAAAATACAGTAAAAAAATTATATGAAATTGTAATAAGCGAGGGTAGAAAGTGACACCTCCGTCGGCCGGTAACGTTTTTATTTCCTTTCTGACGTTCAACTGACAGTCGCCTACGAAGACACTGTTTACCTTCATTTTCATAAATATTACGAATACAAACTTTAGAGGGTTACATAAACAAGCCTTAGGCGTGTGAAACGGCTAATATTATGTACAAAGCCTATAAAGTAAGTAAATAAAGTATGTATTTAGATGGGTAAACAAAAACCTGCATACCACCTTAATTGTCATATATTACCCATAAAGTATTAGTACCTATTGTTTGTAATTGTCATGATTCCATAACTTGACATTATTCCAAATTACATTTATGTATTGCATGTTCACTGTATCTTTACATTTGTTTGTTAGTCTTATAATTGAAATTGTAAAATTTCGTAAAACCTTAAACCGAATACTTAATGAATATTGTTAATAGTTTTTTAAAATGTTAAGCGTGAAAAAATATTAATAATTTCAGTATCAAATTATTTTTGGGACACAGACACTACATGTGCTGGAAGTCTGTATTAGTAATAACACTATACCATACAGTATCTACTAAAATTAAAGCACTTAGTTTCTTCCTACAGTGCAAGAAAATCTAGAACATTCCTTGCTAGACTATCTGACCGCAAATTTCAAATTAATCAAAATACATGAGAACGAAGCGCACAACCCGAGGCACCATAGAAAACCAGTTTCAAAGTTTAATATTTAAAGACGGGAGCTCGTGGGCCTCCCATAGAATGTCTCCAAGCGAACTGAGTGCTAATTCAGTGGCGACATTAGTAAACAAGCGGGATTGTGAGCCGGTGCCATGCGACTCTCGCTATTAACACCCCGCATTAAAGACTATTGTGGGTATAAATTTTAGATAGCAGGAAGTCTCTGCGTCTACCTTATAAACATTTTGGTTTTGGAGCTGCTAAGTTGGCGGATATTTTTGGCATTTTAGTTCTATTTAGTCTTCTTAAGTATTTTTGAGTCTATTTAAAAAAGTCAATACAAAAAAAAGCAGTTATTTAAAGCGCAAATTATACAACTTCATGCTAAAACAATCTCACTTCCAATTTCAGTGTTCTACTAAACTTGGGTTACCTAAATAGATAATAGTCCAGTTCGGCGTTTTAAAACCTAATTCATGTTATCGACAATTCAATCATTTTAGAGGTTATTCCTAAATCAATGCTTATCCAGTTCATTTCAGTTTATCAATTCCAACGTTGCGATTGGCCTCTGGTTTGTATAAATTATTTGATGTTGGATAATTTTCCGATAGAGCTAATGAATTCATAAAATCCTGACCCAATTTATATATTTGAATTTAGTACGATGCCTTAAATATTGAAAACTTAAATGTTATTTACAGTTAATAAGTAATAATCAAGAAATGAAAAAAATTGATATTGCTATAGACCCAACCGTGATAGTACCCCTTACACAAAATTAAAGTAATAAAGCAGCTATGCTGTTGTTTTCTTGCTTATCTTTTTTTCTAAGACGCAGTATAAGTTCAAATTCCAAAATCAAATAAGGCGGAATAATCACTTCCAAACTACCAAACCAGGTTTATCATCAATTCATGTTAAAAATGCAATAAAAGAAATAATAATTATTCTTATTTGTACAATAGAATAGAAATAGAGAATTAGCATTATAATATTCATTATCACATCGTGGACGAAACATAAATGGTGAAATGTGAGTGTCCTGGTAGAACCACTGCCTACACGTTCTGGGATTTTTTTATATATTATATTCAGTATCATAAAACAATCACCTTAAATACATCTCCAAAGCGGCAAAAAATACAATACTTACGTCTCTCAAATACATTTTATTAATTTTAATGAATCTCATTAATAATATCTTCTCTGAATTTCTCGCTGGCTTCATGGCCGCACCCTCTGCGTTGTAAGTGACGACGACAAGGCAGACCTCGTCGGGGAGATTTACAGCTCCTGCTCTCTGTAAATGAATTCACCGAGCATTCCTGAAAATTTACTCTTATACCAACTGTGAACTATCTCATTGCTGCAGTTCGTGAGCTTCTTAACTTTGACTTTAGTTGATGAAAATTTAATAAAATACTTGTGTATGTATTGTAAAGTCTGTTTTTATCGTCTTTATTATTATTATTATTATTTATTGAAAATTCAAGTTACAGAGACTCAGTAGTGTTAGTATAACAAATAAAAACTTATAATGTTAGTAAAGATACAAATAACACGACCACTGTTGCACAATCATGGCGGACCATGCATTCTGCAGCAGTGGTTTACATAAATACAGTCTAGCCTGTTTGCAATCATGTTCAGTATGCTGTTGGTGCTGGCCCTAACCCGACGCACTAGGGACGCATAACGTTTGCGCATCGTTGCGAAAAAACAGTCAACACGCGCCTCTGCAAACATTCCTGATGCACTGCAATATCGAGGCAGCCCCAACAGCACCCTGAATGCGTTATTATATTGCACGCGAAGGGCGCTATAAGATTTTTGCGTGTAATCAGCCCACAAGCTGCATGTATAGAATGAGGTGCAATATGCTCGGAAAAGTGTAATTTTAGCTTGTGTTGAGCACCTCGCAAACCTGCGGGCAACATATTAGCCCTCATTGACAACGCCCTTCGCTCTCTGTCAATATCATCATTGTCTCTGAGATCAGCAGCAAGGATGTGCCCCAAATATTTAAATTCCTTGACCAGTTGTAATGGTACGCCATTAAGTTTAATGCTTGGCACATTACCGGTATCCCTACTACCTGATCCAAAGACCAAGATTTCGCTTTTACGCGTATTATATAACAAACCATGAGAGGCAGCATAATTCTCACAAACTACCATCAACTTTCTCAGTCCGCAAGGTGAGGCACTCAGTAGCACCATGTCGTCCGCGTAACTGATGTTGTTAACACAGACTCCGTCTATATAACAACCTTCCCTGAGGCTACTGAGTGCCTCAATCAGCCCGTTTACATACAAATTAAAAAGCACGGGGGACGTTAAACCTCCCTGTCTCACTCCACATTCCAATCCGTACGGATCGGACAAGACACCAGCCCATCTAACGTTGTTGATCTGGTTTGCATACCAGAACTTGAGGATATTGATTAGTTCAACAGGCAATTTAACATTTTCTAACTTGTCCCACAATATGTCGTAAGAAACCAGGTCAAAAGCCCTGGAAACCTGACTTATTCAAAAGGAAACAATCAGGTTATTTAACTACGAATTGAAACTTTGTATTTGAAAAAATGAGCCTCCAGTAACTATAGAATTGGTGGATCTTGGCGTACCTACTGTTTTTTTTTTTAATTTCACATGGAAGAAACGAAGTAGCATGTCAAGATCAAGGAAAGTGGAGATCCATTGTCTCTGCCTGCCCTTATAGTACGCAGGCGTGTCGATTAAGATAAATAAATAATACATACTCAACTTTCATATTCCTGACCTTACAATAAGATCAAAGGTTGTCTGGAAGAAATCGCCGCCGTCAGCGATAACACCGCCACTTGTACTACCAATAATTTGTATTTAAGCCTGTGTCTGAATTATCATTATATTTTTTTGTCTTTTAATGGTGAATATTTAAGTATTAAATATAATATAATATATCGTAACACCCAACAATCACATACATAGTCCTGACCCCACACTAAGATCGAGTCTTGTAGTGGGTATCAGAAGCTACGAGAGACTTATCGATATTATGTATATTGATTATTATATTTTTTTGTTTCAGGTATGTTTGATCGATGTAAACAAATTCAATATGAGCGACAGCGCTTCAATGCGGATTTATCGGTGGTGAGGTTTTTGTCAAATGAATTTTATAGTTTAGTGTTGAGTTTATTTGTAGGTCATAAACAATTTCGTTTAGGCCAGCGTGGTGGACTATATGGCCTAACCACTCTCAATCGTACTGTCGATTGTAGAGGAGGCCCGTGCCCTGCAGTGGGACATATATGGGCTGATACAGAAACAATTTCGTTTGAATGAATAAAAAAAAAACAAATATTTGCTCTAATCGTTAATTAAAACCAACAATACTTGAAAAGTAACAAAACAAAAAATGCTAGGTACCTTTTTCAATTAAAAATGAATATGACATTTTCTTTATATCTGTGTTATTTATTTTTCATTTTATTAATACAAAAATGTATTTATACCTTTTAACTCAACCCTTTTGTTATTTAAAATTCAATTAACTGTACCTACAACAAGAGCTGGATTAAACATATTCGTGCCTCATTAATTAGTAGTCTGCAACAGTAACCGTACAAAGCTGAGGTCTTCGGTTCGAATTCCGGTGCAGCAGTGATATTGGATTTTTTTATTTATTATCTGCCCGGAGTTAGGAAATTGTGCCCGATATGATTGGCTCGCCCCCTATCACACCATGGAACGGAACAAACAAGGCGAAATTTGGATGTCCTGGGACTTCTGCCTATCCCTTTTTAATAAAAGGCGTGAGTTTATATATGTATGCAAATAGTTTATATTGTTCATAAATTATAGTACAAACGCCATTTATTAACTCTTAAATAATAATAACACCGTTACAAAAAACATTAACAATTATTACATACGCCACCTGCTTACGTTTATAGCAAAAACTAGAATTGCTGTAGTAACCATTCCCCAACATAAAGTCTACTCAAGCCGTAAGCTATAACCATCACATTTCTATCAAAATTCAAGTGTAAAAACTATTTTCACTCCGCACCGCATCATAAACAACGCCTTAAGTGCTCTTAAAAATAACACTTTATTGCTTTCAAGTTTGAGCGTAAAAAGCGAACTGTATGGGCAGTGGGTAAGCAAAAACATTTGTTGGTTCAAACGGTGTGGAGCTAAGTTACCTAGTGGGGGTACAGCTTAAGTTGTATTTGTTAGTCGCAAATTTTATCAGACCACTGTCTTTGACCCACTTTTTTTTTTTTTCTTTGTATTAGACGGTGTGTACTCGGCTTAAAGTATTCATTAGTCTCGGCAAGACGCTGCGGGCGATGTTAGTAGGAATTTTGATACTTACAGGCTTAGTATTTTTTAGATGAAAATGTTTGAAATACGTCAACTGGTTGTTTTAGGAGTATTTTTGTGAAGAAATTTATTATGAAAGAAATTAAAAACCTTGAATACTCCTCTAAGCTTGATTTGAGAATTACGAAATACAAAACAATGTTGCCGTGTGCATTTACCTGCTACCAACTAGATATAAAAAATATTGCGACAAATTATTTTTTTATGAAATCCTAATAAATAAGGTGTTGAATACTTATAGGTGGTAAAGTAAACCAACATCCATTAATGTCAATAAAAAAAATTACACATAAATATTTATAACTCAATTTAAATATATTAGCATGTGGCGAAATTTAAAAACGCGGGTGTCCTGGTTGCAACCAGGATAACCTCTACCTACCCCTTGTGGAAAAGGCGTGAGTTTATGTATGTATATATTAAAAAAGAATTTCCATGTATAAAATGGTTGATCCACATACCGATATTGCTTCAAATTCCTCATAGCATTTTTTATGGTTTTTCCTTAAACGTTTTACTACTTTATCCTGGGCGAGAGATTTTTATAAAATAAAGTAATAATCATTACATTTTAAATTTTATTTAAAGAGCCGAAGGAAAATTTTATTTTTTTTCCTTTAAGTTATTTTCTAGAACAACTTAGGGCCTGGATCGCAGTTATGTTTATATTTATAGAAAATATATTTTTCCGTACACCAAAAAGTAGGCTTTTTAGAGGTACAAAAATTTTCGCACATATACTAAGTTTCATAGTAAAAAGGGCATTTTCCTTTGGAACAACGAATAAAATTGAAACAATATTTATTTACCGCATAGTTTATACAACGTTGATGAAACTGATGGGCGTTTCTTTAAACTGCAAATACTAGGTACCATTTTGAAGCTCTGTACTAAAAATCAATTAAATAGGAGCAGTAGTTTAGTCATAAATGATTTTTTAAGTTTTTACCCCATTTGAACACGATGTAGCTTTTCTAACAGCTGATTACGCCAAACGCATGGTCATTCACCTAAAAACGGTAGATCGTACTAAAATCTGCACGTTGTTGCCGCTCTTACACAAGTCGTGCTGCGGCGCGGCGCGTAGTGTTGTAAAAATGAGCGCTGAGAGTCGAGCGTCGAGCGCTGAGTCGACGCTTTGGAGCGTTTTAGACTCGAGCGTTAAACGCTTGAGCGTTTAAGGCTTGCGAGCGTTGAGAGTTTAGACTTTCATGCTCGAGTTATGCGCTCGAGCGTTCAAGCGTTGTAGTTTTTAAATACGGATAGATGAAAAAATTGTGATAAATAAAAATGTTAGGAGTTGTGGGGGGCGGTAGGTACGGTGAGTATTACTTATCTTTTGACTTTGGTCGTATAAGCTGGCCTTATCTATACATATAAATAAAATTGAAGTGTCTGTTTGTAAAGTGAAAATAAATAAAAATGTCCAAGTACATATCGTTATATACACGATACCTATAACGAAAATGACCTTAGATTTTTTTTGTCTGTCTGTCTGTCTGTTTGTTCCGGCTAATCTCTGAAATGGCTGGACCGATTTTGACGGGACTTTTTTTGTCAGGTAGCTGATATAATAAGGAGTAACTTAGGCTACATTTGTTGTAGAAAATTTCATTTATTTAAAAAATAACTAAAAGAACTAATTAACTTTTTTGTTAAACTTCACGCGGACGAAGTCGCGGGCACAGCTAGTCATAACTAAAAGAAGGAACAGACTTAGTAACGAAAGTATACAGGCCAGTATGTGACTTTTCTCATGGTTATAAAATTATAGTGTTGCAAAGGTGTGTGATGATTTTAGGTAGGTATTTAATTTAACTTAGTTGCTAAGAAAAATCAGTAGGTAGTCAGGAATTGTACAGAAACTTCAGCTATTTTTTTTTATTGCATTGAATGGCGAGACGAGCACGCCGTTCGCCTGACGGTAAGCGATGCGAGCGCTCATGAACAGTAGCAAAACCAAACAACACCTTGATTTACAAAGCAATGCTTGGCATTACACTGCGCTCGCCATCCTGAGACACAAGATGTTAAGTCTCAATATGTCCAGTAGTTACTCTGACTACAATGTCCTTCAATCCGAATCACAACAGTGCATTTAAACTGCTGTTTGACGGGAGAAATAGACATTGCGGTGGTACCCACCAAGACAGCCTCTCACATATTAGAGACTTACCACCAGTAAAACACAAAAACCAAAAACAAACAAAAAGCTAAACCACACTTGTAATGTAATTTGGGCCTTATGGCGTAGATCATATGGCATATTGTATACTAGTAATAAATACGTATTTTTCTACTATTATAATACAGTCCGCCCCGTTACCACGAAAGCTGTAAAGTAATCGAAACGTCGGGAAGTTAAAAATGTAAAAATTAAACTAAATTCGCGATAAAATCCGTAAATAATAGTTTTATTTCAATACTATTATAAAATAAATATCGTTAAAAATAAAATTGAAATTGTCTTATTTCAATTATACTATCTTTTTTACGGTGGTCGCGGGTTCGAATCCCAGGGCACACCTCTGACTTTTCGGAGTCATGTGTGTATTGATAGTCAATCACCATGCACTAAAACGGTGAAGGAAAACATCATGAAGAAACCTGCATACCATAGCGATTTATAAAAAAATCTATGGTATGTAAGTCCGCCAACCCGCACTAGGCTAGTGTGGTGGACTATATGGCCTAAACACTCTCAATTGAACTCTCGATTGTAGAGTAGGCCCATGCCTTGCAGTGGGACGTATATGGGCTGATACAGATACAGATCTTTTTTACAGTTTCTCTAACTATGTAATCTAAGCGCGCTCTCAAGCTCGAGCCGAGCGCTCAAGCCACTGCTCGAGCGTCGAGCGCTTCAGTCGAGTCCCGACTCGAGCACGAGCAATCTGCTTGAGCGTCGACTCGAGCGTTTAAGCGCCGACTCGAGCTTTTTTACAACACTGGCGGCGCGACAATAACACGCGCCGCGCGCGACGTTGCCCATTTGTTATCTATTCGTATCTACAGGTCAATGAAATTTATTTACACAGGATGGTTGCGTGTTACTCTTATTTGGAAGCTATTTAGTTTGTTTGAAACAAAAAAAAAACAGATTTTTGGTATAATTAATTTTTATGCCGTGCCGAATTAATACCAAGGACGTATAGTATACATAGTGTAATTTAATGTCCATCGGTTGCATCAACGTTGTATAATTTTAATAACAAATCTGATAATATAAACATATTCAATATAATAATACATTGTGAACAGAGATTTTATTCGGACGTCAGAAAATTGTACGCGATCTGTAATCAAAACATCGCCCTGCTGATCTCAAAAGCCAACTAGCACATGTCAAAAAACTTAAAAAATACCACAAAGGAATCACAAATCATAGACAATAAAAGGCGGGTTATTTTTTTCACAAAAACATTCCTCAGCCACGTCATGAATATGCAATAAACGTAACAGTGCATTCGGACAAAGATCTGTGTGCATAAAGCCAGTTTTTGCGGCGAGCTGTTAGCTACGTGCGGATTATTATGGACAAAATTCGGGGATTTCCACGGGTATGTTTGACTTAGTGGCTTTAATGATTTTGATGGTTCCGTGGCTTGATTGCAGGCAAATTATGCAGCTCTGCTGTCGTATTTTGGGATTGGAAATGAAAAGCGAGTGATAGACAATTTAACAACAAGTTCCGTTGCGGTTTTATTTAATTTTTGGTTTGTGAATTTAAGTAGTCATCAAGACGTTTTACTTACTTTGTATCCAGGTTATATTATAAACGTATCAATACCTACATTTTATCTTATCCATTCGTTCGAGTTTTAAAGAGTAGCAAATATATTTGAATTCCTAGTGCGTTCTTCGAGAGCACTATCTTTTGTCGGGATTAAAAGTACCCTATGTTTTAATCTAGGGTATCAGCTACCTTCATTCCAAATGTCATAATAATTGGTCTAGGTGATAAAACGTGCAGAAGTAATAAACATACAATCTTTCGCCTTTGTAATAGTAGAATCTAGTTCAAAAAGATAACCTAAAGATCGTAACTTAATTCTGAAATTAGGAAAATATATTTACTACATTCTTGACACTGTCTAATAAAAACTCACGAACGCTTACTCCAAAATTCATCTAACCTATCATTGGTAACTTATAATTTAAAAATGTAGCTATGTTTAGAAAACGCTTCTCATCCAGCGATTAAAGAGGATTAATTAAAACGTGTATTTGCAGAGGGTCTCATGAAGTTCCTGTGTCAGATCATTTCAGATTATTTTAATTCTCGAGTTTGTTTACTTGTATATCCCCGCATTGATTCCGTATTCAGGATAAGCTTTTGATAAAAAAAAGAGCCTTAGGCAATTTCTGGCTTATGGCTTCTTTATAGAAAAGTGATGTACACTGTTGTTTAACAAATTCATGCAAACAATTAACTTACGCATTATTTTTTGTATGTATGAAATTATCGTAAATTGATTCGTCTGAAGAACTAACCAGAGACAAAGATTATAATAATATTGTAAATGTTTTCTCTTTTCGACCTAAACATATCCAAGCGGCATGCTGAGTAAATTAATCCCTCACCCAACCGTTTCTCTTGTCTCATGAATCATCAAAAATCGGCAACGCACACACGGAGTAAAATACTTATTAAATAATATAAAAATACTAAAGTCTAGAATAGCAGTCTAAATTACACAAACTTACCTATATTTAACCATTGAATTCGGTTCGAAATAAAGTGATATCGGCACATTTGGGTGATTACGCGATTGAGCGGGTATGAGTTAGCATTCCGACTGCGGTCCGGCGTGGGCTAACGAACTGCTCGATCGGTCCGTACCGATTCAAATCAGACCGAGTGGAATTTTATTAAGGTTGCTTTAGACTTTAGAGTACCGAAGATGTCTATATTTGAATATGTACTTGTAACTTCAATAATCTGATACCGTAAATGGTGAAATGGTTAAGTAAATATTTGAAAAACTAAAGGCTGTGAATTCGATCCGTGTATAGAAACATATGTTTTAGATACCCACAAATATTTGTTTTCTGCTTGAATGGTAAACGAACAAATATTTCGCGGTTTCTGATAAGATAAAACACTTAACAATATAAAATACGCGCCGTGAACGTTTAGAATCTAACAAAAATACCAATTTGTAAAATAATTGTACTATACAAAAATGAAAACTAAAATTTATTTACAAACCCAAAATTAATCTTAAACTTAAAAGGTAATCTTTTGAGAGCATTTCGTTTTTCTTGTCAAAAATATCACATCAATTTTCGAAGCACTTTTACTATTCAAAGTTAATTATGACAGCGGAACGTTTACAGCGATTTACTTCGTTATTGGATTCTTCAAATTCTATTAGTAAAGGAATTCTTCGAATTTAATTACTTAACTGGCAGCGTGCTTTTATTTCCAGAGCCTTTTACGACAGCTATAAATTCTTTATCATGATGAAAATTTATTAATCGAGTTATTGAAGCTTACGATTTTATGTTACGCTTCGAAATTTGAAAATCGATTACCCTTATTAAATTCGTAATTTTAAACAAATGTAAGGTTATAGGGGTGTTCTAAGTTTAAAAGACATTATATTTCAGTTATCATAATAAAAATAGAAGCCTCCACTACAGATTTTCACAGCGATCTGTTGGAAGTACCTACACGTATTTTTTTTTATATTTGAGATTGTCTCTTCCGTCCACTGCAAGTATGTAAGCCAAGATCAATAGTAGCACATATTTTAATAACACCGAGCATTTAAGCTCAGCGAATCTCCGGGAATGTCTAACTTGTCTTTAACTCGCAACGAAATCATTCACAAAGTTAAATTAATAGGAGTTGTTTTTTTTTGTATGCAGTTTGTTTTATAAACCGGCCTCAAATATCAATTAAGCCTTCAGAACTTTCATGACACTAGATCATATAATAAATAATGTGCGTATATTTATAGATAAAAATAAGGAAATAGTAGTATTTTTAATGGGCTTCTAATAAAATATGTTGCAATATACATATACTGTATCCAATTAGCGCTATACATGGTTTCAAATGAAGTGGAGGTTCTACATTTTTATTACAAAATATCACTTTGTTCGCGAAATAAAATTGGTGATGCGCGCGACTCCCAATCAATACTCGTTTAAAATGACCAAAAATATTTTAAATATAGTTAGTCTGTGAATTGTGTATAATTGTGAAGTTTTAGGTATACAAAACATGTAAGAATAAACTTTTAATTTAATAGAATTTTCGTGTATTTCAATATATAATAACTGGGGTTATAAGTGTAGAAATATTTAACCAGGATAAGTTGGACTTTCAAATGAGGCAGTATAGGTAAAGTTCAAGCTTTCTATGGATATGATTATATAATCCTCTAAATTACATTATTTTCTAATCCGTATTGTATTAGCCACAGAACAGATGAATATAGTTAGAAGGGAAATAAAAGCGTTTGACGCGTCGCAAGGTGGTGCATAAAAAGCATCACTGCCGCGGAACGGATGATTTGTCAAATTATTCGCTGTCGAAATGCCTTGGAGAGAGGTGCTCCGGCGAAATAGAGTAAAAATGCAGATTTGTGCTATTTTATCTTGCAGCTCCAATAGTAAAGCATCAAATATCAATAGAGGAGGAATTCCATACCAATATTCAACCCGATTTTATTGATTTTCACCTGTATTTTCCAAAATTGCGGTTATTAATTACGACATTTTGAAGAATTCGATAATATGATAGACGATAAATCAAAAATATACATTGCTGATTACGCGTACATACAATGCTCGCGAATGCCAAGTTCCTACGCAATGCATACGACTCATTTTTGTTATGTCAACAGCGAAAATTGGCACATGTCACGTAGTGTTGTAGTCTTGTACATAGTAACTATATCGATGTAGTTATAGATTTCCTATACTGTAGAGACAACAGCTGGATTCCTACAAAATCCAGTACGATTTGTTCTAAGTATTCATTTTCGTGAAACGGAAGACAATAAAAAAATCTGGATCATAAGTAATATACAAACCAAAAATAATTACGTGCAACGCTTATGGAAAAACAGTATCATGGCGATGAAATAATTAAATATTGTATGAAAAATCAAAACCACTGAATCTATTGACGTAAAAAATCGTAATTTGATTATAATAATTGCTTATATGTATGCCTTTCCAATAGTAAAAATGTTAATACCTCACAAACAGCTAAAAATCTTAAAAATCCTGTACATATAGATTTGTAAAATAGTATACAAATTAAAATGAATTTTTAATACTAGTCTCATTTATTTTCCGCCTATTGACATAATACTAATGAAATAACTGTATCAGAAAAAACTATTAAGCATATCTATAAAATAAATTCCGGTCTTATAACAAAGACATATTTCCATAATTTTATCGATACTTTAAATCGACTATTGCAAGCTTTATGTATTGGATTTTGTTGAGGTTTTGTGTTCCGAAACGACGACGCTGGTTTTCATACAATTTGACGGCTATTGCCTTTCTAACCATATTCAACTGTTCTGTGGTATTAGCATTATAAACTGACAAATAATCCAGGTATTCAACAAGAATATTATAGATGTTCAATATATTATTAATTGTGCTGAAATTCGTCGAACTATGGATAACTCTGTCAAAAACATTCGATGAAATTTTAGTGAAATTAATTTTGAATGTACATTGAAAGCCGTAACTTTGGTTCAATTATCGAACAAAGTATTATATATAATGATGGCTTTGAAACTCAGAAATATTGGGTTTTGTTATCAGGTCGAATTATGACCATGATAAAAAAGAGATCAGGCAAGTTGGTTATAAATTTCGGAAAATCTTTCCGTATAAACATTATAGGACCAAGAAATACTGACCCCACGTAAATGTAGGATAAAGCGTATAAGGCGCAAGTTCGTTTAGTACTCACTATAAAAAAATCGTAAACTGATACGTATTGAATCACATTCATTTCCCAACGCTGACTTTCGACTCACATGAATTTGATCGGATATTCCCGGCCGGTCGGTTCGTTAGCAATACGCCGCGGCGCACTATGTTAATTTTTAACATTTAAAGTGGCATTTGAAATGTTTATAACAGAAAAGAATCGTGAAAAACCGAAAAAATATTCACAGCTTATTCCGTGCGGCGTTTGGCATTTCCAGTTGAATAAACCGTATATATTTCTTATTTTGCGAGAGCTAATTCTATATACGCAAATAAAAAAACTGTTAAAACGAAAGTGTATTAAATGGGTCAACCGTTCCCACAAACAGGTAAACAAAAATATACAAATGAATTTATTCGTGGAACTAGTGCTGAAAGCTACTCTCTATACATTTATGAGGTTCGAATACTTTTTAAATGTGCGATATGTTTTTATTTGCGTAGAAAAATGAACAAAAAATAGATTTGTTTTGAAGGACGAATAGCAGAGGTTTAAGCATAACATTACTGGTCTAATGGATCTATCTACAAGGTTAAAGACTCGAATATCGGATAAAAAGGGTCATGAAAATAATTGTTTTAAAATGTTGTCAACTTACTATAACATCATTAATATCGTGACAAATTCCGAAATACAACTAAAAATAGGTCTCTTTTAAAAAAATCCACAACCTCCAATTGGGAACGATCTGTCTCCAGCAACTTCCCATGACATTTACCCTTATTTGATATATATTATTTGCTATAAATTTTGTTTCCGAAATTAAACAGTCTAATTGAAAACAAGTGCTATCCAGCAATACAAATTGCAGTACATAATTCAAATGGCGCGTAATCAGAGCACTTGTCACAATGTCGGCCGCGTCTAATCCCCAATCAAGCACACCGATTAATTACTGTAATGCTCTGATGGATTACGTACATTACTCGCTATTCATCTCTAATTGATAATAAGTACGTGTTTAGCCGCCAGTGGTGCGCAATTCGAGCGATACCTCCGTTTACATGCTCGATGAAGGGATAGCAGTTAATTAAATTTCTATAAGCGGTGAAGTGTGAACTAATTATAGGAATATTAGATATGTACGCTTATTAGCATTAATTAATAACTATCAGTTACATGGATGGTGAAGTATTGTTTCGACCAGCAAAACAAATATATCGACGAATATAGTGTAATAGTCCATTTTTACTATAATATCGCCTAACCTTTCTAAGGCTAGTAAATCTGTTGGTTGTGTGTATATTTTAAATTTGTTATATTGTATAAACTTACTGCCTGCTTCAGTGACGTAGTTATGGTATGGTTACAACGTTGAGGTCTCGAGTTCGAATCCCAGGTCAGGGTAATCAGCCTGGAGTCAGGTATTTGTGCCCGATATGGCGATAGGCTCGCCCCCCTATCACATCGTGGGACGGAACATAAAAGGCGAAATATGGGTTCCTGGCACCTCTGTCTACCTACATCTTCTGAAAAAAGGCGTGAGCTATTTAAGTATATATGTAGTTTAATGTAATTATCTTGATTTTCCAATTTCCTCAATCTTTCTGCTCCTATACCACATTTGTGTAGGTACGGCCTAATTTTACTGCATGATATTTGCCTCATCATTTTTCAACCAGCAGTATCTATAGCAAATTAATCTTATTGTTAATATTATTTAATTTCCAACCTGCTACTTACATTAAATCGCGCTCACTCAACCCATCACATGCAAATAATCCGTAATACTGAATAAAATGCGTTAAAATTCTTCTTGAAAATCGTAAGCGCTATTCGGCTTTGTAAATTGCTAAATTCCCGAATGTGAAAGTATTTGAGTTATCTCGCGTGCGCTGCAGCGGGTTGATACACGGTTCATTGGGAACGTTTTCCCGCCTATAAAACTTTATACCATTAGAACATGTGCGCCTTAGATCTTGCCTTGTACTGTCTTGAGTGACCGGCGTGGGAAGTTTAATTGTAGTTTGTATTACTGTTTATTTATATTCTATTTCCAATGCCACGATGAGTATGGGAATAGATAGTTGAAGTAATACACATACCTTAGTATCAGATATTGACATATTCTTCAATTCTCTTAATACATTCAAAAAACTTATCCTTGCCCAGCTACAACCATAAAACATTATTGTACCTACTTACGTATGCTTTGAATCAATTATGTGTAATAGTTATTTAGTTGTGGTAGGCACAACTTGATTTATATATCTTTCTTTTTTTTGTTTGTAACAAATTATTGGGACTCTTTTTTTTACTACAAACTGCTACCTTAATAACAAAGCACAGATGCGTTCTATTATTTGTCGAGCACCATACTTTAATTAGTTATTTTTTTTTATAGTCATAAGATATTATTGTATTGAATGTAGAAGTTATCTTATTATATTGTTCACGGACACTCAAACTTTTTGTACAATAAACTAAACTCTTTTCGGCACTAGAGGTCAATAACATTAGACTAATATTAGTATAAGTAACCTAAGTTCTTATTTAAGTAAGATACATGTATATGACTGTTTGTTGCCAAAATAAAAATAAAATAAAATAAAAATAAAAATAAAGTATCACCAAATATGACAAAGTTGTATCTTGTTACATATTAGCACATACAATTCAGCAGAAAGGGCTTGTACAGAACTGCGATGCGACGTTGCATAATAAAATTCTACAAGCTCCTACAACCCATCGCAAGTACTTGTTAATTGATTAGCATCGTGCATTTCTGCTTGTTTGTTTGATTTTCCTAACGTTTCTGCGCGTTAAGTGTCACTTCGTACAAGGGAGGTGCCTTTCCCTTAAGAAATCGCATCGCAGCAATTCGTGTCACAGTTTTCTTCGTATATGAGTCCAAAAGGCGTGACGTAATAAGTTTTCTTATGTTTCGTTCTATGAATTTGAGTACCGACAACATACGCATATATTATATATAAGAGTTGGAAAGATGTTCGAATCCAGTAGAACTGCCACCACCGTGACAGATTGAGTAAAATCCATTACAGTGACTCACACATTATTTCGCGATTCTAGTTCATTCTATAACGTCCTGTGTGGAATAGACCGACATTGTACCAAGAGACTTATTTCTCGTCTATGTCTGCATTAAATGCACAAAATCATGCCAACATAAATACACGCGCATTATTCCTCCACCTGGCAAAACACAATTTAAATTTGGAAAACCGCTTCCGCCTATCCCGAGTGCACGGCGAAAGCGCTTAGTGGGCGGCGAGGCTTGCTTTAATTAAAAATACCTACGGAGACGGCGACCAACTTCATTTGTTGCGCGATTAATTGAACCGGAATAAAGCGTGCCAGGTGGCAGCCAGTTGGCACTCTTTGTGCCAGCAAGGACACTACAACTGAACCTCCCATTGTTTCTGATTTGACTTACTGAGATAAACTTTCACAATGCGCCGCGTTGTTTGAGGTTTGTTTTGTCCGATTCAAAGGTGCGGTTTCGGATCGGGATGTGTGGTGGAAATCTGGAATGCTTTGGAAGTTTGAGATTTTATACGATGCTTCGATTAATGACTATGAACCTCCTTGACTAGCGCTTATGCCATTAATTAAATTGAAAATCGTTGTTTTTGTTCCTTTTGTCAAGGTGCATAATTGCTGGTGGTAATACTACTGTTTTCGCAGTATTTTAAGAACCTAATAAACACTCATTGAATCATTGAATTTAAAAGCCTGAAAAATCTAACAGTTTGAAATAATTTAATATTTTGAAATATTAAATTATATACGCCACAGTAAAATTTTACTGGAATTCCATGTAATAAAAGCAAGCGTGTGTCACGCTTATTACATATTCAGAAACACATTGTTTACTAGTTGTTCAAACAATTGTTTAGGGACTGCTATAATGCGACCTTCCCGCTGTGTACCGAACCTCGTGTTATGAAGTTAGAAAATTAACAGGACACAGTAAAAAGATTATGTATCGTGCAGACGCGATGCTGTGGTTATATCTTGCCTAAGTTGAATAGGGGCAGACATAAACAATGAAGGATGTACCAACGAGGCTCCAACATCTCTACAAACATTACATACATACATACATAAAATCACGCCTTTTTCCCAGAAAGGATAGACAGAGGGCAGAACACCCACATTTCGCTTTGTATGTTCCGTCTCACGATGTGACAGGTCTATATTAATATTATAAAAGGCAAGAATTTGATTTTTTGTTTGCATTGAATAGGCTCTGAAACTGCTGAACCGATTTGAAAAATTATTTCACCATTAAAATTCTATATTATTCATCAATATAGGCGATAGAATATTTGCAAAAAAGTGTCTACACCCGCCAAAAAGTGTCTACAATTGAAGCCGGACCGGACATCCAGTATTATACTCGTATATAGAAATACCTAGATTTTAGAAACTTTTGTTTTAGTTTACTTGTTATTATGCAAGTCATTTCCTCTGGCGTAATTATTGTACTAAAGTCATTAATTTAAGCGTTAATTTCTTAGTTGAAAGGTTTCGCTATGGAATTTCGGTAATGGACATTTGAAAATTTCCAAATAATATTACGCGTCCAAAAAACGTAAATATCACAATTTACTTAACATCACATTTCATTTTTTGAGACATTGATTTCATAAAAATTTTACGAAGATTCAAGGTAAACAAGTCTCATTTTCCCAGAATTATTATTTAACTCAAGTTCTCTAAGAAAAACACCAACCTAAGTAATATCTAGCATAAAAGTCTAGATAATGTAAGTAGACAAGTTTCAGCATAACATATTATGTAACATCTACAAAAATGTATTAGACTTAAGAGGTATAAAAGGGATGGGAGCAGAATGCTTGTTCACTATAATTTTCCCAAACAAACTATTATTCAATGTGTATAATATCTTGGGTCAATTTGCACATTATACTATGTAGCGATAAATGTACACATACGTAACATTTACCATGGTAAAGCATACAAGCTTTATGAATATAAAAAACAGTATAAAATAATTACATCACTACATAGTATAAAACAAAGTCGCTTTCTCTGTCCCTATGTCCCTTTGTATGCTTAAATCTTTAAAACTACGCAACGAATTTTGATGCGGTTTTTTTTAATAGATAGAGTGATCCAAGAGGAAGGTTTATGTGTATAATACGTGCATATTATTGTAGAGAAATCTATATGCACCCGGGCGAAGCTGGGCTAGGCCGCTAGTTTATTACAAACCAAATCAGACGTCAATTAATCACTAACAGACAAATGTACTCCCAGTTCTAACCACAAAACTCGGCCACTCCATTCACCACTACTTACCCGGAGTGGTGTTCCCCGAAACCACGTGATTCAAGTGGATTCCAACTATGAGCGTTGCATCCACTTTTTGCACCACGAAGTTCGACTATGAATAGTACATGGGGTAAGTAACTTTCTATATTACTGTCTGAAGTGAGCCTTTCATTGTGCCCAAGTAGAATCTGTAACAATGAGTGAATCACACATTTTTCCAGAACATTTAACCTCTTCTACTGTGCAGACGAACTTTGGACGCAATGTAGGTTATGAAACTTTTTGTTCTTGCCTCTTTTGTATTGGTATTCTTCAAGCCACATAAGTTGCACTGCTGGGCACACCTTCCAACCATGATCGTAGCCAGCCGTGGGATCAGGGTGGGGCAGCAGTCTTAAATCATATGTAATTAGCAAACTGTACCCACGGTATTCTTCTATAACACCCTGTATCTGTGTTTATAACTCGAATTATCCTAAATACCTTGTTATTGCTCACCTGCCTAGTACTTTACCTAGATAATATTTTTTTTAGAGTTGGTTAGGTACCTGACAGGTCAAAGCCAGGGTGGGGCAAGCGCCCCACTCTGCCCCACCGTGGCTACGCCCATGCTTCCAACACTGTGACAAGATTATGATAAAAATCACTCAATACAGCAGTTTAAATGCACTGTTGTGTTTCGGATTGAAGGACATTGTAGCCAGAGTAACTACTGGACATATTGAGACTTAACATCTTGTGTCTCAGGATGGCGAGCGCAGTGGAATGCCAAGCATTGCTTTGTAAATCAAGGTGTTGTTTGGTTTTGCTACTGTTCATGAGCGGTCGTCTCGCAATTCAATGCAATAAAAAAAAAATATATTATAAAGTCTGTAAAAAATATGCAGAACATCAAAATCAATCTCAGTTACTCTCTGTCTATTTACCCATAGCAAATCACTACATAGTATAAAACAAAGTCGCTTTCTCTGTCCCTATATCCCTTTGTATGCTTAAATCTTTAAAACTACGCAACGGATTTTGATGCGGTTTTTAATAGATAGAGTAATTCAAGAGGAAGGTTTATATGTATAATACGTACATATTATTGTACAGAAATCTATTTGTACCCGGGCGAAGCTGGGCCGGGCCGCTAGTTATTGATAAACATATGCCTCCCAGTTACCTACTTCGAAACTTTAGTTTTTGTTTTTTTACTTGACGGATAAGCTTTGTACAAATTGTATCATAAGCGGCGGTGCATAATAAAGATAATATAATGCAATTTATATTACAGTTAAAAAGTGTTAAAACCAAATAAAAGCGCGACAGACGACATGCCTATCTACGTTGAATAATCTTTGTCCCTCACTAAACCGGCGGGAGTTAAACAATAGTTATATTCATGATTCCGCGAATCCAACTTACATCGCAAGCTGTTAACAAAAGGTTTAATTTAATTAAATGTAACCGTGCGATACGCTAGACTTTCATTATTGTTCAGCTTGTGGATGATAATTACTGCCACTGTAATGCTATGGTTGGAAGATATCTTATTTGCATGTAAAATAAAGGATTAATATTATTTACTTCAAATCATTATTACCAATAGATTGCTAACAACATTTTGCTGTGATTTTTTTAGGAAGAACTATATTTGATAGAACTACTGTGGATGCAGTTGATGAAACCAGGCCCTTTATTTTGGAATATAATATGTCGGTAACCAGAATAAAAATGAAGTCATACCTATTTTACTTTGTGATTTGCAATTTAAATTAGGAGTTTCGATATAATATTTTAACCTGTAAAATTATTTCTGATTGTATGTTAAATCGTTTACTTTGTACAATATCAGGTTGGTACTCGTACCAACCATTTGACATTACCATACCATACCATTTGACAACCCTAACACAGAAAATGGCTGAAAATGTTTGAACACCCGGTTAGGTTTCCATTATAAATGGCCAAAACCATCAGTTTGAAACCAAACTTCAAATAAATAAAACCACATTGAATTTTGTGCATCTATTGAAATGGTAGAATGCAACAAACATAGAAAGAAAAGTTCTGAATTTAGAACACGTCTCTTTAAACAGCTGCGGTTAAAAGTCAAATATATCTTATATCTATACTAAAGAGCTTTTAGATATTCTACTACAATAGTAAAATAACTTAAATAGAAGGCGAAACTAACGTGTGTTGTGCCTGTCGTTTTCATGTCTGCAAGCCATTACATAGAGTGGTGGCTTAAATTACTTGTTTTTAGTAACGCGAGTGTTTTAATGAGTTTAATCAAAATACGTGTTTAATAACAATGTGTTTTCTTTAATATGTTGCCTCACGCTAGGGTTTGGTAGGATATTAGTATTCAATCCGATAATGACTTAAAGTACAGTGAAGAACTCAACATAATACGAAATTATGGCTAGGCCCAGCTTCGCACAGATTCAGATAGATTTCTCTACAATAATATGTATGAATTATACGTATAAACCTTCCTCTTTAATCAATCTATGTATTAAAAAAAACCGCATCAAAATCCGTTGCGTAGTTATAAAGATTTAAGCATACATAGGGACAGACAGATAGCTGGAATTGACTTTGTCTTATAGTATGTAATGATGTAGTCAGTCAACTGAGAATCGTTTCTTTTTTATCCAGCTTATATTTGGGTTTAATTAGGAAAGCATAAATGTGTGAAAATACTTAAGAAAGCAAACAAATATTTAAGAAAAAAACTAGATAAAACCGCCTCATTTCGGTGAATGTGTCTAGACTGCGCTAGAATTCGACATGTGCTTTGCACTTTGATGTGCTAACATAAAAGATTACTCTTATATTTATATGGGCTTACAAACGTAAATTTATATGCACAAACGCCCTGACCCCAACAAATATATTCCCCATAGAAAAAAATATCCCGAAGGTATTGAACCCGAACCATCACTGCCGAAAGCCAATGTACTATCTACTGAAATCTGTCCTCAAATGAATTGGTTTCTGCTTTGTATGGATTTTGTGAGTCAGATTTTTATGGCAAATATATTCATAGTACCGATGTGTTTATGCGAGATGCAACTTTGTGTTGGCAACGGAGCCTGTGACGTAGTATTCTTTAGAGGGGGGAGGGGGAGGGTCAAGAACCTCGGTGCATTTGCCAATAGCCGTTTATAAGTTGTCATTTAGTAGATGTCCTGTGTTGAATTTATATAAAGAATTTTTCTAGCGCTTTTCTAATGAAAATGGTTTGTCCTTTGATTGTAAAACTAAGGATAGGTCCTTGGATACATTTAGAGACAAAAACATGACCGTGAAAATCGCGTTAAAAGAAATCCTTACTAATATTATAAAGGTGAAAGTTTGTATGTATGTATGGATGTTTGTTACTCTTTCATGAAAAAACGGCTCAACAGATTTTGATGAAATTTGGTATAGTGATAGCTGACACCCTGGATTAACACATAGGCTACTTTTTATCCCGAAAAATGTAGTGTTCCCGTGGGATGAGTCAGGAAACCAAATATACATATTTTCTACTCTTTCAAATTCAAATTGTTGGCACGGGATGTCCTCTCCTACGGAAGGGAAATATAGTCGACGGCACGCGGGAAATATAGTTAGTAGACACGCGAAATAATATGTTCTTGATGTGGATTGGACTCAAAAACTATCTGCACCCGGGCGAAGCCGGGCCCGACAGCTAGTATAAAATAATTTAATAGATATCGTCTAAATGGTGATAAAAATTATTATCTTCATTTTTATTAAATTTCTGTCATAACACAAACAAGCATTTTCAAAATCGTTACGTGTGACGACTAACATTAGTAGCGCCCCACTAGATATGTACTGGAGCGCGCGCACCACTTACCGCGGAATATTTTACGCGCTTTGAACCCTGTTGATATACTCGTATTTGTGTCCAACATCAGTCTATTATGATATACATCTCGTTATGTCATCTAAGCACAGGCTTTCCTACAATTTCGATCGCGTCTCTTTACCCCTCCTATCTTGGTCTAATAACATGTTCGACCTTAGGTTTTCGTAAAAATATCACTGTACCCGCTTATAAAACAATCATTAAATCCCATCAAAGAAAGGGAATACCGACTAGAGGTACAATCGTTGCGCTGGCCCACTGCTTCGCGAATAAAAATTAAACTATATTTTAATTCAGAAAATTATCGGACGTTCGATGAAATGAGAGCAATTATTTTATAAAGTTGAGATTATTATAGAGCCATTACTATTGCGCTACTATTCGCTAATGATACACCATTCATTGGATTTAACTCGGAATCATTAGTTTCAACATTTTCGCTGCGTGGGTCCACGTAATTGGCCGTGCAAACACGCCGCAGTATCGATTATGAACCAATCCCGCGGAAACCATTAGCGAAAATTGTATGAAATGAAAGTAAACATGTACAAAAATATTTTGTTTTTATAAAGCGTTCGCGTATCGAGTGTCGAGGGTCCGGGCGATACAATTTCAAAAGTATTTTTAGGAAATACAATTATATTTCGACCACAGCTCAGGCGAGTTTTACTAGCGTACCTTAAGTTCCTTCTCTTACTAATACAACTTGGAATGTATGTTTGTAATCGTAATTTATAAATTTACATTATTCCTATACAAAGACCTTGCTTCTAGGCTAATTTCATAATTCCAAGTCTATCACATCGTGGGGCGCAAAATACAAGGCGTAACGTGGGTTTCTTGGTTACACCTATGCGTCCCCTTCTAGGAAGAAAGCACGAGTTTTTGTATGTGTGTAAGTCCATTAAAATTGGTTTATAGGTTTCTTGACATACAGACACCAAAGTGCCTAGTTAAGGTCCGTTTTTATAGTTTTCGGGACTGAACCATAAAATTTGCTACCCGTTGGTAGTTGAGAATATTAAATTCACATAGTAACCTTGCAAACAGAAGGCACTTTAGAATACAGTACAAATGGTGCGGTATTTCTTAGGTCTTTGTCTTCTAGAACTACCGTGAGGAAACAATATTCCCGTAGCGCATTGTTGGGTACATTGCTATTATCAATAATTCTATGACCGGGAAAGCTGTTAGTATAGGCGTTCATAAACGGCGATGTATACTGCCTTTATGGAGAAACCACAAACTCAACTGGAGATACTAAGCCAAGCCAATAAGATTACCGGGTAGTCATGTGGAAGAAATGAAGAACACTTCAAAGCCATTATCTCATGGGACAGTCTCGGCTGTGTCTCACAGGGATAGGCAGATAGTATGGATTGCCACTTTGCCCGATCCTGACATATTACTTTAGCTTCTACTTTCATCACCTCTTTTACACAACAACGTTTGGCGTTGATATTCTTGTGCAAGGCATATAGAACTGTTAGTACCGAAGCTTTGCCTGTCCTAGCGGGTGTACTTCCAGTCGACCTGGAGGTGCAACGTCGCGCCGCGATGTATTACTCTAATAGAGAGAATATGGATAAAAGTTTTTTCACCGCACGTGAACTTTTAAAAGTTGACAGATTATTTAAACCGGTTTCAGTGGTATATAGCGAACTATTAGATGAATGGCAAAATAGATGGGAGGTATCTTTGAAGGGCCGGCATCTATACCAATTTTTTCCTTGCGTACGTGATCGTTTAACAAAGACGTGGCTAGATGTCGATTATTGCGTATCACAATTTCTCACGGGCCATGGTAACTTTAAGTCTAAACTATACTCTTTTAAGCTTGTTGCGTCGCCTGCGTGTTCATGTTCAACACCTAATTGCGAGTATGAGCAGTCCGCGCATCATATACTTTGGGAGTGTAGTCTTTGGCATAATGAGCGTAAAATCATGCTAGATAGTATGCAAATATCATCTGGAGTTGTATACTACATGGACCTTGTAGAGACTAGAAAGAACTTCCGTGCTTTCCGGCGTTTTTGCCATACCTATTACTGGAATCAAGCATAACAGTTCACATAATAGGTCCCATTTAAATGTAATAATAATTTGATCCGTGGTGCTTCACAGCTGGCTTCTCCGGCTGTGAAAGTCTTTTTGCGAGGTTATTTACCTCTTCAGTTCAATGTTTTGTCACCCGCTTTGCACGGAGGGAAGTGGACAATAATTTGTTTCCAACTCCTCCTATTAATTTAACTTTCTGATTAATTTCGTTGCGGGTTAAAGACAAGTTAGACATTCCCGGAGACTCGCCGAGCTTCAATGCTCGGTGTCATTACTTTGCGTGCCACTGTTGATCCTGGCTCACAGGAGTTACAGTGGTGGGTGTGAGGGCGGGACAGTCTCTTTCATCACCTCTTCATAAATTCTCCTCGGACCATGTTACTTTTCACCTAACCCTTGTTAATTTACCGCATAAGTCCTGTCGTAAAAATAGTCTTAAAGGCTAGTGTCACCAGCTCCTGATAAAGTCACTGTCTATCTGTAACTCATCTGTCAGATAAAATACAAAATTCAGAACATTAGCAACCGAAATGTTATCAGGAACTGGTTAAAGAGGCCTAAGTATACTTACAATACAACGTAAATCATGTGTGTGCGTTAAAAACGAGTAAATTTGTAGTATAATATGTTGAGGTAAAAAGTTGCTGTAATAATATGTTGTAAAATACACTAAAAGCTTCGTTTGAAGGCACCCGCTTGTTCTCCGGTGTAAACGAGTTAAGTGCTAACCGCGTTTAGGCAAATATAAAAGCGAAACACACCGCGCGAGCGAGTTACCAAACCATGTGACGACAGACTTGTGTTACTACAATAATTTGTATTTTATTTATTTTGAACATAACCAGATTAATGGAGATTGTTTAAAGGGGAAATGTACATTGAAGTTTAATGTTAAGTACGTATTTTAGTAAGTTGCAAGCCGAAACAGACAATCGAAATAGACGGATCAAAAGTTCCTCTTTCGTTTTATTGAATTATTAATCTGCATATTTATGCGCGGGCATCGATTATGAATAACACCTATTAATAATTAAACCGGTAAGGTTTATATAAGAGTCTAATTTCTACATGTCCATCTGATGATTGTCTCTCAATACAGATACCACTTTAGGATACCATAGATAACAGATACAGGCACTGTCTGATATTGGAGCCCGCATCTATCAGCATTCTGCGGTACAATAGAATATAGATCTACAGATGTATATCGTATGAAAACTATATTATGAATAAATCATTCCTGTGAAAAAAAAATATGTCATAAATTACATTTTTGAAGAAAAATAATTTATGAATTTTATTTACCTTAGCATTAAATACAGTACAGTCACATTGCTTATTTAAAATAGAAAACAAAATTAAATAAAATTATTCTTTATACGGAGACAATTGCCCAACAATGCGACAATGACTTAAAAACAGAGACAATAAACCAATAGAAATCCACAAGCTGTTCGTGGCGAATATAACTCAATGAGTCGACTGTCTGCTATTAAAATGCTCGTTTGAACGCGGAAATGTATGAGGTCAGTCCGCTGCTTAATGGGTCACGTAATGTGCAGCTGGTAGACACATTAAAACTGACTTTCTAAGAAGCAACCTGTGGGAATTTTTTAAATCCAACTGCGTCACGTTGCACAAAGAGCTGTGGCAAGGCTCTTCGCTTTGAACGTATTATACGCATTAGAATACATTTTACTGGGCTTTTGTGAATTTAAATGAGTAAAGGGACTAGTAAGATAAATAGTCTAGACTTGTATGATGAGTATCAGAAATAAGGTACTTGGTAAATGGATAAATAGATTTTTTCTCTCAATTTTTTATGGCTTTTTGTTTTTTAGGAGATGAGCTGGCATATAAACCGTAAAAACCATTAAAACCTCTTTTTCCAAGCTGGTGGCCTTGGGACAAGGGTTTGCACGCCACAAACTTGGATTTAACTTTATACTGCCCCCCCATTTAAATCTAGAAAATAAAATAGTGATCTCGAACAAACGCACTCTAAGCCCAAAAATATGTAAAATTTCAATGGACTACTAATAAATCTAAGTATACAGAAAGGGAAAGTGGTGCGTGGTGGCCTGTTGGTAAACGGACTAGACGCGGCTGCCCACATGTTCACGGTGGTAGCGGGTTCGAATCCCAGGGCACACCTCTGCCTTTTGGGAGTCATGTGTGTATTGATAATCAATCACCACGCACTAAAACGGTGAAGGAAAACATCGTGAGGAAACCTGCATACCATAGCGATTTATAAGAAATTCTATGGTATGTAAGTCCACCAACCCGCACTAGACCAGCGTGGTGGACTATATGGCCTAACCACTCTCAATCGCATTCTCGATTGTAGAGTAGGCCCGTGCCCTGCAGTGGGACGTATATGGGCTGATACAGATACAGAAAGGGTGAAAGGAGACGCATCGGTCTCCTTTCACGGCAAATGATAATTAGGGGCAGCAGGAAGTCAAAACACAAATTGATTAAATTCCCATACACACCCTATTCCAACGCGTATGTGTAAACTTGACTCTAATTTCCATAGGTTCAAAGGGATTTAAGAGTAACCAGGTGCATATGAATAAATCATGATAATGCCTAATTGACCTGGCAATTATTAATGTTAACATGAAGCCACGCCAGAGATCCTTGTTACCTTAGCAATTACACCAGCACAATATGCAAATTAGCTATTGAGCCTCTCGCATATCACTGTGTACTATGGCGACATTAACTTACTTACTAACTCGTAAGTACTACAACAAAACTTCAATACGTAAAAAGACTGGAATTATTTTTAATAATGTATTTAGATTATTCTGTTTTCAAATTCGTGTCAACAACAGAAAAAAAAAATATGATTACATATTTTTTAACTTAGCAAATTTCGTAAAGATTCCATAACAAACACATTTTAAATGCAGCACGATCTAATTGCGCGACGAAAAAATTGCAAAAAGATATGTTTCCGCCCGGGATCGAACCGGGGGCCTTCTGCGTGTTAGGCAGATGTGATAACCGCTACACCACGGAAACTATATTGAGAAGTGGCTAAATTACATAGGGTTATCGGCTGAGATATACAAATTGTAGTATAAAATTTCTATATTGTAAATCTCAAATCAGTTCTATCCACCGACTTTTCATTACCATAATTATTTACAGAATTAAAATAGATAAACACAAAACGAGTGCCAGAAAAGGCCGCAATCTGAGATTCGTCGGAATAAAATATTTTTTGCTTGCCAAGAGATACTCCACTTGTGCTCGACGACTAGCGTTAGCTCCGTTTTAAAGATCTAGGACTATTTGTGAATGCAAACTATTTTTGGTTTGGAGAAGTCTGCATACTTTACGTTGAACAGCGCCTGTTCATTTCTTCATAGCAATTGCGACGAAAGGTCGTAACTTACTTTTTGTTATTTGACTTGTAGAGTGTATTATTTCTTTTGGTGAATTTGCTTTTCGTGATGTTAATATTTTTGAGTTATTATATTGACAAAAGTATTTTTTGTATATATTCTAATATAGAAATATGGTAAGAAATGACTATATAATAGTTCATTCTTAGTATCTTCTAATTAAATTTCCTTTACAATTTCCACGTCTTGATAAAAATACTGCATATATGGTTTAGTTAACAATATAACATTTTAACATCAATTATTTTAAGTTGTAAAACATTCAATAGAAAAATAATTAACAAATTGCGACTCCAATGGCTGTTATTAACACCACCTTTGCCTTTAAATCATAACTAAACATGGCGCGTCCAAAATGGCGGCACTTATCAAAATGGCCGCTTTTGATTTGCGGCGATGGTGTAGCAGATTTACCGCGGCCTGCGACCCCTGATAGGGACATTAACATTTGTCAGGGACGCTCGATTGGGGGCGTTTGTTAAATAAATCATCATGCGGTTTGACGCTTCAGAAACATATTTATTTGTTGATGATTTAGATTTGGTATTGTAATCAGTTGTTTATAGAAATATAACAGATGCCCTTAGTTGTACTACATTAAAATTTAGTGACTATTCATTACGTCGGCATGGAAATTTTCCATGGCATTAAAACAAACTGCTTTTCTCTACATTAATAAACAGGTTGTATAATATGTAAAGACACCTTAAAAATACATATAAAGAAATACTTTGTAGGATTTTCCGTATTCTCGGTTTCTTTGAAACACGAATCTTCTTACAAAAATCACCAATTATTTGTGGCTCACATAAACACTCATCTCGGCTAGTACTAAACCTAATCTTCGGCACAGAAATCCCGCTGCTTAGTCGCTGTCCTAATTGGTCGTTAAATACACACGCCTGACACAAATAAGTAAGTTATCCTCAATTAGGTTTTCCCAATTAAATTAACGATTAGTATTAAGGAAAGTATTAAGGTACTCTCGATTTCACATGCCCTCAAAGACACGAATACGTAAATTATTTAACTCTGAAGTGAACGCTCTGCATCTTGGCAGCTTGAATGTTGCAGTTAATGGAGGAGTCGTCTGTGACATGGGAGGTCGCGTATTCGTTTTCCACTTCGATACAAATAATTATGAATTCGATAAGTCTCTACTAATTTTCGATATGTGTATATTATTAATTTATACATATGCTTTATTGTACACCAAAATATAAATAAATAAATGGTATGGTTACAGAAGGCAGCCTTATCGCTAGCTGCGATCTCTTCCAAGCAACCTTTGAATGGACTGGAACATACATATATAATACATGATGCGTAATAACTGGCTATCTCGTGCGATCAAGACTATTTGGGTATATTTATGATTTTAACTTAGATTCTTGCCAAATTATTCCAAAGTCATGATGCCACCTTCCTTTGTGTTTGAGCTATATACTCATAATATATATTAACACTAAAACATAGCTAAATGTAATAAACGCAATAAATCTTGGGATTGTACGGAGGCATGCGCGCGATGCTGCGAAATTTAATAGAGTCGGCCGCGTCGGATATTATTTGGGCTCGGGGAGAAATGCTCAGCCGTCGACGGCTGCAGATACGGAATGCATCTACTTACTAGGTATTGAAATGCCGAGGCTTAGGCTAGGCATACTGTACCTTGTGTATAATATTTAAAGGTAGATAAGGTCGTTTAAGTTCGTGGTGGCCTACTGCCAACATGTTCACGGTGGTCGCGGGTTCGAATCCTAGGGCATACCTCTGACTTTTCGGAGTCATGTGTGTATTGATAGTCAATCACCACGCACTAAAACGGTAAAGGAAAACATCGTGAGGAAACATGCATACCATAGCGATTTATAAAATGTCTATGGTATGTAAGTCCGCCAACCCGCACTAGGCCAGCGTGGTGGACTATATGGCCTAACCACTCTCAATCGTACTCTCGATTGTAGAGGAGGCCCGTGCCCTGCAGTGGGACGTATATGGGCTGATACAGAAGGTCGTTTAAATGCTGAGCTTTGCTGCGTTAAAACTTTACCAATGGGTTGGATTGGCCGAGATGGTACCACTGTCATAAAATTGACGTATATTAACATATATGGAATCGTATAACACATCACCCAATCATAAAATTTCAAAGTTAAGGAATGTGAGTATATATCTATGACCTACAGTACAAAACTAAAAATTTAACGCTTATTAATTTATCTTGAATCCATCCAAGCGCAGGTTCTAGAAGATTCTCGATTACCATTAAGGTATACCTAAACGTATTTTAATAATATTTGTAGCGTTAAAATCGAGTTTTCCTTCACTTAAACACCAGAAACCGCACAGAATAGCCGGCGGAATCTGTGTGCAGATTAAATTTCAGTGAGCTGCAATACTGAAATTAAATTATGTGGAAGCTATGAAAGCGGTTGTTTCAGCACTCTCGCCGCGGATCAACTTAGTTTTGTTATAATTTAACTTACTTTTAACAAGCGTATTTTCGTTTTTTATCGCTTTGTAAATGCACCAGTTTGTATACTTTGATTATTGAAATGTTGATTATAATGAAGATGTTGGGTTTTAATAAGAGAGGTTTAGGTAGATATTATTGCTGCTGTTTGGGTGTGACTTCGTACCACAAGTTCTCGAAATAGGACTGCATATTCTTTTCACCAATATATCGACAATATTTGATATTTCCTTGTCTATAAAAGGCGTAAATTGTCCAGAGTATTTAGTACTGGCGCGATGGTGAAGAGAAGTGAAGTTTATAAGAGTCTGAGAGTCGTACGCTAGTCTGTTGTCATGCATCATTTAAATGCTTTTTATTATTTTAATACCCTAATGTCAATACTTCTGCGGATGTTATGTAATTTGTTTTTAATGTTTGACGTTCGCTTAATCACTTCCGCCGCCCCAAAACAAAAGCAAATAATCAATTTATTCATTAAAATAATTCATATAAGTATCTCGTAGTTCCTGATACCCACGATACAAGACTCGATCTTAGTGTGGGGTCAGGACTATGTATGTGACTGTTGGGTGTTTATTTGATTCACTTAAAGAAAAAGCCCGAAGCTACACAACAAAAACAATACCATTATAATTAGCGTTACATAAATAAAGTAGCAATGTTTAAAAGTGACATTTCCATTTCGCAAGCAGCAGGAAAAAATACACAAAAATAAAACAAAAAGAACACGAAAAGTTTTTTACGTGTAATTATATACAAGTATCGTTCTGGGATTAATATTTACGAGGGTTGGCTCACGCACGCTCCCCTCACAAATATTTTACAAACGCAAACAAAATAAGACTGCGCGAACTTCGAGATAATTGCGGATATTTCAGCCGGTCAGATGTATTTTGCGAAATTAGTTTGCATAGTTCGCACTTCGCGTCCGACTACGCGCGGTTTCGTATTCGAAATTAAAGTTTACTTATAGGCGTATTTTTTACGTAATTGGAATTTAAAATTGGTTGCTTTTAGTATATTTTGAATTTAATATTTTTTTTGTACCCATGTTCGAATTTGAAATCAATCTTTATATCTAATATATTGACCTGAAAAGGTCATTGTCATAAAATAATTGAGACTAGGACAATCTAATTAGCAGCAAGACTAGATTTTACCCATAGTACTCCTGAAAATCGTGATCATAATAATTCGTAAACAAACTATCACACCTAAGCTAAATAGGTAAACAAAACCTCTACCCAACTGACCCACAAGTACAAACATACAAAAAAATAATCAAAAACAACACTCCAACGAACTATACAAAGAAATAAGTGCGCGGTAAACTTAAAAAGTTGAAAAACCCTTTGTATTGGGGCAAGTAACCCTCGATAGTACGGAGCGCAGCCGGACAAAGTTTCCAGGAAGCAACAATTAACTCTCCACTTAGTTAAACTTGTACGGAGCTTGTATGATAACACCTATATGATTATGAGAACTAATCGAACTTTGAGCTGGGATATGGCGATGCGTTAATACATGAACATTGAAACTGATATTCTATGTTTTATAAGTCTTCAGTTATTGAACCCGCAGGTCCTATTTTAGGACTTGGTAAATGAGGCTTCTCGATTCTTAAACTTGGTTTGAATAATAGTAAAGAAATACAGAAATTAGAATTTAAAATATTGGCTCAATGAAAGCTCATTGCGCACTGCTCTTGACGTCGCCGTCGCGACGTTTGCCCACGTCATTGCTAATGTTGTCTTCAGGCGCCTAATTCTGCTTGTTGACCGGAACAGTTATTGTATGCGAGTCTAGTAATAGTAGTAGGAGATTCAAGCTTATGACCTGGACAAGTGAAGTATTTTTAGTTAAATATCGTTTAGTTTAACGATGAAGGGAAACATCGTGATGAAATCTAAATATCAACGGTATTATCTGTAAGAAATTCGAAAGTATTGGAAGTTTAAAAAATATGTTGTAGGTTGCCTGAGCAATTAGAGCAAATCAAAATGTAATCGATTTTACATATTACTACTGCGTTGTATGAGTCCATATTCGTCTCTATGTAGGGCACGGGCCTCTGACATCACAAAGTATAATTGAGAGGGGTTAGGCCATATAGCCTACCACACTGACCAAGTGCGGGTTGGCGATTTTACTAACCATAGAAATTCTTATAATTGCAGGTTTCTTTACGGTTCATATTACCAATATAATACTATCCATGCATTATCGCTAATTGTAACTTTCTCGGCACTAAAACATATGTTAACTTTCGTCTTTAGAGGCCGCAATAAGTTAGATTATCTGTATACAAATCAAATATTGACATTGCATTAAGCTATCATAAATCCTTCTTTTTTCTGGTAGCACCTTTGCCTAACCCATCTTGGAAAAAGGCGTGAATTTATATAAGTATCTAAAATCTTAATACAAAAATAAATATAGCAAACGATAAAAAATATAAAAGTCCATAAACGCTTAGTAAATCGAGACCATCGCATCGAAGTATTCACACATACGAATGCTAAACTCATAATAACTATTCAAAACATTGGAGAAACAAAACAATATCAAACTAATTGAAACTAAACGCAAACAAATGACGATACGCGATACGCGTGTTTTAACGTGAAATTCACAAATGTTATTTTAGATTTACTAGTGACCGTGTTTGCTTAAAATCTAATATAAACTCGCGACACAAACTCCTCTACATCGGAAACAAGCTTAGCCGGATAAAATTTCAAGTTTTTGCTAGCGTCAAAATGAGAATTTCTCTTTATTACAGCGGAGTGGATACGTTTTGCGTGCTCTAGTCACACTTCCACTGAGCGAAGCCTTGCGGAACAATGAAATTGGACGTACATTGCTTTTATTGATCCACTGGATAGGGCTTGGATATTGATTATAGCGAGCAATGGATAATGAAAATTATAATTAAATCCAATTAACAGTCATGCACATAGTTCCGACTTCATCGTTAGATACCAAGAGACAAAATACATTAGTAGAGACTGCAAATATTTATCTCAATGCACGAATTGAACACACATACTTCTAAGCTATGGCCAACGTCATAATGCGACAGGATTTTGTTAAACACATTTCGGCTATGATTTATTGTTTGATTTATTATTATGTATTTGGTATTACCTAGATATGTACCATAAACAGTTGTAAGAACGCCGCACACCTTACTGAAACTATACAAAGTCAAACAAGTAAGGTTTCTGAGAAATTAATACAAAATGTATTTTCTGTCTTCCCAGATCTCACAAAGACACGAGACAGAGATCGCAATAATGTAAAATACTGATTGAAAACTACAACACCTATAAACAAAACTTATTACACTGTATTTTCCATTCATAGTTACAATGTTCAAACTCTAATTAACAACAATATCGGTAAAGTAGGTCAGTTTCTGTCGCATCCAGCGCCACGACCTCTGCATTTTGCACACCACCGAAAATAATTTGAAAACGCTTTGTCACAGCGCTCATTTTTCACAGAGCATTCAGTTGTCGAAAAAAAATCAGTGAACGGTGACTGTTTTAACTCGATTTTTACGCTAACACATATATTTGGGATCGCGACGATTTATTACAACGTGTAACGTGTATATCAACTGTTGCTGTTTATAGAGATGTGTAGTGTTAATTTATAGAATACTAGCTGTTCCTGCGACTTCGTCCGCGAAGTTACTCCTTATTATATCAGCTACCTGACAATAAGTCCCGTCAAAATCGGACCAACCATTTCAGAGATTAGCCGGAACAAACAGACAGACAGACACAAAAAAGTCTAAGATCATTTTCGTTACAGATATCGTCAGGTCGTGAATATAACTATATGTAGTTGGGCATTTTCACTTTACAAACAGACATTTCAGTGTTATTTATATGTATAGATGTTAGTTTGCCTGCACACTTATTTTCTCTCAGTCTCTCTCATCAACCACAGGAAGTCCTCTGCTGAACATAGACCTCTCCGATGGTTTTACTTACCAGATTTATTTTATACCAATCAAAATACATACAAAAACACACGCCTTTTTCCCAGAAGAGGTAGGCAGATGTGCCATGACACTCACATATACCTTTCGTCCCAAGATGTGATGAGAGGCGAGCCTATCGCCATATCGGGCACTAATTTGTGACTCCAAGCTGATACAGAATAGAAAAATCTAATATCACTGCTCGACCTGGGATTCGAACCCGAGACCTCAGCTTTGTAACAATACCGTAGCCGCTGTACGATGTATGTGTCGGTGTCGGTGTGTAGTGCGACATCGCCACCCGAGCCTGTCAATATCAATCAAATCTTAGTATAACTAATTTAATAGATACATGCATCAACCATTACGGCTCCACTGCTGGGAAAATAATTCTCTACCATTATTTCGGTTTAGTGCTATCCTGCTAGGCCATCTAATACGAATCTAACTAATACCAAAAAAAAATCAGATGTATCTATCTTCAGTATCTTATTCAAAATGTCTAAAATAATTTATCCAACCTTTGAAATGAAATCAGTACATGACGATACATCATACATCTGCGCATTGCATTGTTACTGGTTAACACCAATAGCAGGTCAAACCACAGTAAATATTCCATAGTGTGTCAACAAACAAAAATAAATTTTGTTTTTCTTTGACTTAAAACAACAATAACATAAAATATTGAGGAAAGCATCCCATGTCCCTGAAATAAATCCATTTGAAGGTCCAAATACCCAATTATGACTACCCTTTTCCGCTTAGTAGTTACAAGGAAAAAATACTCCATATCTGATAATCTTTAGTCGCACATATTCGCAGTAGATATCTATCGGATGGAAGAGTCCGTCATTCGAAAAAGCCGACCCGACGGCCATCAAAACGACCACATCGAACGAGTCTGTCATATCTACATCGTACCGACAAATAGCTGAGCTGTTACATAGTTTACGTTTTAGCAGTAGTGTAAGTTCGTACGAGGCAACTTGCATTATATATTTTTTAAAGATTTAATAAATCAAGTTTTTTTCTGTGACAATAGATATTTTGTAAATACTAAAGTTAGTTTAAGATATAATATTAAGCTAACCACTGTGTTTGCTGCCTGTGTGGCGATGAAAAAATCATGGTATCTCATTCCACGGCGGTAATGTTATTATATAAATATTATGTTATTAAATAAATTCACATAACGCGAAGTTCCAACATCATTGCAAGACTGTCTTGTGTCATGATTATAAGAAACGATGAGGGATATTTAGTACACAAAACTTGCGAACTCAAATAAATTTTGTATGTAGAAATTATACTATTTCTTGATATCCGCATGTATTATTAATTCAATAAGAGTCCCTAAGTGCTCGTTTCTTATTCTACACCGCACAAAATGGAACACCAAACATTGTAACGAAAATTGTACTTCATAAGTTATTTAAGCCTTGTTTTTGCATTACTGTGTACAACTGAACTATCCGGCGAGACAAGCGGCCGGATTTAACGCTCTATCGGATCCACTGTCGGTACTGGGTTAATGGGTTTACTTGGATGTTTTGTGGAATGCGGTGTGAGCGCGAAATAACTCCGACTACTCGCTTTATCATACTTATCGGCCGGACGCCCATTCTGCACATAGTTCAGTCATTTCTGTACGATGGTGTATTAGCGGTTTGTCATATGTATTTGTCAAAATATCATATATTAATCTTTGGAAAACAGACATAAATTTCCAAATACAAACAATGCGTGAAAGTAAAACTAAATCCAGTGAAGTTTCCACTCATAATTAATACATGGATGAAAAAAGTGAAAAAAGTCAATAAATATTACATGTTCATAAAACATTAGAGAAAAAATAATTATTGAAATCATAATTATTAGTATTAGGAAGCTGAAATCAAACTGAACACGTAATATCTTTTCAAATACAAACAATTCAAAACTATAAAAAGTAACATTTTAGAAGGTCTAACTGACTAGTGAAGTAGTAAGTGACGAACTTGCATGAAAATAAATTCAAGAACATTTTTTTATACCAGAATAGCAATTACTGCATTATACCTGATCGTGAGTGAAAAGTTGTTCAAACGCAGAATCAGTACAACCATTTTGAGAGATAACCATTTATCGGAACTATTATAATATTAATATTACCAACCATTCCTAAACTACAACGCGTATTCTAAGACATCAAACACTATTACCTCGAAACTATACGGCATAGAGAAAAGTAATTCCACTACACATTTCGCCGAAATCAACGTGAAATGCACGTCTTAATTATAATAATTGGCGCTGACTGTACCAATTAAGGGTCAGAGTGTCGATCTGAGACCGCAGGCTGTGGTTGTGCCAGACTGCCAGTGTGCCAGTTTGCCAGACTGCCAGTCGTGATGTGTCAGTTGCGCACACTTGCCACTCGCCTCGCTGCCGTGCCTTTATTGCCAGTTGGCAATTGGCACACTGACATAGTGCACATTCCGAGTAACGTTTGAGAAAATTGTTAGGTCTCTTATTGGGTGTTTGAAATTGGTGTGATTTGTGAATAATGCAACTCACACTTGTGTGTACAGTTTACGTAAAATGTAACGTGCAGTTATTAATATGCGTTAATTACGCTATTCTATTTGAATTCATAAGTTACAAGAAAAACATTAATGAAAAAAATGGATATTCTGAAAACTACTGCAATGATTGTAAACAATGTGTTTCTTTATTTAGGTATGATAAAAATCTTGAGAACCTCTCTTGATCTCGAATCCCAATCATATAATTCCGTTATTACAATGAAAACCACAGTTAACTATAAGGCAAGCACTACAAATTACTTTGTTTATAAGTTGACAAAGTTATCATTTAAACAGTTCCATTTCAATTCAAATGTGCAATGTATTTTTTTATAATTTATATTCACTTTAAGTACAGCGGGATATTTCACACATTGTCCAATAAAATCACACTTTTATTTTTAAATCGGAAATTTTGCACATTTCCATTGGCTCACACAGCCAGATAGAATTTCAGGAACAATATTTTAGATAAAATTTTACTAAACAAAACGTTTTAATAAAAACATTGTTTTTAACCCCAGAGGCGGTGTAGAGAGTATTGATTTACAGCCGCTGCCAATAAACAATCCCAATCCAAAATTTGCCGTTTTAGATTGACAGCTCAATCTTTTTTCTGATACTGTATTGCCAATAATCAATCTCAGTAGTGAAAAAACTATGGCAACATGACAAGAGAAATCGAAATGTAGAAAACAATCCAGGTTGACTTCAATTAATTTTTTTCGATTGATTATTGGCATCGGCCGTTAGAGAGGTTGTAACTGTTAATAAATCATCCCTTAATTTATCCTTCCACAGCCTATGCCCTAAACCTAGGAACCAGTTTGATTCTATTGTCTCTTATTGTCTGATACCGAAGACATGATACGTATTGTGCCGTCAAGACTATGTGTTTGACTATTAAATATACAGCTTATATCAAGATTTCTACCGAAAACGAAACCGGGTGTTAGTTTTAGTGACTACCCTGTATCCTTAAAGGACAGATGGTGGCAGAACAAAATTGAACAAAACGTGTGGTAATACTACACTTATTTGTTAATCGTATGAAGGTATCTAGAGTGCAGCTATCTAGGTCACTCGATAAGCAATGGATTATTGATTTCCATGTTCTATTTGTGACTTGATGCCTTATGTATACATATATTGAAGCGCTGTGTCATATGTACCTTTTGTTTGCAAAGGGCTGTACGGAAACGTTATTAAATTCTCCGTGGAACAAAAATTCTATGTCTGTTCGTTGGTAAAAAAAAAGTTTCCTGGGATTGTACGTGGACATTTCATAAAAAATAGACTATTTTCATCTACAATAATTTTAAACGTATGTATTTCTCTCTTTCACACACACACATACGCACACACAATTTTCAGCTACAGGAAGCCCACTGCAGTACTTTAAACCAACATAGCCAAATCTGAAAAAATATAAATCTACAAATTTTAAAGAGACCTATGATAAAATGTATAAAAAAATCCTTTTACTACCATGTACAATATCAATCTACCCTACAATCATATTCCTGTACAAATAGAACGGTACTAAATTTATAATAAAAGCGGAGACAATAAAAATCGTAATATGAGTGAGAACAAAATCTCCGGGCACATAAAGCTGTGCAAGTGTTGAGAACGAGCGAGTTTCTGTCGGGACGCAGCTGCCGCTGATGCCACCGTACAACGCCTTTCGTCAACCTGACGCGGTGCAAGTTTGCAGGACTGAGCGAGCAATGTATACAGGGTATATCAAAATTGCTACCGAAAACGAAACTGGGTGGTGGTTTTAGTGACTTCAGACAATGCAACAAAATTTTGTGCAATAATTTGTGACGAATTTTTTTTGCTATTTTTTTGCTATCTTCGTATTACGATGGTAAAAACATAGTTTTTTTTTCTTAAATAATAGTGTACATCCTTTTATTTTTAAAGACGCTATGGTATCCAAGGCTTTAAATTATTATTTTAGCAAAGACTATGGATTTACCACCTAAACTCGACGATATTTAAAAATTAATAAAAAAAATACGCGTTTCTTATCGAAATTTTCATTGCTTTGTGTTTGTAGTCACTAAAACTACCACCCGGCTTCGTTTTCGGTAGCACTCTTGATATACCCGCCACCCGGTATGTAAAAAAAATACTTATAATTTACCTTAAGTTAGGTGTGTGACAGTTGTCACAAGAGTTCTTAATCAAAAGAACTTTGTCTACTACTGTAAATAGGCATTTCACATTAAACTTTTAACTAATCAAATCTCTTCTCAATACGTATCTATTTATTTTGGTCGAACCTTTATGGCCTCTCATAAAATTCACTCTATATCTCTCTATATACTCGGCTATCCGTCAGGTTTGTAGATTTCTTACAGCCTTATAATATTGCTTAGAACCTTTAAATATGCTAGTTGCGTACATACACACTAGATTTTTCCTTAAAAAAATCAATGAATAATTAAGTGGTTACATCAAATAGTAGTATGTATAACGTGACCATACGTCCCGCTTTAGGCGGGACAGTCCCGCTTTCAGGAAGTCTGTCCCGGTGTCCCCAGCAAGGCTGACATAGTCCCGCTTTTGCAAACAGACCAAACAATAATTTAAAATGTATTATCGCTCGAAATGCTTTACCTTTAACTACTACTGAAAAACGTGAGATCGTATTATACCAACACTTTCGTAAAAAAAATCTTGACTTAATAAACTTTTCTTACATTATCAAAATATGGACAAGTGATAAAACACAGGTAAGTGTCGCAGTAATGAAGTTATTTTGATTACAAAAATAAATATAACTAAATAATGTACTGAGTTTCACACATTTAAAAACTAAACCCGATGGTTTGAAATTTTTTTTTCTTCTATGATAAAAACTTGTAAAACATTAAAAACTTTATTATTATTATTTAATCCCACTGATGTCCCGCTCTGGCACAAAAAATAAATGGTCACGTTAAGTATGTACCCTTACCTTCAACCCAGATTCAACAAATAACCAAGTCTCATTCACACATTCTAATTCTTAAACATAATAACCTCTTACATCTTGCGCCGTTAATTTTCACAATTTCCGTGATAACGCCTGGACTAACTGGAAATTAACTGTGAAACTGAAACTGTTTTACAGCTAAATTTCACAAACACTAACAATGAATAAAACATGCGCTTGTGCTTAGCGATGAGTACGTGTGAAGTTGCGGCGTGCCGAGATAAAATTGTATGAGAGCATTGTGAAACGAATAGTGAAAATATAGATTTGATTTATTTTTATTGCATAAATGGCGAGACGAGAGTGTCGTTCGCCTGATGGTAAGCGATACGACTGCTCATGAACAGCAGCATAACCAAAAAAAACACCTTTAATTACGAAGCAATACTCGGCATCCTGGGCATTCACGGTGGTCGCGGGTTCGAATCCCAGGGCACACCTCTGACTTTTCGGAGTCATGTGTGTATTGATAGTCAATCACCACGCACTAAAACGGTGAAGGAAAACATCGTGAGGAAACCTGCATACCATAGCGATTTATAAAAAATTCTATGGTATGTAAGTCCGCCAACCCGCACTAGGCCAGCGTGGTGTACTATATGGCCTAACCACTCTCAATCGTACTGTCGATTGTAGAGTAGGCCCGTGCCCTGCAGTGGGACGTATATGGGCTGATACAGACTCGGCATCTTGAGACATGAAACTTAAGTCTCAATATGTCCAGTAGTTTCTGTGGCTACAATCTCCTTCAAACCGAAATACAACAGTGCATTTACACTACTGTTTGGCGGGAAAAATAGATATTTCGGCGTATAGGCAATTATTTCTTATTTACTGAATATATTTGAATTTATTTTGCATTACTAGTCATGATATAGCTCTTCCTGGAATAATATCCGCGAACACTGTACATAAAAGTTCAGAACAATCTGGAATAAACATAGGTGTGTCGCGTTTTGAGATATGCTTGTAAAAGCTCTGATTCGAGCAATTTGACTTAAATTTGTGTTAGTATTTCGCACATAGACACTCTACATAAACTACACTGTATTTAGCTATAAGTGAATTGTAGTCACGTTGGCTTACAAGTGTTATAAGCCCATGGATTTGATTGATTAATAAGTCTATTGAATATCGAAAGATTTACAAAGTCACCTTGCTTGGACTAACTCGGTAAATCCTTCTCTACCGCTTTACCTAAAACCGATTTAGTATAAAACTCCAAAATATATTTACGTCGCTATTTCACGGCGATTTACCAATCAAAACATTACCAGCAGCCGGGGATATTTCAATTCGAAGATGGTTTTCGTAAGGCGGAAAATGGAAATACTCACGACTGTACTGGCCTACTGCTGTGCTCGATACAGCGTATACGATGCGCCCAATTTTCAAATATTGAAAACTTGTGCACGCGACTGTATTGTTTCAATTTTTAAAAGAAAACTTAGAGTTCGTGATAACACGCATCGATTGCTTAGTTGCTCGTCGCGACTTTATGAATTTTTTTATTGCTATAAAGAAAGAAAGAAAGAAAATCGATTTATTTGTCACAGACACAGATAAAAGTACGTAACATGCGAGTGAACATTTGTAATCAACTACCTATAGAAAGATAAGTTAAAACAGTTTTGGTGGTGAGTGTACTAAGTACTATCGTGATAAGATAATTGTAATATAGTTATTGACGACTTAACTGTCTCCCATTATTATGTCGATTTGCGCAATGGAACAGAAATTGATATGAATAAAATCGAAAGGGGATATGCGGACCCCGAATCTGAATAGGTCGCTGTGGCAAATCTTCAACAATGTTTGGGTACAAATATCTATAAAATTAATTTAAATTAAGTCATGATCATGATCAATACAGGCAAAGTATTATATAAAACTAAAGAATATTTCGTCTGCTTACTGGTAAAACAAGATAAATGCATTTTTTTACAAAATCGAGTTAAAAATGCAGTTATATGGAATTTTTTGTTCTCTATCTACTGGTAAAACCCAATAAAAGCAAAGTCCAATATCTTCTGAGATAATAAGTTTGTAAAAGTGATAACTTCTTACATTTTGGAAAAAATATACAAGTGAAACATAATAAATATTCTTATAGCTTAAATGCATTTCAATTTTAACAGGTAAAAAACAATAAATACGGTTAAAGTTTTTTACTTTGTGTTGTGATAAGGTCTTAAACGCATTTATTATTATAAATCTTACAATTTAAACACTATCACTATATTAAAGTTATTTATTCCATTGTATTTATTGATTTTTGTTTATTAAGAATCGATGTTTGATTGCCATAATTACGTGATAAGAAATACAAAACTGTTGCCCGAGAGCCGAGTTGATCCGACACTACAGCGAAGTCATCCCGGACATCAGTCGGTATGAGATTCGGATGGCCTTTGATCGACTTAAAAATAACAAAGCGCCGGGCGAGGACGGAATTACAGCAGAGCTTCCGAAAGCGGGTGGAACGCTGATACTGCAAGGCCTTCGGAGGCTCTTTGATTCCATCCTGCTTGAGGGCACAACGTCAGAGGCATGGAGCAGAGGTGAGGTGGTACTGGGCTTGAAAAAGGGTGATAACAGCTTCTTGAAGAATTGCAGGCCCATCTCTCTCCTGAGCCATGTCTATAAGGTGTTTTCAAGGGTCATCTCAATTCGTTTGAAATACAGATTTGATAACTTCCAGCCTCCCGAACAAGCTGGTTTCTAAAAAGGCTACAGTACCATAGACCACATTCATTCGCTCCGGCAAGTTACATAAAAATCCGAGGAGTATAATTTGCCACTTTGCTTAGCGTTTGTGGACTATGAGAAAGCCTTCGATTTGATAGAGATTTGGGATGTGCTGCAGTGTCTTCAACGGTGCCACATTGATTATAGGTATATCGAAGTGTTGAAGTGTTTGTACAAAAACGCCACCATGTCAGTCCGAGTACAAAATCAGAGTACGAATGCTATTCCCTACTACAGAGGGTCATGAGACATGGAGATATAATATCCGAAAATATTCACTGCTGCGCTATTCGGCATTCGGATTCGGCATCAACATCAATGGCGAGTATATCAGTCACCTTCGATTTGTCGACGACATCGTAGTCTTGGCGAAATCGCTGGAATCCTGCGCCATATGCTCAAGGACCTCAATGGAATTGCTCAATAGGTGGGTCTTAAAATGAACATGGACAAGACGAAGATTATGTCGTGTCCACCTGGATTGCGGTTGGAAACTCTACGCTCCGAGTTGTGGACGAATACGTCTATTTGGGACAAGTTGGCTGGTTGTAAGTTATAGTCGCCGTGGGCGGGACACATGGCGCATAAAACCGGTGGCCGTTGGGACCGAAAGGTTCCATAGTGGAGGCCACGTACAGGCAAGCGAAATGTCGGACGCCCGCCTACAAGGTCGACGGACGACCTGGCTAAAGTCGCTGGATGCAAGCCGCTTCCAACAGGTCGATGTGGAGACCCTTGGGGGAGGCCTATGTTCCGCAATAGACTTCCTGTAGCTGAGATGATGATGATGATGATGATGAAGAAATGACAACAAATGACTGATTATTAAAAATAGTTTCTTTTATTATCGTTTAATAGATTACCTATGTAAAGTTAATTTCTTTTTATTTAATTAATCACCTTTGTATGATGTAATACTTAATAAGTGACACGCTTACACTAAAAGTATACAAGTAAAACAGGTTAAATGTATCAAAAATATCATTATTTCAGCGAATTTGGTAAAAAAAAATCTTTCCACTTAAAGAATTGGTATAAAGTACAATAAGTCTTCACAAAAAAGTAAAATAAGCTTTTGAAATCATTGAATTTAGAAGATATAACACCTTTGATAAATTCTGGTAAAACATGTTAAATGCAGCCCTCCTTTGACCTAAATTTAATTTTATTCAATTTTTATTAATACCAAATATTAATTAAAAGTGAATCTCAAAAGAGGGGTAGTTAGCCCTACTTTTTTGCTTTAACAGTTTTTCAATTAATGAATTTAAAATAGATCAAATTACAACTCCAACTTTAAAAACTCATTTACTCGAATTGGCACTGACTGCATTTATTACTTTTTACCAGTAAGCAGACGATTTGTTAAACGATTATAGACGTAAACGCAACTTTAATTGAAATACGGCCGGTTACGAACACTTTAGAATTTGACCGATAAAATGAATTTTTATTTGGATCCTATCTATTGTCCCGATAATGTCTTCTTTCGATTGTTTTTATATGTTTTTGATGGTGATTGTTCGGGCTAAATTGAAGATTTATGGTTCATTGATATAAATTAATAGACCCCAATGTATTGAGATACTTGGAAATTGAAGAATATTTCAAGTGATTATGTTGAACTTTTAAAAGTGCAGTTTATTTGTGATTATATTTTACTTTTTCATTTGATTTTACTTCTAAGCAGCCACAAAGTTTTTGTTCAAGCTAAAACTATTGTTTAAAATTAATTAAAACAAAACTAGATCACATACACAAGTTAAGAATTCCCGTATGGCCCGGACATACTGCAGATGTAGGTTAGTTTTTATACAAAGAAAACTAAATGTGCCCTGGGGATATTCCATTGCGCCAGCAAAGTTTCTTCTATCTACATAATACATACATAATTAATACATTTATTTTGTTTTAGGTACGTACGAAAGTTTTTAAAATAAGCAAGATGGAGACAAAGCAACTATTAAGGTACTCAGAATTTTTAAACTTGCTGAAAGAACAATTATTCTCGTCTTTTTCATCCTTAACTAATCATCAAATGCCGATCTGAATTTTCAATTTCCGATCATTGATTTTGACCAAGCAAACCAATAGTTTAATACCCATGTATGACAAGAAAAAAATCCCAAAACCAGGGGTCACAAACTTTTTTAATCACGACCAAACGGAATCTTAATTTGCATTTATCGTGAAAAGTGTTCGCATATTTAAAGCTACCGGGGCAGTGAAAGCAATTTGCTTTGAGTCTCGAGTCCGGAACAAAGTCGCGGAGCAATATTGTCGCAACGGATACTGAGGAGCTACCGTCTTGCCTTATTGTAATTATTCAAACACTTTTTCATCCACATAATTGCCTAGAACACAATGAATAATTAGTTTGCACCGTCAATTTTAAAAAATGCGGCAGTTGCTCAGTGATATTAGCTTTTTCATTAATGGCAAATGCGCAATCGGCAAAGAAATAACGGCTGAACATAAAAAAATGAGTATTCCATGAATTCCCATGAATGGGGTGGGGGATATTTTTCGCATTTTGTTATTACCACTTCGTGGTTCGCTATTAAATATTAATTTAATTAGAAGCACTCGAACAACATTGCTTGAAACCGCAGGACACTAAAAGACCAAATGAAATTCTCTAACAAAATATAATTCCAGTGGGTAAATAATTTCCTTTTACTGTTATACACCAGTTTTATTTTATAGGTCATATACTTAATTAATTTCCCAAGAGGCAATATTATTACTGCAATAAAAGCAATAATTTGTCGTAAGCGTGGGCGGCCAATTCAGTCCCGCCCTGCGATTTACAACCTTACAAGATTGTAGGTGCGTTTGGCAGTGGCGCCACTGTCTTCATTAGTTAACAAAAATGTGGGTAGAATCTAGTAGTTCCATATTTCGCCGCGTATGTAGCAAATTTTGCTGGTTTTTACGTTTTTTGCTCACTTTTTCTTTGTAACGTAGCGCGAGTCTTTTGTAAGAACATACGTACTTTGGTTTTATGGTTTGCATTAAATGGTTGGTATTAGTTGTAAATCATTGAGGGCAATGGTCTTAGCGTAGAATAATAAATGATTGTTGAAGTTTTAAACTTGTGTAAAACGACCTTTTGGGTGTTTTATTTAAAGAAAATATCACGTTCACTAGTAAATTTATATTCAACACAATACAATTTGGTTTTTACGGAAAACAAACGTTCGCGCTCCTGTCGCCGACTCGACTCTCTCTTGGGCCGTTGCGGCGCGCGGGCGCCGCGAGGCTTCCCGGTTGGCGGCCCGCGGTGGCGTCACTCGCGCACATCGACCAACCGGAGCGGCTAGACACATGAAGGATATAGCCCTCGGCCAATCATAAGGCGCGCGGCGTAAGGCGCGATATTTAAAGTGCGGGAATAGAAACTCCCGCGTTACATCCTCCCCCTCTAATCCGAACCATGCGACCCCGCGTTCGGGTTAGCAACTTTACGCGGACGACCCCGTTTGCGTTTCTCCTGCACCGGTGATTGGATGCGGCCAACGTAAGGTGTAAGTTTGGAAACGTGGTACTTACCTATGACTACCTCGTCATTAATGCGTTCAAGCAGGTAAGTGGTTAGACTGGCGACCTCTCGGATACGATAAGGTCCATCTCGCCTGGGGATAAATTTAGGTGTCTGTCCATGTCTCGTGTCGTTGGCTCCTTCAGTTTTCAACAAGACCAAGTCACCCACCTTATAGTCGGGAGGCTGGCGACGAACCTCATCGGCACTCTTCTTCTGCGTGGCCTGTGCCTTTTCGTGTACGTCCCTGGCCTCGATGAGAACGTTCGAAAGTTTTTTTAGGTAAGGAGTGATAGCTGGTACGCAATTGTCACCTTCAAGAATACGGCGCATGTCTACTGCACTGTCAGCGGGAGCGCGGAGTTCTCTGCCGAAAGTGAGATATGCCGGCGAAAATCCTGTGCTAGATGTGACAGCCGAATTCATCGCAAACCTGATTGCTGCTAAATGCTGGTCCCACGTGCTGTGGTCACGACCGACCAAGATTGCCAGTTGTGGTTTCAGGTCGCGGTTCTTCCGCTCTACTGGGTTCGCTTCCGGGTGATAAAGCGGTGTAAGCGCTTGGTCTATGCCCATGCAGTGACAGGCCTGCTGCATGACTGCGCTGATGAACTGGACGCCGTTGTCGCTCAAAACGCGGCGGGGCGCCCCATACCTGAGGAAGACTTCGTTAACGAGGGTCTTGGCGCACTCTTGACTGGTGGCACTCTTGAGTGGAAATAGCTCTACCCAACGTGTGCTGACGTCCTCTGCAACGAATATCCATTTATTCCCGGCGGCAGTCTCGGGAAGTGGGCCAAACAGGTCTACCGCTATGACTTCGAACCTCCTTGCATTGGCAGGGGTTTGAAGAAGACCTGCTGGCTTTCTAGTATCCACTTTGTACCTCTGGCACGCCGGACATTCTTTTATATAGTTGGCCACGTATGACCTCATACCAGGCCAATAAAATCGCGCACTAATACGCGCAAGCGTACGTTCGACGCCTAAATGGCCGGCTGTTGGGGCATCGTGGAAGTCCTGTAGGACTTTCAGTCTTTCTGATTGCGGAACGATAAGGCAAGCTTGCTCGTCGTCGTTGTCGCCTTCGGGTGTATACCGATACAAAATGCCGTCGGACAACACATAACCCTTGTCAGCCCATGGTCTCCCCCTAAAGGGTTCGTCGGACTCCATGTCCTGGATTATTTTTCCTACCTCTGGGTCATCGAGCTGGCTCTTCCGAATGTCGCTATGCGACCTCGTTGGCATATCGATAGTGGTTAGGCATAGTTCGCTCTTCTCGACGCAATTGGGGCGCGAGAGCGTGTCAGCAACGGCGTTCGCCTTGCCCGGTGTGTACTCGATTTGCAAATTATACTCTTGCAACGTAAGTGCCCACCTGGCGAGTCGGCCGCTCGGCGATTTCAAGGTCATCAACCACCTCAGGGGTTGATGATCGGATCGCACCACTACTTCGCCACCATCGATGTAGCCTCTAAATTTTAAAACTGCCCAGACGACAGCTAGGGCCTCGCGCTCAGTCGTGTTGTAGTTCTTCTCAGCGCTACTTAGTAGGCGACTGGCGTACTCGATAGGGCGCTCGTCGGCACCCTCCCCCTGTAGTAGAACTGCACCGAGTGCATATGCGCTACTGTCAGTCCGTAGGACGAACGGCTTGGATTCATCCGCCTGCCTCAATATCGGAGCGGAGGTCAGCAGATCTTTGAGTTTCTCAAATGACTCCTGCTGTGGAGACTCCCACTGCCAAACGGTTGCCTTCTTCAACAAGTAGGTCAAAGGCCGCGCAACTTCAGCATACGCTGGTATGAACCTCCGGAACCAACTGGATGTCTGAAGGAAGGTCTTAACTTGTTTGGCGTTCTGTGGTACCGCCATATCCTTGATGGCGCTTACCTTATCAGGGTCCACATGAACGCCCCTGGGTACAATGACATGTCCTAAATGAAACGTCAATGAAAGGCGTTGGTTAACGACAGACTGGTTTATTCAAAACTTACTTATAATTACCCGCCACCACATTTATATTTTATAACACGATCGTCACATATCTCCCCCTTAAGCTTACAAACATCTTAAAATTATAGTACCTTAACATTTATTACATTTTGTTGTTTTACTCAGTATCATGTAGGTACGTTCGTTTGGCGCGATGGAATGCACGTAGTGCTCGCGCGGATGCGCCTGGCGGGGGTGTAGGTATTTCTGACCGACTCGGCCGCGGTGACCCTGGTTGAAGGCGTGTTGACGCCGTCGTCTCACCCGAAATGTCGTCCCCGCCAGAGGCCTCCTTAAACGTTACATCCTCGGCTCCTTTATTGCCCTCCTGTGTTCCTAGATTTGAACTCGGATCTTCGGCTAACGCTACGCTCATTCGAGATAAGGAATATTTGTTTTTATTATTTATAGGAATAATTTGATCCGCGTGTCTACGCCATTCCACCCCTTTACCTGCCTCGACTTTGTATGATAACGGCCCAGTTTTTTTAATTACTTGGGCGACTGCCCATTTATCTCCTCCCGTAGAATAATCGCGAGCTAATACCCTGTCCCCTTCATTGATATTTCTGGCTGAACCCAACGATCTCATAACCTGCTGCTCCTGCCTGTCGCGCACAGTGGCCGCCACATCGGGTCTCAGTGCGTCCAGGCGAGTGCGTAGTCGACGCCCTTGAAGCGCCACAGCTGGGGACACCCCTGTAGTCGCATGATCGCAGTTTCTATATTGCAAGAGAAATTTATTTAAGGCCGCGTTAATATCCTGTCGTTCGTACAATGCTCTTTTAATTGCCTTTTTAATCGTCTTGACAGCATTTTCCGCTGCACCGTTCCCTTGGGGTCGGTAAGGAGCCGAAGTTGTATGTTTAATACAATTATTTTTACAATATAATTTAAATTCCTGAGAGGAGAAAGGCGGGCCATTGTCCGTAACGAGCTGCGACGGTAAACCAAAACGTCCGAATATACTTCTCAAGACTTTGATTGTTGCATTCGCGTTTGTACTCTTCATAGGTATAGCCTCTATCCACTTGGAGTGCGCGTCAACCATAATAAAGTATCGAGTACCACCACAATCCGCGAAATCGGCATGCACGCGCACCCAAGGGTGCAATGGGAACTCCCAGGGATGCAGGTGTGACCGTGGTGGTGCGTCGCGTACGCTATTGCACGCACTACACGTCTTACATAATTCTTCAATGTCCTTGTCTAAACTCGGCCAGTATACGTAATTCCGCGATAAACTTTTCATTTTATTAATACCTAAGTGTCCCTCGTGGACTTCATCTAATATTTTCTTTTGCAAAACCTCTGGTATAATAATTCTGTACTTGTACATAATACATCCCTGATTAATCGATAGGTCATGTTTCCTACTGAAATAAGGTTTCTCTGCGTCGCAGTTCGGCGCCAATGGCCAGCCTACGAGAACATAGCCTTTTATCTTGCATAACAATTTTTCGCGTTCTGTTTCCTTTGCAATGTCCTTACAACAAACAGGCAGAGACTCCTCAACTAAATTTAAATAATCTAAGTTATCTGCGAGACGATCCTCCCGAGACGAAGGCAATGGTAGTCGCGATAAAGCGTCGGCTGGACCGTTGTCCACCGACCGAATATATTCTATTTTAAAATCGTATGCAGCCAAACGCGCCGCCCACCGTTGTAAACGACTAGCTGCCGTTTGGGGAATTCCCCCCTTAATCCCAAAAATGTGGGTGAGGGGCTGATGGTCAGTGCGCAGGATAAAATGTCTCCCAAACAGATATTGATGGTGTTTAGTTACACCGAATAAGATAGCTAACGCCTCTTTATCAAGCTGGCTATAATTATGTTCTGACGCACTTAACGTGCGTGAAATATAACTAATGGGTCGCTCGCTACCATCTGAATATCGATGGGCCAATACCGCGCCCAATCCATACGCACTGCTGTCCACTGACAACACAAGTTCGCGACCCTCTTCGTAGTGTGCTAGTACCCGCTCGCTCTGAAGGTATCGTTTCGCATTTACAAATGCTTGCTCACACTTAGAGTCCCATTTCCAACGGACGTCTTTTTTTAAAAGGTTATACAACGGTTGCAATAAAATGCTTAAATTTGGAATAAACCGTCCATAGTAATTAAGCATGCCTAAAAAACTTTTAAGCTGCGTTATATTACCCGGCACAGGTACGTTGGAAATGGCTTCCAATTTGTCTGGGTCTGGCCGCAGACCATCTTTATTAATAATAAAGCCTAGATATTTTACACTGTCTTGCATAAACCGGCATTTGCTTATTTTGACCGTCAGTCCCATATCACGTAGCCTTCCAAGTACAGCTCTTAGATTTTTTTTGTGCTGAAGTCTATCTGCCCCGGTTACACAAATATCGTCGAGAAATACGACACAACCCGGCACCCCGTGCAATGTTTCTTCCATTAGTTTTTGGAATTTCTCCGGAATACACGACAAACCATATGGTGTGCGTCGATATGCAAATGTGCCCACATGCGTAGTGATAGCCGTATAGGGCTGTGAATCATCTGACAATAAGCATTGTTCGTATGCATGTCTTAAATCTATTTTAGTGAAGTGTTCTCCCCCACTTAACTTCGCAAACAATTCATCAATTCGCGGTAAAGGATAGTAATCTCTTTTTAATTTCGGATTTATTGTTATTTTGTAATCTCCGCATATACGGATTTCACCGTTCTTTTTAATTACCGGAACAATGGGGGTGCCGTAGTCGGAGTATTCCACGCGATAAATAGTACCGTCTGCCTCGAGTCGTGCAAGTTCACGCTCAACACGTGTGCGCAACGCCAGTGGCATACTTCTCGCTCGCACATAAACCGGTTCCTTATCTAACAGCTGTAGTTGAATAGACCGTTTGCATGTACCTAACTGATTACAAAAAACTTCCGGGAATTCTTTACACAATTGATCTACAAAATGATCATCACCGATTTCATTGAGGTTTATTTGTGTTATTTTTAAAGCGTGCATCCAGTCCCGTCCCAATAAGGGTCGTGATCCACCTTTAATGACATACAGTTTTAATAATTCACATTTTATTTTTCCTAAACGAACATCAACCTCAATGTAACCGAGTGATTCGATCTTTGTACCCGAGTAGCTGCGCAATAATAAATTATCTGCGATGATCTTTTTATATGAAAAAAATTGCCGGTACATACAATCACTTATCGCTGAAATTCTACTACCGGTGTCAACTTCACATTCGAAATAATTATTTTCAATAAACAAAGAAAGAGTAAAAGGTTTGTTACCTTGAGCTGTTAACATTATGCTAAACATATCATCGCCTGACTCATCACTTACGTAGTTGTGTCCCACTGCACTGTGGTTTTTCTTTTTGCACATCACCTTAAGATGACCCTTCACACCGCACACATCACAGTTGTAGTTTTTGAACCGACACCTATCCGCGTCGTGCGCCTTACCACAGCGCCAACAAGATCGCGCGGGCTGGGCGCGCGGTCCCGCAGCCCTCATGCTGCCGCCCGCCGTCGCGCCACCATCCGCGCCCGCGCTGCCTGACCGCGGTGGCCGCGCTCGCGCTCGCGGACCGCTGCGCCCGCCGAGCGCGTAATGCAAGCCTTCTCCCAGCTCACCGCCCGTCGTACCCAATGAGTCTGTCGTCGCCGCCATAGAACCACTTATTTCTGCATGTTTCTCTGCTGCTTCTAGAGCCAGAGCCAACTCGACGGCCTCCTTGTATTGAATCTTTTTTTCAGAAAAAATTCTCGATCGCATAGCATCATTTGCCAAACCTGAGACAAACTGGTCGCGCAGATTTTCTTCAAGCGATGAACATGAATTACATTTGCCAAAATTACATGTGGTTGCGAGATGCTTCAGGGCTTGCAAATACTCAGTGAGGGGTTCGCCGGCCTTTTGTCGGCGCAACCTGAACACGTGGCGTTCGGCTATCTCGGACCGCTGTGGTTCTAAATGTTCCGTCAATAACTTTACTAATTCGTCGAATGTATGATTTTCGGGATACTTAGGCGAACACAGGTCGCACATTAATGCGTACGTTTCGTCCCCAACTGCCGTTATTAACATTGGCACTTTTAGATCGTCACTGATTTCGTTTAGCAGAATGTATTGTTTTACACGCCGAATATACGCTGGCCACTGTTTCGAATTTACGTCAAACGGTTGTAGACTTCCGAATGGCATTTTTTGCAACTAAAACTGCACACTGATATAGGTTTTGAAAGAAAAATCCCGCACTCGTCGCCAGTGAAACGTCAATGAAAGGCGTTGGTTAACGACAGACTGGTTTATTCAAAACTTACTTATAATTACCCGCCACCACATTTATATTTTATAACACGATCGTCACACTAAAAACTTTACGGAATCCCGTGCGAAATGACTTTTCTCACGATTAACCCTCAGTGTAAACATGTTCAATCTATCAAACACTGCTTCAAAGTCACGAAGGTGATTCTCGAAAGAATCAGAAAGAACGATTAAATCGTCTAAGTAAGACAAGACGGTTGTGTTCTCCGGAATATTAGACTTGAACCGGTCTATTAGACGTTGGAATGTCGCACCTGAATTCCGCAAACCCATAGGCATCCGTTTGAAGCGGAACGTTCCTAATGGGGTAACAAACGCGGTCTTATCGCGATCATCAGGGTGTACACTTACCTGAAAGTAGCCTGCTCGAAGATCGAGTGTGGTCATGTACCTCGTGGTCTTCGCCGCGTGAAGGACATCTTCTATGCGCGGGAGTGGATAGCGGTCGGCTTCGGTGACAGCGTTGAGCTGTCGGTAGTCAATGCACAGCCTCAGCCCACCATCCTTTTTAGACACGAGTACTACATTCGACGCCCAGGGCGATTCACACTCCTCGATCACGTCATCATGGAGCAGCTTTTCTACCTCTTTCTTCAGGATCTCCTTCTTATTTGGAGACATCCTATATAAGGGTGACGCAATGGGTTCCTGGTTGTCGCTTACCTTTATGCGGTGAACCGCGAATTCTGTTGGGGGACCGTTAGCTGCGAACTGCTCCGTTCGGCCCAGAATGAAGGCATTAAGTGCATCTTTCTGCTGTGGAGTGAGCTGGGATCCTTCATCATCCCTCAGGGTGATGTCGGCGGAGTCCAAGCTCATAAGGTCTGAGTTCTCAGAAGGTAATATATACTCACGCACAAAATCATAACATACCTCGGGGGCGTCCGTGAAGTACCACATGTCCTGCGGTATATCCAAGGTCATGTTTGCGGCAATAATAAAATCACGGCCCAACAAAGTCTTAGTGTCGGCGCCGGGCAGTACTAGGAACTGGGTAGGTATTACTCGATTTTGCATACATACATCGACGAGTGCTGACAACACTGGACGTTTATGACTCGAACCGTCGGCTAATGTAAACATACGGTTTAACTCTAAAAACTGCACTCCATCATCAACGAGAATTTTATATAACGCGGGGCTCGCAATGCAATGCGTGGCCCCAGTGTCTACGATCGCGACCCCTACCTTATCTACGACACTTATTCTTACCATCGGTAAATCGGTACGGTTTGTTAACGTCGCACTATTAAAGTTGATGTTTTTCGACGATGCGGGGGCGTTGTCGATCTTTGGCCGACATGTTGCACACTTCGAACGTATTACCCCTAACTGGCCGCATCCATAACATCGTATGCCGGAGATCGCAGGGTCGGATTTAACGGAATCGTTTTCCGACTCATTCACTCTAACGCGGTTCGCGGATTTGCGGCACTCGTTGCTCGAGTGACCGAATACTTTGCAATATGAACATCGCGGCCTAGTACGTTTCGGTTGCGATTTAATAATATTATGGGTCGCATTGTTCGAACTACAAGAAGGTAATGGATGTGTACTTACGAGCGGTAGTCCCTTACTGTGATCGTATTCGGCGCGCGATTCCTCCATGTTCCTAGCCGCTTCGGTAAACATGTCGAGATCGGTAATGCTCTCTCGCGGCACGTATTTGCGTACTTTGCGGTCACTAAGTCCGTATACAATGTCGATCTGCATTTCTCGTGGTACGTCGTACGGCAACTTCGCGAGTAGCGCGCGGATCTTGCTTACGAACGCGTCTGCGCGCTCGCTGCCCTGCTCCTTCCCGAAGATTTCCCGGAGGATTACGTATGCCGGCCGCGGCGCTCCGAATCTGCCACGAAGTCTCGTTATAGCTTCCTGCCATGTCATAGTGGCGGTCCGGACTCCTCGCCACCACACGGCGGCTTCGCCCGTTAAGAGCATTGGTAGACCTCGAAGTGCGTGCTCGTCGCCGACGTTTGCGCATTCCTTATAAACTTCGACCGCGTCGATGAAGGCTTCGAGGCGTTCGTCCATGTCGCGGGAGGCGCCGGCGCCGTCGAACCGCGCGGTGCATTTTGCGAAATTTCCTGCGCGGTGTCGCGACGACTCGTCGGGCCCCGGTGACGGTGACAGACGGGTGTTGGATAAGAGTCCCTCGAACGTTTGTCGGCTGGCTTCAGCTTGGCTCGCTGAAATGGCGGCGATGATGGCCGTCAACTGCGCGTTGGTCATTAACACGGAGCCTGCATCCAGGGTAGTCCCGCGGTCGTCTTCTGCAGTCACGCGGTCGCCGCTGGGGGCTCTATCGTGTCCTCGCGTCGTCATCGGCATGTTCCTGGCTCGAATGACGGCGTGGTATTTTGACTCAGTTTGTAGCGCGTATATAACTTTCGCGATTATTGTGTGAACTTTCGTGCCATAAGTTGGGCGCCACTGTAAAACGACCTTTTGGGTGTTTTATTTAAAGAAAATATCACGTTCACTAGTAAATTTATATTCAACACAATACAATTTGGTTTTTACGGAAAACAAACGTTCGCGCTCCTGTCGCCGACTCGACTCTCTCTTGGGCCGTTGCGGCGCGCGGGCGCCGCGAGGCTTCCCGGTTGGCGGCCCGCGGTGGCGTCACTCGCGCACATCGACCAACCGGAGCGGCTAGACACATGAAGGATATAGCCCTCGGCCAATCATAAGGCGCGCGGCGTAAGGCGCGATATTTAAAGTGCGGGAATAGAAACTCCCGCGTTACACTTGTATTTTAATAATGTATTTAATACTCAGCTTTTAAGGTACGTTTTTCTCTGGCATAAAATTTAAGTAAACATTTTCTGAATATTGCTTTATTAAAAACTGTAGTCAAACCAGTATCATAATTTTGAAGCTATCTTAATTACTTTCTGTTCTTTTGGTCCAAATATATTTTGCGCATAAAGAACTTTCGGCCGATGTCGAATCCTCCACCGATAAATGCTTTATTTGGATTGCACTGCCTTTAACACCAAATGCATTGAATTTCATAATAATTCAAGTCACTACACGATACTACATAATGCAATCACTTTCACATAATTGTGAACTTAAATACAATATTCTGAAACAAAATCCTTACAAAACACAACATAAACTAGCCGAAGCAATTGTTTACATAATCTGTATTACTTTCGAACAAGTTATTAAAATTGAGATGAACGCAGTCTCCCTCTGCACAAACACGGCGGGTACTGTCTGATACATCGTCTAGACGAAGAAATACCCTTATAATACCCGTATACCCTTCAAACAGGTACGCTTCAATATTAGGTACACTCGCGAATGAATTTTGCATTTGCTATGTCTTTAGAATCGTCAAGTTATGGAAATGTTTTGTTAACTCTTATTTACAGTTTTTTTAATGTATTACTAGCTTTTGTAATAGCTAATGTGTGGTTGGGTGACCACCTTTCAGCCAATACTCAACAAAAACTCTTGTGCTGAAATACTGAAATGATTTGAAACTCTGGTCAAAGTGTAAACTGTAACCTTACACGCGGAAACCTACAACGACCGGAAACTTTGCGTCTACTTAATGACCTTTTATACAGGCAACAACCATTACAAATTTAGTTTAATGTTTTTGAAGGGGAGTGACATTATCACACTGTGATAAAACTCCTTAAAAGAAAAAAAAAGAAATGATCAATACCTCAATTTGAAAAACACATGCTCAAAACTCTCTAAAAGTGAGCTTCAGCATAAGCGGGAGTGAAACTTATGAAATAAACGTCACAGATTCAAGCTTTCAAGCAAGCACAGATTCAAAGTACATACATCGCTTATTACAAAGATAACGAGTATCAAACTTTATTAGGTTTTAATTTTGAGATTCGGTTTGGAAGAAATATTTCATCCGGAAGAATTTTCAAGACCCACTTAGAAACTATAGCCAAGAAGCTCCGGCTGAGAAATCTCGAGGTAAATTAAAAAAAAATACGTCCAATAATATTACTCTCTATCTCTGCGATAATCTTTTCCCACATTATCAATAAAGCGAAGACTCAACCCATCAAAATTAATTAAATACCACAATATAATTTGCGAAATACCTCGGATCCGGTTTGATCAACAAAGTAGCCGGTATCGTGATAGGACACAAAGCAACAGAAAGGTGGGCGATATCCTTTGATGTCATAGGAAATGCGTTTGATACCGTCCACAAAGAAGGTTCAATTAAAAATAGCCGTGTACTCTGCGCGATCGGAACCCTCGTGAATTCTTAAAATTGATGGTTTCAATTTCGTTGATGTGGTTAAGATTCTGATAGGGTGGAGGTTGGTGGTGGCCGTTTTTTTTATTGCCAGTTATGGTGAAATCAGCATGCCATTCGTCTAATGGTCTATACGACCGCTCATGGACAGTAGTAAAACCAAACTACACCATAAATTACAAATTATTTTATACGTATAACTAAGGAAATTTGTCTTAAAATTCTAGTTAGTCTCAATTGCACCACATTCAATTCTAGGGTCCATTTAAGATTCAAAGAGTCCATTTAATCATAATTGTAAATACATTATTTTAAAAAATCTGATCTTATAATACACAATCGATTTTAAAATAGACCTCAGTGTAGCAAATTGTATGGCTCTTTAATTTACCAATGTAATTGTATTAATTAAACAAAAAAGCTAGTAATTCCGTCTACTCCGAACTTTTACTCTCGCAGTGCGTGGTGGTTGGTCATTTTAACTTTTCAAGGGTCGCTCACCCTCCCTGTCAACAACCCTCCTAATTGCAGAGTTCAATGGCCAAAACCTTCAGACGTCACTCATTACAGTACAGTGCACCTACAATCTACATATTTTAGTAAGCTAAGTTTATTTTACCTTGTACTTTACTACAATGTTGCCTCTGTTGCGCAGTTAGATGCTGTGAAACGAGGAATCACGGGCTCGATCTACACACCGAAACAAGTTTTTGTGTGATCTACAGGTATTTGTTACAGGTCTGGGTGTTTGTAAAACCGAGAAGTCTCTCATCGTTTCTTATAGCCACGACGCAAGTCCTGATCTTAGTGTGGGGTCAGGACTATGTATGTGACTGGGGAGTGTATGTATGTACCTAATGTATTAGTCAATAATGGCCTTCAGTTAGGAGCCGATTGTTAAGGGACTAGGCGGACCATGGCCTAGTGCGGGTTGGCAGGTTAAAAAACCTTAAAAAATAGTTGATTACCCTCACGACAATTCCTTCTTTAAAATGCGTGGTAATTGACCATTGACTCGGAGAAGTCTGTGATTTGCCTTGGGATTGGAACTTATCACCACCATTTCGGCTTCTTGCTTTGGCTGACGCTAACATTGGTACGTAACGTTCACCGCACATACTAGTTTCTTTGTTTTAATTATTGTTCAGTCAGCAACATAAGTCGCTACACATTCACGAGACTTAGAACTGTCTTATCATCCAAAATAATAATTATTTTCAATATCGTATAGCACTTCTCGACATAGATGACTTTACTTGGTTATATTTTACGACTACAGAGTAGTACGTACAAATTTGAATTCACAAAAAGGTTATCAAAAAATGTGAAGTGTTCAGCGACTTATGTTGTTGACTGTACATATATAAACACTTGTGTCATAAACCAGTCTACATCAATTACACAGAAGAACTTTCACTTCGCTTTCATTAGCAGCATAAACAAATTCACAGTGGAATAATTAAAGCAAACACATGTATCTGTGTAGCAAGCAAGTATGTACATAACACGCAATCACGGGTCCAATTAATATGGCCTCCGAAGTGAGACAACTGGTTGCCGAACGGTTCAAAGGGCATTTGTGCTGAGCCCGCGTAAACGGTGAACTCAGGCGTTTTAGTCTTCGGTTTGTGTTCGTGCTGCATTGCTGTGTTGTGTTGTTTGTTGTGTATCAAAGAATTATTTTCGGGTACAGATAATGACACTGCAAACGATTACAATGCGTCTGATGGAAAATAATACACACCTGAAACTTGCACATTTACCTATTGCAATCTATCCACGTGATCTTCGTCAGATAGCCAATCAATGTTCTATACATATTTGAAATACATATATAGAAAATATATATATTAGACAAAATTTCGTTTACTTTTAAAACAACTCAGTTACCATTATGGACAAAAAAAACTAAACAAAAAAGTTAAAATACTATTAATCACAGCAACCCAACATCAACCTAAAAAACATTTGTGTTCAGAAAGTGAACAGAAAGTTACATACAACATAATTTTCAACCTGAAACCCTTCACGTGAAATTAAAACAGCTTATATTAATACAACGAAACAAACTTTCAACACAACTGCCAAGTACTTTGTGGACTTGTGCGAGACTAGCGAATTTTGCCGGCACTCGACCCGCTTTCGCATCTATGTAAATTTTATTTTGAAATGTTGGGTCGGAGATATAAAATTTCCAATATGACAAACAATCGCTGATGTATAAAATATGTAATACAATGTTACAGCTTTCTGTGTCAGCTGTCTGCACACTGTGTAAATGGGTTTCTTAAGAGATTACCGCACTTATGTTCTATTTCAAGAGAAACTGTCGAGAACAATATTTTCTTGAAACTTTAATTCTCGCGAGATGCTTCGGAGAGCCTTCACCGTATCTGTATTGGCCCATATACAAGGTGTAAAATTCTAATAGTGACCCACACAACTGTGTCCTAGTTCAGAATAGACCGACATATTTATTACAGCTAGTGAAATATATTTAACTAGTACTAGTAGATAAGTAACTAGTACCTTGCTTTTCTGGAATACTTTTAGTCAGATATAAATTACATTTAACCATATAAGTAACAGATCAAAATATTTAATTAGAATCCTACAATATATTTCAGAGTTAATTGCACTAAACTCCAAGATCTTAACCACAACTTTTACCCACACCATTACAACCCCAGTAACCTACACTTTACCCATAAATATACTTCCAAGAACTTCAAAAATAAGTCGATGACGTAATTTAGCAAATTGTCCGAGTTCAGAGTCGCAGCGCTCTAACACGAGCGTCAACAATTAAACTGGAAGATGTTTACCTCCTGCCCGCATTTAATCGCTTGCTTCGGCGCATCCGCACTGTATGCTTCCAAACACTACATAAAGTGTGTTTGATTCATTTATCTACACGATATACGTACTTGAGATTGGCTGTTACATATTATATTTCACAAGTTATATTGTTACTGCTGTTTTTTCGGGTGTTTGAGCGACTAAAAAGTCGTAGTTTTTTATACCCACGACACAAGACTCGATCTTAGTGTGGAGTTGGGCTACTATCGGTATACATCGAAGTAGGGAAAAACTATATAATCTTTATCACGAAAGAACATATAACCATAGTCAGGATTTCAAATCATATGTAAAAAAATATTCAAAAATATTTAAACAAGTTTGCCTTAAAGCGAAATCAATGTATGTAAGTAACAAAATAAAAAGCTCCAAAAATAAAATAAAAATGACTTGGAGTGTGATTAATAAAGAAACTGGTAGGGCTAAACCTCGGGACACAGAGTTTAGCTTAAATATTAATAATCAGAATATTACATCTAATGTAGAAGTAGCTAGGATTTTTGAGAATTTCTTCTCAGATGTATGTACCAGTTTCTATAACAAAAAGTTTAAACTCATCCCCTGCCCTAGCAGAAAAGTTACTACAAGAAAATGTGACTGGAGGCAGAGATTCATTTGAATTCCATTGCGTTGACAGTATGGATGTAATAAAAATATTTAAATGCATTAATATTAAAAACACTTGTGACCTCTGGGGAATTTCAACAAAAATATTAAACTCTGTAATACCAGTCTTGGCTCCCCAGTTAGCTGTAATTTTTAATGCTTGTATAAACAGTGGTCTATTTCCTGATAATATGAAGTTGAGTAAAGTTATACCTCTTTTAAAATCGGGTAGTTCAGAGGACCCCTCTAATTATAGACCTATTTCAGTACTACCTTCATTTAGTAAAATTTTTGAAAAACTAATGCTCTCACAACTTCAAACTTATTTTTCAAAAAATAGAATACTTCATGGTAAACAATTTGGCTTCACGCGGGGTCGCTCCACAACAGACGCTGGTGTGGAGCTAATAAGTAACGTATTTGATGCTTGGGAGAACTCACAGGATGCCTTGGGTGTATTCTGTGATCTATCTAAAGCGTTTGATTATGTTCACCATGATATACTTATCAGGAAATTGAGCCACTACGGAATTAATGGTATTGCTCTTGAATTATGCAAATCGTATTTGAGTAATAGAGTCCAAAGTGTAGATGTCAACGGAATAAGATCTCCTGGGTCTGCCGTTACTATGGGAGTTCCGCAGGGCTCGATTCTTGGACCCTTTCTCTTTTTAATTTATATTAATGACTTACCTTTTTTTATAAGGGACAACTGTAAGGTAGTGTTGTTTGCCGACGATACTTCATTAATATTTAAAGTAAATCGACGTAATCCTCATATTAACGACGTAAACAACACCCTCTCAAAAATAGTACATTGGTTTAGCATTAACAATTTGTTATTAAATAGCCAAGAAACGAAATGTATAAGGTTTGTGACACCTAATGTCAAAAAAGTTAATGCTAACATTAATTTGAATGGGGATGAGTTGAGCCTTGTGGATACAACTAAGTTTTTAGGAATTACATTAGATCCCAAACTTCAATGGGGTTCTCACATCATCGCTCTAGCTAAAAAGCTGAGTGCCGCAGTCTTTGCGGTGGGTAAGATTCGCCAATTGACTGATGTTGATACAGCTCGATTGGTATATTTTGCCTACTTTCATAGTCTGATGAGTTATGGAATTTTACTGTGGGGTGGTGCTGCTGACATTAATACCATCTTTGTTCTCCAAAAGCGAGCTATAAGGTCAATTTATTCGCTTGGGTCCAGATATTCTCTTAGAGAAAAGTTTAAATAAAGAGATAAATATAATGACAGTAGCATCACAATACATTTTTGAAAACTTAATTTATGTACATAGAAATAAAGAAAGTTTTCTTAAGATTAGCGATATCCACAACAAAAATACTAGGAATAAGAATAATCTAGCTACTCTTAAGACCAGACTCCACAAGATCAGCAAATCTTTTAAGGGTTACTGTATACACTTTTATAACAAAGTTCCCAGTCATATTAAAGCTATATCTATTACAAAATTCAAAGCTACTATCAAGCAAAAATTATGCAATAAGGCATATTATAAAATTTCGGAATATTTAGACGATAACAAGGCTTGGGAATAGAATAAAATTAAATGAATGTGTAGTATCTCGGAGCGTAAGTCTTGGTGTGCTCTATAAATTACCATTTAAATTAAGTAACTTGTCAAATTTGCCATTGTTTTCCTATGTAAGTGATTGGGTATGTCATGCTCGCTAAAAGGTCTTGCGGTGGCGTCGTGTGCCAGGTCGGTCACTTCCCTGCAACATGGTTGAGGAGGCCGATGGCTGGCACATGCGTCATACTCGTGAACGGGTGCTGCTTGCGTAGACTGGTCTATCCGATTTGCTTACATTGTAATGGATTGATTGATGGATTACATAAGACTCGCAATTATTCACTGCTTTGGCGAAAAAGAGTATACTGATTCTTCGTTCTGGGCGACTTCACTTCACTCAACCATAGTAATGGAAATATAATAATATTCATATCAAAAATATTTACTGTAAATTTTCAACATATTATTATTAAACTGCTCTGATTTAAACCAACTTGTAAATTTTGTAATAATTCACTACATTGTAAACTGGTTTTGAAAAGAGCAACACTAGAGTTTCTTGCCCGTTCTTCTCTAGTGAAAACAGCTTTCCGAACCGGGTGGTAGATAAAAAAATGACTGAATCTAAATGATGTTGAACATTTTAATGGATTCAATAAATTATTTTCATTTTCATTTTCATTTTCAGTTAGGACTATGTATGTTATTGATGAGAGTATTTATTATTATTTATTAATACACAGAGAATAGACTATATAGTATTCTCTATAGATCTATAGACTCTGCCCATCCCTATGGAGTACAGGTGTGACGATTATGTGTGAATGTATGTATGAACGTAGCGGAAAGCGCAGCGTAGGACGTCCACCCACAAGATGGTCAGACGACCTGGTAAAGGTCGCGGGACGTCGCTGGATACAGGCTGCCTCCAGCAGGTCTCTGTGGAAATCATTGGGGGAGGCCTATGTTCAGCAGTGGACTTTCCTTTGGCTGATGGATGGATGGATAGATGGATGGATGTATGTATGAACAAACTATCAAAGCAAAAGTTTTTTTTTGCATTGTATATCATAAGGCACTAATCTCTTGCTTTCTACAAAGTAGGGTAATCTATAAAGTTTTTGCAGATGAAGGATAATGTCTGGCGGATACCTATGACCTTCAAATATGAAAATATTGCCAAGAGTGTGTTAAGTCTACCAATTTTTTGTGGTATGAGTTACCTATACTAATACAAAACCCTTTTTTACAATTGAAGAGACTCATGGCCAACTGTGAGATGTCTAAGGGACAATATTCACTTTAAATTATTTTGGTATTGTTTCCACGAGCATGAAGCGCAAATATTGAAAAGAAACGGTTATGACGCTGGTATTATTCGGCTTTTCTTAAAATAACCATATCTTTTTTATTTAAATTCGGAGAAAGAACATCGAAATTCAATTTTTAAAATATCCAATATTACAGAGTCGAGTTTATATCGCAGTCTGCCGCCTCTCTAATACTAAAGAAAAATATTAGTATTTCCAGTAACATTTTGAAATGTAACCACAAACTTAGCTAGTTAATTATAGTGCTGAAAAAACAGAGCAGACGTACCAAATGAAAGAACATTAAAATTAATTGCCCGGTCGTAATGCCCACGTCGCCTTCAGAATTTAAATAAAAGAAATATTCCACGAACCCTCATATAAAACGTCCTTTTTAACCCATAAACTCTTTAATGCGGCGTCTCATTTCCTAAATATTCAATTTCACATTGTTTCAAGATATCATTTGTCCGAGAGAACATTTTATTACGCGGTGGCCTCTGTGTTCTAAATAAAAACAATAAATGTTTCTCTTTCCCGAGCAGTCGGCTGGTAACAATGCCGTGCCTTGTTCGGGCCTTAAAGATTGTTTTCTTCCAAGTCATTGTGTAGGGCCGATCGCGGCCAGATTGGATGAGAATGAGCCCCGAGGCTGCACCGCTCGGGAATTTAATAGCAGCCTTTATACTTACATTTACATCAACGGAATGTTTTTGTTGTGATATGGTTCTCTCTGGGCAGAGATGTGATGTCTGGGGATGCGAAATTTGTTTACTGTTTCTGACGTTTTAATATACAAGAAGTTATTTGTGTTGTTCTTCAACAGAATCCATAGGGTCGTTTCAGTACCGTGTTACAAAGCTCTCACTTCTATTGAGCGATCACCATGTCCAATATTGGCACAATGGGAGTTCTAAAACGAAACAACATAATATAAATCGTCGAGTACAATACACCCAGGTGTAAAAAGATTCATAGACATATTTACAAGCTTTCAAGTTTCAAGTTAAAATGTTATCTATTAAATAATATTGAACGAAACACCGTCATAAAGTCCAAAAGTGTCGCTGCAGATATAATCAAAACAACATCTACCTGATTTTGCAACGGAAACTTTACACCGATATCTACGAACACAAATAATTATGGTTTGCAAGAAAGCAAATTTTTTCATTTCGCAAATCATTAGCATTCTTTGTTAAACTTCGTTCGGAGGGGACCCACTGCTGTCGGGACCTCGCGAAACCCATTCAAGGAATCCACCAAGTTTCGGCGATTTTTTTCGCCTATTTTTCTTTGTTAACGAAATTGAATTCGTATTCATTGCCTTATGAAGGGTATTCCTCCGTTTATTCGTTCGTACTCCACGCTCCTTTTGTATAGATATTTTTGAACTTAGGATTTGTTTTGAATTTTTATTGTGTTTTGAAATAGCGTTGGGAGTACAACCTCAATGTTATCGATTGTTTCTAGTTGAAAGTAACAGTTTTAGACTTTTGCTTTCCTAAAAATATATTTCTACGGTATAATTTCAATTAGATTTCCAACATAACTGTGTTGCTAGATAAATTCAATTAATTTACTAAATGGAAATCGCATGAATTATTTTGAAACGTTGGGTTGTTGAACAAATCATTAGGTTGTTGAACTAACATGTAGTTACGAAAAAATAACACTAAACGTTTTTAGCCTTATTCACAAACAGCTTATAAACTTATTTTGTCTATTATGTCACTTTCTAAATACTTTAAAATTCAGTTTGATTGAATAAATCATATCATTCGATCACTAAAATAGGCTTATAGATCATGAAAAAAACCGTTAGTTTCACATCGCCCAATAGAAGACTGCGAGCTTACATGTAATTTTCCTTGGAACATAAATAAGCGGCGAGATCAGTGCAGGAGAAAGATTACCTCCCTATCGTGGCAACCGGCGACCTATCTTTTACGGCATAAGGATAATACACTGTCCAAACAAAAGCGACCTCTCGGACATTGTCCATGAAAACAAAGAAAAGACAGATTTATTTTCATAACAGCGCTTGAAGCTTCATTACCGACCAGTGATATTTGGAGCGAATAAAGCTAACATTTTAGTTTTCTGACGCTGACACCACGGTGGGCGCCAACGGAGGGTGACTGCCGCGGTGGCGTAGTTGTACTACGGTACGGTTACAAAGCTGAGGTCTCGGGTTCGAATCCCGGGTTGGGCAAAGTGATATTGGATTTTTCTATTCAGTATCAACCCAGAGTCAGGAATTTGTGCCCGATATGGCGATAGGCTCGCCACCTATCACATTGTGGGACGGAACATACAAGGCGAAATGTGGGTGCCCTGGCACCTCTGCCTACCCCTTCTGGGAGCAAGGCGTGAGTTTATGTATGTATGTATGTATGTATGACTGTACGAGTACACATTCGGAGGTTTTTGTTACTGTTTACTGCCTTTTTTAATCCATACAATCATAAGACCCAGCCTTTCTGGTAGTAAAATATCAGAAAAACACACCTATGAATTTAATCTGCAATTTAAACAGGGACGGAATTCCGTTGTAAAATCAGGGATAGCAACACAATACGAAAAATTATAACTGTTATTATCCGATAGCGACACATTCAGAAGGAAATCTTTTATGTAAAATGTATATTTTAATTAATGCAAAGTCAATAAGGGAGCGGCGCGTACGATTCGAGAATATAAAATTATCACATCAAAGTGGAATTGGACGGCTTTTTGGGTTTTGATTTACATTTCAAAAAGGCGGCTTGGCCTGTGGATTTTAAGCTGTTACGTCAAATTCGCTTCACGCAATTCTTTATTATTTAAATGTTTCATTGTGTTTAGGTTATAAAATATTGTAATCTTTTTTATCTTTATGGACATAATGTGTCAAGTGGTGTACATTTTTTGTATACGTTGTTTTGTTTAAAAAAAGGCCTGTATAAAACATATAAATTTTATAATATTTACGTACAATTATAACAATGTAAATATTTAACAATCCTCAGCGACACAATTGGTTAGATGCCAACTGAGAAACAAGAAGGCTGCGGGCTTAACCAAATATTTGTGTGATCCACAGGTATTTTTTCGGGTCTAAATGCTTGTAAGACCTAAAATGTCTCTCGTAGTTACTAATAAGTTAAGTGCGTGGTGGCCTGTTGGCAATCGGACTAGACGCGACTGCCAACATGTTCACGGTGGTCGCGGGTTCGAATCCCAGGGCACACCTCTGACTTTTCGGAGTCATGTGTGTATTGATAGTCAATCACCACGCACTAAAACGGTGAAGGAAAACATCGTGAGGAGACCTGCATACCATAGCGATTTATAAAAAATTCTATGGTATGTAAGTCCGCCAACCCGCACTAGGCCAGCGTGGTGGACTATATGGCCTAACCACTCTCAATCGTATTCTCGATTGTAGAGGAGGCCCGTGCCCTGCATACCATTTAGGTACTAAATATTGTATCGTATACACATAGTTAGTAAATAGTTCTGGTTGGAATAAAGCCTAGTTGAAAACTAAATATTACACGCTTTATTAACACTAAGAGACAACATTAAATCTAGTAATATTTGTTTAGGGACTAACGAACATTTACTCATATGTGCTAGTACACGAACACTGTAATATAAAACAATTAAAATTTCCAATAATCTTAAACAAGAAATATATAAAATCTAAAGTACTTTGAGCATAGCATTTAAAATATACAACGTAATATAAAACTGATATAAACGAAGGTCTTATTCATTTAGATTCGCACCAGTAAACATTTCTAAATAATATTCTGGGACGATACGTCCCGGGACACAATTTAAATACATTTTGTTCGGCTGAATAATTCGAAATTATACCGTCTAGATTCCTCTATTTCTTTGTAACGAGCCCCTGTTTTATTTAAACGCTAAGACTTTAATTCACGTGGCTTTATGAATTTTGTCGAAATTAAAACGTAAGGCGAAATGCTTGGACTAAATATTGCTGTTTTTTTTTCGTAATCAATTTATACATAGAATGTTTAGCAGTCGATTTCCTGTAATTGATGATGATTAGGATTATGAGGCGGGTCGTTAGTCTAATAAAATTTGTTCGTCCTTGAAGACACGTGATCAGTAAGGGATCTCTATAAGTGATAACGTAACATCTAACTTTTAAATCCAATTGAGCATTTTGCTGCCGAATAAAACCTATTGTATGAATGGTGTAAGATCTGTAGATATTTCAGTTGAAGGTTTGTATTCGGAGGATTAGGAAACCTCATACATTTTAAAACATTTTTAGACTAATCGGATTGAAAGAAAATACACTTTCTAAATGGAATTGTATAAAAATAATTGTATTTGTTTAAAGGCTAATATACCAATGTATCATTATTAATACTGTGTTACTACACACTATACTAAATCAATCATATCTCGGTGGTCTCAAGTGCTTGCAAAATACACTCTAAAAGGTCTCATATTTCAAATATTACACATAAAAATATGAGCATTCGTATTCATCGCAAAGCAGAAATGCTATTATTAACACACGGCCACATTATTCGGCGTGATGTATGTACGAGCGAAGAAATAAAGTGAAATGTTTGCGTGAACTTTGTTGGCGCCCACGGTGGTACCTCTCTCGAAATTGCAAATGTACCCTCGCATCAGTGCCTTTATGGCACCGAGTATTCGCAAAATTTAAAAGTTAAGTTTCAAAACAATCTTCGTTTAATTCACGAGTTTCGCGCAAGTATTTTATTACTTACATAACTCACGTACTTCGCAAATGCATTTCTATTTCAACGCGATTCTTTAAATACGATTTTGATGCGAGAACTTTTAGAGTATTTACGGAGTTGAGTTACACTTCTCCAGATAGCGACAGTATGTTCAAATGCTTTATTGAACGGCGATGGGTTGGAAAATTTCTAATACATTTATGAAATATGCTATCTCCACTTTATCAATACCTTGCGTCGTCTTCAATTTCTTTGTGTGACTGATGATGGTACTTTTGCGGTTCGATACAGGTTACAGTTCGACACAAATATGTGTGCATTTTACAAAATGTATTTGAAGACATAGTTTGCTTCGGCGTATTTTCAAAAATATAATATTTTTAATCACTATTGATCCATTTTGGAATTATGATGTTTCAATGAACAAGACTTATAATAAATGAGCTATTTAAAACCCGAAAAAAAAAACAGAATTGTCCCATCACATCCGCCCGTCGAATTGGCAGTGATAGAAAAGATAGGCGGAGTTTTTCATCCATCCCTTACTCACATAAATTACTCCACAAACTTTTGATCTTAACCTTCAAGTAGGCAAATAAGCTTACATTTATGACGATCTAGTTGATTTAGCCTTCAGTGTGTACCCTCGCATTTAATTCTCATATCACGCGTGCAGGGAGCAATCTGAGGGGGCCAAGCCAATTTCGGTACATTACAATAATTCCACTCCTGCCTACGGTAACCGTCTTGAAGTGAACTCGAGCAGGTAATAGATACGCGGCCCCGAGGATTCGCCCGGATTAATCCCGAAATTCACTGTACCCTTAATAATTTTACTATTCCAAGTAATCTTTGACAAGTTCTGCGCTATCTGCGATAAACTTGCGGGAAACTTTAGTGTGTGTTTTAGCGAATGTGTTTCTCTTTGCCTTTCATTCCAATCGTTTCTGGAAAATCTTCAATTTGAATTTGATATTTATTTCGAAGTAAAAATTAATATTAATTATTTCGTGCGACAATTGTTACGTAAACTTTGTAACTACTACTGAGGTGGATACTAGACGCTCTTGGGAATCAAAAAAGCTAGACACTTCTGACATTTAAAAAAACATAGTTTTAAAATCGTCGCTCCCTCGCAATTAAAGTTCGGTACGCAACTAGCTACCCTATACATCAGCAGTTAGAGTGCAAAATTAAAAACGCAGCGTGCGTTCCGATCATTTGCCGGCACGTGCGCTAATTCAGGTGTTATTTAAGGGTCATAACCGCACGTCGCCCTCTCCCCCCTCCCCTTCACCCCAACCCGCACGCCCATCCAGCTCCCACTGACGTATGGCTTGAACGTGATAAGTTAACGCGCAATTGTTTTACGGATTACAACGCTTCGGCGCGCTCGCTCCAGCTGACACGTCTATGTTACAAGCAGTGAGCGTATTCGAACAAATTACTTATAAGTTAGTTGTTGAGAACTCGCGTTCGATATTGCTTTATGTTATGCGAAGATATGTTATGCTGTTTGCTTAAGTTAAGATCGATAAGTATCAACATGAGCCAACAGCAAGCCAATATCCGCAGTTAGACATTCTGCGAATAATTATTTTAATAATTAATTATCAATATAATTTTCACTGCATTATACCGGCTTTTGCCATCTACGAAACATCTATACCGATTCCGGTAACCCATACTCCGCACATAAATGAATTTGAATTAAAAATAATTACTTAAGTTTTAAAAGACACCTCAAAAAAATTCTATTTCAATAAGAGATTGAATTAACTAATATGAAAATATATTAGTTAATTCACTAATATGAAAATATATTAGTTAATTCTAATATGAAATTCATAATATGAAAGTGGGAACTAATGCTACTTATTACACCAAATAGAAAGCAAAAGCCGCACTTATAACATGGATAAAAGCATAAATATGAAAGCTTCTAAGAACTATTTCATGTAAGAAAAATTATATAATAATAAATGAGATTGACGGCACGGCCGGCCGATCGCACCCGGGGCAATTTTCACTCAACCCGGTCACACATAAATATTATATCGAGACGGCACTGACGCGAGCGTTCAACTACCCTCCCTTCAAAAGGGACATTGTAAGTAATAGCCGCGACCCTTTTTTCAGCATTCTACCCTCGCCCGAACGTGGACACGAACCCAACTATTTTATTATTCAAATATGGCTATATTGCAGACGTTTCGGAGTTTTAAGCGAAATCTGTAGGATTGTACGTTACGGGTCGTTTCTTTGGTGTACGTTTAAAGTGCCGCGTAATCGAATAAGGGTTGGGTTTATTATTCTTAGCGTATACGTCACTGTAGGCTTTTAGTAAAAAAAGATTTATGTGTTCTTACTATAAAGGTATAAAAAAATCAAAACTATTTTCTTTATTAACGCTCTCAAAGAACTACGTAACAGAAGATTATATTTAGAACCAAAGTAGCGTATAAAAGAGGAAAATAATAATAATGATATTGAAAACTGTTAATGGACAACCAACTTACCAAAACAATAATTTAGAACAATTATTTTTGATCACAAACATTTGCTAAATCACTGTAATTTCAAAATAAAAGCAATTAAAAATAACAATAAATTCACCCAATACCTCCAGGCAGTAAGATTTCTACCTACCCTTGCCGGCCAAGCTCCAAGCGCAGTGAAGCCACGCAGCAATTAACGTCGCTAATTAATTAACATACGTCACTGTAACTCTGCTTATTTGTTTAGCACAGGTGTGTATCATTTGTTCACGTGATTACTGACTTAGTCCTCTAAGCGGGCTGGGGCATAAGCGCTGGCGGGTTTTGAAGCATTAAAATAAATAAATAAATAAAAAAAATTAATTTTAACCGACTTCAAAAAAAGGACGAGGTCCTCAATTCGACTGTATGCTTTATACAGACAGTTATTTGCTGTGTTGATTGCAACATTTACTGGATTGAGAAGAAAACTCTGTATATTTGTGTATTAGGTTTGTGCATGGATCAATTTTTTCAAAAGTGCGTTGATAACTAAATCAGAAACTATGAATATTGCGGAAAATATAGAAAGCATAGTTGGATTTTTGAAAAATCTACATTCCCGATGGTTTTGCAAAAAATACACGAACGGTATTATTACACGATTCGATAAATTATGTTTGTAAAATCATTCATATGCCTTTTTTGTTGCAGTCCAATTATTTTAAATACGTAATTGGTTTTGTAATAAGTTAAATTTGTTTTTGTAAGAATTAATTTTGATTGCAAAAATATCTTTAAAAAACTTCGCCAGATATTTTTATACATTTTACAATACATTTTTTAAATCAATATAATGGTTTTTTTATTATATATAGGTATTTAAACCAAAAGAGTTTTCCCCGCTTCCGCCGCACATTTAGAACCCTCACAAACATCTCTGTAATTTACTAACTTCACTGTGTACGTGAAGGCTTTACTGTAACTTATTTTAACGGAAACATATTATTATAATGAAGTTCATGAAAATTTCATACAAAATTTCGGCACTTCCGATTAGTGCGATATATTATTAGAAAATAGATTCATTATATTTTATTCAAAGAAAAAACAATTCAACGAAAAAACATTTATGACGATAGGTATGTGAAATTTGTTCAAATAATATATATTTTTCTTTCCTACTTCCAATAAAATCAGTATTAAACCCATGCACGATCAATTGCTATCCATCGTTCACGTTTAACATATCAAGTCCCCGCGCCATTAGCCATAAAATAAAATGACCTTATGGCCGAACTTTGCTTCGCAGCGCAATTGTCCATCCGCGCCCCGCCTTACTCCGGCCACTTCCCAAACTATTATATTATTCAAATTCTCCCTATTGTCCCGAACCGGCTGATCCCGTGAAAGGGCTGTGTGACAGAGATAGACATACTCCCCTCTCTCTCATCGAAGACTGAGCACGAGCCGCTTGTAAAAGCCTTTGAAATGGAAAGAAAATATTGCATTGAATTAGGGATTTTGGCCGGTGGCTACGAAAACCATTTTACCGATGACGTCATATATCCATGCACTGCTTTAAGGATTTTAAAAGCCTCAAGTTCCTGTATCATGGCTTGGAGTGCGAATTAATTGGATATATGCGTCAATGTCAGGAAGATGGAACACTGCATGTAAGACTTTTAATTTTTAATTTAATTAAAAGTGCTGTGAACAATCGAGAGGCAAGTGCGGAACATTCTATAGACGCAGTGTTATGTGACGGGAGGAATGTGAATCTTGAATGGCCTTAGATCTGTAACTTCACAGCTGAAATACCTAGTGGCTGACCATTTCAAAATACGCATTATTTTACACTTCAAAATGAAAGACCTAAGAGGGTTATAATTATGGAAGGTAAGATAAATATAATGTGTTTACACTTCCGTATTTCTGACTTATCTAAGGCAAAACAAATTAATTATTAAATTGACAAGGAAAAGTATCACTAGATAGTATTTTCGTAATTATACATCGCTGCTTATTTCCTCTCAGCCTAAAGTATGTGATAACAACATGGTACTTCACTCGAACACTTATTAGATAGCCTGTTAAAAAACTAAATTGCAGTATTTTAAAATATTTACTGTTCGGACGTCGCGTTTGTTGAAGTTATCACCTTGCCATAAGACCTAGGTAGATTTACATTTAAACATAAAACATATCATTACCACATATAAAAAATCTAAAACAAATCTCCAGGCATACCTCCTCGCATGTACGAATAAATTACAAGACCTAATACAATTTGCCCCCAGTACAGTTAATTAACTGGAAATATTGAAAGTACGGGGCATGTACGCGGCAGAATATAATGAACTGATATTATTAGCAACAGAATAATGTCGGGGTAATTTCCCGCTGCGTAAATACTCAGATAACTGGTGGATGCGGCAAACGTGTGATAGGCGTTTTGGTTTGCTTTTGTAACTGATGCCTTGTGTTTACTATTCATTAAACGTATATGAGTAAACTGATAGGCGATATTGGAGATCCAGGTAGTGGCTATGTGATTATTATCTCTTTCTATCTCTTGAGCCACAGAAAGTCCACTGCTGAACGCAGATCTCCCCCAAGAATCCACAACATGCAAAGATTTTTTTTTATATCCTTTATTATATACTAAGTAAAGTTAATAATAGAACATTATATTATATAGTAGTACAAAAGGTGGTCGTACCGCTCGAGGCAATCTCTTACCGACTACCTTGGGATGGAGAGGGCAGTCAATAGTGTACCAAGTAGGATAAAGAATGTGATTACTGTTAGTGATTATATCCAGTTTACCGTCGTATCGGCATTTGCGTCATAAGCCTACTAGACCTATCCACCAAGGAGATTATTGAGTTATAATCTAACCCTTTCCCATCCTATCTTAGAATTTTCGTATAATAGAGCATAGGTACATGAACTTAAAATAAAGTCCTATACAGACTGATCCATAATATTTGTAGTAATATTCTCTTACTACTAAATATATTTAAATATTTTTTCTTATCTCTTACACCAAAACATATTGTGACAAAAGATTTATCTTAAAATTTCGCTAAAGGAGAATTATCTCAAACCTACAAATTTAAATACCCAGCCTCTCTTAATGCCACATTGCAAAACGTCGTTTAAAAGGCGGCCATTAGCAAAAACAGTGTAATTTATCAACAAAGGCATCTGCAGGCCCTCAAATCCCAGCGCCATTATTATTCCGCTTCTGCCCACCGCTGGGAAATTTGCGTAATCCCATGCGATCTTTTTCTTTAAGTTCCAATGGGCTCGTGGTTTAGGCGGAATTCTTTTTACGGCTCTTTAAAACAACTTTGTGCTCAAATGTTTCTTGTGCCTTACTGTACAATGTTTATATTATCATTGTTTGAATATTTAAAAAAAAGAAACAAACAAGGCGAGCTTAATAAAACCTTTTAAAAATATCTAAGACTTGAGCAGTAAGATTGGCCGAAAAGGCAAGATATTGAGGCAGAAATAAAATTTACCGGTGGCAGGTCTCTCATTATGAAAAGCTGCCTGTGTAGGTACCACCGCAATATCTATTACTCCCACCCAAAAGCAGTGTAAATGCATTGTTATGTTTCGGTTTGAAGGACACCGTAGCCAGAGTAACTACTGTATATATTAAGACTTAACATCTTCTTAAGCGCTCACCCAGGGTAATGCCTAGAATTACTTGCTACTATCCATTAGTCCATCAGGCGAATGTCATGCTTGTCACGCCAATAAAAAAATAAGAGTCTAAGGAAATGCGTCATAGAAACAGCGTCATATGCTTTGCTTCATCCTAACATATTACATTCACTACACCCACCTTCATCAATCTGTTCGTGAATTCTCGTCAGGATACCTTTGACCTGACCCGTTTAGGGTGTTGTGAATTTGGCTGCCGTAGTTCGATAAGGTCAAAACCTTGGCATATACTATCGTTTTATAAAAAAAAATCTCAAATACTAACAACCCTAGGACACTGATAATATTTTGAAATATTTAAATAGTCTTTAATATAAAGCAGATTTAACTTACACCGCTTTAGAGAACAACTTACAGCTATTTTCTACCAGCCGTTCTCTATAATATATCTATCTTTAACTAGAGATTTCATTAGATATTTCCATACAGTTTGTGTTTCAGTTAACAAAGATAGACAGATATAAATATGGTGCACATGTTTAAAGATAGTTAGGCAGCGGCGTGCACAGGATTATGACACTGGGTATGCGGCGGAGTACTCGGTCACAAAAACTTTGTCTTTTATAGTTTTTTAGCATAGCCACAGCCACGCGACGGATCTCTAAGTCGGAAACCATGCCAACATAACAAGTCTTAGATGTACTACTATTCATGTCCATCTTCTACGGCAACGCAGACAAAACAGCGATCGATCGTCGCGGCGGAAGAAATTCTAGTAAGTAAAATAAAAAAACTCGCCTAGTCAGCTTTCAATTTTCACATATTCAAGGTTCCGGTTAGTTGAGATTACTATACCTATCCCGATGTAAATAAACGCAAGATTTCGGCTAACTCATTCATTCATTTGATAAACATACATTTTTAACACAAACCTCGCAATCAAATAACATTTGAAAAAATAAACAAACACATTAGTAAAAGCAAATGACTACAATTAATATCGAAATTAGTAATAAACTGTTAAATGTACACACTTTCAAACGTTAAAATGAAAAATCCCTTAAGAAATCTATTTTTTTTACAAACATACTAGTATAAAATAGTAAACAATGCAAATACTCATAAAAAAAGCAAAATGGCCCCCGCGAAACACAAAACATTTCTATTTAAACAAATAAAACCTTACTAACCAAAAATGCATAATGTGCATAGGTGATTTATTAGATTCCAACCTATTAATTTTACTCGGATTATAGGCAACGAACATTTACGATTACTCCCGACAACTGCCGAACTCCCGAGGCCTGCCGCAGGAGTCGCGGCTTTCAATATTCATGGGTGTGTGCGTTTGCGACTGTGCACGGACACCAAAATTACTACACACATGCAAGCAAATGTAATGCGGGACGCGGCGGCATGACTTGGTTGATTTGGTACATTATTTTGCTTTGCAGCGCCGCTTGCTTTTCGCGTGGCAACCATAATGTTTGCGTGATTGCAAATAGGTGCTATTTATAAAATATTAGGCTTTTTAAGTTATTATATTTTGTTTATTCATTTATTTACTATAAATTAAAGTCATCTAAAACGTACGAACGTTATAATAAAATATCTGTGAATGGCAAGTAAAGCACTGCATTTCTGCCTACAAGGAGTGCACGCCCCTGTAGTTAGGTAAGACAAACCTATATTTCAATCTTAGTTTATTGAAGTGTAGAATTGTACCAGCATAGTAATGGTATCTATTTTAACCTCTTGTTAAAGATAGATAGGATATAGAGAACGGCCGTACGTATATAATCTATCTATCTTTAACAAGAGATTTTATTAGACAATTCGATGTAATTTATGTTTCAGTTAACAAAGATAGAGAGGCATAGATATGTTGCATATATTTATAGCTAGATTAGAAAAATATATATGTCTATTATTGTTTAATGAAAACTCAGAGGTGTGCCCTGGGATTCGAACCCGCGACCACCGTGAACATGTTGGCAGTAGCGTCTAGTCAGTTTACCAACAGGCCACCACGCACTCATGTGTGTACTCACTCGGAGTCATGTGTGTATTGATAGTCAATCACCACGCACTAAAACGGCGAAGGAAATCATCGTGAGGAAACCTGCATACCATAGCGATTTATAAAAAAATCTGTGGTATGTCCGCCAACCCGCACTATCCCAGCGTGGTGGACTATATGGCCTAACCACTCTCAATCGTACTGTCGATTGTAGAGGAGGCCCGTGCTCTGCAGTGGGACGTATATGGGCTGATACAGATTGTTTAATGAAGCGTAGAATTGTACCGAATCATTACTTCATTGCTAGACTTACGATATACCTATGCTTTGTGATTTTTAAACCCTAAAATATTAATTATAAGTTATTATTAATTCAGCGCTACCTGTATGCCAATGAGGTTTCAGTACCCGTCATTGCACCACTTTTACCTATACCTGAACTTGGGTAAATTCAGTATACCCGAATGCAGTAAAACGAACCCTTAATCCCAGCGAGTATTACCTAGCTCATAAATTCCCGCCGTGGTAAGTAGGCACGAGTGTTTGTCATGGTGTCCGCCCAAAGCCCATTTAAGGGGATGAACAGTCATTACGCGCCGTAAGCTGCGAACCGTCCGAATAATATCCCGAACAGGCTATTTAAAGGGAACTGGCGACCATTTTGCGGTGAGCACCCGTTTCAAGCGTCTACAGCGTATGGCGTTTCATGGCTTTAGACGCTACCCCTTAAAGTTGGTTTGGTACCTGTATATCAGTTGCAAAATATAAAGAGAAAAAAAAAGAAAAATAAATGTTGCATGATGCATATTGTGATATATTAGTATGTGTTCATTCTTCCTTATAAAGTAGATAGATTGATAGAGTGATAATAATAATTTAAACTATTGTTACATTAAAATATAGGATTGCCTCATCATTATGATGACAAATAAATTGATTAATAATTTCTCAATGTTAACAGGAAAATGTTAACATTCACAAATGCATCAGTCATTTATTACTTCCTATACATAAACACCTGTAACCCAGATTGGAGAGAGGCGCTGGGCCTCGCACTATACCTTACAGATTGTATATAGTAGGACCAAACTATGGAACTAATTATAATAAACTACGGATTTTTTAACAATATCTGACAACACATTCCTTGGACTTTGTCACACCATAACGTTACGTACATACAGAATATATCAAGACTGTTACTGAAAATAAAGCAGGGTCGTAGTTTTAGTGACTTTAGACACAACGCAACTAAAAAGTCGCAAAGAATCGCATTGTCTTTGCTTTTTTTTTAATATCGTCGTGTTTGGGTGATGAATCCATAGTTTACTAAAATAATAATTTGAAAACTTGCGTACCATACCGTCTTTATAAATAATAAAGTCCTTAAAAACAATATTATTTTAGAAAAAAACCACCCATTATTTTTGTCTGAAGTCAATAAACTACCATCCGGCTTCGTTTTCTGAAGTATGATATACCCTGAACAATACAGTAGCCAAGTTTTATATGCCACACAAAGCTCGCACTTACCAGATTTTATTATATTAGCAAGATAAGGAAAAACAAACCAGATACGCTGTTGTTAGCGTATAAAAAACATGCGCGTAAATAAATAACTGGATATATTCAGGAGCACGGTTCGTCTGGCTTCCTTGTCGGTTCATTTATTATATTCACTATTGCACGCATTATTTATAGAGAAAAAAGAGGAAACTCAGCTTTGTTGGATGTATATTTACGTCGTTGTTATGCGGAACTGACAAAGCTTTACCAGGCATTTGTGTTGATTAAGGAATTAGCTGCGGAAGAATTGTCAAGATTTTTTGCAACTACCTGATTCTTTATAGTAGATACTCAATCTTTTTGAAAAATATTGAGGTCATGGTGCCACAATGGGATGGTGTAATCTTAATTTATCAATATTCCATAAATTTGTAGCTTCAGACGACTTAAAAAAACTCAAGGAAACATTGCTTCAAAATACTATCTATAGTATTTTTCAAATACTATATTATTATTATTTTGATACTATTAGTATTGATTTTACTAGTATTTTGATTTTTTTCCGGAATAAACTGATCAATCTAGACCCGATCTCCACGCAGAAAATATTGATCATATCTACCAGTAACTCATTACAAAAGATACCATGATATTTATTTATTTATTTAAATCTTTATTGTACACATAAAAAATAATACAACACACAGAAATTAAAAAAAAAAAAAGTACAAATGGCGGTCTTATCGCTTAAAGCAATGTCTTACAGACAACCATGGGATGGATTTAAAAGAAGGAGAAAGAGAGGGCAGTGTAAAATAAATAAATAAAAGTGAGGAAACTAGATAATACTCAAACTATATAAACATAAAAATACACCAATATAACATACATAATAAAAGGCATAAATACATACATATATAATACTACATACATATATATACATATATAATAAATACGAATTTTAAATGATTTAGAAGTAGGAAATAGCATTATCCACTAAAATCTGTTTATTTAAAGTGAGAGGTAATGCTCCTTAACTTGCCTCTTAAACGAAGACAGCGATTGCGCCTGTCTCACCACAACAGGAAGCGCGTTCCACAATCGAACTGCTTTGACAGTAAAAGACTTGTCCATAAATGTCGTGGTGTGCACAGGCATTCTCAGCTTAAGATTCTCGGACGACCTCAAGGACCTCAAATGTGAGTCATGAAGAAAAATAAAGCGTTCTTTAAGATAAGATGGAGTGAGAGGATTAAACAAAATATTGTAAAGAAGAGAGAGAATGTGAGTATTCCGACGAAGCCGTATAGGTAACCACTTGAGCTTAGCACGAAACTCAGAAACATGATCATATTTGCGAAGACCAAATATGAATCTTATGCAGAAATTTTGAAGACGCTCAAGTTTATTTAGTTGGTCTTCGGTGAGATCTAGATAGCTGACATCGGCATAATCAAGGATGGGGAGAAGGAGGGTTTGTGCAAGTGAAATCTTCGTGGTGACGGGTAGAAAGTTGCGTAACCTTCGCAGGGACTTAGCTGAAACAAACAGCTTACGGCTTATTTCACGAAGCTGAGGACCCCAAGTAAATGACTTATCAATATGTAAGCCCAAATTGCGGACGGTGTCACTGTAAGGGATGGCTATCCCATTACAATAAACACTGGGGAGTTGATTCCAATCCAGCTTCGAGATCATCCTAGGGCTACCGACTACAATGACTTGGGTTTTCAAGGGATTAATCTTCAAACCATGAGCTCTACTCCAATCACAGATGTGTTGGATGTCTGTATTAATAAAAGCAATTGCATCGGTCATATTGTCCACGGGTGCCTGAGTATATATTTGGAGATCATCTGCGTAGAGGTGGTAGGAGGAGCGTAAAAAGTTGGTTATTGAGTTAATAAATACAGCGAAGAGAAGTGGAGATAGCACGCCGCCCTGAGGAACGCCAGCAGCTACGGGGCACCAAGAGGAAAATCTATCCTCCACACGGATGCGTTGCCGGCGTCCATACAGGTAACTACGAAACCAATCAACAGCCATTGGAGATATGTTAAGAGACCGTAGCATGGAAAGTAATACGTCATAGTCCACGGTATTGAAGGCATTACTGAAGTCTAGCAAAGCTAAGACTGTCAGCTTACCGTCCTCCATGCCGGATCTTATATCATCTGTGATATGGGTCAAAGTGGTGGTCGTACTATGCCCTGGACGAAACCCAGATTGGAGAGGATTTAAGAGGTTGTTCTCGGAGAGGAAATCATTAAGTTGGGAATGGATTAAACGTTCTAGGACTTTAGAAAGGAAAGGAAGTATGGAAATAGGACGAAATTCGGAAGGCAGAGATGCATTGGACTTTTTGGGAAGAGGGATAATGTGGGCTTCCTTCCAAGCAGTTGGAAAGATCCCAGTGGAGATGGAGTGGTTTAAAATGTGGGAAATGATAGGAAGGGTTTCGTCTAAGACATAGAGAATCATGTTACGACTAACATTATCGCTACCCATAGCGTTAGATGACAAAAGAGTAATCGTCTTCTTAACATCACAAGTGGCGAATTGTTTGAAAGCAAAGGTAGAACAAGCGGGAGTTTTAAGGGTAGAAAGATGCTTAATGGTGTTATTTTTAGTCATCCCATCAAAGTAGGATAGAGAAGAGAAGTGACTGTTTAAGGAATTTAAATCTAAAGATTGGGGAATAGAATCTTGTGGTGATTTACCCACTCCCAGTGTTTTTAGAAATTTCCAGACTTTGGCTGGGTCATCGTTTTCGACTGACTTGTGAATGTATCGGCGTTGAGCATTTCTACACACCTTACTGCAGTGATTCCGGATAGCTACATACTTCAGCCAGTTCGATTCGATTGGACGACGATTATATTTACTCTTGGCCGACGCTTTTTTTGTTAATAATACCTTGATATCTGCAGTGAGCCAAGGTGAGGGTTGGTGCTTGACCTTAATTGGCCTAACAGGCGCATGTCTGTCATAAAGGTCGGTCAACTTTTGATTGAAGGTATGCAGTTTAGTGTCAACACAGTCTGAAAGAAGAATAGAGCTCCAGTCAATGCTGTCGGCATCCCTACGAAGATTATCAAGATTCATACCCCGAAAATTCCGTTGCATTAGGACTTTAGGAAGGGATTTGGGGGGACGGACACGATAAGAAAGGAATAACAGATCATGACAGGAAAAGGCATCAGCGGAACATTGACCATGTTTGGCAACTAGGTTTGGAGAGGAAACAATAATAAGGTCGAGAAGAGAAGGAGTGTTGTTAGGTGAATGATGAGTGGCAGAGAGAGGAAGAGTAGAAAGGTTACAGGATTTAATAGTATTTAGAAAGGAGATAGAACGACGATCGTTCTTGAGGATACAGGTGTTGAAATCACCCATGATTATGGTCTGACTGTACAATGGGACAAAATTTTCAAGAATGATTTCGAAAGAAGAAAAGAAGTCGACGCGAAGAGAAGGACAATAGTACACACCGAGTAAAAGTTTCTTAAGTGAGAATTCCACCTCTAAGAAGAGGTGTTCGCCAGCATTTAATGGTGGAGGTTGTGGGGATGCACTTACAACGGCATACCGAAACTGAGTTCGGAGATAAATAGCAACACCTCCACCGCCTCGTCCTGTGCGATCATTTCTAATGAGGTGGAATCCTGGAAGGGAGTAAGCTGAGGAAGAGAGACATGGTTTCAACCAAGATTCTGAAACAAGGATAGCATGTATATGAGTACAGTCAAAACTAGCCAGCATATCGGGGAAATGAACCGGAATACTCTGGGCATTGAGATGGACCACATTGAAGTTCCTAGGGACGTCAGAGAACTGGCAAGAGAGAGAGTCAGCAAGTGAAGGAACACTGACAAAGCTGTCGTCGCTACAGGCAGAAAAGAACTCTTCGCTGTCTGAATTGTCGCTATTAAAGTGAAGCACAGACATTAGTGTAATTGAAAATAAATGTAAAATAAAAATAAATAAATATTAAAATCTTAAACTAAAATTCAGAAAAATAAGAAAAAGCAAAAACAAAACAATAGTAATTAAAAAAAACAACAAAAAAATACATATCCATCTGCCGGTTGTAATAACAAAACGCAAAAAACTATTGATTAAACTTATTCACTAATAAACAATAAAAAAAGGAAAAAGAAATAAATTATGGAATACAATATGTTAAATGGGTCACAAATTTATAATAAGATAATAACAAAAACTATAGGGAAATAAAAAAAAAAAGTTTTACAGACAAGAAAGTCCAGGTAAACAACTTAAATTATACAAAAACAAAAAATTCAAACAGACTTACATCAGTTTCAGAACGAAATGACATTTCAGTAAGTGTCAAAACTGACATTTGACACCAAAAATTTGAGTTTATGATGTTTCTTAAAAAGCGGGTGGAAAAATAACAAAATGAAAACAAGGCAGCCAGCAAAACAAGACAAAGAAAATAACAACAATAACACTAAATGGAATGAAGAATAATGGAGTACAAATTAAACATATATGACTAAGAGGTTTACCTGGATGGGACAAACACAACAAACAAAACATACACTACTTCTTGGCAGTCGCAGCCCGCCTGGTCTTCGGCACAGCTATGGCCTTCTTGATTGGAGTCGGCTTAGCAGGTGTGTCTACGTTGATCTTATCCAGCAGACCAAGCGACACTATGCGATGCCTAACTCCGGCGCTGACAATGTAGACGTTACCGTCCCGAGTCCACGCATTACTCACGCCAAACTTGTCGCGAGCCGCCATAAAAATGTCGTGTCTTCGTTTTGTAAGAAACTCGGACAGAGTCACACCAGAACCTTTTAATTTAATTTTGCTGAACCAAACCTTGTCCTTGATAGCAACGTCCTGGAACTTAACAATCATGGGTCTCGGCTTCTTTGATGTGGATGGTCGACCCAACCTATGACAGCGCTGCAGATCAGAGACCTTAAAATCAGCAATACCGAGGTGCTGCTTGGCAATGTCGACAACCAGCTGCACAGGGTTTTCGTCGGCAACCTCAGCTATGCCATGGATGAGCAGCATTTTGCGACGCCTCTGCATCTCCATGGTGTCCACGGTGTTGGTCAGCGCTTCAATCTGCTGCTGAAGGAGATTCAGTGCCTGTGTCACGAAGGCCTTGTAGGTCGCAAATTCAGCGGCCAAGTCTGAAGGACCCGTACTCACGTTGGAAGACTTCAGGAGGTCATTCTCAAATGCAGCCATCCGTTTATGAAATTCGTCCTTCATTTCATCAATAGAGGCTTTCAACACAGATTCCATTATGTGCTTATGTATTCCACAAAATTATATTGTAGTGAAAAGTGAAGTGAAGTGTAGAAAGGACAGAAGATAGGAAAAAACTTAATTAACACCGGCAGGTACTGAGTTTAGTTATATAAATTCCACATATAATATTGTAGAAAAGTACTTAAATACAATTAATATAATAAAAAATATATGGAGCAAAAAATTATGACAGTCTATATTTCAACTACCCACGCAGAAAAAAAGATGATACCATGATAGTAAATAAAACAATAGAAAGCATTTATCATTTATGAAATAAAGGTAATATATCTGACGATAACAAGAAGTTCTACAAGTACCTAGCTAATTTTGGGCGAACCAACACTCTTGTATTATTGACTCTCCATTTAGCCAATTATTCTAGAGTGATGAGGCAGAATTTATCAATAAAACTTATCCAATTTAAGTTGTTTGGAGTAAAAGATTCTACTTGGGTGAGTGCTCCAAAAACCACTCAAGCTGTAACACTAGGCTTCTTACAATATGTACTCGTTTTTATAACTGTACTTACTCAGCCATGCTTTTTTTTTTTGTTGACGCGGGGAAACCGGATTACCGCTAACGCCCCACCTTGGGGGAGGGTGGAGCGATTATGTTGGGTTCACCGATAGGCATACCAACCAAAACCCCGCGTTGCCCTCTTCAGCGCAATTAGAACGGCCCCGGGAACCCGAAGCAAGAGCGCTCCAGCTTCTACCGGGACCATCCCTGCACAATGCCGCTCAATTTGCGGCACGTACCATAAGTATGTTGGAGGCTAGGAAGCCTCCTCATTTCCCGGCAACAGGCAATTGCTTCCTACTCCTCCTGCTGCCGAACATCTCGAGGTCGCATTGTACGTGAGTACAATGGGCGCAACAACAGCCCCCCACTGCGCGCCCGCGACCTTCAGTTCCCCATTAGTCGCCTCCTACGACAGGCAGGGGATACCGTGGCGGGATTCTTGAAGCGCCCCCATACCACAGGGCGCTACTCAGCCATGCTGCATTTTTAAAGTTGGCAAACCTATTGTTTCTTATAAGTAGTAGTATGGATTTGTGCTCCAATATCAAACATACAGAGGTATTCATAATAATAATCAATACCCAAGTCACATACATAGCCCTGAATGCACATTAAGATCGATTAAGTATATCGGTGGTATCAAAAACCTGACACAAATTGGGCACTTGTGAGCCACACAAACATTTGTCTAGGTGCGGGAATCGAACCCGCGGCTTCTCGTTTTACAATCGGCGTCAAACCAACTGCGCTATGGTGGCTTCTATAGGAAGTAGTATTAAAAATTCCACAGACATATAAAACTAATATTGTAAAGACTATACTTGTAGGCAGTCCATGAGCCGCACATACCATTAGGCGGGACACTACCTAAGCGGCAATAAAATGACCTCAAAATAGATGTATTAGTAGTGTCAAGAGTGCATGTGTGTGATTTTCTTGTAGAAAAGAACGAAGTCGGAAATTTAGTTCAGGCACTAAATTGAAATATAATAATTCATATTTCCGGAGTCGGGTGAAAAAAACTAGTATTATCGAAGAGGCCACAATAAAAAAATATAGTTAAGATTTATACTTACATAAACGTCGAAGTAATTTGGCGTCTTATCGTGCAGTTTCTTACCATGGTAAGAAACGTTATACAGATTTTAAATCAATGTATCGATAAGGAGATAACCCGGAAAGGTTAATAAGTGAAGCAGGTGAAACCGCGGCGAGCCACTAGTCCGTCGTGGGGAACAAACACATTTGACCCAGTGACACGATTGCCGCGCGGAAGGAATCTCTTTATTGCTCATATGGAACCATTCCAACAGATAGATGCAAATCCACTTGGTAAAAATGCGAAACATATTTTCACGTATCGATGAAATTAATTGAATGAGTTCCGACGAACTCCATGGTATTACTTTTTCTTATTTCATTTTGTGAGGTTGGGTTTTAGGAGTATTGACCTCATTCTGAAGGATATGCTTTATACATATTATGTCAGTCACTGTATGTTGCAGTTTTTGGGCAGAGTCCTCTACGTTGGTATATAGTTTGTCCTATATCTATCAATATGGGCTAGTCCAAAATGGTTAATTTTTCATATCTTTGATAGTAGACAACTCTTGGGTTTCATTGTTCGTAAGTACACGTAACATGAAAGTAAATAAAAATTTCGAATGCCTAAGTAACATTCAGAAATTCGACTCTCATTGATTTTTCACTCTAACACATACGGAATACAGCTGTGATGCCCCTTACCTATCGTAATAAGAATTCAAACAGTATTATTCATAGAGCGCTGTAGACAGCAGTAGTCCCAGGGGCTCTCTGGGAGATATCTAACGGTTCCTTTTTACAGAGAAAAATCTCAGGTAGTATTCATTACTTATGGAACGAAAATATATTCTTCGCAGTCGTATAGAAAATAAAAACTATGTTTCTAAATATTTTGCACAACCTCATAATATTTTCCTAAAGTAGTATTAAAGTATGAATTAAACTACCAACAATGGCCACAGAAAATATTTAATTTCGTATTATTGCCCCTTTAACTTTTAAACCTCCTGGAGGTTTAGTCAGGAATTACAAAGTTCCATACAATTTCGACGTTCGATTGCGAGCCTTTCGTCTTTGTTGTTAGCGAAGTTTCCAACTGTCGATGGGTGGCGAAAGGTACACTCGATTCGAACTTCTAATGGCGTTCGACAAACTAAGAAAATTGGGAAACTTGTTTACTCCTTAAATGTTTATATAATTAGGATACCTTTTGCTTGGATTGTTTAGGCTTGGGTATTTTTTTTAAGTTTTCTTTATTTGGCAAATATATGATTATCAATTTTTAGGTGTATTTATTTCTGTAAATATTTTCTGACTGCATATTTTTCTTCTTATAATGAAATCAATAAAATAACTGTATAGGATCCTAGCAGTTCCAGCCTTGTACAATTTTATAATATAACACTGAAAGTGACGTTACGATTTTTCTATGAGTACTGGTTCTTTATGTTACCCAAACGTCTTTCAGTCTCTTTCTAACACTTATTAATATTCTGTAGCTATATGATGTATGGGTGTCAGAACATTGGCTCCCAAAAGACTACACGAGTAGGTATCAAAAAACAAAAAGAAATAAATCATCACAAAGCGACAGCTAATTGTGCGGATAACGTTAAACACTCATCGTAAGTTGATTACAAGGGCAATAAATCTAAAGAAACAACTGCAAATGAAGAGTGGCCCGGGACTCCCATTCAATTAGCTGCAGCCGAAGAATTATAGTCATCGCGAGTACAAGATTCATCTCGTTTCGGCCATTATTCCGTCCCTTTCCGCTTCGTTTAGCGCAATGGGCGCGTGGATTATTCTCATTTAATGTAATTTGTCCCCCCCCCCTCCCCTTCTTCTCCGCGAATGGCCGGGCTCCTGACACTTGTGACAAATTCTCGAAGAATCCCTTTAATTACATTAGACGTCTGGTATTAAATTGTGTATGTGCAGACGTTTCTCTTCGCTGTGAAAGTCCATAACTTTGAAGTGTTTATTGCGAATTGTCCGCGTTGAGTCTATGCCTATATGGAGAATAAGTTCAAGAACGTGGTACGTTTTGTCATCTTCGTAGTCCGTTATTTTTGAAATGTATTTATCAGACAGATTAAAGCTGACTTGATGTAATTTCTTATTCATATCGCAGCAAGTTATTCTTATTTAAAAAAAACATGAAATTTTGAAAATGATTACGGATCGCTATGACTGTCCTCTACAAAAGATTTTATTTCATTACTAACATAAATAAAAGTAGCTTTATTCATTGTGTCACCAACATTCTATGGAATTTGTATTCTGAAATACATGGCTTTATACGAAATCGAGATCAACAGCCTTTAATTTCCATAACACCAACGGAACTTCACTAATGACATTATCCACATTCATCGTAATTTCATCTCTCGACATTGTTTCTGTCGTACAAGTTCTTAGGGTATTCTGCTTTTTATCCACAACCTTTACTTTGTCATAAATGTACTTAAAATTTGATTAGAAAATTTCTCACGAACAATGTAAGTAAAGTAATATTAATGTTTGCCAGAAACCTAATTTCTTTTTTCTTTGTTCCAGGTAAAATTGGTGGTGAAATAATAAGAAGTGAATTTGAGAAGTAGTTTTTCGATACATATTCCTTTCTTCTTCGGTCCACACTTACATCGGCGCAAGAATTACTCTATACGTTACAAATAATTTTAATTGTATCAACAGGTACACCTTGAACATTTATGTTTTGTTAAATAGAATAATGAATAGACAATGAAACGAGACTGTACACTATATATTGTAACATAATATTAACAAAGTTTTTTCCTAGTTTACGTAGTAGCAACGGTGCATATTCGGTGTACATCCAAATATTCTAACAAGCAGCAACACTACACGGTGTCAGAGCTCTTTGGGACTTACTAATAGACAGCTCATAATATCAATATCAAATGTTTTGTCCCTTTCGAACAACTTGTGAATTTAGTTTGAGCGACGAAGACAAAACATTTGACAGCTAAAATAGTCTTATACTATCAATAAATAAGGTTTGGGCTATTAGTAAAACCATCATCATGTTTTAAGCATATCAATTTCCTTACATATCCTTTCTCCATAGATTTGGAACAGAAATTATCGGAAACGACCTAGATTCAGTTTCTGCGACCTTTATCAAATGCTATCTGTTGAAATAACGTTCAATAGCGATTTTCCAGCGGTAACCCGGTAGTTATCCACTCACTGCGTTTCCACTATGCAAATTATAGACAATGTGGTACAACTCTATGAATAAGTGAAGTTCAATTCATTGTATCAACAGTTATTTTGATAGTTGCAGATACGTGGATCTCGATTGAATCCTCACATGTAACTTTCGCTTTATTTACTTTCATCAATAGATCTACTTGTATGCTCGTTAGATTAAGGATACCTCCTAACTTGTGCCTTGTTTAGGACGTTTTTTTATTGCGTAGTATCGAGGCGAGTATGTGATTCTCCTGGTGATCAGCGATACGATTGCTCATGGGCAATAGCAAAACTGAACAACACAGTGAGTTACAAAGCAATGCCTGGCATTCCTCTGCGCTCGTCATCCTAAGACATAAGGTGTTAAATCTCAATATATCCATATGTCCGTTGGTCCAGTCTAATTTCACTTTTAAACTTGTTGTGTGAACAAGAAACAGTTATTCTAATCAGGACAAGTCTATCTCTTGGGTCTGGCGTTTCAAAACAGAAAATATTTCTCAACATTACTACACCACACATAATCATCGATCACAAAAACACCAATACTCTCCTCACTCACAAAGAAAGTGTCTGTAACCAGATCTATAAATCCACGCGCTGTACCAAAGCGTTGGATTTGATTGGAGATGTATTCTATATTCTAATGCTTATTAAAGTCAGTCGTGCCCCGGCCATCCCCCCAGAGATTTCGGAGCTTAAGTGAAGCGAATTTGAGTAAAAAAGTCTTCAATTTTATCACGTAATTGTGAGATTGGAAGGGAAGCAGGCGGTGCGGAAGATTCTGTATTTTTAAGCCTGTCGTTATATGAAGCCGTGTTTGATTTTATAATGGGATTTTTGGAAACGCTCCGAGTGATGTTATTTCCCGAGAAGCTATTTGTATCAGGTGATTTTTATTCAAATTTCGATACAATTAGGTGAGCTGCTGTCTCTTTTTAAATATTAGAATATTGGAAATACGTTTTTGTTTAATAAAAGCACCGTTCTAAGTAAAACGTATTCGAGTATCGAGGAATGAACAATATTTGTTACGATATTCTGGAATCGCAAATACTATTGATACTTACGAGACAGTTAGAAAATTGCCTTTTAATCTGGCCTCTAAATTTGAAGCAGTCATGGGTCAGAAATCCTACCACTGACCTGTAACAACCGGGAGTGAAGGCATGCTTTCCGAAGCACGATATTTTAATTGGTTTAATATTTTACTGATATTCCCGTGCCAAAATATCAACATATAATCATTAATCTCAATGATAAATGCATAAACCATTACAAATAAATTAGCTTTTTTTTCATTCCGAAAGTAATAAAGCAACATTGCCCGACATTCGAATATAAAAGCAAGATGGCAGATGGAAAACTGAAAAAAAATGGAGGCCCAAGTGATTGTCTCAAAGTAACGCTTTTCGAGCTATAGAATAGAAACGGGGCGTAACGTTTTTGATTTACGACTAAAAGATTGCTCCATAAATCACTGAGTACTCCCCCCGGCTGACATAGAGCGGCGGAAAAATTACACCGAAAAAAATTTAATGAATGCGGGACAGACAAGCATTCACCGAGCGAAAACGGACCAACAACAAGAAACATGCGCTATTAATTAATCCGTTCTATTGAAATTTATCGCATTCGAATATAGGGAGGCGTGATTAATTCATTATTGTTGATACAGGAGAGACTATCTGGTACTAGCGTGATGGTATTAAGTACCTCTTCTCATTATCTTATATGATAATGACATTAATATATACTCGTATGAATATTAATTACCTCTAAGTAGAAACGATAAATACTTTTCTTCTTAAGCATTCTCATTACGGACTATATAGTCCATATGGCCTAACCACTCTCAATCGTACTCTCGACTGTAGTGGAGACCCGTGCAGTGGAACATATATATGGGCTGATACAATACAATACATACCATTCTCAATACACATAACTACAATTTATGTGCATTGCCGATAAAGTATATTTTTTATCTAAAAATATTAAAAGTAAAATATATATTAAAGATTCATAAACAAAATGTTACAAGATATTATTTATCCTACGGATTTCAAGATCAAGCGATTTAAAGGTAAACCCCCATATGCCACGATCATATCTTACTTTAAACTCTACCCCGTGTCATTCCAAGACATTTACCGCATTATCTTGCAATCCAGCGAAAACAGTATGTATGTATGTACTCCACATCTATTAAAATATAGCACAAAGAGCTTTGACCACAAAACTACGTATGATGAATCTAATTCAAACATATTTTGATTTGATTTATCATGAAGTTGCAAAGAACACTCATTTGTTTCAGTTTTTATCATAGTCACGATGTGATTTTTCGAAATTATATTTTTACATATTATTTACAATCTATATTATTTATTTCCAAGATGTGAAAAAGTATTATACATTTGATTAAATCTATTTTAAAAACTGAAAGTTAGTAGGTTGAAGTGGCAATGGGCTGGCCACATATGTCGCAGAACGGATAACCGCTGGAGTAAGCGTGTTCTGGAGTGGAGACCGCGTCTTGGCAAACGTAGCGTGGGACGTCCTCTGGCCAGATGGCGGGATGACTTGCAGAAGAGGGCCGGCAAGAACTGGATGCGTAAAGCTACAGACCGGGCTCTGTGGTGTACCTTGGGAGAGGCCTATGTCCAGCAGTGGACTGCAACGGGCTGATGATGATGATGATGATGATGATGATTTTAAAAACAATATATTTTCCATCTAAGAAGCTCAGAATTGTAAGAAAACCACTCATAATCAATATCAAAAGAAGTAAAGCAACATTACATTTTTGTCACAACGAAAATAATATAAAAACAGTGTAACAGCACTGGGAATACCTCAGTTTTAATTTTCCCAACAGAAAACAGAATAAATTATTATTCCGTCCGCTTAAAGTTCTCGAATTCACCTGGAAAGTCCTTTTGAATAGAATTTATCTTACATTACATGATTATAATACGTTTGTTTGGCTTACATAATTTATGAATAACGATCGTGGCCCATTTCAAAGGTTCAACAAATTGGTAATTAAATGAAAAGCCGAATCAAATTCGGAATAATTCCATGAAAGGCTGTGAGACGAGAGTCTTGACCTAATTCGGGCGTGTTGGCCGGAGGCCGGTAAAGCGATCCCGGCCCATTGAGCCCAAATGCTACCGAGGTTCGTCGGCTTACGACATCTAATTTCGCTGACAAAATGGCAATTTTATGGCCGTCACTAAGTTTGCATTTAAATCGCGCCGTATGGTACGTGTCGTTTGTGTTATGGAGTACGTGATGGCCGAGTAATTGGATGTATCTTATGTGGTTTTAACTCAACTGTTGGCATACGAGACTTAAATATTTGCGGCTTTATTCATTGACATATAAACCTAATTTAGTTATCGATTTTTTTGTCCCTTTCGAACGACTTTTAAATTCAGCTTAGGTGAAGAAGACAAAATATTCAATAACTAAAATAGGTTTTAAAATTATCTCATATTTATATTTTCATATAATTTCCTTGTTTTGATCATTTATGAAATAACATTTTTTTTTTTGTAAACGGTGATATTATTATGTCGGTGATGGTATTGTGTCGCTTAAATAATTTATCATCAGCCTGACCTTAACTTTTCTGTAAAGAAACATACCAAAAGGGCCAGCATTGTAACTGTTATACCAAAATTGTTCACGATATTTCTGGCAGAAACGTACCCCACAGCAGACCATACAAAAGCTCATGTTATAAAAATATCCATGTTCGTAAATACCAACATTTTCACTTTCTAATAATACACCAACTCCCATATATTTTTGTATACCGTATAAAGGCTTATCCATATATAGAAGGGCTAAAGGATGCGTAGAATGGAACGTGAGTGAAACGTCGGGAATGTTCGCGCCACCGAGCAAATATCATGCGAATGTGAACGAGTCAGTCGTCTTGTGTAATGAACCGTGCGTCTCAGTGACCCGTCTCTGTGACTATGTCTAATGCCACGCCGTGAATTTATTTTATGCTATTCACATTCTATAAAGATTGTTAGAATAGGGTTTATTTTAGAGAAGTTTAAGACAAAAATATACATAAAATTTAAAATATAATCCTGTGCCAAAAAAAAGAAATTTTATTTATTTTATCAGCAAAAGCACTACAATCACCTCAGACCCAATATGGATATTTACATGCAAAGGCTTTGGTGTTTGAAATGAGTTTACATAGGAATTTCATAATGTTCCCTTTGACTAAATTCATATTGAGTTCTGGCGCACCAAAAGCCCCCACAAAAAGACACAATCCTCAATTAAGTGACAGATCTAAACAACATTTAAATAGGCCAATCGTTTCATATCTTCCATCATCAGTTGAAACTGTCCTCTGTTCTTCTTTCTCATAAAGAAACAGGCAAGATACATATGCCGAGTTAATTAAAACGTTACAGTGAATTTCATACTATATCAACGGCGGTCTAAACGGTTAAATGAATAGTGATAAGGTTATCAGCTGTCCGATGTAAAATGCGGTCGCACGACGTGCGGTTGTTTGCGTGGATATCCACCACTCATTGGAATTAGCTCTTTGATGTCATACTGCCTTCTGTCCTCAGTAAATACATAGATAGATCCCTCGCTTAGGGTTCCAGGATTATTGCCTTAGGTCTTTTGCGTCACCTCCGGATGATACTCTATCTTTTGTACAAAACATATGTACCAAATTAAAAATAAAGAAAATAATCATTAGTAATTATCCCTTGTTCACCAAACATACAATATGTATTTTCGTCACAAGTACAAAGATAAAACAGTAATGGAAGTTGTATTGCTTGCGGCAATCTCTAATACACAAACATGAGATAGAAATGAACAGAAACGGAATATTAATAGATATTCTAATCATGTTTCTACCAAGCACTTTTGACTAATTTAATATTGGTTTTCTAAATCAAGAAACATTATCTATGTAAAGGCATCGGAAAAACTTTAAAGTAATACTAAGTATACTCCGCCATTACCAACACTCCTAAATGTTAGAACATAAATTAAATAACTATAACAAAAGACTACTTCTTTTTCAGAAAATTAAACTAGTTTGAATACATAACAATTAGGGACATCGGCTAACTAATTGTAATTATTTTGATTTCACGATTGCACTCAATCAGGATCTATCGACATACGTAGTGGTAAATCTTCCTATATAATAAATTTGCAACTGTAGTTAATTAAAATGTCAAAATCAATTTCACAATGTATCAACTAGCTGTCTAACCAGGGTTAAATGAATACTGACAAGTTTATCAGCTGTCCGATATAAATAAGTAGTCCCACGGTGGGCGCCAATTCGCGCGGAACGCTCGCCACTCGCTCCAAAGCGTTTATTGTTATTGTGACTCTTCAGTTTGTCTTTTCTTCGGACGTTCCGACAGCTACTGAATAGAATTGTTTCCATGTACTTCCGTGGTGTCTTTCAAAAAGTCAACGGAGCTCGAACTTTCTTGAAATGTGATATTTTGTTGGACATATGAACGCAGTTTGCGAAAGGTTTTGTACGTAATTTGGGAACGAGTTGACGGGTTGGATAGTTTTCTTTGTGTTCAGATTTTCTTATTCCTTTATATTATATCGTTGAGCTAATTTTAGCAAATCACGATTTTAATTAATGATAAATATATTTATTGAACTAGCGTTGATTACTCGTCTATTTTAGTTCTAAATCTAAGAAGCTATAAACGTAAGCGGTGCTAGTGTTAATAGTCGAAAGTACGGGGAAGTGGAATTAATTGCCAATCTACGGTGTTAAATTGCTTTGAAAATTAATTTAATATGTTTGGAACGGCTGTCGGGGCCACGTGCCCGCACTTTATCGACGACCTCGATATTTGCTAACAAATTGTACGGAGTAATGAATATTGAACAATTTCCCGCTATAAACCAGATTACCCGGCTAAAATCTATACTCTGTGTGTTAGTCACGTAATTACTATTTACTGCTGCAGCTTTCATCGAAACTAATAATAAAATTAAACGTGGTGGAATGTTGCATTTCATTGCATGTGGACATTTCGTTTCTTAAACTCCGTTCCCACTTTATTACTAAATTATTATACCATAAATAAATTAGGAAATCTATACATCAAATCTATCTCCCACTTACATACTTCATGTCATATAGTCATAAACGAATTTTTCCATTAAGATTAGGCAAACGTGCCAGGACAGCCACATTTTGCCAGGTATGTTCCGTCCTACGATGTGATAGGGGGCGAGCCTATCGAATCATACATCATCTCAAATGCTTTTATTCATACAAAATTGAGTCCCAAACATTCATAGCACCGGTCATTTTATTATAGATACTATTTCCTCTCGGTTCGCCGCAGCAACAATCACAGCCAAAACATCAAGAATAGCACAATAACTCGCTGATAACACTCGCCAGCGTTTTTTAAAGCCAGCAAGAAGACGTTACTGCAACGTTACGGTGCCTAATTGGCGTGAGGGAGCAATTACGCGGGCTAACGACCCGTCACCGACCCGTTGCCGACCCGGCGCCGACCGGCGATACCATTTTGTTTAAACTACCCACGCTTTTTTGTTGCACCTTTTTGTGTTAGTGTTTTTCGCCCTTTACGTGTACATTTCAAACGCGCCACCTGTTGCGTGTTTATGCATTTAACTTTTGATGTTTGAATGCGATAAAAATGTTATTTTGATATGCATGCTTTTAATTTAATTATCTTGTTTAATATATATGTTTAATGGGTTAATTTGTTCCCATTAATTTTCATTTTACACTGAATAATGTATTAAGGTAACGCCTACAAGCATAATTGGAAAAAAGAATGATTTAGTTTACAGCATGCTTTTTAAAAAAATGTGTGCTATTCAAGAATGTATGTCATATTTGATTGATTTGTTTTTTTCACGTTTTAAATAACAAATAAGACCTGTAAAAATACAATCGCGGCAATCGAGAATTTCAAGCGTATTCGAATACAATTTGCTTCAAAAATTCCATCAGGCGACATTAAGCATGAAACACTACATCACTTGCAGTTAAAAATGTTGTTAATAATATTAACGGCTATTTACATACATAAGTTCACGCTTACACAGGCGTATGGATAGGCAGACAGGTCTTGTCAAATTAGAGGCATGTAAAATATTTCACTCAGTATATGTATATTATTATACTTCTTAGTATTATTTGCCATGCATGATGATAATAAAATATTTTTCTTTTGTTCTTTATATGGGTTATAGAAGGAGGAAAATGGCAAAGCAACTTTCACTTACTTTCCTCACGACCCCAAAGTTTTCCTTTGATCCGCAGGTCATGATGTAATTGTTTCTTTGACAGCGGTCACTGACATTAACTGAATAATAATGAATTTCCGCCGTGATTTCTGTAACACAAACCCAACTATATGGTACATTTCATTATTTATGTTTTTGTATGGTTGACTGATATAAAGTTGTGAAAACCATTTCCTTGATTAAATGCTTTACTTATTAGAAAAAGAGAAAACTGAATAAAATTATACTTGTACGGTTGTATATATATTTAAAAGAAACTATTTTTTATGGATTTCATGACGAATTTGATTTAATTTCTAAAATTGAATTCATGGATTTCGATTACATTATTGCTTTCGTAGTCACATATCAGACTGACATTTATTTTACCAAATGGCAATCATTTCCATACTTATTAGTATCGCTTAGGAAGTTTGAAGTCTTCAGAAAATTTGGTAAAGCCTCACACCAACCTAGTTTAACAAAATAATATTGGTGTTATCATTAAGTACTTTTTTGGGTCCAAGAGTAATGAGACATTACTTAGGACACGACACAGACCACGCTCTACCTTAGGGGTCGAGTTCGGTGTGACCGGATTTGATTTTATAGTTGTTTAGACTACCTACTTATAGTATAAAACACGAAAACGGGAATTTTTATTTAACATATAGCACGTTTAAACCAAGTAAAATGTCCAAACGATTTTCTAAAGTGTCCTCGCGGTGACGAGAAAACAAGCCACTCGGTATTCGGAGCCTTTTATTCAGTATTCAGCTCTAATTTATCGCCGCACAACAATCCCAGAACAACGCTTGAAAACCAGAACAAACAGGCAATAGAGGATTAATAAAATGAAAAAGACAAGCGGAATTGCATAGCAAATAACCGAAAATTGCAGCCAAGTGTCTGCAATTGCGCGACGGCGGTATGTTGAAGAAAAATTGTGAAATTTAACTTTCAATTTTCAATTCTCTTTCAACGTGGTAAAGTTGTGATTTGTTTGCAACGAATAACCGACCGGAGAGCACAAGAGCAACTTGTCAATCGCTCGTAACAAATAAATAGGGAACAAGTTGGCTGCCCCAACATTCAATAACACATACCGTTTCTGTTTACACATGTAGGTCAGTACAGCTAACGAGTGACAATATAAAATAGAAAGGAAATACACCCGCGCGACTCACGAGCGGTGGCGATTTGCGAGTTTGTAGGTTTTAAGTAATAAGCGGCAGCAATTATATTGTAGGCGTACATAATTTATTAATAATTAGTAACAAAAAATTATAATAAAAAATATTACAGTAAAAATATAATATTTAATGTCACTCCGTAAAATCAAACTTGTTTTGCCTAGTGTACACTCTTTCGTTCGGACCGGTCATCGAGCGCCAGTAGTTGCAAATAAAAACTACATCACTCGGACTATCAGCTGTCGAACACCGATATTGTACCGCGAGCAATTAATGTGATATTAAATTAATTGCAGTTTAATTGGTGATCTAGACGCTTACAATATCATCAAAGTCCATATCTGTACAAAGTAAAAACTAGCTTATTACATGATCATGATTACAGCAATGCCGTCGAAATTGTGACCACCACCACCGCAATGTCCATTGCTATTATGTTCCCCTTTATAGGAAAAAGTAGCTATACTCTAGCTACTTTTTCCTGGAACTACTGGACTTTTGAGACTTGACATCTTATGTCTGAGGGAAGTAGAAAGTCAAGTATTTCTGTGTAATTCAGGTTATTTCTAGGTTTTGCTTCCGAACATGAGCGTTCCACGAAATAACTTTATCGACTTTTGAATATTTTATGAAACTTCAAATGCAAATACCCTTATACGATATCAATACCTCGATCCTCTCATAACTTGCTGAACGAACTTACATGCACGTAACAGAGCGGCTGACCCAATACACGACCGACATAACTTGACCGTCCCCTCCCGCACCTTGTACGGACAAATAGGTAACAACAGGAAGCGTCGGGTGCAAGGGCGGGCCCAGTTTGCCTGGTCTCTAACCACCGCAGCGGCAGACCGAATGACACACGTTTCCATTTGATCTCGTTTGGGATTTCCAAATTGGGAGGATATTTTTTCAGTTGTCTATTGATACGTGTTTTCTGTTACGTTTGTTCGATATTTTTTTGCATAGGTTTGTTAACTGTTGGAAGTCTATAGGGATGTCACAATTATCTTAACTGTATATTTTTGGCTTATTCAGCAAATTTAAGGTACCTTAGATTATAGTTTTCGCTAATTCATCGATAACCGGATCGAAATATTTATACCCCTCAAAATAAGTTTGTATGAAAAGCTTGCATTGCATCAATTATAGCGTCCAATATATAAATGGACGATACTAAAAAAGTTAAGTTAGACTGGAAACGCTATCAACGTTACTTTGCTTAGGGCACTATTGTTCCATTAAATATGAAACACCAACTCGTTTTCAAATACATTTTTTTTGTCTATCAACTTTTCTACTTACAAAAACTCTTACATATAATTCAAGCCTTATGCCAGTAATGTTAAAGTAGTGCAATCATAATTTGGACGGGGAGTGTGTTTAATATCGTGCAGAGATTTCTTGGCGTACTCCGTGAACGTTGAAGATATATTAATGCAATATACCGAAAATTGCTTGACGAGACCGGAATAACTAATTTCACGAGGAACGATCTCTAGTTTTTCATAAACGATGTCTTGGTATTTCTTTTTAGATGGAACGGAATATTGGTTTAATATCGATTCGATCGAAAGTATAAAAATAAACTGATACGTATATAGAATTTTATTTTTAATATTGATGTCAAAAGTGAAAGAAAAAATACTAAATTACTTATGAAACATAGTTATTCAATCATAGTAAGGATTGTTCAACAATCTTCTACTGAAAAGCCTCAATAAAAGATCGAAATACAAAAATAATAAAAAAAATCTTACCCTCGAAAATGGCAAAAGAAGTGCAATCATACGGCCTAAATCCAATATTAAAAAACCTTTTTTTATTAATAAAAAAATATATATAAAATAACCTGCTAAGCTTTACTTTACGTATTAAACAATTTTAAATAACACTCATGACCGCCTCGGTGGCGTAGTTGTACTCCGGTACGGTTACAAAGCTGAGGTGTCGGGTTCGAATCCCGGGTTGGGCAAAGTGATATTGGATTTTTCTATTCATTATCAGCCCAGAGTCGGGAATTTGTGCCCGATATGGCGATAGGCTCGCCACCTATCACATCATGGGACGGAACATACGAGGCGAAATGTGGGTGTCCTGGCACCTCTGCCTACCCCTTCTGGGATATAGGCGTGAGTTTATGTATGTATGTATGTAAATAACACCCATAATTTATGCAAAAAACGCCTAGTTTGCACTATCCAACCTCCCATGTAATCGAGGCGGGCTTAAGACTTCCTTGTCCATAACAGTGTTATGTCAGCGAAGACCATTATAATAATAATAATAATAAGCCATTTAATTTCCATAACCCTTAAGAAAAGTACAATTCAAATGATGTTAGTTATTTTTAGTAGAAATGCTTAGTAGCTAGAGTTAGTTCGAGTTAGAGTAAATTAAGTTCGATTAATTTAGGATATGGACCCCGTTTTGGGTATAGGCCTCCCCCAACCTTTTCCACCGTTCTCTATCTCTGCCTTGGTTGATCCAATCTTTCCCAACCGCTTTTACGATGTCGTCTGCCCAACGTTGCTTTGGTCTGCCTGCTCTTCTTTTGCCTAATGGTCCCTTCCATTTAGTAGTTTCTGTTGTCCACCTTCCATCCGTACACCGTGCTATGTGGCCAGCCCATTGCCATTTTATTGCTAGCGCGTGTCTCAGTGCATTCGTTATCTTTGTTTTCTTTCTGATCTCCTCACTTCGTATTTTATTTATTTTTCTTATCCGTAATATGCTTCTCTCCATTGCCTTCTGTGTATTTTCTATTTTTCGTTTGATACCACCTGTAAATATCCAGGTTTGACAACCGTATAAGAGACATGGTATAATACAGGTGTCCATCACAGTCTTTTTCACGTGTAGGCTATAGTTTCCCTTTAATATTTCTTTTAGCGACCAAAACTTTTTCCACGTTAAAGCTATTCTTCTCGTTACCTCCTCTAGGTTACTGTTTGTATTGAAAGAAATTTGTTTACCCAAATAGATATAGCTGTCAACATATTCTATTACGTGTCCGTTTGCTTGTATTGGTCTTTTGTAATTATTGGTCATTATTTTTGTTTTGTTTATGTTCATATCAAGTCCGACTTTTTTACTTTCCTGATCGAGTGTCGTTACCATCATCTCTAAGTCTTTAGGTGTTTCAGCCAGTATCGCAATATCATCTGCAAATCTTAGATGATTGAGGTGCTTACCGTTTATTAGTATTCCTTTTTGTGCCCAGTTTATTTTGTTAAAAATGTCTTGCAGAACAGCTATAAAAAGTTTTGGTGACAACGGGTCGCCCTGTTTTACACCTCTTTCAATTTTAAATGGTTCTCCACTGGTCTCAAGTTTTACTTTGCATGTACTGTTTTCGTATATGTTTTTGATTATGTTTATATATTTCTGGTCGATTTTTAATGTATTCAGTGCCTTCCAGATGGAGCTGTGACTAATGCTGTCGAAGGCTTTGCTGTAATCTATAAACGCCACGTAAAGGGGCCTGCAAAATTCTCTGTATTTTTCGATTATTTGTTCAATTGTCTGTATGTGATCGATAGTGCAGAAACCTGAGCGGAAGCCTGCTTGCTCTATGGGTTGTGAACTATCAATTTCTCGGGAAATTCGATTGAGTACTATTGAAGCAAAGAGTTTGTAAATACTTGTTAGAAGACTGATTGGCCTGTAGTTTCCGATATCTTGCGGGTTGCCTTTTTTAAAAAGTAAAATAATGTCTGATGAACACCATTTTTTTGGAACTATCTCTGTTTTCAGGATTAAGTTAAATAATTTAGTCAGATGGTAAAGTAAGACCGGTGCTCCAATTTTTAAAGCTTCATTGCTAATTCCGTCTGGGCCAGGGCTTTTTTCATTTTTCATATGTTTTATTTGTTTGTATACTTCCCTTTCGTCAATTGGTGGGACAGTGTTCATTTTTATTTGATAGTTTGTTTCGTTTTCCCAGGTCATATTGTCTTTTCCCTTGTATAGGTTTTTATAGAAGTTTGTGGCATGCTCGATTACATTTTTCCTTGTCTTACTTCCCTCTGGTATTTGATTAAAGTTATGTATCCATGTTTTGTGTGTGGTTAGTTCCTTTAACGCTCTTTTTGTACTTCTGAATGCTTCTAAATTTTTAGTGATGATGTTGTATCTGTAGTTGCCGTAATCTTTTTTTATTGATTTGTTTGTTGTTTTGAACAATCTGCTTAGTTCAGTTTTCATTTCATTGTTTTTATTTTTTGTTCTTATTAGTTCTGTGCGTCTTTTAATTAATAGTTCTGTATCCTTACTGAATATTTTATGTGTTTTGATTTTTGTTATTTCTTGTGTTTTTAAGCTATCAAGAATTATCCGTTCAAGCTGATTGTAATAATTCTGTACATCGGTAATTTTGCTTAGTGTTTCCGAAGATTTTATATTATGTGTAAGATTTTTCAAATAATTGCCAATTTCTTCGTTTGTTTTAGGTCTGGTTATCTTATTTTTGAAGTTTTTTCTAGATATTTTTGGTGATTTTAAGGTAACACTAGCTCTTACAAGCCTGTGGTCGGATGGAAACTTTAGATTGTGAATAACCTCAACATTTGTCACAATTTTCGGAGTATTAGTCATTATAAAGTCGATTTCGTTAGTAGTTTTTTTATCCGGAGAAATCCAGGTCCATTTCCTACTGTTCCTCTTTTTGAAAAAGGTATTCATTACTGATAGTTGGTATTCAAAGGCATATTCTATTAGCCTTTCGCCTCTTTCATTACTTTCACCAAAACCGAATTGACCTAGGATTTGATTATTATCATCACAATTTTGGTGGCCTATTTTTGCGTTAAAGTCTCCTATCACCAGAACTCTGTCGTCTGTAAGAGAGTGGGCTTGTTTTAGGTCTTCATAGAATTGATGTATTTCGTCCTCGTTGGCGCTTTCTGTTGGTGCATAAGCCTGTATCAGGGAGATTGGGAAGTTATCGAATTCCATTTGTAAGAGTGCTACTCTTTCCGATATACCCGTAAATTGTTTTATCTTGTTTTTGTGCTCTTTTTTAATAAGGAATCCTACTCCATGTAGACCTTTTGTTTGTCCTATATAACACAAAACATAGTCTTGGTATTCTTCGATGTTGCAACCTATTCGTCTAATTTCTGCCAGGCCTATTATGTCCCAGTTTATTTGATTGAGAGCATAAGTTAATTCCAGGTATCTTTCAAATGATGATAGGGATCTTACATTATAAGTGCCAATTTTTAATGTGTTTTGATTTGATCTTTTGTTGTTGTTATTATATTTGGTTGGAGGGTAACGGTCTTCTTCCCCCACGGTGACCGGCCGGATTGGGGTGCTGATTGTTGTTTTTGTCATTTGTTTTTTTGTTGTGATTTTCTTGATCCGGTTGTCGGTACTTTTTAGTTTTTTGAATCAGAATACGATGACAGAGATGTAGATCTTCCTCTAGTTACGTAATTAAAAATGTTATTTGTGTTTGTTTTCTTGGAAGCCCTACCGGTTGCGCTTGTTTTATCGTTAGGAGACTCCTTCGTGTCTCTTTTCCTTTTGATCGAGTTGGTTTCTTTTGGATCCTTTATTATCAGTTTATCCTTCTTAAGGTAAGCAATCTTGCCCTTCTCTCTCTCTTCTATTAGTTGGGGTATAAGTTCTTTTCTTTTCTGTAGTACGTCTTTCGAGAAATCTTCCTTAATCGTGATAGTTGAATTGATTAGATTTTCTTTTTTGTATTTGTTTCTTAGGATTAAGTTTCTTTTCCATATTGAAGTAAAACTAACTAGTAAGGGGCGTGTTTCTTTTCCTTTGGCTGATAATCTATGCACGGTATTTATTTCAAAAGGTTGTATCGTCGTCTTAGTTTCTTTTTCAATTATTCTTCTCGCGTAATCAATTAAGGGACCCTCTTGTTCATTCTCACTTACTCCAAGAAATATTAAATTGTGTCTTCTTTTATTATCTTCCAAGGATTCAATTTTGTGTTGCAAAGTTTCAACTTTAGTTTTTAATATGTTATTCTCTTCAAGAACGGATGCTAATTTCTTATCTAGACTTTCCAACACACTCACAGTTACTGATTCTGTGATTTCTTTTGTTTGAAGTGACATCTGTTCTTTTATTTTGTCGAGAAGTAAATCCATTTGATTGTCCATTTTTGGTCTATAGAGTTTGAGTAAGAATAACCTTCTGTGTTTTATTTAAGCTGGCAACACTGAGCACATGACAGTTGACGAAAGACAGCTGACACTTGACAGTTCACAGTTGATAGATGACAGTTACAATTGGATTTTGACGGTAGCAATAACAATAAATTATGCACTTAATAGATTATTGTTATGTTGGTACTCACTTCTTGCAGCTAACTTCTCAATATTTTTCTAACCTAGCTAGCAACCGTTGCATTGTATTGTCTTCTCTTCATAACAGTTTTTCTTGCTTAATAATATCTGAGTAGAACTTTATTTATTTACTTTTGCTGATAAGTACCTCTTCGTCGATGTAGTGGTGATTTTTTACACTTTTTCAAGCGGCAGTTGTACGAGCACAAACGGTGTGTGTTTCTTGTGACAGTGCCGGAACCGGAATCCATACGGCCTAAATCCAATATTAAAAAACCTTTTTTTATTAATAAAAAAATATATATAAAATAACCTGCTAAGCTTTACTTTACGTATTAAACAATTTTAAATAACACTCATGACCGCCTCGGTGGCGTAGTTGTACTCCGGTACGGTTACAAAGCTGAGGTGTCGGGTTCGAATCCCGGGTTGGGCAAAGTGATATTGGATTTTTCTATTCATTATCAGCCCAGAGTCGGGAATTTGTGCCCGATATGGCGATAGGCTCGCCACCTATCACATCATGGGACGGAACATACGAGGCGAAATGTGGGTGTCCTGGCACCTCTGCCTACCCCTTCTGGGATATAGGCGTGAGTTTATGTATGTATGTATGTAAATAACACCCATAATTTATGCAAAAAACGCCTAGTTTGCACTATCCAACCTCCCATGTAATCGAGGCGGGCTTAAGACTTCCTTGTCCATAACAGTGTTATGTCAGCGAAGACCATTATCCCCTTAATATTCCGTCAGCGGAACGGATTTCCATTAAACTTTGTACATTTTAAACAGTTGCCTTTCGCGCTCACTTCAAAATTCATCGCATATTTAAAGGTCTCACAAAGAGCTTTGTTTAACTTTTTGAGCCGGTTTAAGGGACGGTAGCCGCATCTCAAATGTTTCACTTTCGAACAACAAAAACCTTCACACTTTCACCAAAGTAATTATATCGTTAAAATAATATTGAATTGTAATGATTGTGGACGATCTTACACAGTGATTAAACTGGGTGAATGGGACAAAAATAATTAATCTAAATACATTTTATTGCTTCAAGTCAGTGAAACAATTATTTCACGTCTGTCTCGTCTTTATCGTGATTTAAGTCTGTAACAAAAAGTATTTGATTATAAACGTAAAAATATGTGTAGCTATAAATTTCGAATGAATTAGCTAACAAAATAGCTCAATCCTCCACTTATTCCAAAACAAAATTTAAAAACTCCAAAAAGTTAACTCCGACTTCTCGAATATAATCGACTTCACATCTCATATTCATATTCACTTCTTCATACCCTAAAACCAAACAAAAAAATCACTTCACAAACAATAACTTCAAACTAGGGTAAAATCTCACACAGTTACTAAAAACTCGCACGAAAACAGTCTCGGAGAAATCCCCAGGTACTTGGATAACAGCCAGAGATAACACTAAGTTACCGAGTACTCTACGTACACCCATCGCATTCATATTCATGGTATCGTCATTTCGCTATCAAACCCCTGGCGAGCGACAAAGACGATATCAATATACAGGTAGAACGTGTTTCATTATGTTCGATTTATACAAAATGCAAATTTTTCTAAGGAGTTTTCGATTTGATTGTATAGTGGTATAATTTTATACTGGCCGTAAATAAAGAAATTGCTAATATGCGATACCGATTTTAAAAAAAATCCCCTGTTATTATGTCCTTCATGATTATGCTTTTTTGTTTGGCTCATTTCAATTTTAATCAGCCATCATCGGAAAACCTTTCAGTACATCAAGAAGTGAAATAAAGAGGCTTTATTTATTTAAAAAAAGAAACGCCATTTAAAAAGAAAAAAAAAAAACAAATTACTTTCAGTTTGTAAATAACCTTCGATCACAGAAAATAAATAACGATAAACAAGGCTGTTTAGACTAGGCATCCTTTGCTCCTTTGCTGCATCTTTCGGATAAAATCAAATAAATTGATTATTATTATCGCAATACTTTTTATGTACAAAATCGTTACGCTTTCATCCCATAGGAGTATGCAGAGACTATAGATCGACACTTTACTTGATCATGACATAACTTTCGCTTATTTTACATAAATAATCTTAGAGTATATATAGAGGGAGTGCTGGTACTTCAAAAACGTAGATAAAAATGGTGGTGCCGGGGCCACCTTTTTCTTCTCTACATCCACTGTGGATTGTGACAGCTTGGAATACGCATGACTTACATGAAAAAGAAAAATCAAAAAATGTAATTTAGCGCCATCGAATACCTTCCAAATTTATTTTAGGGGTTAAATATTAACTGTGTATTCGTTTATCATCAACAATAAATCCAATTTCTTATTAATTAACAAGAAATAATTTAAATAATTTTACAGAAAAACATTCATATTTTTGAATTTTCGAACGCGTTTTTATTCAATGTTGCAAGTAATTAAATTGTTGAAATTCCGAAAATTTTCCGGAATAATTTTTATGTAAAAAATATAAAATATTTGAATTTGGAGCGAAATAAATTATAATAAGTCAAGGGTGAGTTTTATTTTTCATTTATTATTAATATTTTGTATTATGACAGCTTAAAACAATGTAACGTGAATATGTTAATTTCCGTTTATTTATTTATTTATATATTTTTCGTGGAAAAGTCATTTATCGGTAACATTAATATAGCAGTGCTACCAACATTACGAACAAGAAAATATCTACGTTTTTGAAGTCGCAAATGTATGACAGCGCTCCCTCTATATATAAATACTCTAAGTAAATAATATTAGGCACATAATACTTGTTCTCTAAAATTTAAATCAATAAAAAAATTACTTGTATATAAAATAAATAGTACGTTTATAAAACTTGTTTATTAGTTTAGCCAATATAACGATTAAGTAACATAACAATTCTGAACAATACCTGTTTTTAACCGAGATAAGCGTTTTACCAACAGACTATTCCATTTAACTATACTTTGGATTTCATATTACCTTGGCCTTTATTGGCTTGGCCTGACATTATTACGAAAACAATGCTTTTGATACAAAACAATGGAATCCCACGATGATAAATATTAAATTAAACTGAGGTTACCGTTTGTATAGTGTTTTATATATCAATAAAAATATATATACATATATTTTTACCTTACAGTATTATATGAATTAGTGCGTGGTGGCCTGTTGGTAAACGGACTAGACGCGACTGCCAACATGTTCACGGTAGTCGCGGGTTCGAATCCCAGGGGCATACCTCTGACTTTTCCGAGTCATGTGTGTATTGATAGTCAATCACCATGCACTAAAACGGTGAAGGAAAACATCGTGAGTAAACCTGCATATCACAGCTAATTATAAAACAAAAAATATTCTATGATATGTAAGTCCGGCAACCCGCACTAGGCCAGCGCGGTGGACTATATGGCCTAACCACTCTCAATCGTACTGTCGGTTGTAGAGTAGGCCCTTGCCCTGCAGTGGGACGTATATAGGCTGATACTATACTTTACTATACTATTATATGAAAACAACTGACCGCTTATAGTTACAGGAAAATCTTAAGGAAATATTATAAATGTTCCTAATATTTTTTCAGCCCTATTTTGCTACTATCGATGATACTACATTGTTATAATTCTTGTAGTTTTTAATACACAGTACCGTGCGGTTACATCATATGATAAAAAATATTAAATTCTAAAGATATTTTCGTACGCAAACGTAACAGTTTAACTCAGTAAGAAATTCTACAAATACACAGTAAATTAAACAACACAATTAAAATCACGCAGCGACTACAGCCAACTTAACAGCATAAAATAAAACGTGCTCGAAAGATAATAGAGTGGGTAGGTATGTAATAAAGTGTCGAAATTCGCGGGTCAGTCCGGCCGCATTATACCGAGACAATAAATAATATTTCTCATTACGGCCAGCCCTGGCGCCCGGATGGGTTTTATGATAAAACCGGCTGTAATCAGGGCTACTTCGATACGCATATTTGGAATTATAGTTTATTATTAAATAGTGTGAAATATCTCTTAGGGAAAATTATACTGCAAGTACTGTACTTGAAATGTTCGTTGTATGGTTCGAATTCGGAGTCACGGAGTTATTTTGTTGATTTTAAAATATCAAATAAAATCGATTACTATAAAAATCTATTATCATGTAGGTATACCAATAATTTAATTAACATATAATAACATCTGCATAATTAATGATCCTAGATTTACCCCGAATGTAGAGATGATTTACATAAATATAAGCATGCCTTTATCTGCGCACAAAAATCCCTGAAATTGTCATAAAGTTTTTGATCAGCTCTCATTGAAAATATAAATATAATATTTTTACTTAGTACTTCAAACTATGAGTAAACTACCCAAATTTTTAACATACCTAAACATAAAAAAAGATATCTCAAAGACAAATTAACAAATATTCATGAACAGCACGAATAACACCGCCACCTGGCGATTAAAATGAGAACTCGCGAACTTCACGTGAAAGCTCAGCGAGCTCAAACGCCGCGCACTCTACCGTGTAAACCGCCAAACATTTTCCCTGAAAGCCTTCGTTTCCTGCATCCCGGCATCTGGTGGCGGCCGGCGGGAACGCCTGGAATGTTCCCGACTCAACCCCTCCCGGCCTCACTCACCCCTCCCGGAAAGCCTATCGATCTGTCGCGCCACTACAACTTACGCTACCAAAGCACCTCCACTCGCTTAAATAAGTGAAAATTATAAATAATTCAAAGTTCGCCAAGCATAATTCGACCATTCGTTGAGGCCGTGAGGATTCGTCAGCGCTGAGGTGAGTGACCCCACCACCATGCCAATACACCATTCATACTCCCACTCATTCATGGTGACGTAGGGGAAACGCAATATCCCGTGATTTATGGTTTTTCGCGTATTGTGTTTTGTTTGTGATTATATTATTGTCTATTGTTTTGACGGTAAAAACGATGAGCTGTAATGTAATCATATCGTGCTTCAGCTAGCTTTCACAAGTAAATAGGTCACTGATAAAATTTTAATGCCAAAAGGTGATTTGCCTCGAAATGGGTCGCGTGACACGTCATCGCAGTCTCGATTCATACGTATTTCAATAAAAGCGTCTTTTGTAGCAATGCAGATGGGATTATGTTGCCTGACGTTACTACAGTTTAATATACGTAAAATAGACAATGCAGATGCTAGTTTAGAGAAAACCAGAAGAATATTAGTAACATAAGTAAAGAATCGATTAAAATTCCAGCCTAGAAATCATGTGCATAAAACCAGTTTTTTGTAATCACACGACTTGCTCGGCAAGGCTCGGCGTTCGACCGTGTAGTTTAAAATGAAACATTTACGATCTGTTAAGTAATATTGCGCATTGTGAATTGCAGGACGGTGTCGCCGGCGAGGCATCGACAGAAGAGCCGTTCCACATACAGAACGACGGGCACGCGGGCGCCAGCCGGGGGCTGTACTTCGACTCCGATGAGGGCTCCGGCCTAGAGACCGACGAGAGCTCGGGCTCCGGGTGGGGAGCAGGCCCCGGCCCCGACGACGAGGACGGCCGAGGCTCAGGTGACGCTCCGATCAACGAACTACCCGAAGATGACGAAGACTTCGCGCCGTCAAACAAAGCGTCCACCGTTGAGGAAGGACGCAAACTGGTTCCTGACCTTACTCAACCTGAACTGCCGATTGATCCGGTCACACCAGACGCTCCCGACCAACCGGACGCTTCGGAACCCCCAGCCACAGACCCTCCGTCCCGCGTCCAACTTGTAGTTCGTGAGTAGTGGCTGAAGCATGCCAGTTTTCATTTGCGTTATTATTTCAGTTCTGGCACGATCAGTCGTCAGATGCATAGCATCATCGAAACTTGTTATGCAACTTCACAAAAATGTATGTTATTTGTTTTATTCACATTTCGTGTTTACTTTAAACACTGACGACTAGTCGTGTCACAAGTATTATTAGTTGTTTTATCCCTATTTTGACTATATTATTTTTGTTGGGCTACACGGAGTAATTAAACGCGATTGTACTTGTTAAACTGTGTCAATGCAAATAATCCTCATTTGCCAAAGACGCGGATTCAACCAACCACAATGGAACGTAATGATTATGATTCAGCCTTGAATTAAAACTGTACTATCTAACCATTGTTTTAGCGTTTATAGCGTTATTATTCCATCTGCCAATTAGTTTCCCGTTAATCATAACTCCAGTCATATCCTCTGTGTAAACACAGTTGTATTGTGATGTTTTAATCGAATAATTCTGTTTAATTAACGTTATTAAGCGAGGATTTCGGTAAGTGTTTATCAATTTGTTCCGTGACTTTATATTTTTAGTTAATATTTTGCATGAACCGATCATCATCATGCAAAATGATATCACCTTGAGAACGAATTCAGTCATGTTCAGCATTGAGTAGTGGAGCATGAGGTAACATAGCTCTAGGTCTAGCGATAGTTCATCACATGTACCATTAGCTAGTTATACCCATGTTACTTCATTGGTATTATTGATGTATTTCATATTTTTTATCATTGGATGCTTTTTTTTATGCTGAGACGTTCCCTATCCGATCCGCTACCGAAACTGTGAATAGTCTTCGTCATCGAGTATATAACGTGTATAAATTGTCGCTTTGTTAAATTATTCTGTAATTTTTTTAAATTGTGCGCTTTTCCTTAACTGTTATCGCCAGCTGCTGACCGGAGCTGAGCCGAGATTGTTGCTTCAATATACAAAATATTAACATTAATTATTTATTAATTAAGTAAAGAATATTAAATTTAAACAAATGAATTAATAATTCTACAAAATATGAATCAATAACAAGAAAATGAAACTTTTAAAGTAAATTGTGATTGTGATATCTTAAATAAATATTTAACTGATAATAATTTTAAGCCACTTTCAGACATCATCATTTTAGTTAATTTTCATGTTTGCTAAGTAAATACCATTACATATGTTTGTGTGATAAAAACATTAATCAAAACTCTTTCAATGCGCTATAAAAGTTTCATTTGAATGTAATCTAAAAGAAAATAATTATGTAAAACGTATATAAATAGCCTCCGTGGCTTTAATTAAACATCAGTTGTAAAGAAGCTGGGTTCGATTCCACAGGATTTTGAGAAGCAACCTAAATACTGGGGGGCTACTCTATACTTCGACAAGAAGAGTGAATGTTCGGACTTTGAACGTCAACACAGAAGTTAAATGTTTTCCACTTCTAAAAATCAATACTATTCTGTATCAAACCTATCACTCCGAACTTAGTCTAAAATTACGATGTACGATAGAGTATTCAAACATTTTATAAATATGCCTTAAGCATATTCGTACAATTTTACGTGCAATTTTCGAATATTCGTCGACGTGTCGAAGTTCAGATTACAGAGTAACCCCCCGGCATCTCAAGTAATTAAGATTACTTGACTATTGGAGAAAAGCTTCTCAGTGTGAGCTCAGAAACTATGACTGATTTGTATTTGGCCATATTCGTCCACCTGCAGGACACGGGCCTCCTCTACAGTCGGTACGATTGAAAGAGGACATATAGTCCACAACACCAGCCTAGTATTGCGGACTATATCACTATTGTATATAAGGCAGCCTCCGTAGCGCTGGCGGTTAGACGCCGCCTGTGAAACGAGAGACCGCGGGTTCAATCCCCGCACCGAGAGAAATGTTTGTGCAGCCCACAAATATTTCTTCCGGGTCTGGGTGATTGTGAGACCGTAAAGTCTCTCGTAGTTCCTGATACCCAAGACACAGGACTCGGTCTTAATGTGGGGTCAGGACTATGTATGTGATTGTTGGGTGTTATTTATTTATTTATTGTATGAAAATATTCTGATTATATGCTGTACGTTCCAGCTGTGAACACAAAGCCCAGCGAAGGCGTAGTAGAGGAGCCGCACGGCGCGGGGGAGGAGCAACCCTCGCGCCCAGACCAGACCGACATCAGCATCTCTGGAGAGGACATCAATCCTTCCACTGTGAGTATACGCACAATGCACCTTATATTAATTACAATAAAGTTCAGTATACAATGACTTGAGATGACAAATACTTTACCTACTGTCACAAGAATAAATGCACCTTAAACAAATTAAATTAAGATTCAGTATCCATTGACCAGAGGTCTCGAGAGTACATTGTCTCTACCTGATGATAGTACAGTGCAGTCCATATAGAGTATGACATACAAAGCAGTTATGAACCCCGACTATGACCCTACTTAATCATAAGTCCATGCAAGAAAAACATGCAATTAGTCCGAATGAAGGTATAAATGTAATGGCACTCCTCAACATTAGACCTTCTGGAAGTAAAGCCGTGAGTTTATGCATGTTATAATTCAAAATTGTAATTAAATCAATTATTTATTGGGATAAACATAGGATAATTGTGATGCCATATAGGAATTGTGCCATGAAACGTGGACAGCCGCATGCCTGACGTCATCGGATAAAAATATTTATAATCACTTCAGTATTGCAACATCACGCTGTGTTATATACCGTGCGATATTTTTTCTTGTAACTATTTTTATTTACTTTTCAAACTTAAATAAATCAGGATTTAGATTTTGGATTAGTTCTTTTCATACCTGACTGAAATAACTAATTCTTTATTTTATTCTAGTTTCTTACTTAACTTTTCCAAAATTATACGTTACTCTCTTCTTCATCCTAGTCTAATAAGAAGCATCATTTATTCTAAAGGAATTTGTTATCTTATTATCTTTGTACTTGTGTACAATAAATTCATACTTTGATGTTTTACGAAATATTCTTGTTTGTTTAACTCCAGTCATATTAACTCTTCTTTAATCTTTTCTCATAATTAGCATCATGTATTCTAAAAATAATTGTTGTCCTATTCTTTCTGGGTTGGGTTGGCTACTTGGGTTCAATAAATTCATACTATTTATTTTTGATTTTACGCTGTACTCTAGTTTGTTGCAACTCCAGTTATATCAATATACATCTACGTAAATGAATATGTATTGTGTACAACGTGGCAGGATCAGGACCAGTCGGGCACGAACGTGGACTCGGAGTCGCGGCCGCCTGAAGTGTTCATCATGAACGCCAAACCAGAGGACCGCGCCACAAGCTTCTTCGCGCAGCCGGGCATACTCGCCGGTCAGTATTACTTTATTTATTTTATTTATAGCAGTATAATTAACTACAGTGCAATTGTAATAGAGTATTTAATACTCTGTGTATTTAAAGAAAACGTACAAGGGCTGAATCAATAGCGTCGATCAAATATATACTCGATAGTGTCCGGAACAAAATCATACGCCAAAAGTGGCCGAAATTGCTTTTTCAATTTCGAACTACGAGATGTAGCAAAAGGTCTTAAATTATAATCAACTTCAGGTAACAATAAACATTATTCGTTTAAATTAAGATTTATTATGCTTTAGACCATACTAAAATCAAATAAGAGGACACGCTCATTTGTTCTCTCATTTCTCTTGCCGTTTCGGCCGTTATCATCTAGTGTATACTTGATCTAACATCAACAGGCTTTAAACTCCAGTTGCCGTATTAATTTTAAGCGCTAAGTAAAAGCAGTACATATTCCTTAGCAGTAGATGGGTCCCCATATAGATGAATAATATAATTAAATCTGAAATGTATTTTTTTACTTTAGTTAATGATTGTATCATCTGTTGGTGGATCATGTAAAACATTCAATTAAAAGGAAAAATAATAAAACGAATTTCAATAAAGCAGGACACGTAATAAAATACAATATTATAAAGTTTTCTATCTCTTTATGTACCATCATTGTTCTTATTTAAGTAACGAAATGTTTGGTCCTCGAAACTTCGTTTTTATTTTGTTATACTATTCCTGGAGATGTTTTCCTCCACAATTAAATCAGTTACGTACTGTAGACTAACAATGTTTTCTATTATGATTACAGCGGTGATTGGCGGCGCAGTAGTAGGTCTACTGTGCGCCATCCTGGTGGTGATGTTCATAGTCTACCGCATGCGCAAGAAGGACGAGGGTTCGTACGCACTCGACGAGCCAAAACGATCGCCCGCCGCCGCCTCCTACGGCAAGGGACACAACAACCGCGAGTTCTACGCGTGAGACCCCACACACTAACCTCGCTCGCATTTACTTTACATATTTTACAAAAAAAAATATAGCACAAGGAATCGCCTCCGTGCAGCCAAATCTCAAAAATCCAATGCTTTTCAAATTATTTGTAAAAATTGTAAAGCCAAATGTCAGAGAGGCAACACTGGAACGAACCGCTTCACGGAGCCACGCTCCCTCAACAGATGTCTGATGCGTTCCGTTTCACGCCAACATTGAACCTTCGACTGCATTTTTATTAACGTGGCTAATATTCTGTGATTTGCTTAACGAAACAAACACCGACGAATTGTTTAATTTAATGCTGACGAGCGTGTACGGATTGTACTGTCACAGTACAAGCCTGGTACAATAGTGTCTGATCGATATGTGGAATTTAATAGCATTCAAATAAATTATCATCATTGAGACCAAGTTTTATAAGTAAGACGTAAGAGTAAAGGATAAATATCAAAAAAATGTTTTCAGTAAAGTGTTTAGAGCCGCTACGGTTTGTGTGTTGGAGTTTGTTCTATGTGAGGCTGAATGTTCTTGCGGTGTATCCTGTAAAAATGAATTGTGCCATCCGCTTTCCTTCTACTGTATATTTGCCAATTTCTCTTCGCTGTATTGTCTAATGTCTCAAACGTTTTCTTTCCACGTCCAAATCTGTTCTATGATGTGTAATATAATGTATGTTAGAATATCCTGTCTAAGATTGGTAGAATTTGTATGAACTATTTCGCCATAGAGGAAATTTGTTACGAGGGACTCGTTTTGACAATGAACTAAAATATACATACGTGTATGTTCCTTGTATCTATTATATGGGCTATCGAAGAAATATTGTAATCATATTTTTGACATTTTTCTTTCCTTGACGGATTGTTTTTTTTTTATTTATAAGGCTTTCATGAATTTTGTTTGTAAATCAAGTAATCAATATTTGTTGTAATTTTAATGAATTGACGTCTATGTTTAGCGTACGTTTTTAATCTCGTCATTATTTTAGTTTTTAATACAATAAAGCTAAGATTTTTACTCTTAACTCGGTTGTGCAACTACGTTTTGTTAATTAACTTTGTGTCCTGTCTACGTATTTTGTGCCATCTTTTGTTCTAAGCAGTTTATTTTTCGAGGCGCCATAATTATCTGCGGGGAATTACTGAAGCTACAAATAATACTTGTAGTATAACACTTATATTTTTTGCAAATGGCAGAACAATTTCAGCAGCTAACAAACATCGTGATGAAACGTGGGCGTCGGTAATTTCCGTCAGATAATCTAAGGCAACAACGTGGCGCCACACGATAACGTTATGTGTTATATCAACCTGTTTTAATATAACTCCAGTGTTATTTAGTTCAGTTAATTTAACGAACGACATCGCGTCAATTAATTTATTTTAATATAATTGCGTGCTGAGGAAAAATACTACCAGACACTCTTATATCATTACATAATGTATATTCTAATCCATATAGAATGCTGCAATTAATTTAATTCGGAAAATATGTAACTTTAAAGCAAATTCCAGTAAAATATTTCGGTTTGTTTAGAAAAAGTCCTTAATCAAAGACGTTAAATGTGTTTTTAGTTATTTGGACCAAGGAAAATTAACTAAACAGCCCAAATTAATGAAAATATCGATGATAAATATTGTCTGTTAGTAGTATTTTCTCGCACGCTACAGCTCGTTGTATTTAATGACACATTGTTAATAATAATTATTATAATTCTTTTTTAAGTTCATACAAATAAGGTTATATTCGTGCATGTAACTATTGGGGGTTATATAGGAAAATAATTGGAAAGACAAGTCTAAGATCTTATTGGACATTTCATTAGTAATTTAGAAGTTAAAACACGTTTTTGATGTATGAATTTTTAGATGTATTCTGCACGCAATTGACATTAAATTATAAAGAACTAAGGAATGTACTAGAACTTCCTTTTCTCGAATTAAACATTATCCGAAAAAATGATCATTATTAATATTTGATAAAATTATTACCATAACATGACAAAAAGAAAAATGTTACTTAAATATAAAACATTCAAATTATATTTAAAAATTAATTGGTAGAAAAATATAATGAACATTTTATTAATTTGACATTGAAACAAAAAAGATTTTTGCAAAACGTTATTTTGCAAAAAATATTTGTAAAATGCAGTTTACATCTAAAAAGCTATATCTAAATACATTCCTATCGGTCGATAGAATACATTTGTATGATGTAGCGAGCCACAGCTCATATGCGTAAGTTGTACATGATATTTGTAAATTCTCTTAGACTACTAAATAATTTATACGGTAACATGTAACCAAATATAATTAGTTTGCTAACATGTTGATTTTGTTGCACCTGACTTCTCTATGAATAACCGTTGTTTATAATCAATTCATACCTGAAAATTTGTCACATACAACCTTATATATTTTATATTGGTGGTAGGTCTCTCATATGTGAGAATCGCTTGTGTATGTACCACTGTAATTTCCATTACTCCCGCCAAACAGCAGTGTAAATGCACTGTTGTGTTCCGGTTTGAAGGACATTGTAGAGTAACTACTGGACATATTGACTTAACATCTTATGTCTCAAAATGGCGAGCGCAGTGGAATGCCAAGCATAAATACATTGTAATTCATGCTTGTTGGTTTTGCTACTTTCCGTGAGCGGTCGTATCGCTTATCACCATGCGAAAGACAAGCTAGTCTCGCCATTCTTGCAAAAAAAATGGAGATTTAAATAATTTACAATGTAAAGATCTAGTGTTTCATATACTTGATTAATTAAATTTTGTTAAAGAATAAGACTAACAAATTAATATTCTGAATAAAATTGAACCCTCCAATTTTCAAATAAAAGTTTTATTACATGTAACAATCAATTATTGTTTCAATAACAATATTTTTGTTGTAAATAACATCTAATTGAAATCTGGTAATTTCTTAACGTGTGCTGTTTTGGGTATAGAGTTGTATGTGGAAAATATTCACCATCTTTATTAATATGAATTCAAGACATTAATTTTAAATATTTAATAAATTTGCTTTTAAAATATCATCTTGTTATTAATAACCTATATCAAAACTAATGATTTTACATACATTACTACCGAATGCTGTAAGAAAATACATCGATCAAACAATTAATACAGAAATATAATTTATTGGAAAAAAATAACAAAATATTCAGAGGCTAACGATACCTAAAAATACTTTTTTAAAAGCCTTTTCACGATCAAATTCGTATTTTTACAGCATTTTTTCATTGTTTTCAACAGTTGCATGCGCAATAATAGTTTTTTTTTTATCCAATATGAAATACATTAATGGAATCTCCTGGCATGCGACTGTTCAATGTTGTAACTATAATTAGACTAAGGTAGGATTGTCATAATATCAATATCCACTTTGTAAATAATTCTCCTTTACACTTAGGTAAATATACAGGATATTATAAACTAATTGTGTTTTTCTTTTATCATTACCCTTTAGTCTTATGTTGTATGGTAAAATGAGAATTGATATGGACATATTGTCATATAATTTTTTTCTCCCGTCAAACAGCAGTGTAGAAGCACTGTTGTGTTTCGGATTGAAGGTCATTGTAGCCAGAGTAACTACAGGACATAGTGAGACTTAACATCTTATGTCTCAGAATGGCGAGCGCAGTGGAATGCTACAATCGTTAACGCCTTAACGTAAGTTAAATCTTAAGAAAAGATCGCATACGTTTGTCAAGTCAATTATTGTTATCAAGTGTCAAATCATCCTGACTGAAATCAATACGACGGCTAATCCTGAAATCCTTGTTACACTATACATGTTGGCGGTGGAAGGGTGTAAACATAATTTGTAATCTACTGTCCGAAAAAATATTCTCAATTCCAATTTTATCTCATACACGAGAGAATCCACGAGCAAAGTGTTAGAATTTACACAAATGAAGCTCCTCTGAATTTTTGAAAATCAGCCCAATCGTTTACATACGCCAAACCGCACTAGCCCAGCGTGTTGGACTACAGCTTACCACTCTCAATCTTTCTCTTGATTGTAGATAAGATTAGTGCTCTGCTCAAATATGTCCCAATATTTGATCTAATTATGATAAAATTAGATATGTAAGTATAATCCAATGCAATGCATTAATTAAAAATATTATAATTAATACGCGTTTACGTCGCCAGGACAGACCTAAAAATGCTGGCGAGATGACCTGGATGCTTTGTGCCTATGTAGCTCGAAATTTGTTTGGAGTGCGAATTATGAAAGGAGAAGGGGATCTTCGATCATCAGCAATGAAGTAAAACAGATTAAATAACTAACTAAACATCTCCATAAGAATACAAAGGCAAAACTGTCGCTTTGCTGAACTAAATGAAAAACACCGATTGCCATATTTCTATTTCTGAACTTATACTTCTTTTGAAAGTATTTTTTTACAAACCAACCACATCAATTATGTAAATTCATAGTTCTTAAGAGCGTTTATACCCTGCACGCGCTTTTTGGCTTAAAAACAGGACTTTTCAAATGAGTTAATAGCCACCAATAAACAATTTAAAGGAAAAATAATTAGTACAAAGTTTAGAAAAGGTTGTCATCTAGGGATTTTGGTGGAAAACATTATAGATTGATGGATAATTTGTGAGTAATATAAGGATTACTGAATACAAGTTTCGTTATTTAGGCTTTAAATGGCAATTTAGAAGCTTAAGATATCCGAAACCACTAAATATAAGATGAAAATAAAAATATTACCAGACTAATAAGACCCTTATGGAGGGATTTTGCTGAGAAAAATAATCTTTTTGTGTTTAGTTCCTGAAAAATAAAAATTTAAACAATGCGAAATTATTCAGAAACTCTCGTCATGAACATATTTTTTTTCACCAACTTTTTGTACATATTTTTTTATAGCAATTGCATATTATAGTAGAAGAACAGCTTATCAATAAATTACCATTTTTATATTTCAACAAAATTATTTCTACAAATATTTTAAAAACCACTATAAAACACGCTGTCCGACGTGGATCAAATCAGACCGCCGCAAGGCCTTCTAGAGGGAGGACGTATCGCTCGTCGCTCCGGCTTAGCTGCAGTCGATTTTTGCCGTACGTAGTAAAAATAGCCACGCGCGGACTGCGATTACCACATCTTAGTACTTTGGTAGTAAAATATTTAATTATTTTTATTACCTACAATGATTTTGTAGTGAGTATAAATTATGTTTCAGGTAATATAATGGGATGTAATTCCGAGGCTAAATTATGTTATGTATTGTAATATAAAATTAAATATATTTCGTAATTGTAAGGGGTTGTAAGGCTCCTAACACTATTTATGTGTTCGAACACGAAATGATTAATAAAACGTCCGTAGTGTCTACTGATTGAACACTGATTTGAATGCAATTTACAATGTAATAATAACGAAAATATGATTAGTATCTAAATTTGTATTATTCTTTGCTTGCACAGTAATATTTGTCTACTTATAATGCAAATAAAATATTTTTATGATATTATATTACAGTTACATTTCAATTGAATATTTGAAGCGCACGGATCAAAAATGTTTGAGCCGATTGTATAGCGAGCCGACGCGGCAGCTCTACGCAGCTTTGGTCGCTTATGTGTGCGTGAAATTAACGAAGAAATACCTATAGTTGACTTTGCGCGCAAGGTGTATACGCTCTTAAATTAAGTTGATTCCCCTTTCGAGTACTAGTAATCCATGAATGTGGTGGAGATATTTTTATTCAAAATAAGAAGCCAACTTCCTATTGGATACACTTTATTATCCTACTAGTTTAAACCACGCCCACCAACTAGGAGGGTCAATCAGCGTCTCCTTAATGTGGGATTGGAGTATTATTAAAGAGTAGAAGTAGTATGAAACATTTGAAGTATGACTGGTGTGGAACGTAGTAATATGAAAGATATGACGAATGAAAGTACTAAAGAGTGAGTGTGTTAGAAAATGACTGCATAAAATGTTTAAGTTCGGAAGGATGGAATAAGAGGGAACTATGGAATTTTTACAAATAAAAGTGAAAAGACGTTGGATACGTAAGAAGAAATACAGTTCTGAAGAATTTCAATTCGATCGCGTTATTACAGCCCGAGCGGAACTAATGTCATGTTAATGATAAGTCACGGTATTGATATCGATTTTCTAGAAACTACGTCTTAAAACGAGTGTAGTTCGATATATTTTTATAAATATGTTTAACTTTTTGCAAGCGTATGAAAGTGCAAACAAACTTATTTTTTCATTCTCCTATACTTAATAAAATAACTTCATATTCCATTTAGCAGGTTTTATGTTGGTTTTATGTATGTTTTTATATTCCTGGCTCACCAACATACCTTGAAAAATAAAACACATCATAGACCGGGGCTCTACAGTGCAATGCAAATATAAGTGTCTACCGTAGACGACGACAAGTGCCTATCTCACACCGGTGAATATAATTGCATCAGCGAGTTCAAAATCGAATTTAGACTGGCCAAACTCGGAATGCACATTACTATACCTATTTCGTCTTCTCAATATAAGAAGTAGAATAATAATACGTAATGTATTGACAGTCTCAATAGACTTTCAATACTTTTCCTATTCGTTATTTGAGCAGTTTTTATTTTCTACTGTGATGAGTTAACGACACGAGTGTTTAATGTACGCATAGGTATGTATATTATTTTTATTTAAATGATTAATAGTAACAATATCAATCAAGTTTTCCTAATTCATTTTTCTAATTGCAATATTTAAGCCTTAGTTAATCTTTATCAGGATATAGGCTAAAATCTTTTGTTTGGGTTCAATCCTAATCGCAATATCCTCAAAGATGTTGGACTGGACTGCCAGGGACAACGGCATTCTCCATCCGGCCTCGCCCGAAGGAGAAACAGTGCTTAACAGCTTTCTTTTGGATCAAAAAATATGTACATATGTATTGATTTAAAACTTATATTTATGTCAATAATATTATGTATGTGTATACGAATGTGCTACCACTATTTATTGGCACCCGCGCAGCAAAGCTCATGTGGTTAGTTTTCCATAAGTAGGTATATCCTTAATTATGGCGAATGAAATTATTGTAATACAAATTGTTTACACAGACAGATTTACAACGATTTTTGAGCTGCTATTATCCCAAAATGAGAAAACAAGAACTTTTTACTTAATTACAGCAAAACCCTCAATTTTAAATTAATTCTATAAAAAATGCTAAATAACAGTAACTAAATAATGGCCAAAATCCATTAATTTTCCTTCCAATATAAACTGCATAAGCATAACTTAAACATTGACCAATTTGCACCAGACTGTTTTGGCATTGATAAATGCTAATTTATTCGAAGATGTTAATGTTAATATTTAAAATTTAACTTAATACGACATAAAATGATATTGGTTTTCTAATCACGGAATAAAAAAGTAAAAATGTACTGACAGCGGTGGGATTCGAACCCACGCCCTTTCGGACTGGTGCCTAAAACCAGCGCCTTAGACCACTCGGCCACGCTGCCTTCGTGGCGGGAGCGGTGAAATTACAGATCAGTAACCACAGTGGCAGTATTTTTTTTTTTTCCTAAAATGTTTAAAAAAATAATTAATATAACTTTCCGTGGAAATATTAGCCCAAATATTAACAGACATTGGTCAAAAAAAGCTTAAATATTATCCATCAGTTTACAAACTCATGATGAAAATAAAACTATTAAAATGGAAGAAACAATAAAATGTTTTATTTTTTACATTTTTCAGGTTGAGGAAATTTCAAGGAACAAGCTGCGACATATTGCTCTTCTGATATTTACACAATTATTTTTAATACTGGGTATATCAAGACTGCTACCAAAAATGAAGCTGGGTGATAGTTTGTGACAACAAACACATTGAAAATAAAAATGTTGTAATAAAAGTCTACAATTTTTGGTGATATTTTTAAATATTTTATATTATATATTAAATTATATCGTTAACCATATCGTTGTGTTTGGGTGGTAAATCTATAGTTTTAGCTGAATAATAAATGAAAACACTTGCGTACTAAAGCGTCATTCAAAATAAATGGTTGTACGATTATTATTATTTTTTAAAAATTACGAAGATAGAAAAAAAAATACAAAAACATCGTCGCTTCTTTTGGCAAAATTTTTACTGGCATTATGCCTGAAATCACTAAAACTATCACCTGGCTTCATTATCGGTAGCAGTTTTGAAATCCCCTATAAAGACATCCGTTTACTCAACAAGTATCTATAAAATAAAGGCACAATATAAGGTTTATTGCCTAGATTGGTATTAAATATCATTAAAAAAACATTAGTCGTTTAAAGAACAAGCATTGCTAAACTAAATTACAATCCAATATAATCACACTACTATTTAAATTCTACTCTACAATTATACAGGGTAAATCCAGACTGCCGCGACAACTTTTTTAATGATGGTAAATATCATCGTGTTTGATTCGTAATCTGATTGATTGTGCTAAAATAATAATAAGCACATAGAGTGTTTAAAAATTAAACTTTATTCATTATTGTTTTAGTAAAAACTATGTATTTATTAACCAAATATGACCGTATGAAAAAAATACATTTACTTTTAAATTGAGTTGTGTCTTCGCTTTTAAGTCATTAAAACTACCATCTGACGTAGTTTTCGGTCGTAGTCTGGATATATTTTTTTAATAAATTCTTATTTATATTTGCCTGACTTGTTGACTGTTTTATTTTTGTTATTTGGTTGTTGTTCTGCGATCTGTGAAGTCCAGGGTTCGACCGACCGAATTTTCCAAAATAACATTTTGTGGTTCCATATACATATAAAAATACATTTTGAACAGAGGTTCCAATAAAGCTCTCGATAAATACGAAAAGCAATAATCCTAAATAACACAACCGTCTGAAATAACAAGAGATTTTACCGCAAAAAATCTATTTTTTAACCACAAATCATCTTGAACATGATAGACCTGACAGTCAATGATTGGATCGCATTGTGGCACATCATGAGTTCATCAACATCCGCATTAAGACCGAAATCATAAATCTGTACCGTTATTTATATTTTACACGTCCATCTTATTTAAATTAATTACTTATATGAGTGAGGAATATGTAGTCATTTAAGCCAGGTGATAGTTTTAGTAACTTCAGAGTACAGGCACACTGCAACTAATAAATTAAAAAAAAGTGTTTTATTTTGTATTTTTACCGATCATTCAGTTTGAGTGTAGTGTAAATAGTGTCTCAGTTTTTCTTAAATCAATAATTAATTAGCTCACCTAGCAATGGCACGCTATGCTTTGAATTATAATTTTGGTAAAAACTATCTATTTACCACCCACAATGATACTTAAAATAATACAAAAATCGTCGAATTGTCTATAGCCAGTATAACTACCACCTGGCTTTGTTTTTAAATCGGTCTAGATGTTCCAAAGCCTATTCAATGCCAACAATTAAGTCTCTCCTCTTTAAAATATTCGTTCAATGGTTTGTTAGATTTACATTATTACATTACATTTAAATAAAACTATTATTTATTGACTTTGTCACATACTTGGCTAAATTAAAAAAAAATAAACCAAATAAAATCCGCAAAATATAATTTTATTCATAATATTCGTTTAGATAAATTGTGTATCGAAATCAGCTGTTGGATGGTCAACGACCAGTACCCGTACCGTAGTAACCGTTGGAAGCCTGTCAGTTTTACTTGACGGTAAAAAATTTTATAAAGTTAATCATCAACGTATTAATGTGCTTGTTTGTATATATAATACGGAATAAAAACCAATAACACTCAATCTGAAGTTAAACGTTATGTTATGACACCAAAATTAAAACCATTTCACTGTCGTATATTAAAATAAATAAATAAATACACTTAATAGTGATATACATAGTCCTAATAAATAATTAAATACACCGGATAGTGACCGGTCACCTAGTCCTTATTACTCCATGGTGAAAATCCTGATACACATATTCCTAACCCAACAATAAGATCAAGTCTTGTGTCGTGGGTATCAGGAACTGCGAGAGACTTTTCGATCTCACAAACACCCAGACCCGAAACAAATACCAACACACAAATATTTGTGTCGGTGCGGGGATCGAACCCGCGCGGCGTCCTCACGAGTCACGTTTCACCGAAGGCGTCTAACCAACTACGCCATGTAGGCTGTCAGAAATATTATCTATTGACTATCTGGACAGTTCATTAAGGTTCTAGACTAGAATTTTATGCGAGTTTTATTTTTAACTAACACAATTGGCTAGGGCTAAATTCTTATCAATTGTTCTTCTTCCCTTCAGCCACAGGAAGTCCACTGCTGAACATAGACCTCCCCCAAGGATCTACACATCGACCTATTGGAAGCGGCCTGCATCCAGCGACTTCCTCTAACCCTAGTTATAAACCAGGTAGAGCTTAATTCACGCTCTATTTCACTCTTTGGCATGTGAAGCGACTTGAATTTTTTTTATCATGTCATCTTAAAAGTGTACCACAAATTTATTTATTTTACTTTCAATCAAAGGTGAGACGAGCACGCCGTTCGCCTGATGGTAAGCGATACGACCGCTCATGTTCAGTAGCAAACCCATAAAATACCTTGAATTACAAAGCATAAAGCAATGCTTAACATTCCACTGTGCTCGCCATCCTGAGGCATAACATATTAAGTCTCAAGATGTCCAGTAGTTACTCTGGTTACAATGTCTTTCAAAAAACAACAGTGCATTTATTCTGCTGTTTGGCGCGAGAAATAGACATTGCGCTGGTACCTACCCAGGCGGCCACCACTTATGAGGGACCTTCCACCAGTTACCTTATTAATAATAAAAATTGTTTGTATCGATTTATAGCTCCTAACTCTAATTTCGCCACGATTAATTATTCAGCTATCAAAAAACATTATTGATTATTTTATAGCAAACATATATTTAAAGCACGAAATCAATTTTATATTCTTAAATTCATAGCACAATAAATCACGTTAAAAAATATACAGAGCCGATAACAAGTAATCGTCGGTTCAAGGCGTAATTAATAGTTGTCACGGGGTACACGATTCGTTGATCTCACATCGTTTACATCGTTTTTTGCACACGTTTTTCAAATATATTCATAGTTAACAAATTATTTATTTGAATAGTTAATAATAAATACACCCAACAGTCACATACATAGTTATATTGTATTGTAGTTTATGTAGATTGTAGTGTATTATACGATATTTTTATTTTATGTAGTCTATGTGTGTTTAATGAAAATGTATATTTTAATTCCTCATATTTTGTACACTTAACTTTCATTTATGATTACTATTCTCTTTCTTTTTTTGCATTTTTGTGACCACCCTATTCTTTGTAGCTTTTTTTTCAGCCTAGGCCATCTAACGGTTGTCTGGAAGAAATCGCGATAAACGATAAGACCGCCAATTTTCACCTTTATTTAAACGTGTTGTCATAGTTATTTTATCTTATTACTGTATGTGGTGTTTAATAAATAATTTATAAATAAATAAAAAAATAGTCCTGACACCACACTAAGATCGAATCTTGTGTCATCAGGAACTATTAGAGACTTTCCGGTCCCACAAACACCCAGATCGGAAACAAATGCTTATGGTTCACACAAGGACTAGTGTTGATGCACAGATCGAACCCGCGGCCTTTCGTTTCACAGCCGGTGTCTAAGCAACGGCGCCACGGAGGTTAAAATTATCCTATAATATTTGAGAATATTTTTGAAATCATTTTCGCTATTCTATTTTCGAACATCGGAGGCAAGGGAGCAAACCAGTCACTTGATGGAGAGTGACTAAGAAGTCTGTGAATACTCGTTTCTTCTTAGTAACTAATTATTAAAGAGGTACATCAATTAGATACAAGAGTACACTACGACAAGGTAAAAAGGCTGTATAACAACAACCACAATCATTTCCTGTATAATAACCCCCTTCTTTATGAGGACTTAGCGCAGTTTTTAAATGCCGTTAATATGAGCTGATTCAAAACCATTATTCATAGACATCAAAAATCACTAATCAGCTATTTAACAGCTCCTTAATTTAACATAGCCGAGACTCTGTTTAAAGCAAATTTTAAGCAGAAAAAAGGGCGGATGACTGCCAGCTCGTTTGATATAACTGTCAAGTGAATGAAATGAGTTTTTTTTGTAAAGTGGCAATTTTAGTTAAAATATGTAGGAAAAACCATTATGAACGGAAGATATTGACCAATTTATCTCCTCTTAACATGATTTAACTAATTTACATTGATGTGGTTGTATAGCGGTGTTTTAATGAATAAGGCGGTAAATATTTACATACATACATGAATCCACGCCTTTTTACCCAGTAGGGATAGGCAGAGAGGTAGGGGTAGGTTGCTGGTAGCAACCAGAACACCCACCTATACAGAACGTCTTGTATACAGAATACACAGGGTACAGAATACCCAAGACGCGATTGGGGCGAGCCTATAAGAATCTGTATCTGTATCAGCCCATATACGTCCCACTGCAGGGCACGGGCCTACTCCACAATCGTAAGTACGATTGAGAGTGGTTAGGCCATATAGTCCACCACGCTGGCCTAGTGCGGGTTGGCAGACTTACATACCATAGAAATTTATATAAATCCCTATGGTATGCAGGTTTCCAAACGATGTTTTCCTTCACCGTTTTAGTGCGTGGTGATTGACTATCAATACACACATGACTCCAAAAAGTCAGAGGTGTGCCCTGGGATTTGAACCCGCGACCACCGTGAACATGTTGGCAGCCGCGTCTAGTCCGTTTACCAACAGGGGCCCTACTATATAAATCCGAAACGAAGTTCGAAACTTCGGACGATCGAAGTTTATATACAATACGAATGTATCTACTTTGTAAAAGTTCGAATTTGTATAACGTACAACGTAACCATAAGTTTATGGTTACGACAATAAGTCAATAACGACCATAAGTATATGTAGGTACATTCGTATCACATATAAACTTCGATCATCCGAAGTTTCGAACTTCGTTTCGTTGAATATAGTAGGGCCCCAGGCCACCACGCACTGACCTATAAGAATATTGAACACAAATTCCTGACTCCATAATGATAATGAATATAAAAATCCAATATTAATTTTCGCAATCCGGAAATCGAACCCGAGACCTCAGAGTTTTAATCGTATCGTCGTACAACTGCGCCACCCAGGCAGTTATAAATATTTATAGACCTCAAATATTCGCCAAATAACATGAGGCACATGACAACAAGGTTTGACGAAGTGGAAGAAAGCTTAGACTGGTTTTGACAGGGAAAGATACAACTAAGTTTTTAGGAATTACATTAGATCCCAAACTTCAATGGGGTTCTCACATAGTCGCTCTAGCTAAAAAGCTGAGCGCCGCAGTCTTTGCGGTGGGTAAGATTCGCCAATTGACTGATGTTGATACAGCTCGATTGGTATATTTTGCCTACTTTCATAGTCTGATGAGTTATGGAATTTTACTGTGGGGTGGTGCTGCTGACATTAATACCATCTTTGTTCTCCAAAAGCGAGCTATAAGATCAATTTATTCGCTTGGGTCCAGATATTCTCTTAGAGAAAAGTTTAAAGAGATAAATATAATGACAGTAGCATCACAATACATTTTTGAAAATTTAATTTATGTCCATAGAAATAAAGAAAGTTTTCTTAAGATTAGCGATATTCACAACAAAAATACTAGGAATAAGAATAATCTAGCTACTCTTAAGACCAGACTCCACAAGATCAGCAAATCTTTTAAGGGTTACTGTATACACTTTTATAACAAAGTTCCCAGTCATATTAAAGCCTTATCTATTACAAAATTCAAAGCTACTATCAAGCAAAAATTATGCAATAAGGCATATTATAAAATTTCGGAATATTTAGACGATAACAAGGCTTGGGAATAGAATAAAATTAAATGAATGTGTAGTATCTCGGAGCGTAAGTCTTGGTGTGCTCTATAATATATCATTTAAATCAAGTAACTTGTCAAATTTGCCATTATTTTCCTGTGTAAGTGATTGGGTATGTCATGCTCGCTAAAAGGTCTGTGCTTGCGGTGGCGTCGTGTGCCAGGTCGGTCACTTCCCTGCAACATGGTTGAGGAGGCCGATGGCTGGCACATGCGTCATACTCGTGAACGGGTGCTGCTTGCGTAGACTGGTCTATCCGATTTGCTTACATTGTAATGGATGATTGATGGATTACATAAGGCTTTCGCAATTATTCACTGCTTTGGCGAAAAAGAGTATACTGATTCTTCGTTCTGGGCGACTTCACTCAGCCATAGTAATTATATTATAATATAATAATATTCATATCAAAAATATTTATTGTAAAGCAACATATTATTATTAAACTGCTCTGATTTAAACCAACTTGTAAATTTTGTAAAAATTCACTACATTGTAAACTGGTTTTGAAAAGAGCAACACTAGAGTTTCTTGCCCGTTCTTCTCTAGTGAAAACAGCTTTCCGAACCGGGTGGTAGATAAAAAAATGACTGAATCTAAATGATGTTGAACATTTTAATGGATTCAATAAATTATTTTCATTTCATTTCATTTCAAAGTTAAGCATCAATATTAACCTAATGAGACAGAACAGTTTCAGAATTCGAATATTTCATTATACTTATGTTACTGTATCTAGTACAACTAATTAATTGCTATGCTATCAATCAAACGTTATTCGTTTGTGCTGTATCTGTTTGTCACAAAATATGATCAATATAAAATTGCTTTATTTCTATGATCCTATAACATATTTTTTTATTCAAACGAGCAAACAGGTCACCTGATGGCAAGTGATTCCTGCCGCCCATGAACATTCACAAAATTGGATCATAAATGTGTTGCCGGCCCAACACATAGGAACGGGAGCGAAAATGAAAAAAGAATGGGATAAGAAAAGAAAAGTTTTGTAATAAGTAGTTGAAAATCATTTTGCACCATTAATGGGTGGTCATTCTAATTTGGAAGGTACAGGACTAATAAAAAACTGTTATAATATTTTATCTAAAATCAACAAACAAATGGAAAAATTATTGCAGATTACTAAGCGATTTTTTGTTCCGTTTCCTTTTTTACTATTTTACATAGAAACCAACCGCTGTGTTATTATTATGACATAAAGTAATTTAATACCATGAATAGCATTAAAATATGCTCCGGTTTTGTTTAATATTAAGGATGTCCGCGCCCATAAATTACTTTACATTAAAAATGTCAACAAAGTTTGCATCCCAAATAATTTGCCGATTTAAACTTATTCGAAGAATATTTGCAAGCTCTATAAGAGCATGGTACTGTGTCATTGTAAGATTATAAAAATGTATCGATGTGTACCTAATTTCCAAAATATGAATGCATTTAACACATCATGTCATTATTGCATAAAACATTCAATAGTGGGTGGTACTAAAAAAATGCCCAATATATTATTCAGTTACTATTTGTTTGGCTCGGCAATGATCACTGTACCTAATGGTAAGTATTATATAAAATCATCCATTTAGGTAATATTGATTGGCAGTAAGCAGTCCTGTCATTCGATAAACTTTCAATAATTAAAAAAGATAATTTTGCAAGCAAAGTCTACACAATATTAGGTCAATGCCCGCGACATAAAAATGCTGTTACCATTTTATAATGAGCTCTCGCCTCGTCTTCATCAATTAGGTGATTTATATAATTTATCGTGTCAATAAAATGGACAGGGTTTTAAATATTCGAATCGAATGTTGTCGAAAACTTGCAAAAATTAAACAAATCATTATTATTAGCTCATTATCAAGTCTGTAGGAGTTGGTTTTAATTAATTTACAACATACTTGCTGAAGCCTGCGACATTGTCTGCTTGTATATAATTTTCCCTTTCAGGAAGAAATTAGCTAAAATTATGTCCTTTTCGTTTAAAACGAAGAGGAGACGAGGGAAAAAAGTTATTTTCCCTCCATAGGTAATTGTCCTATCAATACATGCAAACCTATAATTTTTGTTTCCTTTATTTCCCAAGCTTTAATTAGTACGCAGGCATATATCATAAGAAATATGATGTAAAACCGATGACTTTTTCATAGAACTAATATTAAAGAACGAAACCCTGAAATGCAATACAATACCCTTTGATTATATACTCGTCTAGATAGTGTAATGCCAACAAAGGACGCGCTAAAACTGTCGCCACTTTCATTGATATGTGTGAGTACCGGTCGTGTACTTATTGTAATCAAACTGTCAAGGTATGTGTATTTAGGGTGCCTACTCCAGATTATTAACTTACCTTTTCTCCATTATTTGATAGTAATAAAAATTTAAACAAAATAGGTTAAGTAAAGTAATTTTCTTTATTTAAAGTATTTATACTCATAGTTATATTTATAACGTATTTTAGTTAAAACAATAAATACAATGGTAAAAGTATACAGTAATTTTTAGATCAAAACCCATCTCCTTGTGCTTGATTTCGGAATAGAATGAACTCTTTGGATTTATTGCCAGGGCTATGATATCTGATGTCTGTATTTATGTAAAATATAAATCATCATCAAAAAAATGTTCAGAACACACGACTGAAGTCTTGTGAGGTTACCAATGGTCTTAATTTCGTCTCCCTTATATGATGTCTGTCCAGCAATTTGCTAGTACGGAATCCGTAAGAAGTCATAAACCCAAAATATTAGAAAGAACTAACAAAATTACTATTTAGTGCATGACGTCATGGGTTTCATTTATATTATTTAGGTAAATTATTATTTGCTAATCAAATAAATAATGTCATTTTTAAAATAATGTTATTCTGATCAAAAGATGACGTAAGGATATTTGTATTTTATCTCCAATAGTTTCAGAAAATCTCCCTAGTAATAAAGTGACCACACCGGCTAATGAAACTCACCTTCAAAATAACGAATTCGTGTTTTCTTTAAATAATAGTGGTTTAACAACAAAGCTTACCAATGAAAAGTGATATTGGTATTATTATACAGTTTTCCCACATAATTGCGATACAATTTGGCAGCACAAACTGGCATAATTAAGTATTTTTCGGGAGCACGTTATCCATATGTAACTCAAACGACGCTGACGTACGTGAGAAACGAGTCTACCAAATTTGGTAGACTTTATTTGGGCCGTGCGGTAAGGTAAATGTGTCCCTCTAGACGAGTATATAATCAAAGACAATACAGTGTAGTTTTGGCGACTTTGGACACAATGCAACCAATCGCGTTTTTGGTGGCAGTCTGGATACACACCGGTACACATAAACTCACGCCTTTTCCCAGAGGGGAAGGCAGAGGAGCCAGGACAGCCACATTTTGCCTTGTTTTTTGTTATGTTCCGTCGCACGATGTGATATGCGAGCTTATCGCCATATCGGGAACAAATTCCTGACTTCGTGCTGATAATGAATAGAAAAATGCAATACCACTTTGCCCGACCCGGTAGCTTTGTAACCGTACCGTACTACAACTACGTCACCGGTATGATACGAGGAAAAACCGTTTGGACGAGAAAACATCACTGTTTTACAAAAAATATTCGTAATAATATTTTTTATTGAAAAGCTATATAATATAAATAAATCAAGAAGATATTTGGTTACTATCAGTAATATATGTTTTAAACTAAAACTAGTAGATACTCTACATAATGTTATCTATTACAAACATACGTACATACATAGAAAACTATAGCGCTTTATGGTATTAAGTATGGAATAATCTCGATGACGCATACTTTTCTATGATTTCCAGTTTCTTATTATAGGATATGATTAAATTTTAAAAACGCCATTTGAAGAGACTGTATTATTATATTTCCATATCTTATTAACTTTTATAGATACTGCTTTAAAATTTTGTATATGAAATCTGTAGGAGGCATCGTGTATCATACACCTCGTCTGCCTAAATAATAGGAGGCCATTTTGGACGACTGAGCTTCTTGTGGCTGAAGATTATGATAATACCTTAATAAAGTAGCATTTCGTTCAGTGAGTGAGGTTGCCGGATGGCTAATACCCCATTCCTCTCCTTATCCTTTTTCCTTCCCGCTCCCCTCCTTATTTAAAGGGCCGGCAACAAATCTATAATCCAAGCGTTGTGAATATCATGGGCGGCAGTGATCACTTAACATCAACTGACCTATATGATCGTTTGTAGGTCCTATGCAATAAACAACAATATATGTCCGGCAGGTCACACGAAGATCTTAATCTTATCAAGTCTGGCGACTGAAATAAGCTCAGAGAAGATTATATCAGCCCTTATAGGTCCTGCTGCAGGGCACGGACCTCCTCTACAATTGAGGGTACGATTGAGAGAGGTTAGGACATATAGTCCACCACATGACTCCGAGAAGTCAGAGGTGTACCCTGGATTTTCAACCCGCGACCACCGTGAACATGTTGCCGTTGGCGTCTGGTCCGTTTACCAACAGACTTGGTGAACTAGTTATTTACATTTAGCACACTCACAAAGTACAAAACAATAATTATCCATTAGTGTCAAATTCAATAAAACTCTCACTTGTATATAAAATCGTTTAAGTTTTGAGGGGCTTCTACTTGAGGGTATTTACGGACCGATCCAAATTTGCTCAAAATAATGATAATAATATATATACAGTCCATATCATACTAATAAACCTCGAGCGCTGATGGTCCTGTATCTGTATCTGTATCTGTATCTCAGCCCATATACGTCCCTCTACAGGGCACGGGCCTCCTATACAATCGAGATTTCCAGAATGATTAGACCATATAGTCCATCATGCTGGCCTAGTGCGGATTGGCGGACCCTTGACATTTTTAGCTACCCCTATGGTATGCAGGTGTCCTCTATGTTTTATTTCACCGTAATAGTACGTGTTAATTGACTATCAATACACACATGACTCCGAAAAGTCAGAGGTGTGTCCTGGGATTCGAACCTGCATAGTGCACAGTGAACATGTTGGCATTCGCGTCTGGTCTCTTTTACCAACAGGCCACCACGCACTGTATTTGATGTTTAGTTTAATGTTGCTGATGGTTAGTTTTCGTTAATTAAGTCAGAAATTCGGCCACTAAAACTGTAACAGTTATAATAATATTCAATCACAGATTGGGAGAGATCTGTGCCTTTAATCAAATGTTGAAATCTATCAACGATTCTGCGAGATAGAATTTCGATAAGTAATAACATTAGAAAGTGACATCCTGTTGACAACCGCCCGACCCGTGGTGTACTCGACACAACTTTTTTTATTTATTACTATCGAAAATTCGCCAATCACTTAATAATTTATTCCATGTGTTTTTATAGCCATAAAATTTATGTGGTCAAATCGAACCTAGAACTTGTGTGACCCGTCGCATGTGGCATGCAATAAAATAGAATGCGGGAAAGGCGGGTTTAAAATGGCGTCATCGAAGGATTTAGCTCGCTTGAGATGCATTTTTATATGTTAGAATCATAATCATAACTTAATACAAAAAATGAGACCAATATTTTACCGCAATAAAATAAACATAAGTTACACGGTGTCCACCCATATTATGATGGGTAGAACAGAAGGAAATATCACAGTTTAATGATGAGTATGTTACATTGAATGCCCGTAGGTATATGATTATCATGCTGTTGAATACAATCCTTCACCCTTATATTCTTACAGATGATGGTTCGAAAGTTCGAAAATTTCTACGCGAAATCTCCGGTAAGATTTATGACAAGATTTCCTTGAATGCTGATCTCGGATGCCGATAAAATTATTGTTCTAGAGACACTTCTAAAATCAAAATCAAATTTCCAAACAAGTTCCAAACAACTTACTGACTAACTTTGTCGGCACCGGCGAGTACTAAGGTCTATTTTATCACTAAACACAACATATACTAGATAACGAGTCCATTATAGTTGATATTAGTTATATTCTAAGATCAAACACACATAAACTAGATTAGGATAAAACAAGTAAAACTCAGTGCAACAGCGGAACAAATGCTACACGAAATTTTCACGTATTGTGTCTACCAAAGAATAGACCACTGTGTCTACGAACTGCAAACTACCCTCCACTTGATTAATTTTTACAATTACTTTTTTTTTATATTTATAGGCCTAGTTGCAGGCTGAGTATAGAGCTCAGCCGTGGACTTCCTGTGGCTGAAAATGATGATGTAAAAAAAACTACAGTGCAAAAAAATGACATTACATACTACATTTCCGGTATGTTATTGCCAGTAAAATAGTAATAAATAAAATAATTTTGCAATACAGTTGCAAAGTCATGTTGCGCTAAATAAATTAAAAAATTAGGACAGTCAAAAAATGTTTATTTGAGTACATAAAAATAAATCATAATATGAAATACAAACATCATACAATGGCCACGGTCTACATCATCATCATCATCATATCAGCCACAGGAAGTCCACTGCTGAACATAGGCCTCCCCAAGGATCTCCACAATGACCTGTTGGAAGCGGCGACGGTCTACATAATCCGATAATAATCATGAAGTAAGCAAATTAAATTTACTGGTAAGACTGGTGGTAGGTTTCTCATATGTTGGGGGCCGCCTAAGTAGGTACAATTGCAATTTCCATTTCTCCCGGCAAACGATAGTTTTATTGGACTGTTGTGTTCTGGCTGGAAGGATATTGTAGCCAGAGTAACTATTGGATATGTTGAAGACTTAACATCGTATATCTCAGGATGGCAAGCTCAGCGGAATGCCAATCATAGCTTTGGAATTCATTGTATTGTTTGGTTTTACTACTGTCCATGAGCGATCGTATCGTGTACCATCAGGCATGCTCATCTAGCCATACATCGAAGTAAAAAAAACTGAACAACATACATACATACATAAACTCACGCCTATATCCCAGAAGGGGTAGGCAGAGGTGCCAGGACACCCTCATTTCGCCTTGTATGTTCCGTCCCACAATGTGATAGGTGGCGAGCCTATCGCCATATCGGGCACAAATTCCTGACTCTGGGCTGATAATGAATAGAAAAATCCAATATCACTTTGCCCAACCCGGGATTCGAACCTGAGACCTCAGCTTTGTAACCATACCTACAACTACGCCACCGAGGCAGTCTGAACAAATAAGCACAAAATCAATAAATCAATTAGAATCCCCGAAACATGAGCAAAAGACCTTCAAAATGAAATGACACACGGCAAAGATCATTAAACTTACACCATATATCACGTAATCAATATGCAATAGAAAAAAGGTGTCAAAATAAAAAAGATCAACCCACACGGAGATCTAAATAAATTGCACTATTAGCAGCATCTTATAATATTAATGCGTAGAGGTCAGTGCACTTTCGAGTGATTAAAAAAAGCGCCTCGTTTCGCGAATCATGGCGCACATTAATCTACCGTAAAGCTATCAGGTTAATTTATGAACGTCCGTAGTTGTAGGTGAAGTTCACGGCTTATAGGTCAGTCGTGCGCTGGTGTCGTGGTGGGGAGGCAGGATGCTCGCAGTATATAAGCGCGGAGAAATGCTCTCACTGCATCCACTCAGCCGTCTCCTCCTATCAATAGCACAATGGCAGCTAGACTAGTAGTAGCCCTGGCATTGATGGCCCTGTGCCACGCCGTCCCCGTGGTTGAAGGTGAGAATTGGCAATAATCTTTTAATAATGTCAAAAATTTTATTGTCATACTAAAAATTACTTAAGTGTTAGTCATTATTGTCCTTAGAATAAAGGGCTTATTTTTAGAATTTGATACTCAACTTAATTTTCAATTCCAGTCGGAGTATCCCGTGTGGGTCGCGGCTACTCCATCGGCCAGGCTTACAACAGCAACGGTGGCCTAAGCCAGGCTTCAGCGAACACCGACGGCGGCGTCTCCCAAGCCTTCGGCAGCAGCACTGGCGGCACTCAGTACGCTCGTGACGGCTACTACTACCCTGGTCAAGCTATCGCTCAAGCCCAAACCTACGATGGTCCCGAAAACATCCCCACTCCAGCTAAAGCCATCGCTCACGCACAAAACGGTGGAGTCTACCAGCCCATCCCTGTCCCCGGAACCGTGATCACTTACCAGCAGAACTTCGAGGCTCCCGCTGAAATCCCCGTCGGAGTTGGATCGGTTGTTGCCAAGTCCACCGCTGAATCTGACGGCGTCAGGGACTCGTCCATCTCCACTGCTTCCACTAACGGCGCCGGCAACGCTAAGTCCTCCGCTCAGACCAAGGGCGTCGGCCTCACCTCCACCAACGCTCAGACCACCGGCAACGGATTTGGCTCGGCCGCCTCCAACAGCGTCAACGGTTACAACTCCGCTGTCACCTCTGCCAAGACCAACGGTTACGGTTCCGCTTCATCCAACGCTCAAAGCAACGGCGCCCCCGCTCTGCTTACCCCAGTCCTCCCTAGCGAAGAAGCCACCATCATCGATGCCAAGAAACAGATCGTGCCCACCAGGTACATCCAACCCGCCTACGTTCACCCCGGGTACGGATCTGCCTCTTCCAACGCCAACGTGAACGGCCAATACGGAACTGCCTCTTCCTCCGCCAAGACCACCAGCAACAAGGGAGTCTCCTGGCGCTTCGGCTCCTACTACGACACCCCCGGTGTGATCTACCAGTCATACAACGGCTACGGTGCCGCCAAATCCTCCGCCAACACTGCCGGATACGGAAACGCCAACGCCAACGCCAATGTGAACGCCGCCGGCTCCTCCGCCAACTCCGCCGCCAACACCAACGGTTACGGCAACGCCAAGTCGTCCGCTAACACCAACGGCGCTGGATACGGCAACGCTAACGCCAACGCTGACGTCAACTCCGCTGGCTACAACAACGCCCGCTCTTCCGCTAACACCAACGGCTACGGATCCGCCGTCTCCTCCGCCAACACTGACGGCGCCGGCTACGGCTCCGCCAAGTCCACCGCCAACACCCACGGCTCGCTGTACGGCGGCAGGACCTCCTCCGACGCGCAGACCTCCGGCCACGGCTCTGCCAACTCCTCCGCGAGGACCCAGGGTTTGAGCACCGGCTACAAAGTCGCCGACTCCTCTGCCAACAGCTACGGCTACGGCAATGCTCAAGCTAAAGCCACCAGCTCTTAAGTGTGTACTGCACACTCTGCATGGCAGTAACTAGCAATAACACCACGACGACTTCCGGTATACCGAAAACTTGTCTTGGTGTATTTGCTGAGCGTGAAAAACGCTCCGTTTATTTATTTTATTTATTATGTTCAAATGAACATTTATTTCTGTGAACATGTAAGATCAATGCCATGACATATTCTGAGACAATAAAATATTTTCACATCTTAAAAAATCTTTATTATTTTCCCTTCACCTTATACTTGATTTCGGTACACAATTTATACAAACAATTAGAAATAAGAACACCAGATATCACAATTTGCCTTGCATGAAAGGCTTGAGGTACTTGTGGAAGCTGCGGTTGACAGGCTCCGCGTTGAGAGGACTCTTCATCGCCTCTGCCATTAGCCGCTCATACACACGGCCGTCGTACGAACCCAGAGTCGAGTTCAAAATCTGTAAAGTTAAGAAATTATAACATGAAGTATATGTGACATTAATGAGCTACAAAAATATCATAAATAGTAAATTAAATAAATAACAAATAATTAAGTGTAACTCAAATTTCATACCTCGTCTCGAAAATCGAATGCATCCACTAAAGCCACAGCATTTGGTCGTATCTTCTGCAGAAGATCTTCGTAAATGCGTTGTAGCTCCCGTACGTCTGCCGCATTCACTCCCGCGTACTGAAAGATATCAAACAAAAGCATAAACATAAAATCAAAACATTACGTTATTACCGATTAATAATAAATAATATATACATCCGATGTACGTCCTACTGCAAGGCACATACCTCTGCTACAATTGGGAGTTCAAATGAGAGGAGTAAAGCAATAGCCACCTTTCTGGTCAAGTTCAGGTGGACAGTTTCCCATGAACCATAGATGTTTTTTTAAATCTGTATATTATGCAGGTTTCCTCACTATGTTTTCCTCCGCCGTTAAAGTGGGTAGTAATTAATACACACATGTTTCCGAAATCTCAGAGGTGTGCCCTCACATCTGAACCCACAACCATTTATACTGACGTTTATTTAAAGTTTTTAATATGAAACGACTAGCGGAACTATATACACACAGCAAGCTTTATTTTTTAAGGTACTTTTACAGTCATTAGAATTAATACAGAGCACGCAATAATTGAATTAAACTCAAAAAATAGAGAGCATATTCAAACACCCACTACGTGGGTGCCGGCACATGACGGGATAGGCAGCCTCATCCAGTTTGTTACCACGACGCCAATACGCAATTTTTATAACTCTCAAATGATTGCTTCGGTGACGCAATTGTGCTACGGTATGGATTACAAAGCTGTGCCCCAAGCAGGAACATTTGGCTCTATAGTATAGTAATCGTAATAGTAAAATTTTGTATGGGAATTTGAACAGCGCCATTGTGAGCGTATTTGGAACTAAATTATGGCAGCAGGAAACGTTTACGATACTATAGTATGGTAATAACGATAGTTTTACTATACAAATGTATGAAAAGTGGTAGCAGGAATAATTTTTGACGTATAGTATCGTCGATTTACTATCGAGAAATACGATTGTTTTGTCACCGACATTTTTACCGTGAGAACATTATCGAGAGTATATTTTTGTATTTCTACACATCGAATTAAGGAAAAATGTGTTAATTACGGTCATGCTTAGTGTTTCCCGATGCATTAGTGTTATTGTGTGTAATTATCTACTGCGTATTTCGCTAGTTATATGAAATTCAATGCTGCGATATGAAGTTATAATTATTGTGATACCTAACTCAAATATGAAGGTTATTTCTTAGACTATGGACTGTTTGGAATCGGAGCAACGAACTTGGGAATCTTGCGAACAAGTATGAGGATATAGAAAGTCTGGAATTTATTGTAGTTAAAAACATACCTAACCTAAAAGTGTAAAAAAACTTATAAATAAAATATTTACATGGAACTTTGATTTTCGTTTTGCGTACCTACTTCATCATTTTATGTTATACTTATAAGCTTATAAGTCAATGTATAGTCGAGCAAGCTCTTAGGGCAGAGAAGTGTGAGCATATAATATGTGAAAATAATTGCCGAGGAACTTAACGAGCAAAAATATAGATAATACTTTCATAAAGCTCTCCTCCTTAAAAATGTAGAGGGATTTTATAAAACATATGTACATATCTTTATCTATAACTTAAATAATATCGAGAGTTATTAATTTGCATTAATTGTTTGACAACTAATAAAATAAAAAAATGCTACGTTCGGAAATCTAAACGCATAATTAATTGGAGTCATTTTTGTATATTGCGGAATAAAAGCAAGAAATATGTATTTGCTTATTAATTTATTTCCAATAACCTTTCTACGCGACATTAATGCATGTTTTATATTTTTTTGTTATTTTATAATAATAATAAATTAATTTACCCACGTAGTGAACGACAATTCCGCACGAATCATTCAATAACATTCGTTCATTACCCTAGGTTATCTGTCACTATCGTAACGTAATAGTATCGAGTTCACGAGAGTATGGTTGATCGATTCATGCTACCGATATGGAGTAGTAATAGTATAGTAATCGTTGTCACGATACTATTACTATACGATACTTCAAAATGTTCCTGCTTGGGGTACTGATATCTCGCGGTGGCGAAGGGTTGATACAAGCCGATTCCTCGCAGCATGCCTTTTAAAATACAGAAGATTATAAAAAAAGAGAAAAAAATTTAAAAGAATTTAAAAAAGCATGGGAAATTACAATTGAGATCTTTAACGTAATTGGCTATAACATTAGGAACATGAGAATCCCTTAAATCCCGAAAAAATTAAATAGTTTCCCTTCAATACCATGACTCTAATAGACGTCATAAATTGTAAATACAAATAAACATCAACAACTAAAAATAAAAATAATCAAGAAATCCTAATCAATGACCAACTTTTAAACTCTCATCAGTATAATTAACTATTATAATAACTGTAACTTATAAGTGATTGGCAAAGTTGTAGATTATAAAATACTTTCTTTTGATACTGATACAGAAACGATGCCAGTACTCTTCTTATTTATTTTGAACTACTCTTGAACGTTCCGAAACTGGTTTCAGATTTTAGATCTATATCGACTGACAGTTGTATTGACATGAAGTGATAAGTGATCCATCGTTTTTCTAACAAACAGCAGACCTCAAATTAAATTAACCGTAAGATGCGACCTTAAGGTCGTTCAAATATTACAAAAAAAGGTTAAATATATTGGCGTATTTCGATTTTCGTGACAAATCAAGTTAAAGTAGTTAAATAAAATAATAAGAATTAAAACACATACCCTATAGACTATTTAATAACTTAATGACTACATTTTGTGAATATGGACTCATTAACAGGTGTCTGATGTATTTTAGAATAAAATTAGAATCAATATACCAATTATATCGGTACTGCTTTGAAAAAAAAAACACGCGCCAATTAATTAATAAATTATTGACCTCATATTAAACACCGAGAAATTTTAATGGTGTTTCAATGGGTGTTTCGTGTAAAGAGCCGTTTTATATACATTTTTTATATACATGAATAAATTATATTATGTATAAACAGGTTGTAAATCAAGGAAAACAAACCATTAAAATCGACTGGTAAATATTCAAGGAAATATAAATTACATGGAGAAATGGCTATACATAAAGATTAAAACTAAATACAAATAGTAAAATAATAAAAAATAAAATAATGCCAAGATTTTTATTTTAGTTTTTTTTTTGTAATTATACCGTGTGAGCTTTAGATTAGAGTTGATAAGCACTAATAAACCAAAATTATTATTTGAAAATGTTGTGAACGCATGTTAATACTTTTAGATTATGAGTATAAATGCTTGTTGTTTATATTATGAAAACATATCTCAAACAATATGTTGGATTGAGAAAAACAGTAGACAACATCATCGCACGCCAAAAAAGCCTAAATGATCTCTAAATATAATGCCAATATTTGAAAGTGGACATGCCCCTGACATACGTACTGACCAAAGGACACGCAAAAAAAGTTTTCACTTAGAATATACTCTAGCCGTTTTCGGCTTCAGTGATTAAATTGGTACCAGACACCATCTCAATCGGACTGACTCATTAGTTTATGGCAGCCACTGTGACAGAGGTGTTTGAGAAATCAGCTGTTATAAGAGAGGACAAAAATTCGATCCACGCTCCGAAATAATTGTTTGTGTGGTCCACAAATATTCGCTTCCCGTGTAAGTATTGTGTAATGAAATGTATCTATTTATTTTGATTGTTATTATTGATATGATTATTATTTCTATGGATCATCCTAATGTAAAAGTTAAAAAAATCTTCAAACTTTCATTGTCTTTATTTTACCCTGCTCTTTCTTCCTCCTTCTATCCATGCCATGACAGAAATTGTCTGACATAAATTGCCTTAGAGCGATTAGTCATGTGTACTTAGTTTTTTTTGTATTGTATCTATAAACTCACATTATTAGTTTCAATTATTGTTTTATTTGTATTATTGTGACTCAGGCACAACTATTTTCTAACTATTGTGCATTCGATTGCTGGTGCTAGCATTGACTAAAAACATAAGCATATTCATATACGCGGAGTCCACGGCTAAACTTAGAGATGTCTCAAGTTTATCTAGTCTAAAGGTCACAGCTTATTAGCCCACTCGGCACCTGACCTGTACCGCTTCGTCACTTGCCGTCCACTCTTCGGACGCCCACTGGACAACGCGTTGTTACCATTAAACGTCGCGTGATCAAAGAATTGACGAGGTGAGGCGGTGCGTGTCAGGTGCCGGGAGACTCTAGTGAGCTGTAATCTTTAGTCTCCTGGGGAATGCCGCAAGGACTCTAAAGCAATCTGTTGAAAACAGTCTGCCCTTAACGACTTCTTGCAAACCTTTGGTAAGGCCGTCTTACTCAATTCATCTGAATATTGGATCAACATGGGTTCTAACAGAATCGCAGAAAATCCCATCACACAATATTTCGTATTGAACTTTGCCATGCACTAGCACCAATATATTAGGCAAACTATTTTTTATTTTAGTTTTCTTTAACCAATTTTAGTTTCTAGGGAAAAAATCAGGAAATTGTATTACCATTCCGAGAATTTTGTAAAGTAAATAACAACCGATTTTCGATTAATTAATAATAATCCTATAGAGTATATGTGCAAATTCACAAGAAAATTAACACCTATGTCAGTTATAAAACTTGTAACCAAAAATATTCGGAGAGTATAAACTTAGGTCGTTCACTGACCCGTAGAGATCAGCTTTAGTATTCTGTGGATCAGCCTCGATATAAAAACACACTTAAATATAACTTCACAAAAATATTATGTGTAATATGAAAGTATCAAATGCAAATTCTTCAAAAGATTTATAATGAATTTGGTAAAAGTCGTAAAAAAGTAACAGTGAACGCCCAAAGCCAGGTGGGAAAGAGAACCTTTTTGTCAATTATCTCAAATATTTAAAATAATTATTTTATTAAATAATGTAATAACCATGTTAAAACCGTTAGTGTTCCTATACCTGTAACCTGAAACCAAACGGGGTTAAAACTTAATTTATAAAAAAAGATTTCATTTGTTATTGCAAGTGCTATTTATTAGTCCAAATATGAATTTTGTATTTACTATATTCTTAAATAGTTTTTTTCTGTATCAGCCCATATACGTCCCACTGCAGGGCACGGGCCTCCTCTACAATCGAGAGTACTATTGAGAGTGGTTAGACCATATAGTCCACCACGCTGGCCTAGTGCGGGTTGGCGGACTTACATACCATAGAAATTTTATAAATCGTTATGGTATGCAGGTTTCCTCACGATGTTTTCCTGCTGACAACAAAAACTTTCTCATGATTTTATTAATAATCCACAAGATGTAATATTATAGAATGATTTACTATTTTACCGCCAGTGTAAAAATAAAAATCTCTTTTAATAGGTTTTATATCTTAAGCTTATAGGTTTCCTAAACGGTTTAAAACCTGTTTAGAAATTGTATCTCCAGATGCTACCGATTGCGCTAGATTAATATTTCTCATGCGCAGCAAAACCATTTTTATTAAAATCAAATAAAATGAAAACTAAAACCAGGTAGTTAATATTAAAAAAATGCAATAAAATAATAAAATATTTCTAGTTATTTCCGTGTCTATGTTTTCATTTAAAATGAAAAAAGAAAGTCGAGTTTTACTGGTGGTAGGTCTCTCATACATATGTGAGAGGCCATCTGGGTAGGTACCACCGCAATGTCTATTTCTCCCGTGAAACAGCAGTGTAATTGCACTGTTGTGTTTCGGATTGAAGGACATTGTAGCCAGAGTAACTACTAGACATATTGAAACTTGACATCTTATGTCTCAGGATGGCGAGCGCAGTGGAATGTTGCTGCTGTTTATGAGCGGTCGTATCGCTTACCATCAGGCGAACGGCATGCTCGTCTTGCCATTCATTGCAATAAAAAAAGATTAAGTCGAAAGAGACGCTCTTAAGCTCCCTGCTATTCTTTAAAAAATATAAACTGTGAAATAAAATTTTACAATTAATGCATAACAAAGCAACAAAGGTAGGTGAACACATCTACGGCAAATTGTTCAGTGACTTATGTACGATTGGTGTGTTTAGGAATTTTGTTGCTTTTGTTGTTCAGAAATTTTGTAACCTTAAGGTGTTAACGATTTTTTGTGGCCGACCCTGCTCAACCACTTCTGTCGCTTCATGTGTGCAAGACTTTTGGCGTTTTGAATATGCTCAACAACTTTTGTCGCTGACTGTACTTATGAAAAAATCTCCTTGGTTATGCGACAGGTTTCGCTGCAGTCCGAATAAAAATTAAATAAAGCTTATTTTTATAAATGATTGCATCAATTCATAAATGACATTATTCCTTTTATTTGTATGTAAATGGGCTAGCCACTCATTAATACCTATTAAAATGAGACGAAAAATGGTTTAATAGCAAGTCTATAAATCAGGTAATTTTATAGTCTAATCAAGAAATAGTGTAAAAAACCACATACGTGACATATGACATACTCATAAAAATATTTATATTCGCAAAAAATGAACTAATTTTCCAATCTCTCGTTTTACTGGTCTAGCAGGATGTATAAATCTCAAGTTTATTTATTGGTGGCAAACAAGTTTTAATGACCAAAAACTCGACAGAAATTATTAGAAAAAGATGTCCCTTAAAATCCCTCTATTAAATTAAACACAAAGGAATGAAAAATAGAAAGAAAATACTTTCAAAGAAGTAAAAAGAAATAAAAAACAGTTATTGTTAATTTATTTTTCTTCTTCTTTACAAGAAAAGCAAAGGGTGTTCCCCTTTTCAGTACTGTCAGTCGATTTGCTATTTGAATTACCCTGTAGTGCCGTGGTTCCTAATCTTTTTAGGTCCGTTACCCCTATGATCTAAGGGTGACTGATTCTACCCCTCCTCCTAAGGATAATCTCAAATAACACGTGTTAATACTTATAAGTAGACTTTATTAAACTAAAACAACTGCACATAACCAATCATTAATAATAAATAAATAATAATTAATAAAAAAACTAAAAATAAAATAACTTAGGAGCTTCAACTGGTTTACTTTGGCCACATGGCAGATCAGATGGCCGTGTGTGATATGTCCCCCGCATTTACTATTATTATTTAACTTATTATGCTTTGGAAATTTCTATTGGTTTAAAATTGTTATACCACCACAGTACCACGAGGTACTGCTTAGCTATTACAAGTTTGGTAATATTAGGTTATGTTTAACTTAAGACAATAACCAGCTCCTTGTTCCCCCGCATAATATAAGTTTTACCTCCGCGGGGGTAATTACCCCCAGGTTAGGAACCACGGCTATAGTGCCATACTATGAGTTGCAATGCTGGCGCTTGGGCAAGCCAGCTTAAAAAACCTAAAAAAATCTATAAATTAAATCAGTCGTTTCAGAACATATCAAAACTAGCTACAATGTATGTCTTTAATTTTAAAAATCAATCATAAACCATAGTATTTTATACCAATATTATGTATCTAGATTTTGAGATTCCATAATTATTTTTAAACCTGTTTCTTGATACTAAAACGAAAAAGTATTTATCTCGTTAGATTTTATTGTATTGGAAATTTTAATACTATTCGATTACGAGTATATATGCTTGGTGTTTATATTTATAAAACCATACATTAAACTATGCGTGTAATAGATTTTTTCAAATTTTATTTGTAGTTCCTAATCTCGCCACTCGCCAATGGAAAATAGATGACTTGTATCTATGGGTACAGTGACGTCAGTTTATAAATTAATTATCTATTCCAAATATTTATGACATGTGGTAATTAAGTTTGATAACTCACAATTCTATAACCGTACTATAACTCATTTTTATTGATTTTGCATGTTTCATTGAAAAATGCTAACTAGTTTAGTTTTAATTTATCGAGTCGATTTCCTTTTTATGCCATACGCCTTAATAAAATATTCTTAATGGCTTTAAAAGGACATAAAGGAAAATTGACCTCGTGTTATCTTATCAGCCAATTAAATAAAAATGGTGACGAATTCACACTCAAGATCATAAATATGTATGTACAAATTCATAATTTATTTTGATAGCATGTTTAAACAAATCAGTAACAAAAATTAAATCAAGTTTTAGTCCGTTATATCTAACTTTAACTGTATTGGGAACATATTTTTCTAGTGACCGAAAGTATCTTATTAAATATATAAATACTGGTAAGTATTAAGGTATACATATCAACTTGAGCTGGCATTTTCAATAATCTTAAAGCGAATAAATACTACGGGAAAACTGCGTGTGCCAATTTGATACATTTTCAAATAGTGTAAATTCCCGAAAACTTCAATCGTTTTGAACATTTATATTTATATTTATCTGAATCATATTAACAGAAAATGTTTTTTTTTTAATAACGATAATATATAAAACTGATATTAGCCAGATTGGATTATTGTATTTTTTTCTGCGGAAAAATATTATAAGCCAGGAAAAGCAAAGGCATATCTAATATACTTTTCTAAGCAAATAAATAAAATAATAAATAACTGTAATCCTCTAAAACATGTATCTAAAGTGTGAATTGCTAATCAATAAACCACAACAGATATCTAAACGAAACCTTTGACCAATACGATTGAATCACAGTTCGTTGACCGAACACAGCTGACCGCTTATGTCATTTCAGAACTAGTTTCCCTGTTTAATTCTAAAGATGTCATTTTAAAAAATTGCTTGCTATAAAATAAATGATACCAATTAGGTACTTATTAACTATAAAAACATATGAAACAGGATTTTTATTCACGTCATATCTTATTTGGTAGTCACAAATTAGTGTTATGTAAAACTTGTTTATTATCCTTTATTTTTTGATATACACGACACTCCTCTTTTTCAGCCAGTCCTAAACCGTCAATTACATCATAGTAACATAACTTTAATTCACCCTTGTTGTAAATGTACATAAATGACGTATAGTTTTTCAACCAGTTGCAAAACTTACATAAAAAGGTTTTTTTTATTGCAACGTTCCGTCAAACGAGCAAACAGGTCGCCTGATGATAAATTATCACTGCCGCCCCTTAACAACAATAACGCTTATACCATGGAAGTGTTGCCTGTCAATCAAATGGGGAAAGGATTGGGAACGAAGTTATGGGAAGGGAGAAGAGGTACTGGGTATCCGACAATCCCACCCACCGAACGAAACGCGACAGCAAAACTGTCGCTTCACGTCGATCGCTAATGAGACACTGATACCATCCCGGATGAGCTTGCCCATTCATGCTGAGTCATGAGTCTTAATTTTTTTCAAGAGCAGGGATTTTTGGTCTAATAATAAGAAGAAGAAAAAATCAGATTGTGTTACATATTTATTTCATCAGTGATAAAAGCTACCCTTAACTTGTCAAACAATTGTATGTGTTAATAAATTTTATTACTTACTTATGGAACATAGCTCTACCATTGAAACATCACCACATAGGTATGAATATACAACCATTTCTTAATTCACTTCCAAATTATAATGATTAAGTTATTAAGAAGCTTAGGCGTTAATACATCAATAATTATGTTATATCCCATTATCGGTTTTGTTAAAGACATTTTATTGCACTATTACTTGACTAATCCTAAAGAATGATTTATGAACGTGGTATATTTTTCTTAAGAATTGAATTATTAAAGTTGAGTATCTATCACCATAATAGCAGTTGTGTGAGGGACGACTGTTATTTATAGATATTTTTATAATACAGGAGTGGCATTTGATCTCTCTAACTATTTTGGGAATTGTCTGTCGCCTCAAAGCACAAGATTAACAGTGAGAAATAAAAAATAAATGGTAGAAGTATAAAGAAGGGAATAGGATGTTATGAGATTGTGCTATCTTCCCGCCCGATCAAGTATGCCTAATCTCAATATAATCGTAGTATCGTCAGTTCGTGGCTCAACCAGGCAGATTCTTTTAGGATAGCCGCGATCTCATGAAACTTTCAAATATTTTTTTGCTACAAGTAATACAACATTATAAAATATTGACAATAAATAAACAATTACTAATTATATTTGTTATGTCTTCTAATCACTGAATATACGAACAAAAAAAATATTTTTTGTTACCCATTTTGGACTCAGGCTGTAAAATTAATTTCCTTTATCTAACAAAAAACTGAACTTATGGAGTCAATGTCCACAATGCGCGAACTTATTTACAATATTTATATGATCGTGCACAGATTGAAGATACGCGTAGTTTTTGCTCGATCCTTAATTTTAGTAACAGTACTTGTCAAGATAATCAGCGGTATTGTGAAAGATGTATTATCTTCGGCCGTTGTAGTTGCGATTCACTATCGTTCTATCTAACTTGGAACGGAACTCTAGCATTTTACCGTTTTAAACATGGTTAAAAATAAATTCAGAGGATTATACCGTATTAAGAATGTTCAGGGTTGTATTTTTAGTCGACATCTGTTTCATTTTTGTTATAATTTAATTTTAGACTCTATTAAGAATAAAACTTGTTTTTTTCTCTTTAGACCTCGATCATTATGAGCAACGGGATAAACTCTGTTTAAAGATGCTGTGAAATATTTAATCTCAAACAATAAATTAGCAAAAACAAAATAAAAGAATTTTAAAAATTCCCAATCAAATTAGCTACATTTTAGGAATAGTCGAAAGTGTTACGTATATTCACGTTAATTGGTAATATTTTAGCATAAAATTACAAACTCCTTCCATTTAAACTGTTTCGTAAAATGTTTTATATATTCTGAATGTGAATGTGACAATTAGGCATAGAAGAATTAGAAGCTACGTAAATGGAGCTATCAACCCAAAAAATATACACAACAAAGCCAATTATTATGGTTGTAGATTAGCTTTTCATTTTCCGTAACAATAGGAAATATATTTTTAAATGAATGGTATTCAGAAACATTTCACGGACATTTTCAAGAATGAGGCAGCATTTGCTAAAAGTGCGTGGTGACCTGTTGGTAAACGGACTAGACGCGACTACCAACATGTTCACGGTGGTCGCGGGTTCGAATCCCAGGGCACACATCTGACTTTTTGGAGTCATGTGTATATTGATAATCAATCACCACACACTAAAAACGGTGAAGGAAAACATCGTGAAGAAACCTGCATACCATAGCGTTATAAAAATTATATTGTATGTAAGTCCGCCAATCCGCACTAGGCCAGCGTGGTGGACTATATGGCCTAACCATGCTCAATCGTACTGTCGATTGTAGAGGAGGCCCGTGTCCTGCAGTGGGACGTATATGGCCTGATATAGATATAGATATAAGGCAGCATTTAAATGGAACTTGGCTACTTACCAATAACAGATCGCCAAGTTTTTCCAACGCCCAGTACACAGCATGTAGTTGAACGAGTTGATTCAAAACATTCTTTACTGGGATAGATAGAGATGACGTCGTCTTCTCTATCTCCGACTTGTGTGTCGATAATATCACAGCTCTGCAATGAGCCTGAAATATGAATTAATGAAATTTCAGAAGCACCAAAGTATTGAAGTGCAAAGTGTATTTGTTAGCGTCTAAACATATTCTACGTTTCTGATTGGGTAATATTTCTAACACGAAGTTAATATGGAATTGTTTAACTGATCTCTGTTTTGAATCGGTATTAAAATTTAAATACATGTTCAAATCAGAGGCAATCATACATACAATACATAAACTCACGCCTTTTCGGAAGTGGTAGGCAGAAGTGCTTGTAGCAACGTTACGTAACGTACGTTTCACCTTGTATGGTTCATCTCGCGGTGTGATAGGAGGCGAGCCTATCGCCATATCGGGCACAAATTCCTGACTCCAGGATGATAATGAAATAAAAAATCAACTATCACTTCCCGCGACCAAGGATTCGAAGCAGAGATCTCATATTTGTAATTATACCGTAGTACAACTACGCCACCGAAGCATTCTGTACTGTAAACTACGCCACCGAAGCATTCAATCAGAGATAACTTAGACAAAAGTATTTCTTCGAGTGCATATTATGCTATTCCTTTAAAGATATTCCAAATAAGTGTTAAGCTCAAGTGGTTACCTATACGGCTTCGTCGGAATACTCACGTTCTCTCACTCCTTTATAATATTTTGTTTAACCCTCTCACCCCATCTTATCTTAAAGAACGTTTTACTTTTCTCCATGACTCACATTCAAGATTCCTGAGGTCGTCAGAGAACCTTAAGCTGAGAATGCCCGTACACACCACGACATTTACTGATAAATCCTTTGCTGTTGAAGCTGTCCGACTTTGGAACGCGCTTCCTGTTGTGGTGCGACGGGCACAAACCTTGTTATCTTTTAAAAAGCTGGTGAAAGTACACTACCTTTCTCAATAAACAGATAAAGCATGGTACTATTTCCTTTTTTCGGATATATTTTTAATCTATAGAATAATTACAAACTATTATAGATGTTTACGTAATTATTTTAAATGGTATGTATGTATATATGTATATATGTATATATTATATTACGTATGTGTATTTATTATATTATTTATACGTATTATTTATGATTATCTATTTAATTATTTATATCTATTGGAGCTTTTCTTATCTTTGTTTTACACTGCCCTTTCTTTCTCCTTCTTTTATATCCATCCAAAGGTTGTCTGGAAGAGATCGCTTATTAGCGATAAGACCGCCTTTTGTACTTTTAATTTATGTTATTTCTGTATATTGTTATGTTCTTTGTTTGTGTACAATAAAGATTAAATAAATAAAAAATAAAAAATAAAAATAAATAAATACGAGTACATCTTCTTGGTCCGCTTGCCTCTGACAAGTACTTGTTATTTCCAATTACCTAATTTACATATCATAATTTGTGATTTATGCATGTCGCGTCTACATCACTAAGATTGCGAATAAGATTCTATATATATTATAATGTGACGGTATTTCCAGAATGTAAATTGTTTGCCAATTGTCTGAAATACTTGAACAAAAAAACTTACCTCAGAGACAGCTACAAGTTGAACTGATGCTTTGTTCCAGGCATCTTCTTGTGATAGCCCTGATTTGACGTAATTCTTCAAACTTTCCACAGATGATGCTAGTTTTCTGTCATTAAAAATATTTTATAGTCAGGCTACAAATAAGAAGCAATTATCTCCTAGACAGTATGTTAGATGCATATCGTAAAGAAATAAAATGCTCTAACATGTTCATTAACCCTAAAAAGAATGCAACTTTTTATCAGATCACAGATGTCAGACTTTTTGCATCAGATGATGATTGCGATAAGCATTTTGGATAACAAACAAAAAAGAGGAAGTTTTTATATACAGACTTATAAAAATCATGAAAACAATATTGTGTCTAATAAAATTTTAATGTTTTAAATATCTTTATCAACTGACAATCATCAACATTTAAAAGATCAAGGAAGTGTTGGAATGTATGAACCTAAATTGCTTAAGAAATCATTAATTCTATAACCATTATATTTTCTAGCTTAGAATGGGAACGTGATGAAGCAGAAGACCCAAATTTAAAGTAACCGACATAATTTAAGTACAAAGGCAAGAATTGTCGGCAAAAAGTCATAGCAAAATCTTTACTCCATTTAGTTTTACGAGACAACTTTGTAAATTGCAATCTAGTTAAACTGGTTCATTTACGGGGAAGGAAAAATAGATACAGCGTAGTTTAGATAACGATAGTTGTTTGGGAACAGAGGCTAAGCAAAGGCCTGTAGTAGAGCTATTTTTAAATATTCCAAGTATGGTTTCTTTAGTTACCAAATAAAAGTGTTTATTTTAAAACTTATAATGAAGTTAATTTAATTTTTAGCTAATAGTATGTCACTCCTCGGCCAAGTCCTCCGCTCTTTCCCTCCAGATTTTGCGGTTTTGCGATTTGGTTAATAATATTACTACAGTATGTATCAGAACATATAGCTCCCACTGCAGCTCGGGCCCCCTCTATAATCGAGAGTACGATTGAGAGTGATTAGACCATATATAACACGCTGGCCTAGTGTGAGTGGGCGACTTAACATACCATAGAAATTCTTACAAATCGCTATGATATGAAGGTTTCCTCATGATATTTTCCTTCACTGTTATAGTGCGTGATGATTGACTATCAATACACTTGACTCTGAAAAGCTACAAGTGTGTCCTGGGCTTAGTACAGTAATAATTTTTAAGATTGAAAATTGCTGAAGCATACAAATTGGTATAAGTTATAATGGTATAAGTTACAACCCTCTTAGGTAATGTAAATGTGAAATAAGCTCAGCTAGAAAAAAAATAAAAATCGTAATTACTTAGACTTAATTGCTATATTCTTACCCAGCCGCAACCCTTTGGAAGCTCTTGATAATGCCTTCAAGCGAAGTATCGAATTTCTGCGATGATTTATTATCTTTTAAATAAGACATGGTTGGACTCAGTGGCTCCCCTCTGGATATTTGATCCCACGATTTCACTAAATACCTGAAAATAATTCCCTCCATTAGACAGATTCAAAACCTTCGGTAATTTTGGGAAACAACAAATTTTCGAACCGAGTCCCAAACTTATGAAACCCCACGGCAAATAAAATTTCGGGATTTTGAATAATTCAACACATGAAGTTAATGTGGGGTATAGAAATAACTGGGTGGTAGCCCAAACCAGGTAATGGCGCTAACAAAATAGATCGATGGCTTTATTCAAGTCACTTGCCAAACCTGGTTGCGACTGATTCTTAAGCCAGCTGTGGACTTTAGTCTTTATCAGGTCCTTAATAATTGATCATCGTACTGTGAATATTATTTAGAATGCGTTATTACTACCCATTTAATGCTAAAATATACTTTATATCAAACCTCACAACTTCAACAATGTATCCTTTAGCTTTAAAGTTGATTTGCAACTCCCCGATTGCAATATTCGTATGAACAATATTTTTTCGACTGTTCCTCCGTTGACATTACAAAGTGTAATGGCACTACTACGTACATCAACTTAGTTGTCCTTTACAAGACCTCGGTTGAAGTTTGCACATAATACCATCATGCATATTTGTTTTTAGGTAAGTTCTTTTTAAGCACTAACACAATCATTTAAATTCAGACGTTGAATCTTATCAAACTAATTTATCATTTACAACCTTGTTACCATATTTATTTACTTTAATACTTTAGAAGAATTTAGATATTATTTTATGAAAATTCCGCAGACTCCCAGCTGGTGGTATATCCTTCTTGGCCGATAGAAATGTTTCACGTTTTGGGTTCAAACACTGAATATACGGATTCAACCAGGCCAGCATGTAGGTAATTGTGTCTACCGGCAAGTAACGACCATCTTTCTACACAGCTTTGTATCAGCCCGTATACGTCCCACTGCAGGGCACTGCCTACTCTACAATCTAGAGTAAGATTGAGAGTGGTTAGACCATAATATAGTCCACCACGCTGGCCTAATGCGGGTCGGTGGAGTTACATACCATAGATTTTTTTGTTAATGATACATAGCTTTTTATGAGAATATATATGCAATCGAAGACACACCTCGAAAATGGCACTAAAACTTTTATGATTTACCTCGCAGTCTGCAGCATAAGAACTGTGTTCTCTCCTTCATAGGTACAAGCTGCTGTCGCCAACCCATAGATCTGGGGTAAATTAGATGACTGCATGTACCCATGTCCGCCGCAAGCCAGTCGGCACCTTTCGATCATCAACGCCGCGTCTGATGAGCTCACTGCCTTGAGGCAGCACGCAAGCGCGTGGAGCTGAAACATTGCTATGATTGTTGAACAGGCTTTATTTTTTTTAATTATTTCAATTCTGACTTTAACTGGTGGTAGGTGTCTCATATGTGAGAAACTGCCTGGGTGGGTACCACCGCAATGTCTATTTCTCCCGCCAAACAGCAGTTTAAATGCACTGTTGTGTTTACGATTGAAGGACATTGTAGCCAGAGTAACTACTGGACATATTGAGACTACGTCTTATGTCTCAGGATGGCGAGCCCAATGGAATGCCAAGCATCGCTTTGTAATTCAAGGTATTGTTTGGTTTTGCTAGTGTTCATGAGCGGTCGTATCGCTTACCATCAGGCGAACGGCATGCTCGTCTCGCCATTCAATAAAATAAAAATAAAAACTGAGACTAGTGGGAGGCACACACACACACAGCCACAGCCACATACATCCCTTGGTATTAAGTATATCCCAGTATTTTTTCATTTTCTGACAATTTCGTTTGGAACCGTGAAAAGAAGCGGGTGAACGCCAATTCGTAAGAATTTAAAAACGATAAACTTCGGTACAGACGTTGGTCCGCATAAACATGTAATATGTTTTTTGAAGCAGCTTATAATTTTGCCATTTAGAAAGTATTGTAATCCAAACCAAACCTCAGTGAAACCTCTACAACGGAAGATTTATCTACAAATCCTTGACTCACCTCTGGCAAGTTATCAGCTCTCCCAGCTTCAATGTCCTTAGTAACTTGTGTGTAAAGTTTCCACAACCAATTGGCAGTAATACTGATAGCGTGACTCTGCGCTACAGCAATGAAGAGCTTGTGCTGTTGAGTCACGTAGTCAAGGATTTGTGGCTCCCGTTGACTAAAAACATAAAATTAGTGTAATTTTGTGCTATTGATGGACATTTACTGAGAAACTTTCTACAAACTCCTACTTTATTTTCTGAAAATACGGAAGTATTCAAAGTAAATAAATAAATAAATACACCCAACAGTCACATACATAGTCCTGACCCCGGACTAAGATCGAGTCTTGTGTCGTGGGTATCAGGGACTACGAGAGACATTAAAGTTACAGTCGACTCTCATTAATACAAACCTGCGATAATTCGAACCTCTCTATAATTCAAAGTTATCACGAGTTCCCTACAAAATCTCTTTATATTTCGAACTAAATCAATACATTTTTATACACTTGGTAATTCGAACTAAAAAATCATCGCTATATAACAAAACGACGCGTTAATTCGAACTCAACGACTTCCAACACTCGACAATTCAAAGTTGCAGAGGGAGAAAGAGAAACTATAAATGTTTGGCGATTGCTATTTATTGAATAATTGAATATAATGCGTGGTGGCCTGTTGGTAAACGGACCAGATGCTACTGTCAACAATCAACATGTTCACGGTGGTTGCGGGTTCAAATCCCAGGGCACACCTCTGACTTTTCCGAGTCATGTGTGTATTGATAATCAATCACCAAGCACTAAAAACGGTGAAGGAAAAAATCATGAGGAAACCTGCATACCGTAGCGATTTATAAGAATTTACATGGTATGTAAGTCCACCAACCCGCACTAGGCCAGCGTGGTGGACTATATGATCTAATCACTCTCAATCATACTCTCGATTGTAGAGTAGGCCCGTGCCCTTCAGTGGGACGTAAATGGGCTGACACAGATTTATTGAATAATAGTTGATCAACACTTAATAATTCGAAGTTTTGTAGTGTCTCTCGTAAATTTCGAACCATTTGATATTTCAAACACTCGATAACTCGTAATATTTTAAGAGTCCCTCGAGTTTCGAATTAACGAGAGTCGACTGTAATTAAAATAACACGAGTATTCGTATAGGTTGGTATTTAAAGATCTCCAGGAATATTTAAAAGCTACGTCGCATCCAAAGACAAAATAAGAAAATTTTCTGCACTTACTTTAGACCCACCAGCATAGAACAAGTTTAATTCAAAAATATTGCTCAGTATATCTGTTATGGGCCAAGTGATTAATCCGGCATTATTCATAGTGCCCGGGCAATATGAATAATGCCCAATAAGAGCAGGCAATGTGATTATAACCGATCAATTTATCACATTGCCCGGGCATTATGAATAATGCTAAGTGCCTATTGGGCAGAGTGACGTAAAGCGAATCAAAATCAAAACAATAAGCCGAAGTGGTAGAATTTAGAATAGGGCAGCACGATGGGGTGGGTTGGGAGGAGTGGAGGGGGAGGGGTCGCACCTCCCCTGGTACCACTCCCATGAAAAGGTAACTCACTATTCCTGAGAAATATCTATTATAGCAACCTAACCCTTAAAACACTTGTTGTCAATACAAATTAGCTTCTGCATCGTCTCCGGCGCTACGGGAAGTTCAGCCCCTTCACTCACTTCCGCAGCTTCGGCTTGCTGGTCACCTCCGGCGACCAGCCTCAGCCACTACGGCTCGCATGGTTGCCTATCCTTCGTTACGGCGGGCGGGGGCTGCTCTCCCTCCGCGCCTCCGGCTTTTTATATACACTCTAGGGTCGGTAGCCAAAAGACTACGTGAAGTCGGGGTGTTCCGAGTCTGTTTTGGGGCACAGTCGACCTAACTGATCTATATAGTGGGTACCCTTATTTTCTTCTGAAGATAATGTTTCGGACGTTAAATAACAACTAAACTTGCTTATGATCTGCTTAGATCAATTCAACCTTTCTAATTTATGGGTCTATCGCAGATGCGACAATGCGGCAGCGCACCACGTAAAAAATCACCTATTAATCACATTGCCCGATCATCATGTAGCCATATTCATAATGCCCGGGCAATGTGATAAATAGGTGAGTTTAGATTGTAATTAATCACTTGGCCCGATATGGCTCGGCAATATTTATACTGCCCGGGCATTATGAATACTGCTCGCATTAATCACTTAGCCCATAACATATCTACCAAATATTGTAGAGTTTGAAATACTAGCAAAACCTTACCCAGGTGTGATCTCCGACTGTCTCCTGACTGCAGAGTACCTGATAGCCACAGTAGCAGCCCTGGCGAGGTGGCTCGCCGCGTTGTTCACGATTATAACGCGCACGTATACCATGGTGCCGTAGGTCAGCTTACTGTTAGGAGACTTCTTGAAGGTGCCGTCCTTGAGGGACATGAAAATAAATGTATGTATAAAGTCAGGACTAAGCGTATACTTAGTGAAGGAACGATCATTATAAAAAATAAAGAAATTAGCCTCAATAAGCTTTTATAAAATGGCACATTCAAGTCAAATTTGTATGACAATGTGAAGGCAGATTATAGAGCACCTACGAGTACCAATTTATCGCAACTGAACTAAATGATTTATGAAATATTTATTTAAGATTTAGATCCGAAGCAAAACATATATAATACGCTACAATGTTATAATTTCCACATAAGCATTTTTTTCAAGAATAATGATTAATAACTTGAAATGTATATTATGTCTTTAATAAACTAGAATGGCAAATCAACTAATAGCTATTTTTATGACACATATTCCAAACTATGTAATATATTTACCTACCTTCAAAACCTGCGCATTCTTCATTAGCATTCTATCTCGCGGTATCCTGTGATGCTCAAACCCAAGGAAACCGTTATTAACAGTGTTAAATCCTAGTTTCGCACCAATTTCTCCTAATTTGATGCCAGGTAGTGGCATATGGGTTTCCTCATCCCGAAGCTGAACTATGAATGGCTGAATTCCACAACTCTTCCCTTTGATGTACAAATGAGCCATTACAACACAATAATTCGCTGTGTGTGCCACTTTAAAAACAAAAAAAATAATTATTTCTTAGACATTCTACCTGATTAAAATAAGATACAGCTTTTTCATACTTATTTCTGTCACATGAACATATATACGTACAACTGCCAGGCCACCATTTGTAGGAAGTAAGTGTAGGGCTGTGTAGGATAAATTCTTCAGTGCTTGGTTCGTAAGTTGCCGTCGTCTCCAAACCACGTATGAAGGTTCCATGACCAAGCTCAGTCTGAAAATGATGGACCAATAAATTAATTACAAATTTTAAAGTCTTTAAAAGTTGACATAAAAACATTGGATATAGGGCAGATAGGATCGGGCCTTGTTATCTTTTTTGCTTTTCTCATTTGTATGGTCATGGATGGTATATATCGAGTTTCGTGTGTCCTAATCTTGCCGTGGCATGATAATAGCTAAATAAATAAAACTAAAACCAACTAACACCAAAGCGTCAGATTTCCTCTCATACGGCGGAAAGATGATCTAAGAAAAGTTCCAGGAAGTCTCTGGAAGCAAGCCGCTTCTAATAGATTGGCAAGAAATCCTTAGGGAAGGTAAGCAGTGAATTCTTTGAGACTGTAAATGTTAATGATATTTCTCAACACTACTAAAATGCTACTAAAAACAATATACCTGTGCGTAAGTGCCAATGATTTCCATCTTCATTGCTCTCTTCAACCAATATTCCCTTTGTTTTGTATCCGCCTGCCCAATTATGGTAGGTATGAACATCGAATAATGTAGTGAGAACGGGGACCCATCTTTGAAAATTGCCGTACTAAGGAGACCTCGGAAATTGGATCTGAAAATTTAAGACCATAAAAATTGCAGTTGATTTTCGTAGCATTCAGTGAGCTAGCAGATGGATGAAGGCTGCTCCAGACCGGGATAGGTGGTGCTTGTTTGACGAGACCCACGTTAAGCAGTGGACTGCGGAAGGCTGGGTATGTAAATTGATATGTAAAATTATTACTACATGCCTGTAATTTCGAAGAGGTAGGTATAAGTTTTAGTATTGCCACTCATAGTTCGTTAACCTTATTTGTCTTCCGAAATATGCTAAGAGGCTAGGCTACATACAGGACGCGTAATCTAGTCACAGACAACTAATAATATGAGATTTGACTAATCGAAAACTCGTAGAAAATAAATTAATAATGATGATATATTCTGTGATATATTCATTGACTTTTATTTCTCCTCGAGGAAGCAAACTCTATAACGCGATAACTCTCGTGAAATCTACGTGAAAACAGAGAGTTCGGTCAGCAAAGCACTTATCTATTTCTTCTATCTACCCTCCCGAGCATCACGCGAGCATAAAAATATGTAGCTTATCGTATAATAAAATAAAATCCATCTCTTTTAATCTTTACGAGATTTTAAAATTTTATCGAATTTTCACAATCTTGAACTTAGTAATGTTGGTATTGATAAAATCAAGAATAAATATTTACAGTTTCATTTCAAGACTTGACTATATTGTAATAATATTTAAACTACATTTGTAACTTTGGACTGTGTGCACTGTACAGTGCATATTTGTTTCTGTTACTGAGTTAGTACCACGAACGTATGATAAATGGCGTCGCTGCAATATTGCCATATTGGTCATTGGTGGAGTTCTATGAAGAAATAACTCCTTTGATTGATTTATTTGAAATTTATTTACGATAGACAGGAACTGGGCCATTGTCCATCATATAAGCCTAAAACCCTGTGCTAGAACCGTAGACAGTACCTAGGACAGATCGGCAAACTTCTAAGATTTTTCAAACCTCTTATTTAATTATAATGGCTTGTTAATTTCCAATAATGATGATCATAGCATATATTTCGTTCTTACCTAGATCTTTCCAGTTCAGATTCATTGGGATCTTGTATATCCTGCAAGGTTTTGTAAAATAACACCGCTTTGCCAACTGCATTCTCATATTTTTCTTTATGGCTTAAATATTCTTCAGGAACTTCATCAAGCAGTCCTTTCACACTTAGTACTTTGTTTTCTAGAAACCAAAATTAATTGTAATATATAATAATGTTATACTATTATTAACATAACTATTATTAATATTTCTAATTATCTTGATAAAAAATATCATAGATTTTTACAGTAACATTCCAAGATAAATTTTCGATTGTTCAATTTGATATAATTTTACTCCTACTGTAAGTTGATGTATAGGTAATGACTATATTTAATTCATAAATGACTTCTAAATTAGCATGTAAATAAACAAAGCTTACCCAATTCCCGCCTCTTACGCGTTAGCTCGGCACCTCCATCAAGAAAATTGGTCAACTCTTCCACATTAAAATCACACTTGCTCCTTTCCCTCAGAATATCTTCGTTCACTTCCATACCGACTCGCTCCACTGACTTGACTCGCATTGCAACGACTTGAATGCAATTGTTTTATTTTCGTAACAAAATGGACGTAAAATAAGCATGTACCTCTGCTACACGATAGAAATTGTGTTTAAATAACATTGTTATCTGCTTATCGCTCCAAACGACAGTTCGTGACGATACTTATTTACTTAGTCATTTAATTGAGTTTCGGTTGTTGGCTAGCTCGTGCATTGTAAGGGATTATTGTGATCTACGATATTATACAATGGAAACTCAAATATGATGAATTACATGGTTGGGTTGGGAGCTATTCATAGAAAAGTCAGCACCTAGACGATTTGACGATCTAAATGTTTCGGGTTCATTCTCAATGCGTACATCACAGACTTTTGGAAGAGAAATATGTTTTACGTAAACTTATAAAATTATTTAGATTCCACTGACTCCGTATGACCGATAAATAAACTGTATCAGCCTATATATACTGCTCACTGCAGGGCACTGGCCTCTTCAGTCGAGAGTACGATTAAGAGCGTAAATAAACACATTCATTAAAACTGCCAGCGAGAAGTAAACTAACACAGTTCACGATAACGGGAAGATATGAATATTTCGGCCATATTCATAGACCATTTTAAAACCTATTTAATTTATCGAATGTCCTGTCCCTTTTTAAAGATTTTGATTTTCATTTGAGCGAAAAAAACAAAACACTCGATAAATTAATTAGGTTTTAAAACTGGCTATAAATACAGCCGAAATTATATAGGTGTACTCACCTGAGTATTTTGATTAATCTAGTCTCAACAAGCTATTACAGCTCTTGAGGAAAATAAAACAAATCTTACGCATCAAAAGAATATATAATTATTACACGTCACAAGAGGATCTCGTAACATATTATACAAATAGTGGCCCCAGTTTGTTTGCTAATTACATTACAAACTTGACAAACCAGAAGTCTCACTAGACCTGTTCATATCCGTGTAAATACAGTCCCTCGATATATTTTGATGCCGTAGAGTATCTGCTTATATTTTAACTTTACTGTATATTCCATTGTTTATTGCTAGTGCAAACAATATGCACGATTTTGATTCGTTACAATAATAACACTAGTTTACATAATTGAACTTCTTTTTTATACCCCAAAATAAATGTATACAAATATGTTAATCTACCTTCCTTAAACCAAAAAGTGTTAGTAAAAATATTCTAGCACGTCACAAATTCTTCCTGCAGTCAAACGTTTTTTTTAACTACCTAACGTGGTAACGACAGTTTATTGTTTATTCGTTCGCTTCAAACCACAATTATCTTGCTTCGGATTGATTAAAAATGTCGAGTAGAAAGTGTAAACAAAGTTCTGATCGTTTTTGTTATGTTTCTGGACAGCTATTATTTTCAAAAAAGAGAAGACCCATTACAGATTCGTTAAAAATTGCATATCTCCATTATTTTGGATTTCCTGTTGCAAATCAAGATAAAAAGTGGATGCCTCATCTGTTTTGCGAAAGCTGTAGAATTGTCTTACTTCAGTGGTCATCAGGAGAAAACGTTCACCTTCCATTTGGTTCACCAATGCTATGGAGAGAACCTAGTAAAATGGTTGTGGAATTTTTTTTGGGAAATGAGAAAAGTGAAGATTACAAAGAAATTTTTACCGATTTATTGGAAAATTTTCAAAAGATAGGAGTAAACATGTCATTAAAGATTCATTTTCTGCAATCGCATCTTAATTTTTTCTCTGAAAACTTAGGAAGTATGAGTGACGAACAAGGGGAACGTTTTCATCAAGATTTAAAGGTTTTTGAAGAACGACATCAAGGATTTTGGGATGAAAACATGTTGGGGGATTACTGTTGGTCCATTATAAGAGGAACTGATTCAAATAGCTATAAAAAGAAGGCAAAAATTTGACTTTTTTTTTTTTATATTAATACCAAAATTATGTATTTCAGTTAAGTTAATAAATATTTCTTAAACGAGACGTGATAGAATTTTTTTTTTTGGTTAGTTCTACCTAAATGAATCACAAAATAACAACTTTTAGCTGGGGTATAAAAACCATGTAAACTAGTGTAATTACCCATGATCTTTAATTTTATAGATCAGTTAACTTCAGACATAAATCATTCTTAAATAATATTATACGAAACATTTGGAAGGATGTTAAGTCATTATTATTTTGTATGCCTAAATGTGGGATAAGGATGGAAGATTATTACAACGGTGTGAAGTTGTGAAGTGAACATACATAATATGAAGTATACAGTTGTTACCAAAGAGTATAGTAATACACTGGGTACATAGCAAGTACACTGGTTGTTATGTCACTATTACCTTTGAACATTGTCTGTACCATAATGTATATTGTGTACATTGTACTCGTTTACTGTACTGTTATAATCAGGTAAACATAAAATAATAACCACTTATCTTTCCCTTACGTGTGTGATTACTTCTTATCCATAGTCATGCAGAGATAATATTTATGTTTTTATTACCTAATCGGTTATTGTACACTGATATTCACGTTTTTTGTAAAATACAGAGAAAATAAAAATAGCTGTCTTATCGCTGAAGATAACCTCTTAAAAACATTAAATGGTAGCTATTGTACCCATCTTTGACCATAGACAAAATTAAGTCTTTTTACGTGGTACACTCTATAATAGATTATTTATATTCTGTGGAAACTTTATACTTCTAAGTTAAAACAACAGCTAACCTGACGCTAAATAACCAACTAGCGTAATTAACTACCTTCCTTTTCTTTGTGCACAGTGACATATTATACCTATACTCGTATAGGGAAATTATTAGATAAAGATACCTTCAATTTTATAAAAAAAAACTCACGCCTTTCTGGCAGAAGAGCTAGGCAGAGGACCACCTTTGCTTAGCCAACTAGGACAACCAGGTTTCGCCTTAGGTGTTCCGTCCCATGACGTTATAGGGGGCACCAATTCGCTAGAAGTGACCAAAACTGTTTTTTTACCGGCATTGATAATAGAATATTTTATAGTATAATTGAAACATTTATTTCGCGTCTCCATGCCATGCCCCCGACCTTAAATCTACATGGACTAAAGAATAAAACAAAAAATTCCGTCTCACCCAACAGTTTATCTATAAATATATAAAGAGTACAATAAGATATAATTCGAAGGTATATGTATCACAGTTTGCCCTGCATGAGAGGTTTGAGGTACTTATGGAAGCTTTGGTTGACAGGCTCGGCATTGAGGGGACTCTTCAGCGCCTCCTCCATCAGGCGCTCGTACACGCGACCGTCGTAGGCACCGAGCGTCGAGTTCAATATCTGAAACATAGTTAAAATAGTAAAGCGCCTGCATATTTTATGGTAGCTATTACTCCGACAATCCAGTATAGATAACTTTTTTGTATTGCCTTCGCAGGCAAACTAGAAAGCGGCCGCCGCTTGTAGAAATTTTATTGCCTTCGCAGGTAGATTTATTTTTATACTGGCCCGGCATAGTGGCCACACTGCACCTGATAGTAAGTGCATATGCCGTCCAGGCAGAATATCGACTGGCATCAGACGGCAGTCCCATGCCATCCGATACAATTATGCCGGCCTGCAGAGATGCCTCTTCACAATACGGCGGAAGGACCCAGGATTATAGGAAGGAGGGAACACGCGTGACGGCAAACAATTCCATAGCCTGACGGTGCGGCACAAAAAAGGAAAAATTGTATAGAAGAAAGAATAGCATACAGCCCGCCTGATAGAAAGCGGTCACCGATGCTCATAGACTATATAGTACTAGGGATCCGGCCCAAGCAGGTCACTACCTACCGTAAATGTTTACTTTAGGCGTCCAAAAAAGGCAATTTAATTCTGAGTGCAAGGACTAAGATTAGTTCTTAGAATCGTATAGTTCCTTACAAAAGGTCTGTCTGGGTAGATAGTGAAGATATAATAGCTTTGTTTATTATTGCCACCAAGCAGCTGTGTGTACACTGAGCATTATTGTATGCCGGTTTATTGGACATACATACACATTGAAAAAAGAGCAATTAAGTCAGTCTTTGCTGTTTTGCATAAAATGTCATTCGTTTTTGGCTATTCTAAAAACTAATTAATTATTTTTATAAGTAAAATCATCGAAAACGGTGTACTCACTTCATCCCTAATGTCAAAAGCATCAACAAGTGCGACTGCATTGGGTCTTATTTTAGCCAGCAACTCTTCGTATTTTTCCTGCATTTCGTTAATATTCTTTTCAGATACTGCCGAATACTGTAAATTAGAAATAAAATGTATTAGTCTTTATAAATAGCGAAGAATAATCCTCTTTATAAAAATAGTTATAAATCGTCATATGTATAATCAGTGATAATCCTATTTAGTAAATAATAAAATGAATACACCCAACAGTCACATATAGAGTTTTGAACCCACACTCAATTTAGTCTTGTGTCGTGGGTATCAAAAACTTCTAAAGGCTTTTCGGTCTCACAAACACTCAGACCCGAGACAAATACCTGTGGTTCACTAAATATTTATTATGGTGCGGGAATCGAACACACGGTTTCTCGTTTCACAGTCGGCGTCTATCCAAGTATATGTTTACCAAGTCTCTCTTACCCGCAATAAGTCTCCGGTCCTCTGCAAGGCCCAATAGAGTAAATACAATGACGTGAGCTGCTGCATCACCTTCCTCACTTCAAAGCTGGAGGACTCCGTCAGTCTTACCGCTTCCTTACTGTACACGTCGCATATCACGGCACGGCAATGAGCCTTAAATATAATATGACTACATTATGCATCAACATCATCCTCAGGCATAGGAATTCCGCAGCGAAAGATAGCCTAATAATATAAAATATGGTTTAAAAATGATAGAGCCACGCTGTTGTCATTCATGACTCGGTATGGTCGTCCAGGCGGTAATATTGTCTCACGTAGAATCGACGAGAAACGACAGTTTCGATGCCGCGTTTCATTCGGTATTGGAAATCCGGCTTTCCGATTCCCATCCTTTTTTTCTTCTCGATGTAATCCAAGCGTTGTGGGTTCCATGGGTGAGAGTGATCACTTACCACCAGGCCATCAGATGACCTGTTCGCTCATTTGCCAATCGTACGCAATAAAAAATATATGCTAATATTTACATTTCAGAATAGAGAAAGCCCAGCCATTATTCAAAAAATCTTAATTAAAGTATATCGTTTATGAGGTTAAGTCTTCAAATTTACTGGTCATCATTTGGTTGAATAGGTATTCAAAAGCATCTATAACATGTCAAGGAGATGTACATAATACAATATAATACATTAGACACAGAATAAAAATTGGTAGAGCCACAATTTGGGCACCATTAAGTACAGTATGGCTCCACCAGCCTCCGTCTCGCCCAGGGTTGAACTACAATCTCAAAGAAACAAGATAGAAAGACGTAGTTAAAGCGGCGGTTTTCCCGTTGAGTTTCTTTTAATATAATTAAGGTATCTCAAGATGCTGTTATTCTTTCTTTCATTTTTCTTTCTACTCCCTCTTATTTCGAGAAGACGCTAGCTCGTTAACTAATTCAAAAAAATATCATTAACATACCTCAGCAGCATCGACCAATTGCACCGTGGTGAGTTCCCAAGCATCGATAAATGATAATCCAGTCTTCATTCTCTTTCTTATACTTGTCACACATGCTAATATCTTCCTTCAAACAAACCACAAATAATTATAGCCTTAGTAAATTACGTAATTTCTTATAAAGAACAAGTGAATCACAGTTAAAAACACAGAACAATTACAAGTCACACTTATGAATTGTATACTATAAAGTGGAGCCACGGAATTCTAGGCCGAGCTAAGTATGTGCCGCACACCATCCTATACTTTTTTGTCTCACCGCATCTGGTCAAATTGCGGCACATTTCAGTTCCAAATATCTAAAATAAATAATTTTTACCCTGCCGAAAAAAACATGAGGAGGAATTAAATTGTTATCATGGGAGTTTTAATCAAGCTATGGATTTTTACACATCAATGTACATGACATAAAACTAAAAAGAAAGTTGCTTATTGCGCGAAAGGTTATAAAAACACAATTACTCGATTCATTGAATCGCAAATCTACGGAAGTGAACACCATGTTGGATAATGAACTGATTTAACAACAATGTATATTTCACTCATTCTTGTAAAAGTTACGTAATTCTTACTCATATTATAATTATTGCGAACAGGACGGGATATAGCGTGACGAGACAGGAAGAACAATACGGGTAGTCGGTCAGGTTGAGTTTAAATATAAAATAGTACGCGAAATAATATAATATGTTCTTGATTTGGACAATACTCAAAAACGATCCGCACCCAGGCGAAGCCAGGCCTAACCAGTAGTTCCCTTATATCTTGTTTTTAATCGAGTGGACGCAATATTGGAATACAAATTGATACTCATTATTGTTAGATTATTGCTGAACATCGAGACTAGACTTGGTAGGTCGTGAAGAAGAAGCAAAGATGATCACTTCATGATGCCTTGGAGATAGGGCAGAGGGAGAGGAGGTTAGGTCTTTCTCCCGCTACAAGACGATATAAGGTAAGAATTTTTGTAAATAATTACCCTGCGGCAACTCCATAAGCAGCATTCACGATGCCTTCAGGTGAACTGTTGAATTCCGCTTTAATACCTTTGAAATGTTCTGTCAGATATGAGACGGTCGGAGTCAACGGCTTCCCTGCCTCCGCCTGCTCCCAAGCCTTTATCAAGAATCTAGAAGAAAAAAAAATGTTATTTTGCTTGCTTGACTATAATATCGTCAGTGGTAGAGCCACACTATACTTCCCTTGGGATTTCTGTAGGATTGGACACGGTTTTACCACTACCTAATAAAAAAATTATGTGAAACAATGCCCAATGACCCTTCTCTCTTCCCGTTCTTTTTCTTTTTCGTTGCTCTGTCCCTTTGAAGAACCGGCAGCACGTCTATAATCCAAGCGTTGTGGAAGTTCATTGGCGGTAGTGATCAGGTCCCGTCAGGACCAATTGTAAAAAAAACCTTTATTGCTTTTTATATTGTAAGTTTTTCATTGGTAAGTAATATCCGCTCGTATAGCATAACTAATTGTACACGTATAGCTTGACATGATAATGAAAACGTCATATTAAAAATTATATGTTGATTTTTGGAGTTGGTATAATTATGTTGATCCGGCATAAGGTCACCATCTCTCATCTCTACATTGATTGTACGACATATAAGTGCATTTATCACTTTTCCTATTATAAGACGTATTTTATAAAAATATTGACTTCCTTGGCAGCGCATTTGTCTGGTTTACTAAGGTATGATTACAAAGCTGAGTCTCCGGTTCAAACCCCGGATCGAATCAAGCGATATTGGATATTTCTATTCATCATCAGCACCGTGTCAGGAATTTATGCCTGAAATGGCGATAGGCTTGCCCCTTACATATGGTGGACCGGAACACACAAAGCAAAACATAGGTAACCTGCTAACACTGCCTGCCTTTTCCTGAAAAAAGGGGTGAGTTTATGTGTATATAAAAATGTTACCTGGCAGTTTGCAGCAACAGCACAGTAAAGTCTCCCTCGTAGGTCCTGGTTGCTGTGACGAACGCGTATATCATAGGAAGATTTGAGGACATCATGTATCCGTGGCCCCCACAAGAATGTCTACATTGTTCTATAAACGATGCTGAGTCTGATGTACTGATTGCTTTCAGACAACTGGATAGAGCGTGGAACTGGAATATAGAAGATTTATATTGGTATATTGTTCCTTTTCTTCTGTTATTTTGCTGTTTGCTTAATCGTGGAAATCCTAACGGTAGAACATTGACGTATTATACTAGAGCAGACATCAGGAACGAAATCGATGCGCATTGTGCTGGTACAGGATACTCGTCTGCGCGCTCACAGGAACACAATGAAGCGAGAGCAAAGATATTTTTACTACGTAGGCGTGACAGAGTCAAAAACTGAAGGAGCGATACGACTTGTTTAATTTTATATTGCAGTTTTTTTGCATTGTCTCTTCTATTATAATCACAATGTAGTAGAATATCTTATTCACCTATCGTCATCCATAACTTTCGGAATGATTATAGTAAACGGCGCAAATGAGATTTTGCCTAAAATTGGCACCTATATAAAACATACATATTGCTACAGATTTTACCAAAACAAACATTACTTGAATAGTAATGTATGACGTGCTTAAGGAAAATCTTATGCACTGCCATAAAATGTAAATGACGATTGGAGGTGCAATCTTATCATGCATGTTTTGTTATCATTGAAAGGTTAATCCGACGTACAATTCAATCTTATTGTTATACGGATGTACTTACTCCTATCTTGTCCTGCAATCCTTTCTACTTGCTTTATAAAGTTACATTATAATTCTTATACTGAAATGATAAATCCAACTAAATGTTTTTTTTTATATATATATAAGACTGCATTTTGTTATGGAAAGACGTCAAATGCTTTTTTTAAATTCAGTCCGCTTTTGTCTGTAAGAAATTATTTAAGATGGCAAATCTCCTATTTATATTTTCATATAATTTTCTATCATGGCGTAATAATAAATAAAAAGGATAATAATCATGTTAATAGCATTCATCATTAACATTGGGACAGCTTGAAGAAATCGATGCCAATAATGTTATTTAAACCAAGTACCCATTACTTTTTTTACGCTCCGGAAATATTGATTATTATTCTTTTGCTCATTCACACCCAGGAACTCTTCTGCAATCGAATTTTCATTACGTTTATTCCGTAAATCAATATTATAAGTACCTCAGGCAAGCTGTCAGTGTTTCCATGCCTCATATCAGCCAGCACTCCACTGAAAGTGCGCCAGAGCCAGTCGCTAGTCAGTTGCAGCGCATGCGCGGTAGCTATGCAGATGAACAGCTTATGCTGCTGCGTCAGGTAATCTAGGACTTGGGGCTCTTGCTCTCTGGGGGAAAATAATAAGAAATTGACTGTGATAAGTATAGTTTGATAAAGAAAATATATAATACGGCCTTAACAATGGTGAATATTTGTGAGATGAATAGTTAGAGAAGCAACATGAATGAAATGTTCTTTTGTAATAATCATGGTATTGTAAAAGTTTTGAAAGTGCAACACTGGAATTTTTTGCCCGTTCTTGCCTAATAAAACTACTTTCTGAGCCGGAAAGTAGAACAAAAAATCACTGAAACTAAATAATACAGTTGAATATTTTTACAGATTCAATAAATTATTTTCATTTCCTTGATAGAGTCAGATTACCCTCCAATAACCACAAATGGTCCCGAATCCCGACCCTACTGCATATAATCTAATGTCGGGAGTGTAAGTCCTCAAGTACATTTCAGTCGAAAAAACTCATATTCGAAAAACAGAACACCTAAGCGAGGTTTAGTACGAGGATACAAAAAACGACCTTACAACCGATTTTGTCAAACGGCATTTATTGTACCGCAACATAGATCAATAAACAATTTTTGCTGACCCTGGCCTTTTTTCGGATTGTCGTCTAACGGCCGAATATCTGACTGCTATGGTGGCTGCCTTCGCGAGATTGAAAGCAACTTCATTGACCAGCATCACTCTGATGAACACCATAGTTCCGTACGTCATTTTGCCATGTCGAGCTGTTTTCGCATACGTGCCATCCTTGGAAAGAAATAAGATAATTTTAGCTATCAGTTGCTATCTGGGCCACAAATAATTCATACTCATTATAACAAAATAAAACAAAAGCAAAAACCATATTGAAAATAGGTACTTCATTGAAATAAAATCGACAAGTAGATCGGTAAAGCCACGAAATAGTACTCAATAAAAACAAGGTGAAGGTGTGCAGTAAAATGTGACTATAGAATTTTGAAAAGAGAATTGAATAATCCAGACTGGGACTGATATGACCAATACAGCATACATCAAAGATTCTTAACCGGTGGTAAACGAATCATTGGTGATCCCTGAAATCAACCCAAGTGGTCCGCGAAGCCTGAGACCATTCTTAATATAATTTAATACAAGTTTTCTTTATGGATAGATAGAAATAGAAACATTTTATTTACTTACCTGAATTAACATTTAACATATAACTAAACCAGGCAACTAACTGGGTTGTCACTGACTAGACAGAAATGTCAAATGGTCCTTGATGATTAAAAAAATAATAATTTAGTTTTAGATTGTCTGGTTTAGATAACTCGAAAAGGTCTACAAATATAAAATATTCCAAAATATACTATATGGTTCATAGGTATCTTACCTTCTCTACCCGTGCATTTTTCATCATCATATTCATTCTTGGTATCCTGAAGTTATTGAAACCAAGGAATCCATTATCAGCTGTATTAAAGCCCAATTTGGGACCGATTTCCCCACTTTTATACCGGGGAGGGCATGTGTGGTTTCTAAATCCCCGAATCTGGACTATGAAGGGATGAACTCCGTGGCATTGACCCTTTGTGTACAGCTGAGCCACTACGATGCAGTGGTTGGCTGTTTTGCCCACTGGAAAAATAATAAGAATACTTTGTTATGTTACTCGTATAAAAATAAAAATGTTTATTTTTTTATAAGTTCTAAGTATTGTCACACTTATTTTATAACGTATATGCCATCTTGAAGAACTTTCAAGTGTATTGCTTATCAGGTTCCTATTATCAATTATGTGGGTTCAATCAATATAGTTAGTTGTATATCTTCAATCCAGCATATTTTGATTGTTGAATGGATAGCGAAATAATATATTCGAAAGAAGAAAATTCTTCCGATTATAATAAGCTTATAACTTGAGCAGTCAATGGGAGGTCGTAAAACTACAAAAACAGGGATAACTCACATCCTCCTGCCCACCATTGTATGACGTCAGTGTAGGACTGTGCAGGGACAAATTCTTCAGTTTCGGGATCATACCGTAGCTGTGGTCTCCAAACCCCTTATAAATGTACCGTGACCTAGTTCAGTCTGAAATGACAATTTTCATTTCCTAGATAATATTGTAATATTTAATTTATTGTATTCTTTTTTCTTTAATTTTCAATTCACAATGGCACAAGGTCGGAGAGTTATGTTTTCCCTCTAGCATATTCATCTCCTTTTCTATGTTTGACTTACGTGTTATGCAAATGTAGGACGAGTTGTAACTGTAAACAGGACGCGATGCGATTTCTACTTAATGCTAGTGTGAGCTAAGCATGTAAAAATATTTAGCTAATTTTACAGTTTTGTCGCGTTTTTTTTCTTTATTTTAAGTATCCGATCTGTCGAGGAGTTAGTTCAATTAAATTTAGTTTAATTTCAAATTACGTATTATTGTCTTTAATTTTTAAAAATTGGCATGGACTGTTGTTATAAATGAATATTCACAATTTCAAATTAATTTATACAACCTCTAACTGACTAATTGTAAGCGACTTGTACCTAAGTATTTATTTATTCTATCCGGAAGTTCTTCATTAGTCACAAATTAACATTGTTCATATGCACTAGAAAATCAATTTTATTGTACGGTTTTAATTACCAAGTCCCCGAACGATATTTCAATTCAGAAATTACGAGAAAATCTCCCAATTTGTATTTTATATTTTTGAATTTGTAATTGCCAGCCATCTATTTAGGTAACAACCATTCTAAATTATTAGGAACTGTTGAAGCTAAAAGATCGACTCGATGTTGAAATAAAACCCATTGCCAATTAATCTTTCAACTACTAGTAACCAAGTTCAAAAACGTAACTACCAATGGCAATTTCCGTCAATTATAATACCAATGTCGGTCTGCGATTCTGCGGAAATTATTATCGTGTCATATTTCAAGATGAATGAGAACCAACTTTTTATAACATTATTTATTGTCGAGAAAGTCATATTTTCTTAAATAAAAACTGACGCAATATTATTTTTCAAACTAGGAATTAAATCCAACGTTCGACCTGAATACTATGTACCGTCTACACTACCATTACTCCAAGCTTGCTAATCTAAATACATTGTATTATACAAGATCTCATTTACTCGTAGCCATACCCGAAAAATGATAAATTAAAGGCGGCAATATTGTAACAAAACCTCATTTACAATAAATGTAGGCTGAACAATGCTGACCTGTGCGTAGGTTCCGATGATTTGCATGTCGAGCGCGCGGGGCAGCCAATCGGACTGCTGCTCCGGAGTACATTGACCCATTATGGTTGGCGCGAACATGCCCAGGTGAAGAAGGAAGGGTGAAACCTCCTTGAAGAGCGCGTCGGCTATCCGGCGGAAAACTAGCGAGCTTGGGCTGAAAAAAATATTGTCGTTCTATAGTTCTTTACAATATTGTTTGTACATACGCTAAGTCGATCTTCGTCCGATTGTTATGATCCCATGATGTGATAGAGAACGCGCTATCCTCACTAACTCTACTACCTGGCAAGTCATGTATGATTTCTCTAACCTAAAACTTAAACAGTTATGCCAATCCTCGGGATTGAACCTAAAGCTAAACCTATACAGGGCATACACATTGCCCCCAAGCTAATAAAATGAACAATATCGTCATGTTTTTCGTCCTCAAATATAAAAATATAAAAACTAAACAATTCAAGCATAAACTTGCTGCTAAAATCACACATGGTAAAATACCTAAAGCAAAACAAAAAAATACTATTGTTCGACCGAATATAAAACTTTAATTATATAAAACAACTTAGGTGTGAAAATCAAACAACTCAGGCATAAACTTGCTGCTAAAATTACACATGGTAAAAATACCAAAAACAACATAAAGAAAATATTATTATTCTACCGAATATAAAACAGATCAACACTGATAGCATAAATATAAACCTTTGTGGTTTCCAATGTTATCTAATAACAAATATTGTATGTATTCTTAAGTATGTTAAATAAATGAAAAAAAAACATGTAAAAATAGCATACCCAAATGTTTCTAATCCGGTCAACTCCATAAATTTGTCTTTTACTAATTTTGCGTAAATGCACGATTTTCTGACAGCGTTTTCGTATTTCTCCTTCGGCCCCAAGCATTCATCGGGAATAGCGTCCCACATCGTGCCATCATTTAAAGTTAAATCCTCTGGAATATAAATATGTTAATACAGTTGTATACAATATCAATAGTTAAAACAACTTTCATAATAGTAACTGGTACATGTGAGAAGAAAGTGCAAGTAAAATAATTCGTAGAAAGACCATTACGTGTACAGTACGAGTATGTAAACATTATTTTATGATCCAAGACTGAATTTAGAATTTATTTTACGTAAGGTGAATAACACTACATCACTACTTATTAGCAAAAACATTGCAAATTTCTTGACGATGTTATTGCGTAAATATCCTACTTATAAAAATGGGAAAGTTTGTAAAAATGTGCGAATACGGATCTCTGCTGCTCCTTTACGCTACGATAATATTTACGAACAAACAGATACATCAAATTAGCATGTCGACTATAATTAAAAAAATATATTGAGTAAATTGGTCAAATTATAATGGTAAATGTCAAGTAAGTCGCAAAAATAATGTAAGCTATCTACAATCTATTTTGGCATGCGAAAGAAATTTTCTAACTAATTTTAAACGTGTTGTTAATAAATTTAAAATGCAGTGGAGTAATTTCACGGAAGCCAAACCAAATCTCGTTGAAAGGATAAAATATTTTGACATAAAAAAAACAGTAAATACACGAAAAAAACCATAACAATATAATGCAAAACAGGCCAATAATAAACACAACATTTAAGGATATCATGCAAATTATTCTTTAATTGTTTGCGCAATTTCACATAAACATCAAGCAAATACTTACCGATTTTCTTCCTCAATATAGTTTTTTCCTCTCCTCCGTCTAATATTATGGTTATTTCTTTGGTATTGAAACTGCACTTTGCCCTCTCCCGTGCGAGGTCTTCATTCACAAACCCGGTGGATTTATTATCACTCATCTTCCTATATCGCGCATCCAAGGCCGGGCGAAAATAACTTGCGCGTTTGGCTTTCGTTCGGGAACTAATGTGTAAATGGATTGAATATTCCGTTTACATTTTAATGCATTAAAATGTAAAGGCCACGGTCGGGTTCAATTGTTTTGTTCTGTTGTACGCACGAGTGTTGCCGTGTTGTGAAGCAACAGGTTACTGGGAGTGCAGTTTGTTGCACTTTACGACCACAGCGAATTGTGACGTAACATGATAAATGAACGAGGACGGATCTAGACAGCTAGGTATTGCTGTTACCCCCTCATTTTCCTACTGAAAATTATAGACAATTCGCTCTTTTATTAAACAGGCACGAATTAGTGACTATGACTAATGAAGACAGTTTACTGGTGGTAGGTCTCTCATATGTGGGAAGCCGCCTGTGTAGGTACCACCCTAATTTCTATTTCTCTCGCCACACAGCAGTGTAAACGCATTATTATGTTCCAGGTTTAAGGACTTAGTAACCAGAGGAACTACTGGAAATATTGAGACTTAACATTTAATTTCTCAGGTTAGAGTGGAATGCCAAGCATCACTTTATAATTCATGGTGTTTGGTTTGACTATTGTACATTTACGTCCCTATCGCTTACTATCAGGAGAATGACATGCTCGTCTCATCATTATTTGCAAAAAAACCAAGTATTGTATTTTCAAGGACAGAAGGTAAAAAAACCCCACACAATACAAAATTTAAAATTTACAGATGAACAATGAAACAAAAAAGGTGAAACAAAATTACATATTTAAAAAAGGACACAAATAAAGAACACGAAATTTTGTAAATGGTAGAGCTATTAATGATAAGCTACAATTACAAATTAACTACGGTATAAATTGCCTTGTTCAAGTTTTTTTTTTTCCAGCCGTTATTTCTCTTGGCCACTTGTGGTATAATCTTTTCAGGTGATAGGTGATAGGTGATAGATTCAGTTCGTCTAACAACCCATCACCATTCCTCGCGCCCTGGTACTTTTTCGGGAATTTCATACTTTTTCTTATACAATAATTTCGAAAATCGAAAAACGTAACGCGTCTACAAATTCCAGGGCCTTAAGATTGATCATGCTCCGATTTGTTTCTCAAATGATCTTGTGTTTGAAACGATGGTGATAGAATTGGGGTTTTAACCAACCTGCACACTTTCCCGTTCTTTAACCTCATGAATCTCAGGAACTACTGGTTCGAATTGAAAAAATATTTTTGCATTGGGACAGGTCATTTATCGAGGAATAATATAGGCTATACAGGGTGATATTGATACATGTTACTTAATTAACTTACATGTTTCTCATTACCTCTGGTGACATTGTATACACCACAGAAATTAATCCATTAAAAAATTCCCAAAAACAATTGTATAGATTTGTTTGTGTGAGAATTATTAGCACGTGACTTTTTCATCAGTATCGCAATTGTGGGACGACCATTTATATAATATTTTGGGTTTCATTGTCCTTTATACATCCTATGTGTCATCCAAGATCAGATGAAGTGTACGCAAATAACTCGTCTGTATAAACACTGAATGATGTATATAAGCATTTGCGAATGACGCAATGTAAAATACACAAACATGTTTAACAAAAGGTCGTCGATACTGGTCGAGACATTTTTTGTGCCGAAACATTTGTTTGGGATAGTTGTTTGACATATCCTTCTGTAGCTTTAATATAAATAAATGACACTCAACTGTCACACAACATAGTCCTGACCCCACACTCAGATCGAGTGTTGTGTCGTGGGTATCAGGAACTAGTAGAGACTTATCGGTCTCACAAGAAATATTTGTGTGCCGCCGATTTCATTCGGTGCGAGGATCGAACCCTAGCCTGTCGTTTCACATGCGGAGTCTAAACGACTTGCACTCATACGTAATTAACTTGATGCATTCTAACATTTTACCGAGGTATAATGCATTCCAAGATGCGTTATCGTTTTAATTAAATAAGACTTTCCAAACCGCAAAATGTGCATAAAGTAATTTTCCGATCGGGAAATCCGTGAGATCCTGGCTTTGATTTAACAGGACCCTACGGTTGAGGAGATCAATATTGTTAATAAATAATTATATTTGTTGTTAGAGTACTTATTTATATTTTGATAGAACGCTTGATTGTTACATCTGTTCTGACAGCCAGGCAAACCTTTCAGCAAAATCTACATGTTTGAGGTTTGGCAACTATTATCCTAATCAAAATTACTAATGCATGACTTTCCTCAAGCATTTCTATCAACAATATCTATATTACGTAATAACGATGTGACGCAAATGCAAATCTCTGCTATAAATTGTGTATTTAAGCAATAACTTTATTTTCAGTAACACGATAAATATTTCATGATTCATACATACTGTTACACAGCAAAAAAAAAGAAAGAAAAGACAAGTTTGTGCCTTAAGTTCTTGGTTCTAGAGCCCACCTTTGTCCTGAATTAATTTGACTGCACCTATATCTAGTTCCATGCAAGCTGGCTTAATAGTGGCGAGAAATTATCATATTTGTCCACATCCTTTGCAAAGTAAGATAAAAACTTAAGCAATAATAAGAGTGTACTCAATGCGCGTGGTGGCCTGTTGGTAAACGGACTAGATACGACTGCCAACATGTTCACGGTGGTCGCGGGTTCGAAGCCCAGGGCACACCTCTGACTTTTCGGAGTCATGTGTGTATTGATAGTCAATCACCACGCACTAAAACGGTGAAGGAAAACATCGTGAGGAAACCTGCATACCATAGCGATTTATAAAAGTTCTATGGTATGTAAGTCCGCCAACACGCACTAGGCCAGCGTGGTGGACTATATGGCCTAACCACTCTCAATCGTACTCTCGATTGTAGAGGAGGCCCGTGCCCTGCACTGGGACGTATATGGGCTGATACAGTACTCAATGCGCCCCTGCTTTATGCTGTAATAAATTAACATTTTCCAGAAATAAAACGTACTTTATCATAAATATTTTGGATCTTACCAATGTAGAAATTAAAAATCGGATTAGTATATAAATATTATTTATTTCCTCAAAATATCAGCTCTTACATAATCACATTAGGTACACCAACCCTTAGAAGGTAAAAATGCGGTCTGCGTAAAATAATTTTCTCAAATATTGTTTTGTACAGTGATAATATTATCATAGTTTCGCCTGCATGAGAGGTTTGAGGTATTTATGGAAGGTTTGGTTGACAGGCTCCGCATTGAGCGGACTCTTGAGCGCCTCCGCCATCAGACGCTCGTACACGCGACCGTCGTATGCACCGAGGGCAGAAGACAATATCTAATAGAAAAAAGAAACAAAATAATACAAGGTAGGAAAGAAAGGGGGAATGAGGATATACACGGGGAGGAAGATAGGAGATCGCTGTAGAATGAATGGGAGAGGCTAAGTCCTGCTATGGTATTTTCTAGGTGAATAGAGAAGAAATAAATAAACAAAAATAATTAATTATTATTGTTGTTTTACTTATGATTACTATATTATTTAGGTTCAGTCCATGTTTTGTTTTTCAGTGAAAACTTAATTGGCTTTATTGCAATATATTATGTAACGTTTATTTGTAATATTTATGCTGTATGTTTTCCTTAATAAATAAAATAAAAAAGAGAGAGAATTTCACAAATCGCACAAATTGCAAAATAGTTGTTGCTATTTAAAAATGAAGACTAAAATGTCCAAAATAAGTTTCATATTAGGAACTTGATAAAGCAATGTTAATGATACAATATTATTAATGTCAGTACCTCATCTCTGATATCGAATGCATCCACTAATCCGATAGCGTTGGGTCGTATCAATGACAACAACTCTTCATATCTCTGCTGCAGTTTTGCGATATCATTATTCGATATTGTCGAGTACTAGAACAAATAATGTTGTTATTTACAAATGTGATTTATATTGCGTTAAATAAATAACACCCTGTATACAGACGCGAATTACACGCGATATAATCGCGCGAATTATAACGCGCGCTGACATGAAATGTCATAACGAGTGCCTTTATTTCGCATCCAGACGCATCGCGCGAAATGAAATTATTCGCGTGTAATTCACGCGTTTTTAGAACTCAACTTAATTTAAGTTTTAACAAAATGTTTATTACATATTGTAGGCCATGTATTCAATATATATGGATCAATTGTGTGTGTATTTTTAGATGTGAAAAATAGTTATAATATATGGTCAGTATTTATGTTTTCTGACTTTTCGGAGTCATGTGTGTATTGATAGTCAATCACCACGCACTAAAACGGTGAAGGAAAACATCGTGAGGAAACCTGCATACCATAGCGATTCATAAGAATTTCTATGGTATGTAAGTCCGCCAACCCGATCTAGGCCAGCGTGGTGGACTATATGGCCTAACCACTCTCAGGGCCTGATTAACCCTTAGGCTAATTAGGCTGCAGCCTAGGGCGCGAGGATCGGGGGGGCGCGCTGAACTGAAATCTTATCTTCGCATGCACTATTAATCTAGCGTCATTGCATCTACCCTACATATTTTAACTAGACCCAGACAAAACACTTAACCTAAACTGTGAACTGAAAAAACTTACGAGTCTCTGAGATTATAACGAAATATATATAAACGAAATTTAAAATAGCACCTGTAGGTATAACAAACGCTGACTTGTTATTAGAATCGGTCGGCGGTCGAGTGAGTGAGTAATTTTAAACATTTCACTATAATTTCCAAATAAATAATTGAGCAGTTGCAAAAGTGTTTCACTAGTATGATGCCTCCCGTCTTTTTTAAATATCTTAACAGAAGCGTGACCAAGTGACTGCATTTTTAAATCACCTCAACTCCTCAACAATAAAATTCAATTTACCATGAAGTTAGAACATAATAACTCTCTTGCCTTCTTAGATGTCTTAGTAATCCGTAATCCTGCTCGTATATCAATATACAAGGCGAGTTTTTCAAGTGGGCTTGGATGGCCAAATCCTAAACTATGAGGAATAGTGAAAAATGCTCAAAGGACTTGTATCTGTATCAGCCCATATACGTCCCACTGCAGGGCACGGGCCTACTCTACAATCGAGAATACGATTGAGAATGGTTAGGCCATATAGTCCACCACGCTGGCCTAGTGCGGGTTGGCTGCTATGGTATGCAGGTTTCCTCACGATGTTTTCCTTCACCGTTTTAGTGCGTGGTGATTGATTATCAATACACACATGACTCCGAAAAGTCAGAGGTGTGCCCTGGGATTCGAACCCGCGACCACCGTGAACATATGGACAGCCGCGTCTAGTCCGTTTACCAACAGGCCACCACGCACTTCAAAGGACTTACGAGCCCGATTTTGATGAAAACTAAAACTGATTACTTCGATTTTTCATAAATAAATATACCTAGCTAGGAATCGAACCCAATGATTTTGAAAAAAAAAACACAGGCTGTATTATTACACAATTCGATATTGTTGCTTATAAAGATCACATTCTGGGAAATAATGACAAACGTCAAATAAAAGAAAGGATGTCATTTTAAGCAAAATTCGATTTTTTCTTCACTTTTCTTAACACCTGGTCGCCCTACGTTGGTAGAGGAATTTTATAATTTTTTGTATTTCTTAAGACGAAATCTGTCATAATTCATCAAAACCATATCGAAATAATAGTATTAAATATTTTATAAATCATTCAACAAAATATGAAAAATTCTAACATTCCTCTACCAACGAAGGTGGTGAGGTGCCAAGAAACTGAAAAAAAAAATTTAATTTTGCCTAAAATTACATCTTTCCTTTAATTTGACGTGTGTCATTACTTCGCAAAATTTGATCCCTATTTTTATTTATTATTATTATACAGCATGTGTTTTTTTTTCAAAATCATTAGGTTCGATTCCTAGCTAGGCATATTGATTTATCAAAAATCTAAATATGCAGTTTTAGTTTTCATCAGAATCGGGCTCGTAAGTCCTTCGAGCATTTTTTGCTATTCCTCATAGTTTCGGATTTGACCATCCACGCCCACTTGAGAAACCCAACCTGTATATCGGTTTTGGTCGTATAATGCGTGAGTAGCTTTTGCCCTTATGTTCGGGCATCTAAAAAATGATTTGCCACCCTAAGGTTGAATATCGTTCAGATTAAAGGAAAACGTTAGTTTCGCTTGCAGATCAATCTGACAACTTTTATAGGTTTTATGAATGATGCAAAAATTTTCACACTTGTAAACAAAACAAAACTAAATACCACTTTTTAGGCTCATTGTAACGTTCCTGGGCGCGTCCTCAGAATTAGCCTAGGGCGGTCAGAACCCTAGATCAGGCGGTGACCACTCTCAATCGTATTCTCGATTGTAGAGTAGGCCCGTGCCCTGCAGTGGGACGTATATGGGCTGATACATACATACATACATTTATGTTTACAAAGTCTGTGGGAGGGTGGGGGCAGTTAGCAATAGCAAAAATATCACGCTAAGGTTTAAAAAATAACAAGGTAGTGATGTTAATTTGAAATAGCAATAATCCCCATTACTATTTAATACCGATGTAATGCGCTAATATAATTTCAATATATCATCTGCCTTATCAATGACATAATCAACGACCTTCAGTTTGACCTGATACACAGTGCATTATCATTATTATTATTTCATGATATTTTCACTTGTTGATACGTATATTATCAGGTAAAATTCAACATAATATATGATGTATGAATATTATAAAGTTTATATCATAGATATTGAAAACTGTGAATCATATTCAGCTATGAAAATATAAACACTGGAGAAGGAAATATAGAATAATAAACTATTATATTACTGGGGTCAATGAAAGCCTCCGTGATTAAGAGGGCCTTAAAACAAGAGGCCGCGGGTTCAACCTTCGCAATGAGCCAACGGTTTTTGAGACCCACACATCATATAAAGATTCAAATTCTTTCGCCTTTTCTGAATCTCGAATCACAAGAATTGATGCCTTGCTGTAATGTTAGGAGTTAGGAGCACTTAAGTGACAGTGTTTTTTTTTGTTATTCATTTATTAATACTTTACTTTTACGTAAACTGTGCGTTGGGTCAGTTTAGAATCACGCGGTGAAATCATACTCAAATCATTTAGTAAAATTATGGATGCTAGCAACACCAAGACAAAGCACAATTTAAAAAAATACATACACATACATACATAAACCCACGCCTTTTTCCCCGAAATATATTAAAAAATCTTACCATTAATAAATCTCCTTTCTTCTCCAATGCCCAATACACCAGGTATAACTCAGCAAGTTCCAACAGTACTTTGGCCAGGGCTGGTGACACTGTGGTGGACAGACGCTGCATCTCCTTCCAAGACACTTCACATAGTATCGCCCGACAGTGTGCCTGCAAATATTCACATCCTTATTCATAAACGTTTTAACACATAATTTAGTTACCGAGTATACAGGGTATACCAAGACTGCTACTGAAAAGGAATCCATGAGGTAGTTTTAGTGACTACAAACACTATGCAACTAAAAATTTCGCAAAGAAACGCGACTGAATTTTTTGTAATTTTTTATATAACATCGTGTTTGAGTGATAAATCCATAGTTTTTGTTAAAATAATAATTAAATTATTTGCGTACCATTGCATGTTTAAAAAGAAAATGGTATATACTATTATTTTAGATAAAACTCTGTATTTACCGCCCAAATACGACAATAGGAAAAAATAACATTAAAAAATTTACGTGTTTTTATTGCAAAATTGTTAGTTCCATTGTGTATGAACTATGAAGTCACTAAAACTACAAACTGGCTTAGTTCTCGGTAGCAGTCTTGATATACCCTGTATAAGTCATGTTATTAATAATGTTTATTTAATATTAATCAGCTATAGCTAATAAAAATTATAAATATTCTTCTTCTATTTGCTCGTACCGCAAACTTGTATCTTGCGCTCATCGTTTTCAACACAAGTTGCCGTAGACCGTTTTAAAACCTGTTTCGTCCCTTTCAAACATTGAGATAGTATACTAGTAACTAGAGGGGACACTGCAAAGAAAATGTTTGTAACAAAATGAGCGGAACCGTACCGCTCCTTCTATTTCTGTCTCTGTCACGCCTACGCAGTCTCGCATCTTCGCTCTCGCTTCACCGGGTTCCCGTGTGCACGCACAATACGCAGAGATGTTGTTCCCGATGTCCGCTCTAGTATAAGACCTCAATGCTTTAAAACTATTTTTGAATTCAGTTGAGCGAAGAATACAAAACATTCGATAACTACGAGTAAAACAGGTTTTAAAATTGTCTATGAATGACGCCCTAAGAATTAATGTCATAATTAAATTATTGTCTGAAACTGACAATGTGTATGCATTCACGACGCATGTATACTTTTAACTCTTTCTCAATATGAAACAAGTCTTTTGAAATCTCTTCATTTATTTCAGCAGTACAACTGAACACTGAGTTTGTTTCGCCGGGTCTTCTCAGGCAGGGCCGCGTTGGATCCGGTAGTAACAGTAAATCGCTACTCGTCATTTTAGTGATTATATTTATATTCCTATGTTCAGCAGTGGACTTCCTGTGGCTGAGATGATGATGATGATATAATAATATAATCAATTATTTTGTAAATATAAAATCTTGTATATATATGTGTATATACATATATATAAAGAATTTCTCGTTTAAATATATAAGATTTTATGGAATATTCACATGTTTATTATTTTTTTCTTCCCCACCCCTCCCTTTGCCCCTACCCCCTTTTCCCTCCACCACTGTAGCTAAGCTTTTATACTGTACCCAATGCAAAAAGAACGATTGGAATCCTACGGAATTTGGAGGAGTTCTACTCTCCAGGTCCGAACATGATCATCAGATCTTCATGTTGTATTCCTGGGATCAACCTGGCAATACGTTCTTTCCAATTAAAAAGAAATCACTATAATCGGTTTAAAGCTGCCGAAGATATTAGTATTTACGTGTATTTTAATTTTATCACCCACCCATCCTCACCCCTACCCCTTTTTCCCTCTTTCGCTGTAACTTAACTTTTATAATGAACCTAATGCAAAAAGAACCATTGGAATCCTACTTAATTTTTAGGAGTTCCTCTCTCTGGGTCCGAAGATATTCATCAGATCTTCGTCTAATTTTTATAGGACCAAATGGCAAGCACCAGCTTTCAATCAAAGAAAGAATGGTCGAAATCGGTTCACATAATACAGAGAAATGAGGTAACAAACACAAAAAAGGGACATACAGTCGTATTGAGAACCTCCTCCTTTTTTTGAAGTCGGTTAAAAAGTAGGGTAGACTGGGTACGGTTGATACAAAGGACGGTTGAAACAGAGTAAAAAACTCGTAAACGGTTACGCGAGGTGCGATGGGTGCAAGGGGAATACGCAGTGGACGACAGGTCCGAACACTAATACAGTGCCGCGATGCTTCCCGCGCTTTGTTGTTGTGTCCAGGACGTCATATTGTTTTTAAATACCCAAAAGTAAGTATTTTTCTTCTGGCATTAACGCCTATATTTTCTGTTCTTTTTTAATGAATGAGTTAAGTGTGTGTTTTTGATTAATATGAAGCTTGTAGAATAAGGCATGCTGATTATTTTTTATGTATTATCATTTTTGTCGTAACTATAAAGTATATTTTACAAAAAGAGGGGTTGGGGACGGTTGAAACATTTTTTGTGGGTACGGTTGAAACAGAAAATATATTTATTTTTATTATTTGTAGACGCCAAGAGTTCGGGTGAGGAAGACTTCTAGAGGTAAAATTGACATATTGAGCTATAGTCATGCATATGAGGAAGTAAAAGCAGGAGATCCACTACGAAAAGCAGCAGAAAAGCATGGTATAAACCACTGTTCCCTGTTAAGATACATTCGAAAGCGAGATGCGATCGGTAAAGTCGACACAGATATAGGGTATAAAGCACATAAGAAGAAATACTAAGCCGGAATTTTCATCAGAAGAGGAAGAATGCTACTGTATTGTGTGTATAAAACCATATTCAGAGAGCAGATCAGGAGAAAAATGGATACAGTGTACTTCCTGCAAACAGTGGGTCCATGAAGAATGCACAGAAGGTGGTGTGACCTATGTATGTTTGCCACAATTGCGATTCTACATCCGAGTAATAAAGTTTAGTTGTTTTTACAGAAGTTTTTGTTAAGTTTATTGTACTATTACCCGTGTTTTTTTTTTATTTTTTATTATTTACTACTCCTTAAAGACTGATGATGAATTTTAGAAGTATTAAAATCTTGAAGACTGATTAATGTTGTCATGTGATGCCATAATTATTTATAAAATTAGTTTTTATGATAAATAAAACATGTTTCATTTGTATTTATTGTTTTAATTGCAAGTGTTTCAACTGACCCCACAGGCTGTTTCAACCGCCCCTGGCATGGGGACGATTGAAACAAATTATAGATTTTTTTAAATTTCATATATTTCTGAAAATAGTTATCCGAACACTAAAATGAAACTGTCATATCGTACCTAAAACTTCAAATTTGAATTTTACGCATCGTTATCATCAGTTGGTTCTTAAACAACAAAATTATAAACGATAAAAGCTAAATTGTTTCAACCGTACCCAGTCTACCCCTACAAGAAAACTTTTAGTGGAGTAATTCCTTCAAGTGTCCAATTTCTTGAGTGGAGAAAAAAAACGAGCAAAGCTCGGTCATCCAGGTACTAAGTACTATGTATTGACTTGTCATAAATGCTATTTAATTGCCTACATGATTAATAAACCGATTTCATTTCACTAAAGTCACTCAAAATCAATCGGCAGCAATTTAACTCGATGTCTCACGCAGTTCAAACTACACAAAAACATTTAACCAATTCAGATGTCATGAACTGTATATTTGCAACAATTAACATAACAATTAGTATTCCGACTTACTTTACCCTTCAGTAAAGTCAATTTTCAATAAAATGTATTAATTACCATTAAGACTCATACAAAAGGTTACCTCGCTAGCATTGACGAGTTGTACAGAAGCCAAATTCCACGCATCTTCATAATCCATTCCAGTTTTTGCATGATTTTGTAGAGTTTCACACGCCGCTTTTGTTTTACTAAAACAGTACATCAATCATATTTCATTATCTATGTATATAAAAAAATATAACATAATTATGTTTATATGTTTTTGTATATTTATCTATGGAAGTATTTATACATATGTGGTGTATATAATTATAAATCAATACGTTGTGTATATATTTATCATAAAAAAATCGTCTATCAATATTTTAATGTAGCTTGTATACTTTATTTTCTAGACAACCCTCTTTTTCTTATATCCATCCAAAGGTTGTTTGTAAGATTTTTTTTTGTCAATTTGTGATACTTTTATTTTTTTATTGAAAAGAAAACTGTTTTTGGCGCATTAGGTATATCGCGAATTTTGCTTTTATTAAAGCATCATTTGATATGGTTTTATTGATTGAGTATTCGTGATTCTATTTATTCGTGATTACATACCCAGCAGCAACTAACTGGAAGCCTCGGATTATACTTTCAACGTTGTTCTGCCATTTGTCTTTAGGGGAATTCAGTAAATACGCTACAGTTGGTGACAGAATTTTGCCGACTGAAGCTTGTTTCCAGGCTTTTACTAAGAACCTGAGAAAGAGAAACGATACAATAAAATACAATCATTCATGTTTCTTAATAGGACTAATAAAAGTTTGTGGCCGTAACCAAAGTAAACAAAATAATTAGTAATTATCCTAATGTGAAGATTAGTGCCTACGTTCACCAACAAACTGTCTAGATAATAAGTCTATCTCAATAAGAAAAAAAATGATATTAAAGTCTCTGAGAGCGGCCAACCCAAGTAAATAAATAAATTAGTCATTATTGTCCTGATTTGAAGCCTAGTGCCTACGTTCACCAACAAACTTGATAATATTCTTGATTAAAATTTTTGCTAATTTTTATTCCATCTTAATCGGTTTTTTTTTTTTGTTTGATTTATTATTGCTTTTGTTTTTTTAACTGTAAACTAATTTTTTGTCAGTGTTTGATATATTACTCGGTCGCAATATCTCTGCACCTCGCAGGAATGCGATGCCCCTCCCGCTGTCCTTTCTCCTTCCCGCGCTCGTCCGAACACGACAGTACGGTTAGCACTTTCGTTGCCGATATGCGTCTCAATAAAGTTTTAATTTTTAAACATATTGATGTTATGAATTAATATTTTCTGGAATCATGATGTACAGTTTATAAACTAAATAAGATTTAAAAAAAAATGTTTAACTTTTTTTCTATCATTGAATTACGTAACATTTAACACAAACATTAATTCAATCCATAGATTTAGTATAACTACATCTATGATTCAATCATTACACAAAAAAGTAACGGATTGGTATTTGGATGATTATTTTACACTCCGTACGCGCCGACATGACGTCATCAACGCCGGGTGCACAGATATTTTGACCGAGTATAGCAGTGTATTTAATATTTTATCAGTGAAAATAGGTTCGGTGGCGCAGGTGTTTAGACCCCGCCTGTGAAACAAGAAGCCGCGGGTTCAATTCCCAAGCCGAGAGAAATGTTTGTGCGTCCCACAAATATTATAAATATTTCTCTCGGGTCTGGATGTTTGTGAGACCGTAAAGTCTCTCGTAATTCCTGATACCCACGACACAAGACTCGATCTTAGTGTGGGGTCAGGACTATGAATGTGACTGTTGGGCGTTATTTATTTGTTTAAAACTTTACTGTATGTATTATTTATACCATAGTCCATATGTAATGTCACATGTATTATTATTGTACTGTTTGTTCCTAAAAAAATAAAAATAGATAAAAAATCTGACCTAGCAGTCTGCAGCATGAGCACAGTATACTCTCCCTCGTAGGTGACGGTGGCGGTGACGATGTTGTTGATGACGGGCAGGTTGGAGGCCTGCATGTAGCCGTGTCCGCCGCACGCGTGCCTGCACTCGTCCACGCGAGCCGTGCCGTCCTTACTGCACACGGCTTTCAGACAACATGCTAGAGCGTGGAGCTGGAAATTCAGATGTTTTTAATAAGGCAGATCCGTAACTTACATCATACTTTAAAGGGGAGGGGGTCAACGAAGTGCAAAAATGCGTGACAAGGGGCAGGAGGGGTTAAAAAAATTCACATCACAAAGGACATGGCCAGTTTTTGTATGGCCGTACACCTGATGGTAAGCGATACGACCGCTCATGGACAGTAGCAAAACCAAACAATACCTTTTTTTTCCAATGAATCGCGAAAAGAGCATGCCGTTCGCCTGATGGTAAGCGATACGACAGGTCATAAACAGTAGCAGAAACAAACTACACCTTGAATTACAAAGCAATGCTAAAGCATTCCACTACGCTCGCCATCCTGAGAAATAGGATGTTAAGTTTCAACATATCCAGTGGTTACTCCAGCTACAATGTCTTTCAATCCGAAACACAACAGTGCATTTAAACTGCTGTTTACAGGAGAAATAGATATTGCCGTGACATTTTAATAACGTAGATAAGGGGCATCAATAAATTACGTCATGCGTTAAGGGGGAGGGAATCAACGAAGTGTGACAATGTGTGACGACGGTTTTGACTAAAATAATTGCCATTTAATGGCTCCTGGGTCAAGGTTACGGTGGGGCAGGGGGTGCTAAGAATCCCCGGGTTGGCCCCGGCTACCACCCCCGACGACGACTGGCCCTGGTAACACACAACATACGCACATTGAGGACAGACGAGAAGATTGTCGAACTGGAAGAAGAATTGAGCAGGTTACACTGGGACATTCTGGGGTTATCGGAAGTCCGAAGACTCGGGGAGGATACGATAACCCTGAAGTCTGGTAACCTGCTCTTCTACCGGGGGGACGACCAACAGTCCCGAGGAGGTGTCGGATTTCTCGTCCACAAGTCTCTCATCAACAACATCGTATCCATCGAAAGTGTGTCGAGCAGGGTAGTATACCTTATACTCAGAATATCTAAAAGATATTCGTTGAAGGTCATACAGGTATACGCGCCGACCTCGACACACCCACATGAAGAAGTGGAGGAAATGTATGAGGACATAAGTCGGGCCATACATACTTCCAAAACCTACTTCAATGTTGTTATGGGAGACTTCAACGCAAAGTTGGGCAAGAGAAGCGATGCAGAGTTGAAAGTGGGGCAATTTGGACATGGGCAACGGAACCTCAGGGGTCAGAGGCTGGCCGACTTTCTGGAGAAAGAGGGACTCTTTGCGATGAACTCTTTTTTCCAGAAGCCGCCTCACAGGAAATGGACCTGGCTGAGTCCTGACGGTTCTACGAGAAACGAGATAGATTTCATCTTGACAACGAATAGACGGATATTCAGAGATGTCTCTGTGATCAACAGGGTGAAAACCGGCAGTGATCACCGAATGGTTAGGGGCACACTGAATATCAATGTCCAATCGGAAAGGCGTCGCTTGATGAAATCTACGCTCTGACCTACTCGCGCCCATATCTAAAACCCCGAGAGCTTTCAACTCGAGCTGACAAATCGCTTTGATTGTCTAGAAGAAAACCTTGCAGTGGACGAGCTAAACAGCGGTTTGGTAGAAGCTGTCCATACGGTGGGATCTAAGTATTTTAGACCTCGCCGTAGAGATAGACCACAAAAACTCTCGATCCACACTCTTGACCTCATGGCCGAACGTCGATCTTTAGCGCTGCAGTCTTCCGTTGACGCCGAAGCATATCGGCGGCTCAATAGACAGATCTGGAAGTCCTTGCGACACGATGTCCGTGCTCACAATACTGTGAGCATTAAGGAGACAATTGAGCGGAACGGAGGCTCCAAAGTGTTTGCAAGAGACTTGTCTATTGGGCAAAGCCAATTGTCTAGGCTGAAGACGGACGACGGCCGCGTGGTATCGACGAGGGCAGAGGTATTAAGGGAGATCGAGAGGTTCTACGGACAGCTTTACACCTCGGTTTCCCATCCTGCTGTTAGCTCGGCCGAAGACCCGAGAGCCGAGTTGATCCGACACTTTAGCGATGATATCCCGGACATCAGCCTGTGTGAGATTGAGATGGCCCTGAAGCAACTTAAAAACAACAAGGCGCCGGGCGAGGACGGAATAACTTCAGAGCTTCTGAAAGCGGGCGGAACGCCGGTACTGAAAGTCCTTCAGAGGCTCTTCAATTCCGTTCTCCTCGAGGGCTCAACGCCAGAGGCATGGAGCAGGAGCGTGGTGGTACTGTTCTTCAAAAAAGGTGATAACACTTTGCTGAAGAACTACAGGCCCATCTCGCTCCTGAGCCATGTCTATAAGTTGTTTTCGAGGGTCATCACAAATCGTCTCGAACGCAGGTTTGATGACTTCCAGCCTCCCGGCTGCCGGTTTCCGAAAAGGCTTTAGTACCATAGACCACATCCATACGCTTCGGAAAGTTATACAAAAAACCGAGGAATATAACTTGCCGCTTTGTTTAGCGATTGTGGACTATGAGAAAGCCTTTGATTCGATCGAGACTTGGGCTGTGCTACAGTCTCTCCAGCGGTGCCATATCGACTATCGGTACATCGAAGTGTTGAAGTGTATATACAACAGCGCCATCATGTCGGTCCGAGTACAATATCAGAGTACGAAGGCTATTCCACTACAGAGAGGCGTGAGACAGGGAGATGTCATATCTCTGAAACTGTTCACTGCCGCGGTGGAAAATGCCTTCAAGCTCTTGCAGTGGAAAGGATTCGGCATCAACATCAACGGCGAGTATATCACTCACCTTCGGTTTGCCGACGATATTGTAGTCTTGGCAGAATCGCTGGAAGACCTTAGCACTATGCTCGAAGACCTCAATCGAGTCTCCCAACAGGTGGGTCTTAAAATGAACATGGACAAAACGAAGATCATGTCGAATGTCCATGTTGTGCCCACCCCCATCGGTGTTGGGGGCTCGACTCTTGAAGTTGTTGACGAATATGTCTATTTAGGACAAGTGGTCTGGTTAGGCAGGTCCAACTTCGAGAGAGAGGTCAATCGTCGAATCCAACTCGGTTGGGCAGCGTTCGGGAAACTACGCGACGTCTTCTAGTCCAAAATACCTCAGTGCCTTAAATCGAAAGTCTTCGATAGTTGTGTGTTGCCAGTGATGACTTACGGCACCGAGACGTGGCCTCTCACTATGGGCCTTATTAGGAAGCTCAAAGTCACTCAACGAGCTATGGAGAGGGCTATGCTCGGGGTTTCCCTATGAGATCGAATTAGAAATGAGGAGATCCGTGGGAGAACTAAAATAACCGACATAGCCCACCGGCTTAGCAAGTTGAAGTGGCAATGGGCAGGGCACATAGCGCGGAGATCTGATGACCGATGGGGTCGGAAAGTGCTCGAATGGAGGCCGCGTATCGGAAAGCGCAGCGTAGGACGTCCACCCACAAGATGGTCCGACGACCTGGTAAAGGTCGCGGGACGTCGCTGGATGCAGGCTGCCTCCAACAGGTCTCTGTGGAAATCATTGGGGGAGGCCTATGTTCAGCAGTGGACTTCCTTTGGCTGATGGATGGATGGATGGAATGGCTCCTGAATATTTCAGCGAAAATATTTTTTTTTGTTATTACCTCTGGCAGTTGCTCCATCTTTCCTTTGTTCATGTCGGCCAGGCACTGCGCGTAAGTGTTGTAGAGCCACATGCCGGTGACGCGGTACACGTGGCTGGTGGCGATGGCTATGAACAACTTGTGCTGTTGCGTCACGTAGTCGATGATCGCGGGCTCGGGTTGACTGTACCAAACGACATTCACATGGTCAAATATTTAGAAAAGAAGTTTAAGAAGCGTAAAAGTAGAACAATATTTCTCTATCTCCTTCTCACTCTCTGTTTTCCATTGCTATGAATGGCGAGTTGAGCATGCATTTATCTGATGGTAAGCGATACGACCGCTCATGGGCAATAGTAATGATTGGCATTCCACTGCGCTCATCATCCTGAGATATAAGATGTTAAGTCTCAATATGTCCAGGGGTTACTATGGCCACAATGTCGTTCAAACCGAAACACAACAGTTTACACTTTCTTTTTAGCCACCAGAACTCCACTGCTGAAAATAGGTCTCCCTCAAGGATTTCCGTAGCCACCTATTGTTGAAAACTATTTAGTTTACTATTTTTTAAAGTTACATAAAAAAAAAATATTCCGCTCGTCAGTTTCAGCAAAGTCTTTAAGAGGATTAAGTTCTTAATTAAACACGTATATTTATCACTTATATTTTTCTCATAGCTAACTATTTATCGATTCAAGACGTATGCCTGTTTCAGCTCATAAGGATTATTCGCCACTGGAATTTATCAACTACTTATAACGAGTCCTACAATCACAGTTAACAAAAAGTGCCATTTTTATCCCTAAGGAGTTAGTCTACTCACCCAGGTTTTGGTTGTGACTGGTGCCTTACAGCGGCATATCTGACAGCAATAGTGGCAGCCTTGGCGACCTCGTACGCCACGTCGGTGACTATCATCACTCGCACGAACACCATGGTTCCGTACGCCAACTTGTCGTTCTTCGACTTTACGTATGTTCCGTCCTGGGAAAAGAAAAAAACCCAGAATAGTTATCGGATTTATGGAAATTGTAAATAGAATTCGTAAAGGAATCTGCATAACTAAAGTAATTACGGCTTATTAACATAAGCTGCAAATTGAGAATTTGTCACTAAAGCTAAATTACAGACTTTCATTAAATAAATAAATATCTAACCTTCAAAACCTGAGCATTCTTCATGAGCATATTCTTCCGCGGTATTCTAAAGTTGTTGAAGCTAAGGAACCCATTGTTGGCAGTGTTGAAGCCCAGTTTGGGGCCGATCTCACCCACACTAATACCAGGGAGCGGCATATGAGTCTCAGAGTCACGGATTTGGACGAAGAATGGATGAATACCATAACACACACCGTTGGTATACAGCTGGGCGACTATGATGCAGTGGTTGGCTGTGTGGGCCACTGAAATCATAATATACAGCATAGACCAAATTATTAACAGCATTTGCCCGAGGATAATAAAATATCATTTTGACCTGGCATTATAAAGAGGTCCAGGAAGAAAAACAAAAAAAATTATCATAATAAAGCCAAGCATTTTTGTCTCAGTAGCATCTAAAGGTCTTATTTAAATATTCATCAATGCGAAGATTTCATCCGCAAATTTTTACTCAGAAATCCAACATGATAAATTGTTTGTGAAAATTTGTGCAAAATTAAAATAATCTATACTAAAGATAGATTTTATTGAAGATTATTTTTCTTCGCTTATTTTAAAAGCAAAATAGGAATAAAGTTACTTACGTCCACCAGGCCACCATTTGTGTGAAGTGAGTGTGGGACTATGCAGCACAAATTCTTCTGTCTTGGGATCATATGTGGCTGTAGTTTCCAGACCTCTTATAAACGTTCCATGACCAAGCTCTGTCTGTTACAAAAAAACAAATATTTATAACGTTAATTTATTAATAATCACCATCGGAAATTAATAGGTGCTTGGTGGCCTGTTGGTAGGTGCGTGGTGGCCTGTTGGTAAACGGACTAGACACGACTGCCAACATGTTCACGGTGGTCGCGGGTTCGAATCCCAGGGCACACCTCTGACTTTTCGGAGTCATGTGTGTATTGATAGTCAATCACCACGCACTAAAACGGTGAAGGAAAACATCGTGAGGAAACCTGCATACAGGAAAAGGTCAGAGGTGGGCCCTGGGATTCCATTCCGCGACAACCGTGAACATGTCAGCAGTCGCAGTAAGTTTGTTTGCCACCTAAATAATCTTACTTGAGCGTAAGTGCCGATGATTTGCATGGAAAGAGCCTTGGGCAGCCACTCCGCAGCCTGCTCCGGCGACGCCTGGTTCATGATGGTCGGCACGAACATTCCCATGTGCAACATGAACGGCGACACATCCTTCAATACAGCAAAATGCACACGGTACTTGTTGTTCGGACTGAGAAGAGAAGAAACAGACTAATAAGACCAGTTTAGATAGATATTACATGAGTATTAGCAATTCTCTATCATCTTCTAGATCGAAAAAGACTGTTTAGCATGCTAAGGAGAATAAAAAAAATGGAGTATTATTCGGCATGTGACGATGCACAGCATCTGTGAGAGAGCGTCTTACTTCCTTTTCCGTTTTTACTCAATTTATTCCCTTTTTTCTGTTACTTCCGCTTTGTTCCGACCAATGAACGTTGAGCAGGTGTCACGTGGTCTCAGGAGATCGCCTGTGGTGGGACAGCGCGATGTTGGATCATAGCGTCGTTCTTCCTTCGAAGAGCAACATCGTTTATAATAAAGTAAATTAAGTAAATTAAATTATCAGTGAATAAATATCAAAATTTATATTGTAGTAGTTACAATTTATTCAGTATAATGAGTGAAAGTGATTCTGGTGTTCCGGGGCGCTTGAATGTCGATCAGGCAGACTTGCCGGTTGATGTTCGTGCCGCGTCTTCTGCCGAGGATCGCGCCGGTCGTTCAAAGCACGATACTACACCTTCAAACCATCGCAAGCGCCGGTCTTTAGCGTCAAGCGAATCGAGCGATTCAAGCTCGGAGAACTCCGACTACCCTCAGGTAAAACGGAGCCGCCAGGGTAAGTCAATTCAAGCCTTATCTGACCAAGTGAGCGCCTTAACGAATCTTTTATGGAATAAATACGTTTCGGAGTCTTCGGTAAGGCACAACACGCCACCCTCACAAGTGCCGGGTGCGATTTTATTACCGGTAGAGGGTACCGCCTCCAACGAGTTTTTATCATTACCAGTAGTGCATGAATCTGAAATAGAACCAACGCCGGGCCCTAGCACACGTCCTGTTGGTTTTACCTTAAATCGGCCCGTTGCAGCGGGTACTATTTGTCCAGGTGGTTCATTTAAGCTAATAGCATTCCCTACTATTTTATTGCACAAATCAGTAGTTTTAACATTTGGTCAAGTTAATAACAACGAAAACCTAAATTCAAATTTTTAGTTAAGCATATTCTGAAAGCCATCTCGCTTCAAAAGCCCAAAGTAGAAAAACGTCCCATTTGGGACCCAAGCGATTTAGTGCTCTGGTTGCAAGTGAACTCGCCAAATTATGTATCATTATTTGAAGCTTCCCGAAGATTAGCATGTATACTTCTCCTTGCTTCGGGAAGGCGTGTGCACGATCTCACACTCTTAAAAATTTCCCCTGAATATTATGTGAATAACAATGACTATTGTATTTTTTACCCCTCATTTGGCTCCAAGACAGATACGAGTACTTATAGACAATCAGGTTGGAAGCTTTTAAAACATAATAATCCTAATGTGTGTCCTATTTACTGGATTCAAAAAGTTATTGCCTTAGGAGTTGAAAGACGCACTGCTGATGGTAATAATGCCTTGTTTATCTCTATACGAGGACCTAGTCGTGGTGCAACGCGAGCAATAATTGGAAACTGAATAAAGTTGGTCCTTAGAGATGCAGGTATTTCTGCTTCACCAGGCAGTGTACGATCAGCAGTAGCGTCCTTAAATTGGTACGAAAACTTCTCTGTAGAAGAAATACTTGCGCGAGGTAATTGGCGCCGACCAAATACATTTGCAAAATTTTACCAAAAGCAAATAATTGGCAAATCAATGCCATCAGAATTAAATCTTGCAGTTAATTTTGAGCCTATTGAATAGATATGTTTATTATTAAGCCCAATAAGTTGTTTATATACAATATAATCCAAGCATATTTAATTTTCAGTGTTTCATTGTCTTAACCTGAACCTTATCACATAGCGTCGTTACGTGGTCACCAGGAGCTATAAACACATCTCTCACAGATGCTGTGCATCGTCACATGCCGAATAATAGTGCAAGTTTTACATAAAAATAAAACTTGTATTATTGAGCAGAGACGATGCACAGCATCCCATTAAGACCTCCTGGTGAGAGACTTCTATGATCCAACATCGCGCTGTCCCACCACAGGCGATCTCCTGAGACCACGTGACACCTGCTCAACGTTCATTGGTCGGAACAAAGCGGAAGTAACAGAAAAAAGGGAATAAATTGAGTAAAAACGGAAAAGGAAGTAAGACGCTCTCTCACAGATGCTGTGCATCGTCTCTGCTCAATAATACAAGTTTTATTTTTATGTAAAACTTGCACTATTAGTAAAACACACCTGGGATTTAATAAAAAGTGGTAACTTTAATTCTAACTGAATTATCATAATTCGTGTAATTATGTTTGTTTGTTTTCAAATTTGAAATAGAAAATATATACTTACCGAAACACATCCAAAGAAGCGCTTTTTGTATTATAGTCCATCAACACCTTGTACAAAATACATGCTTTCCTTATTGCGTTTTCGTATTTCTCCTTATGGCTTAAATACTCGTCTGGCACGTCATCTTTTAATTCCTTTATGCTAAGCACGGCCTCTTCTGCAATTCAAAAGTTTATTTTTAAATTGTAACGCAACTTCTACCAATAAGTATAGGATATATTTAGAGTGGTAGAAAAAAGTGACATCTGAACCCTTTGATCATTTAGATTTTTTTTATTCACATTGATGATAGGGCTGTACTGTCCAGAGTATTCCCGGATGACATGAAAATATCTGTAATATATCTGTAATATTGTACCTGTGTTGCAAGGAGTAACAATCAAATAATATTACAAAATTCGTGTTATAAAATAATTTCATCTTGAAGGAATAAATGATCTTACCCTCCACATTCGTGAAGGAAATGGCCATAACGGTTCAAATGTTTATAAGAATCACAAGATAAATGAAGCATCTGGCTAGCCGTTCGGCAAATTACGCATGGAATTATATAAATAATAAAATTCCTCCTTACCAATAGTCTTCCTTTCTCGCGTATTTTCTTCGCCATCATCAATAAGATGGATCAGTTCTTGAACATTAAAAGTGCATTTCTTCCGTTCTTTCACTAAATCTTCGTTTATTTTTTGCTCCGGCATTTTGTCACTTCTGCAAAACAATATATTATGTCTGATACTCGGATATCTTCGTTAATAAGCGGTCGATAAACATAAATTGCATTCGCTAATACTGATATTCAGTTATCTATAGATAGAAATGAATACGTAATATTGTCCCACAGATAGTCTCTTACCGCCTATACCGCTTCTCTTACGGGTGTGCACGTGCCTTCTCTACGATAGAATACGTCCTTCTATACGAAGTCATAAGTGTGATTTAAATAAATACACCCAACAGTCACACACATAGTCTTGACCCCATACTACGATCTAGTCTTGTGTCGTAGTTATCAGGAACTAAAACAGACTTTTCGGTCTCACAAGCACTCAAACCCCAGACAAATACTTATGGACCATACGAACATTTTTCTCGTTGCTGGAATAGAACCCGCGGCCTCTCGTTTCACAGTCGGCATCTAACCAAGTGCGCCCCTGAGATTGTCATACTGAGAAGGCTATGCACTGAGCTCGAACCTGAGACCTCTTTATCAGCATTCGCCTTCCCATACTAACTAAGATATCACTATGATATCGGTTATTAACCTATTTGTTTGATTTATTCAATCTTGCTCTATCGGGTTTAGACTATGAAAGATTTTTCTAGATAAATGAGCATATAAGGTAACTAGCACTATGGAAAATCTAAGCAGATATTATACAGGATATAATTACCTAGCCAATACCTAATAACGAAGACGCGAGGTAATTAAAAACTATGGTAGATACTATATTATGTAATCCAGTAGACATAATGACTCACAATATTATTGAGTTTCTTTAAAGAACTGAAAAAAATATTAGAAGTGCGTGTTGATCTGTTCGTATGCGGTAAAAGCAGCTGCCAACATGTTCACGGTGGTCCCGGGTTCGCCTCTGACTTTTGCAAAGTAATGTGGAATGAGGAAACCTGCATACCACAGTGATTTGAAGAATTTCCATGGTATGTAAAATCAGCCAGACCGGGCTGGGCCTTTTTCTTTTCTATTGGGTAAAATCCTCATTGGATACCTGACTATCTGGATAGACCGTTCATACCGGACTTTTACCGACTAAAAACCCATGTCTCCATCGGCATTTTGAAGAAACTTTGGGACCTCAATAACGCGCTCTGGGCCTACGTGGTGGACCCTATGACCTAATTCTTATCAATCGTTCTCTCTATTGTAGAGGAGGCACGTGTTCTGCATTAGGATCATGACTACTACAAACTATTTTTTTAACGTTTAATTTATAATTATTTAAATAAAGTATACCTCCAATTAGGTACCTCCTCGGGATTATATTGATTTTTCATTAGTATAAGAATTTTTACGATGCGCCGTGAAATATTGGAATTCTAGATTAGGTAAGAGCCTTATTTGACCCCACGCGTAACTGGTGACACTGATATTATACATAATATGTTGGTGTGTAATGTGTATGTAGATTATACGTCTGATTAAGCATTTTTATATTGCAGTAATAAAAGCCGATTCTACAAATTACTGATTAGATAAATTGATCAATAAATATTTTTTTAATATAAATGTAGAAGTGGATAAATATGAAATGTATCCCTTTGCACATTGCACGCGAATATTAAATACTATGCAAATCCTTCTTATGCAATATATCCGCTTATAAGCATAAAATTAATTAAAAACATTAACAAACAAGTAGTTTTCACTAATGTTTAAACTAAAAAACGGGGTTACGATTGTAGAGTAGGCCCGTGCCCTGCAGTGGGACGTATATGGGCTGATACAGTAAGTAAGCATGCCTTGATAGGGAGGGAATAAGTAGATATCTATCTACCTACTAAAATTACGAAAACATTTTTAAAGCGTAAAATTTCTTAGAGCCTATTGAGAAATCCTGGGGATAAAAGCTAGTCATTTTCAATTATATTTAAATGGCATCAGTTTCTATATTCCTAACAGATTTAACCTTGCAAGACAGGACTTTGACCTATACCCAGATAACATACAAAAGAAAATTATATTTATTGCGGTCTAAATGATCTGCATTTATAATAACGTTTTTGACTAATAATTGTTGTGATGATTAATTTAATTGATACTTTGGGAATTATTTGCTGCAGTTGCTGATCTTTTCGGCTGCTCTATGTTAAAAACACGAGTTGCTACTTGAACTTTTAAGACTAATTTTAGTTCCTAAAAGTGAACTAGATGGCAGCATACGCATATTTTTAAAATTTGTGACAATTGAGGGTATAATATCAACTATGTAAACTGTGATGACTATTATTATTTTAAGAGTTAAAATTAATATTATTTTTATGCGAATTTATGTCTGCTATGGATCTCTTTCCTTAACGTCCCCTTACCAACCATGCCTTTCTCATGCCAACATGATAATACCACAAAATTAGCAAATGTAAATATGCTCAAAAGTCGAGTATTTCTTGTAGTACAAAACACATAAAAAACAAATTGATTTGCTCTGATAGAAAAATATACCACACAATGTTGAGTTTTATTTATAATAGCGTCATCTATTGGATACCTCATGAATTAAATAGATAGCAAATTAACCAACAAAAACAAACATTACGCATCTTATCTGTCAAATATACACAAAATTTTCTCAAAATAAACAAAATAAAGTCGTATTACTTTGCGTATTACTTACATTGGGTGTATGGAATTGTTTCTATTTCCTCCTCATTAATACTCATTTACACATTTACAGATGTTTGAATGTTAATTTGCACGAAATTTAATAATATAATGCGAACAAACGTCCTACTATAAGCAATTGCAAAAATCAACTGATAATTGTTGCTCTACAAGACTATTGCTCTTTGGAGTTTCGTGTGAATGTTGCTCACTGCATGACGACAGGGTTTTGATCAGATGAAGGAAAATGACAAGTTTACATAATTGTAAAGGCGTTCATGCTATCGTAATAGATAAAGGGTCTCCCAGAATTAACGCAAGATTTGAATTTGCTGCCATTTGTGCAATAAAGATACAACGGTAAAAAAGCAAAATTATTATATGTGATAGTTAAGTGTTAGTAAAAATATACTTACTTTTAGATACATGATAGATAACGTGTCTTTATTGTTGAACATTCTCTGGAAATTAATGAAAGTTTGGCTGCCGGCTGCCGCAGTTCAAAATCATTTGGAGACCCACACACTTGGCTTTAAAACAAAAGCCATTCAAATTTCAATATCGAAGCTGTGACTTGTGAGTGTGTTGTTGGAAAATCCAGGAATATTGGATTGATAAATGTCAAGATGCTCTCTTCAGCGTAACCTCACTAAATGCTCTCAAAATTCAGCTAACACAACATTTGAAGTCGAGTCCATACACATCGAAAAGAGTCCTAATAGATCAAGTTTTAACACTTTTAGGTTTATTTTTTTGGTATTATTTGAAGTCAAGGTCTTCCGACATCCAGGCTTACACGAAATTCACCGGTATATCAACAATATCAAACCACATATAAGCAAAATATCATGTTATACAAAATCCTCTCTCGACAAAAGAATGCGTACTTATGTACCAAAAATTCCAGTTCATTTAACCGATGTCTTATGCCATAAATAACCCTAACTTATGTAGGTACTTTATAATGTGATAAAAAAATAACAATGTAAAAAACAAACTAAAAACGATGTTTTATATATCTTTTTTTAGTGCAGTAAATGGCGAGATGAGCATGTCGTTCGCCTAATGGTAAGCGATGCGACCGCTCATGAACAGTAGCAAAACCAAACAACACCTTGAATTACAAAGCAATGCTTGGCATTCCACTGCGCTCGCAATCCTGAGACATAAGATGTTAAGTCTCAATATGTCCAGTAGTTACTCTGGCTACAATGTCCTTCAATCCGAAACACAACAGTGCATTTAAACTGCTGTTTGACGGGAGAAATAGACATTGCGGTGATACCCACCCAGGCAGCCTCTCACATATGAGAGACCTACCACCAATTCATTCAAATTTTGCGTAGGTAAATGTTGTGACACCAATATAAATGTTTTTATTAACTATTTATACTTGAAATCAATAGGTATTAATAAAAAATACTAAAAGAAAGTGCAAAGTACAAAGTGCAAGGATTTAGACATACCTTATGTGTAAATATCACATATATCTAACATGCCGACTGTCGCTTCGAAATATAACAAAAGCTTATTATTTTTTAAATCGAATTTCGATACGACCGAAGCGATACGACCGCTCATAAACAGTAGCAAAATTCCACTGCGCTCGCCATCCTGAGACATAATATGTTAAGTCTCAAATGTCCAGTAGTTACTCTGGCTACAATGTCCTTCAATCCGAAACACAACAGTGCACCCACTGCTGTTTCACGGGAGAAATAGAAATTGCGGTGGTACCCACCCAAATGACCTCCCACATATGAGAGACCTACCATCAGTAGCCTCTAAAATCTCTCTAGTACCTCTAAAAATACCTAAACTTAGGTAGATATACTTGTGAAGATGACTCATAAATATACGTGTTTATTAAATAGATTTGTATTGAAACGCAACAACTTTAAGAAGAAACGTCAAAACTCTGACAGTTAGGTACAATATATATTATACATATTATGAAGTATATGTTACTGTAAACGCTCGATCTGCGGTAAATCCTACGATTTACAGCCGCTGCCAATAAACAAACCCAATCCAAAATTTGCCGTTTTAGATTGACAGCTCAATCGTTTTTCTGATACTATATTGCCAATAATCAACCTCAGTAGTGAATAAACTATGGCAACATGACAGGAGACCAATCGAAAAGTAGAAAACAATTGACAACAAAACAGATTGACTTCAATCTAATTTTTTTCGATTGATTATTGGCATCGGCCGTTAAGAGTAAGTCTTGAGATTTACCGACATGACTTGGTAAATGTAAGAATTTTTTTTCAGACTTTTACCATTACAATTTGGTACATGCTAGGTTCACTTATGCGACGATTCGTAAATGCTGCTGTTGGGAATAAAACAATGAGTAATTCTTAATCATTTATTGGCTCATCTTAACTTTTAATAACATTTCTCTACTTATTATATCAGATTATCGTCAAAGTCTACTTCAGCTTTAGAATGTATACGGTATACCTAATTTAGAAAAAAAGAAAACATATTTATTTATTTAAAATTACTGAAAAAATTATCATTTAAAATTTTACATACATACATAAACTCACGCCTTGTTCCCAGAAGGGGTAGGCAGAGGTGCCAGGGCACCCACATTTCGCCTTGCATGTTCCGTCCCACAATGTGATAGGTGGCGAGCCTATCGCCATATCGGGCACAAATTCCTGACTCTGGGCTGATACTGAATAGAAAAATCCAATATCACTTTGCTCAACCCGGGATTCGAACCCGAGACCTCAGCTTTGTAACCGTACCGTAGTACAACTACGCCACCGAGGCAGTCAGGCATTTAAAATTTTAATGACTGAATAATTTAAATTTAAAATGACTAACACATCAGTGACCTACTAACCCCTACTAACTAAGTCGTCTTTACTTTACTGTATTTCAAATAATGAATACATTATAGAATAAATACAAACATTGCTATTATTTAAATCTTTTATTAATTTTAATTTGATATCAATGATAAACTCCTTTTTTTGTCATATCATTATTGATTACTTAAAGTGTTTAATACCATTAGAACTACGAAATAAATCTGGGCTTAAATGCTAAATAACAAACATTCAAATTGTTTATTTTTTACTTTCATAAATATAACAAAATATTTTATTCATTTAATAAAGCAAAATAATAGTCTACTGTAAATTACTACTGTATACTAAAAAAACATAACACTTTCGCGGACACAACGAGATTGTACGTCATGATTTGAGATTTTGATACGACACAACGTATAATGACGTCCAACATATCCATACGTTATTATACGTTGTGTCCATCATAATACATATCACACGACACGACGTTTGCAAACGATAACGTGATAAAACGTTTTTGTCATATTGTCTTTTTAACATTCAATATTATAGAACACAACGTATTTACACGCCAAATATATTTGTATGGCAATTTATGGTGTCATATTAGAATACAACTTGAACTGAGACCGTCCGCGAAAGGGTTAAACTAGCCATTACTACCGATTTTTACCGAATTTACTACCAAAGGTAACTAAGTTTTTTCTAATGTTTGATACAATTTTTCAAACAATACCAACACCTATGCAATTAAAAATACCTTAACCGAAATCAGCAGCCGAGATGTCTAGCACTGAACGTACGCCGCCCCTGAAATTATCTACAGTGATCTATTTGAACTATGTAAATCGTTATACATATTACACAATACCAAAAGCTTAAATTATTTTGGTAATCTGTTGTCAACGAAAATTTGATAAAAATGTGTAGTTAATTTTGATACAATTTTACGTTTACATATTATTATTGGACAGCTAGCATACTTATTTATGCGATTTAATGTTGCTACATAAATTTGAATTTTAAGGGAGTTTCTATGTTATTGCTCGTGACTGTACATACATAAGGTCACGCCTCTTGCGAAGGAGGGGTAGGTAGAGGTGTTCTACCAGGGCTCACACTTTTCGCCTTGGGTGTTCGGTCTAACGATGTGATAAGGGGCGAGCCTATCACCACTTCGGGCATAAATTCCTGAGTCCGGCCTGATAATTAATAGAAAAATCCAATATCACTTGCTGACCCGGGGTTCGAACCCGAGATCTCAGCGTCGTTATCATATCGCACTACAACAGAGCTATAGAGTCAGTCAATTTAAATAGTAATAAATAATACACTAATATAGCTATGATAACGTTGAGGTATTCTACCAGAGCAGACACCTTAAACAAACTGTGCGCAACATAAAGAACGATAGAGGACGGCTAATGCTGTCTCTTACACTCTGCAGCATTTATCCTATACTCCCTCTCGTTCTAAAGGTTTCCGCGGTCTTGCCCTGTCATAGACGTATCTCACCAGTTTTTCATGATACATGATAATTACTGTAGATACACGGCATTTTTGCTACCGACTGCAGCAAGCAAACTTCAGAAATGTAAGAACTATGTCAAAAAGTAAACATCAATAACAAAAGTTCAAAGATGAGTGGTTACCTAAGAATGCTTTCAAAAGCATACGAAAACTCTTAATAATTGTCACGATAATATACCACCTACACTGCATACAAATAAATAAATCTACGGTAGTTTAGTATTTATTGTGTGGTAACATTGAGGAGTTACGCTATAAAACGATACGAACTTCGATTGTTCGGATGTTGACGTCCGGACTAAGATATAAGATTTCCACTTCTAAAAATCAATACTATTATCTATTATATTTTCTCCGAACTCAGTGTATGGTTGCGACGTACGATAAAGGAATCCAACATTTTGTGGAGTATCTAGGTACATTAGTGAAGTTTTACGTACGGCGTCCGGACATTCGAAGTTCGTATCGTTTTAATAGGGTAACCCCCTGATTCCCCCATATTTGGTTTGCAAAATCGAATCCAGTATACTCGTAATGTACCTCTAATACAACTTTAAAATAATAATAAGGTATTATTGATAATATCATAGTTTGCCTTGCATGAACGGTTTGAGGTATTTATGGAAGGTCTGGTTGACAGGCTCCGCGTTGAGTGGACTCTTCAGCGCCTCCGCCATCAGACGCTCGTACACGCGACCGTCGTATGCACCGAGCGTCGAGTTCAACAACTAAAAAATACAACACAACAATAATAATCATTCTCATTTATAGGTATACAAAGGACGTCTTATTAACCTCTAATCAAATGTCAGCGATAAACCATAATATAAATTTAAATTAATTTTATTTACGACTGCTATCAAAAGTATTTATCGGGGGTGAAGTTTTCATAATTGAAAAAACCCTCTTAAATAAAGAGAAAACAAAAGTATTTATGGACGGAATATGAGCAAAATAAAATTAATCAAGTGTATTTAGAATTGATTTGATGTGTTAAAAAACAAAACACGACAACAATTTTGTAAGTGATAAAAAAGAAAAAAAAGAGGTAAATTGAAAATTACCAAAAGAAACACATTTTAATAAGAAACAAGACATAAACAATAAAATAAAGAGGCGTTAAATGAAAACAATAATAAAATACAAAAAAATGACAATGTGAACTGGTAAATAATGGATGAATTTACATATTTTAAGATAATGTTTAAAAAAAGTTATCGCTTACTAAGTATCCGTTTCTGACAATTATATGCAAGACAACATAACATAACAATGTAAAACATAACAAAACATGAATAAAACGCCTTTCATTTTTTCATCTTCAATTTTCCATTTCTTACATTAAGGTAATATTATACCAGTGACACTACTATATTCATCCGAAACGAAGTTCGATACTTCGGAGGATCGAAGTTTTTTATACGATACGAATGTATCTACTCGGTAAAAGTTCGAATTTGTATAATGTACATCGAAACCATAAGTCTATGGTTACGACCATAAGTCAATAACGACCATAAGTATATGTAGGTACTTTCGTATCGTATACAAAACTTCGATCGTCCGAAGTTTCGAACTTCGTTTCGGATGAATATAGTAGGGCAACTTAACCCGAAGTAGGGCCTCAGAGCGGACATCGGTAACAAAATCTCTACGTATAGTGCGTGCACACGGGTACACAGTGAAGCGAGAGCGAAGATGATATTACTGCGTAGGCGTGACAGGGACAGAAATAGAAGGAGCGGTACGGTACCATTCATTTTGTTACAAACATTTTGTTTACAGTGTCCCCTCTAGTATACTATATCAATATGTCAATGAATTCTTATTGATGTTTATTATATTATGTAATAATTTCCTGTAAAGCTGAAAAGTTTGTCTGTTACCTCCAATCTCAGGAACTACTGGTCCGAATAGCAAAAATATTGTTTTGTCATGGATAGGTCGTTTATCTAGGAATGCTATAGGCTATATATCATCACGCTATCACGCTAGGAGAGAAGCTAGTGAAAAATCTAGCAAATACGAAGAAAGTTTATTCATTTTTCGTGATCCGATTGATCGATATTCTAAATTGATTACGGAATAGAACATTTTGGGCGCCATTTTGAAAAGTGTATCTGCACTTTCTTACTTTCTACTCAGGCATTATCCCGGCGGGTCCAAAGGCCCGCCTGCCGGCTGAGTCTATATTATTCTAGTGTATCCATCCATCCATCCATCCATCAGCCAAAGGAAGTCCACTGCTGAACATAGGCCTCCCCCAATGATTTCCACAGAGACCTGTTGGAGGCAGCCTGCATCCAGCGACGTCCCGCGACCTTTACCAGGTCGTCGGACAATCTTGTGGGTGAACGTCCCACGCTGCGCTTTCCGCTACGCGGCCTCCATTCAAGCACTTTCCGACCCCATCGGTCATCAGATCTCCGCGCTATGTGCCCTGCCCATTGCCACTTCAACTTGCTAATCCGGTGGGCTATGTCGGTTATTCGGTTCTCCTCATTTCTGATTCGATCTCGTAGGGAAACCCCGAGCATAGCCCTCTCCATAGCTCGTTGAGTGACTTTGAGCTTCCTAATAAGGCCCATAGTGAGAGGCCACGTCTCGGTGCCGTAAGTCATCACTGGCAACACACAACTATCGAAGACTTTCGATTTAAGGCACTGAGGTATTTTGGACGAGAAGACGTCGCGTAGTTTCCCGAACGCTGCTCAACCGAGTTGGATTCGACGATTGACCTCTCTCTCGAAGTTGGACCTGCCTAACCAGACCACTTGTCCTAAATAGACATATTCGTCAACAACTTCAAGAGTCGAGCCCCCAACACCGATGGGGGTGGGCACAACATGGACATTCGACATGATCTTCGTTTTGTCCATGTTCATTTTAAGACCCACCTGTTGGGAGACTCGATTGAGGTCTTCGAGCATAGTGCTAAGGTCTTCCAGCGATTCTGCCAAGACTACAATATCGTCGGCAAACCGAAGGTGAGTGATATACTCGCCGTTGATGTTGATGCCGAATCCTTTCCACTGCAAGAGCTTGAAGGCATTTTCCAGCGCGGCAGTGAACAGTTTCGGAGATATGACATCTCCCTGTCTCACGCCTCTCTGTAGTGAAATAGCCTTCGTACTCTGATCTTGTACTCGGACCGACATGGTGGCGTTGTTGTATATACACTTCAACACTTCGATGTACCGATAGTCGATATGGCACCGCTGGAGAGACTGTAGCACAGCCCAAGTCTCGATCGAATCAAAGGCTTTCTCATAGTCCACAAACGCTAAACAAAGCGGCAAGTTATATTCCTCGGTTTTTTGTATAACTTGCCGAAGCGTATGGATGTGGTCTATGGTACTATGGTATATGGCGATGTAATTTTTTTTTTTGCATTAATATTCAATTGCACTCCTTTTTGAAATACTAAATTATTATATCTCTTGGTTTTATTATCGGTCGTGTAGTTACTAGTTACGGTCAGCGTGCCGCGCCGGCAGCGCTCGTCTTTAAGACCGGGAGCGGCGCGGCATGGCACCGCGGCCGGTCGCATCCCTACTCCTCTTACCTCTACTCCTACTCCCTGCGCCGCGCCGCGCCGCACCGGGCTCTCGGCGCGCACGGCGTGTGCGTTGTTGTTCGAGCGTCGATGTGCGAGCGAGACAATATAATATAAAATCTTGTTAAATTGTTATTCGATACCACGATTTTGTTCACGTCTGTTTTGTCGATGTTTAAATTGACACTTATTATATTAATTATTTCAATTTGCTTCATTTTGAAACACTATTTTTATGCATTTAATTTTTATTATTATTTTCTTGACATTATATGAATGAATTTATCTGACACTCGTTTTAATTCTACTTTTTTTTATTTTTATTACTTGTGCATTATATTTGGACTTATCATTTTTAATTACTACTTATTGCCTGCACTATTTATTTCTTCCTATTTACAATATCTTTGTTATTATTGTAATTGTTGCTGAGCTAGCTTAGCTTCTGTACGTCGCGTCGCCTAAGGTTACATCTGAAAACCAGCGCTGTGTGGTTGCTTCTGTAATCACACAGCATCATGCTGAGATGTTGACCTGTTATCGCGAGTGAGCTGCGCAACATACTTACCTGTTATTTTTTTCTCCTTTTTTATATTTAGTCTCTTCTTTGTTTTTTTTTTATTTATTGTATTGTTACATTTTTATAATTATTGTACTGTGTTGTATGCGGCTAATTTGCGCGATAATAAAGCATTTTTTCTTTTCTTTCTTTCTTTACTAAAGCCTTTTCGGAAACCGGCTTGTTCGGAAGGCTGGAGGTCATCAAACCTGCGTTCGAGACGATTTGTGATGACCCTCGAAAACAACTTATAGACATGGCTCAGGAGCGAGATGGGCCTGTAGTTCTTCAGCAAAGTGTTATCACCTTTTTTGAAGAACAGTACCGCCACGCTCCTGCTCCATGCCTCTGGCGTTGAGCCCTCGAGGAGAACGGAATTGAAGAGCCTCTGAAGGACTTTCAGTACCGGCGTTCCGCCCGCTTTCAGAAGCTCTAAAGTTATTCCGTCCTCGCCCGGCGCCTTGTTGTTTTTAAGTTGCTTCAGGGCCATCTCAATCTCACACAGGCTGATGTCCGGGATATCATCGCTAAAGTGTCGGATCAACTCGGCTCTCGGGTCTTCGGCCGAGCTAACAGCAGGTTTGGCAACCGAGGTGTAAAGCTGTCCGTAGAACCTCTCGATCTCCCTTAATACCTCTGCCCTCGTCGATACCACGCGGCCGTCTTCCGTCTTCAGCCTAGACAACTGGCTTTGTCCAATAGACAAGTCTCTTGCAAACACTTTGGAGCCTCCGTTCCGCTCAATTGTCTCCTTAATGCTCACAGTATTGTGAGCACGAACATCGTGTCGCAAGGACTTCCAGATTTGTCTATTGAGTCGCCGATATGCTTCGGCGTCAACGGAAGACTGATTCTAGTGTATACTATGTGAAAATCTTGGAGTATTTATAATATAGAGGGAGCGCTGTCATACATTCGCGTTTTGAAAAACGTAGATATTTTCTTGTTCGTAATGTTGATAGCGCTCCTATATTAGTGAAAATTAAATTAATTATTTAGCAATAAATTACTGTCAAAGGAATTTTGACAGCCGAAATTATATTTAGCTATATATTTTAAAACGAGTTTGAGTGAAATTAAATAGCCCTAAACTATTTATTATTAATTTTTTCCAAGTATTTTATATTTGTTGCACAGTCTGTTCAAATATTAGCCAAAAGGAGGGCAGAAAAAGGTGGCCCGGCACCACCAATTTTATCGAAGTTTTTGAAGTACCAGCGCTCCCTCTATATTATAGATCCTCTAAGGTGAAAATCTTACTTCATCTATAACATCAAACCCGTCCACAAGTCCAACAGCATTAGGTCTAATTTTCCGCAGCAGCTCTTCATACCACGCTTGCAACTTTTCCGCGTCGGTTTTTGATATAGACGTGTGCTGCAAAATAAAAAAAACATATTTTACACATCTTTTACTGGTCTTTTTTTTACTGGTGGAAGGTCTCTCATATGTGATAGGCCAGCTAGATAGGTACCACCGCAATGTCTATTTCTCCACTGTTGTGTTTACAATAAGACACATTATGCAGCCAGTTATATTAATGTAATCTAAATCCTTTCTGTGTCACCTTCGTTCTAGCCAATGCAATGGTTCGATTATAATAAATGTTTTCACACTCTCCCGGCCCAGTAGGCCGCTACACTCGTCCTTTGTGCAACACCTCTACATATAAGCTAAAAGAACATGTAACGCCGAACCCATGTAAATGGACAAAGGCATATAAAGGCTTCGATCAAATATACACTTTGATCGAAGTATAAAGGTATTATAATAAAGACGTCGTATCATGTGTTTCATAAACATAAAACTTGAACAATAAACAATTAAAAATCGTTTTATAAACAGGTTCCATACAAATTATAGTCCCACAAAGTTATCTGACCCGGTGAGAGAGTCGCTGTTGTCGAATTTGGTGTTGCCATTAAAAATACAAATAGCAATAAAGTGGGCGAAGTAAGATTTTTCAATTCGATCAATAGTGTCAGGAAAATGAGTGGACCAGTTTTATTTGCATGTTATTTTTCCTTCCCAAGTTTTCTAACAAATCGCTTCCCATACCCTTAAACAACTGTATCTGTATCAGCCCATATACTATATGTCCCACTGTTGGGAACTGCCCTATTCTACAATCGAGAGTGCTATTGAGGGTGGTTAGGCCATATCATAGGCCATTTAGTCCACCATGCTGGCCTAATGTGGGCTGGTGGACTTACATACCATGGATATTCTTATAAATCGCTATGGTATGCAGGTTTCCTCACTATGTATTCCTCCACCGTTTTAGTTCGTATTTATTGACTATCAATACACACATGACTCCGAAAAGTCAGATTTGTGACCTGGGATTCGAGCCCACGACCACCGTGAACATGTTGGCAGCCGCGTTAGGTCCATTTACCAACAGGCTACCACGCACGTAAAGATACATTTTAGTTTATGATATGTGCTTACACCCATTTTACTAGTACGTACAAAATTCTGTTTCATCATCATCATCATCATATCAGCCACAGAAAGTCCACTGCTGAACATAGGCCTCCCCCAATGATCTCCACAATGACCTGTTGGAAGCGGCCTGCATCCAGCGACTTTCTGCGACCTTAGTCAGATCGTCCGTCCACCTTGTAGGCGGGCGTCCGACACTTCGCTTGCCTGTACGTGGCCTCCACTCGAGAACCTTTCGGCCCCAACAGCCATCGGTTCTACGAGGTATGTGCCCGGCCCACTGCCACTTCAACTTGCCAATCCTATGGGCTATGTCGGTAACCTTGGTTCTCCTACGGATCTCCTCATTTCTGATTCGATCTCGTAGGGAAACACCGAGCATAGCCCGCTCCATGGCTCGTTGAGTGACTTTGAACCTTTTAATGAGGCCCACAGTGAGAGGCCACGTCTCGGTGCCGTATGTCATCACTGGTAACACACAACTATCGAAGACTTTCGATTTTAGGCACTAAGGTATTTTGGACGAGAAGACGTCGCGAAGTTTCCCGAACGCTGCCCAACCGAGTTCTGTTTACGTGGAATTTATTTTGAAAAGCTGACAACACAAGGCTGTGTTGGCAGCTACGCGTTGATAATTTTTTTCGAAGGGTATTATTGGTGTCTGAAGACCTTTATTTTCCTTCGTAAAATTGAATACCTGGAGTCTAACGTTCCTAGCGTCACTTTTTAAAGTTTTCGGCATTTTTCACTAATTTTTAATAATGCAGGAAACATAAATACATTGAGTAAACAACCAATGGCGGTTATGTCAGTGAGTGGCAGGTAAATTGTCAATTTCAAATGACGTCTTTGTTTCCACTTTTGGCCACCGGGCCAGATAACTTTGTGGCTCTATACCAACATATTTTTTTACTATTTGATAAGTTGAAAAAAAATCGATTTATGTCTGTAATGGGACGTCCACATTTTGTCATTGGCTTTATAATATTTCATTATATAAGTATTTACCTGTATCAGCCCATATACGTCCCAGTGCAGGGCACGGGCCTACTCTACAATCGAGAATACGATTGAGAGTGGTTAGGCCATATAGTCCACCACGCTGGCCTAGTGCGGGTTGGCGGACTTACATACCATAGAAATTCTTATGAATCGCTATGGCAGTGATTCTCAACCACTGTGCCGCGGCACTTTTGTGTGCCGCCAAATTTCAAAAGTGTGCCGCCAAATTTTGCAAATTTATAATAATGTTAAATTATATCATTTAAAAAGAAAAATATTTTTAACATGAATATATATTTAAATCCACAAAAAAGTTATTATTTTATTATTTGCTTTGCAACGCGTTTTTTCTTAGTGCCAAATTATGATGAAGCGGCGTGCATAGCAATAGGAATATGTCTCAAATCGGCGCACACTTGAGACATATTCCTATTGCCACTTCTGCGTACAAAATGTGTTGTTTTAGTGATAGTTGAGATTCACAAGGTGTTGCATAGTAGTTACTGCACCTTTTCTTTACGATATGAGAGTAGCATTGTCATTTTTACGACCAAATATAAATGAAATTATCAAAAACCATCAAGCTCAAATTTCGCATTAAAAATATTTTTTATTATTAGCTTGTAATTAATCCCTTAATAAACGTTTAATTATTATAGTAGTATATATTAGTTTTTTTTTTTTTTTTTTTTTTTTTTTATTGCATTGAATGGCGAGACGAGCAAGCCGTTCGCCTGATGGTAAGCGATACGACCGCTCATATACAGTAGCAACATTCCACTGCGCTCGCCATCCTGAGACATAAGATGTTAAGTCTCAATATGTCCAGTAGTTGCTCTGGCTACAATGTCCTTCAATCCGAAACACAACAGTGCATTTAAGCAGTGTTGTTTCACGGGAGAAATAGACATTGCGGTGGTACCTACCCAGATGGCCTCTCACATATGAGAGACCTACCACCAGTGTTATCTTTTTCTTTGTGTGCCGCCAAATTTTGAAATCGTCAAATATGTGCCGCAACAAAAAAAAGGTTGAGAATCACTGCGCTATGGTATGCAGGTTTCCTCACGATGTTTTCCTTCACCGTTTTAGTGCGTGGTGATTGACTATCAATACACACATAACTCCGAAAAGTCAGAGGTGTGCCCTGGGATTCGAACCCGCGACCACCGTGAACATGTCGGCAGCTGCGTTTAGTCCGTTTACCAACAGGCCACCACGCACTTAATAAGTATTTATATAAATGAGTTTTTATAAAAAAATAAGAGATAAAATATAACCATTAAAATACCTTGAGAAATTCTTGTAGTTTCTCCAAAGTCCAATAAACGGCATAAAGTTCTACCAATTGATGAAGAACTTCCTTTAACGCGGGCGATGTCGCCGCTCTTTTCACTTCCTCGTAGAATGTAGATATAAGGATCATGCGGCAGTGAATCTGCAATTGAAAAAAATATATTTAAAAAAATATAACTATAAGTATAGAATTTACATTATTTATATTGGCAATGTTCGTACGTGAAAACTTGGCTATAGCTGACTAAATATCGATTGTGAAAGGCAATATTTAGACCTTACTGCCATAATTTCAGAAATACCTAACATATGACGTGTTCTTACCTCTGCCGCAGCTACTAATTGCACAGAAGTCATGTTCCAAGCATCGGCAAACGACATACCAGAATTATTCACTCTCTTCGTCATTATATCAACGCATGAAGCGATCTTCCTACAAGAAATAATTACAATAAAGATACTTGTTCATCCCCCAAAATACAGTCGGGCTTTTTATCTAATAATAAAAATAACTCTCACTAAGAACAGTTTAATTACAGAAAGTTTCGAATCTCACGTACCTAGTAGACACCGCTTGGAATCCGCGGATAATTCCTTCTACAGTATTCTCCCATTTACTAGCAAAATTCTCAGCACTCGCAGCCTTCATGTATGCAACTGTTGGTGTTAGTTTGCCATTTATATTTTGCCACGATTTCACTAAAAACCTGCAAGAAGCAAAACAAGAAACCCTAGAATAAATACCTATTTAATGAATTGTTTTGCCTGGTGTCTGTATATGTAATTTTACCTTTTACGGTTCAACTTATGAAGTGATTGTAATAAAACTTGGCAAAGAGGCCGGCAGCTTACTATTACCGGTTACCTCTTTTACATTTTTAGTCATTCAAATAAAAATTAACATTAAATCATAGACTAAGAAGTAAGCGTTAAATCGATTTGATGGATGTGAGCGACGAAATCACCAAGGAAGTGTACAAATTACGAATGAATATATAAAGAAGCAAATGAATGAATGAGATTGGAAGTGAATGAGGGAATAATAAAGACTCACTGAATGACTGAATGAATGAGTGAACGCATGAAAACAAGAAAAAGACAGGGACGCAGATGTAAAGAGTGACCTGGCAGTCTGCAGCAGCAGTACAGTGTTGTCTCCCTCGTATGTGCAGGATGCGGTGACGAAGGCGAAGGTCTGCGGCAAGTTGGACGACAACATGTAGCCGTGCCCGCCGCACGACAAGCGACAGCTGTCCACGCAGTTAGCCACGTCACTTGTACTCACGGCTTTTAGGCAACAAGCTAGTGCATGCAGCTGTAAAAAAACAACAATTTACACCTTTAAGAAATAATATCCAAGGAGGTTTACTTCTACTAATATTTTGAGACTTTGAGAATAATCGAACTCGGAAAATTTAACTGGTGATTGGTCTCTCATATGTAAGAAGCCGCCTGGGAAGGTACCGCAGCAATGTCTATTTCTCTCGCCAAATAGGAGTGTAAATGCACTGTTGTATTTCGAATTAACATTGTAACCATAGTAACTACTAGACATATTGAGACTTAACATCGTATGGCTCAGGATGGCGAGCGCATTGCTTTGTAATTCAAGGTGCTGCTGTTTATAAAGTTCGTATAGTTTACCAGTACCCATACGGCATTGTCTTACCATTCAATGCAATAAAAAAACAACAATTTAAGAACCTCGCAAAAATAGGGTTTGCTTTAACATACACAATACATTTACAAATTTTACAGTTTAATTAATATTAACCTAAATTATGTCACCTACTACTCATTAAAATTATGTTAATTACCTGATATCTTTCCTGACTTTCATTTTATTATTATTTCTACAGCTGGAAACGATAACGACTTATATTTTATTATACTATTTTACCATGAACTATTACGTCAATAACGTAAACTTACCTCAGATAATCTCTCCAAGTTGCCGGCGAGAAGTTCTTGGTTGATCTCATTGTAGGTGTCCCACAGCTTGTTGGCAGCGATCTTGATTGCGTGGCAGGATGCAATGCTGATGAATATCTTGTGCTGCTGCGTCACGTAGTCCAAGATCTGGCACTCTGGCTCACTGGAATTAATTTGACTGGACTTTTACAACCTCCGTGGCGCAGTCGGTTAGATGCTGCTTAAAGCATGAGCTCGCGGGTTCGATCCCCTCACCGAGAGAAATGTTTTTGCGACCCATAAATATTTCTTACGGGTCTGGGTATTTGTGACACCGAAACGTCTCTCGTAGTTCCTGATACCCACGACACAAGACTCGATCTTAGTGTGGGGTCAGGACTATGTATGTGTATAACATTTGGCGACGAGTGTTGGACTACCGCGTTAAGTTTTAAAAAAATAATGTCGAATTATATTGGCAGTATACATGTGTTTGATCACAAAATACACGAGGGGACGTTTTTCATGGACGATTGACACAGTTTTTTAAACTTAACAACATTATAGAGGTTAATAAAAGTGCCGTGTTATTAACCAATTTATCGGACGAATCATACCGCCTTGTTCGGAACCTCGTGTACCCGAAAAAGCTCGAAGACAGCACCTATGCTGAGCTGGTGGTGTTACTCAACCAAAATTTCACACCTAAAATATCGTCGTTTGCCGATAAAGCGAAGTTCTACGAAGCTACTAAGTCTGACGGGGAAAGCATCGAAGAATGGGCGACCCGACTTCGAGGATTAGCTATCTACTGCGATTTTGGCACTGAGCTCGACACACTTCTGCGTGATCGCTTTGTGCTAGGTTTCGGAATAGGACCGGAACGAGACCGGCTATTTGAGTGCGATTGTAAGAAGCTGACATTTGCGGAGGCATTGGAGATCGCTCAAAAAGCAGCGTGCGCTCGGGAAGCGCGTGCGACTTCCATCGTCATCAAGGACGAGCCGATGTTCCACGCGGAGGCGCGCGCGCGGCGCTAACCATCGTGGCGGCAAGGGTGATGGCGCTGGGTCTAGCTGTACAGTGTGCGGTTTAAAAAATCATACAGCGTTGAAGTGTAGATTTAAAAATTACAAGTGCCTTAAGTGTGGCCAAAAGGGCCATTTGAAAAAAATGTGTGGCGTAGCTAAATGCAAATTCCATAATATTAGTGCGAAGGATACGGAAAGTCTCCAAGGAAGTGACGATAGGTGTGAAGAATGTGAACTTTATAACATAAGGTATGTTAAGTATAGTCCAATTAAAATAAATGTAAAATTGGAAAATATCCTAATGGCAATGGAGCTAGATACCGGGTCCGGATCTACCGTCATATCAGATAAATTGTACTTCCTCCATTATAACCATTTACCGTTACGTAGAAGCGATATTAAAATGTGTTTATACAACGGTCATAATATCTTGCCGTTAGGTTATTTTATAGCAAAACTTGAGTATTCTAAAACATGTACACAACTTAAAGTATATGTTGTGAAAAACGGAGGTCCTCCCCTATTAGGACGCGATTTTATGTCTATATTTAAAGTTTATGTTGCAACTGAAATATCCTATAACGAAAAATAAATATTGAAGAAGTGCAGCGGTTATTGGACCAATATCCAGGCCTCTGGAAAGACGAATTAGGGTGTTTTAATAAGTTCGAAGTCGAATTGCAATTAAAAGACGGTGTCGTACCCAAATTTTTTAAAGCCTCATTCGGTACCTTTTGCCCTAAAAGACAAGGTTAGTGCAGAACTTGACAGATTAGTCAGTCTAGACATACTCAGACCAGTGAATCATTCGGACTACGCTACGCCTATAGTACCAGTTTTAAAACAAAACGGAATGTTGAAAATTGCGGGTGACTTTTCTTGTACATTGAATAAAGATTTAAAAATAGACAAATACCCATTGCCACGAATAGAAGAAGTATTTTCTAAGCTCGGGGGAGGAGATAAGTATTCAAAAATAGATTTAAGTAATGCTTATAATCAATTTAGACTTTCAAGATCATCCCAAAAACTAACAACGATAAATACACATAAGGGATTATTTTCATACACTCGTTTAGTTTATGGCCTTGCAAATGCACCCGCTATTTTCCAAAAAGCGATGGAAACATTGTTGTCTGGAATAGATGGAGTTAGTATATGGCTAGATGACATCTGTATTACAGGCTCAACAAAAGAATTGCATATGTCGAGATTACGAGAGGTCCTAAGCAGACTGCAAGAAGCAGGATTGCGTCTTCAAAAAGATAAATGCGCATTTTTTGAAGACAATGTTACGTACTTAGGCTAAGTAATAAATCAGCTACGGAGCGATAAGGTTGTTTCATTGTTCACCGATATAACAATGTGACAGTAAATAAAAAAAACATAACAAGTGATTGCCCATGGTGTTTCGACCAGCACTGTATAATAAACGAAGGCCTGTATATTCTTCTATTTTCTTGCTTAACATAGCATCTACCTACGCTATTTTTCCGCTTTTGTAGACTTTAATGGTATGAAAAGTTGCGATAAAAATTTCGGAAACAGTTACATTGCTAAGGTTTCCTTATGAAACTCGTTAACCTTACCATGTTCATACATCTATAAACAAATAATATAAATATATCCAATATGCTGTATATGCATTATTACCTTTCATTGCAAATGGACATGGCAAAAACGTTTATAACATACCCAGAGTTGAGCTGGCACTGTCTCCGCACGGCTGAGAACCTGGTGGCCACCGTCGCGGCTCGGGTGAGGTAGTTGACGCTGTCATACACTATCATCACTCGTACAAACACCATCGCACCGTAGTTCAGTTTGCTGTTCTTTGACTTCACGTAGGTACCGTCCTTGACAGAGGAATCAAGGAAGTTAAATCTTTCAGGGCTATTACTGTACTGTATGATGTATCAGCCCATATACTTCCTACAGCACAGCACGAGACTCTTCTACAATCTCTACGATTAAGAGAAGTTAGACCATATAGTCCACCACGCTGGCCTAGTGCGGGTTGTAGGACTTTACATACCATAGACATTTTTACAAAAGGCTATGGTATGCAGGTTTCCTCACGATTTTTACACCAACAGTTATAGATCATGATGTATAGTGATCGGCTGTCAATAGTGTCAATACACAGATGACTCCGAAAAGTCAGAGGTGTGCACTGGGATTTTAACCAACTTAAATTCGAGACAAGGGCTGATATGAAAAAGAAAATGCAAAACAAAAAAAACATATATAGTAAAATACACTTCTAAATTTTTTGCCTCTCCACTTACCTCCAAAACCTGGGCATGTTTCATCAACATGTGTCTCCTTGGTATCCTAACATGGTCGAAGCCCATAAACCCGTTGTTAACTGCATTCAAACCCATTTTGGGGCCAATTTCTCCCACTTTTATCCCAGGGAGCGGCATGTGCGTCTCTTCGTCTCTTACTTGGATGATAAATGAATGGATCCCATGGCATTGTCCTTTTGTGTATAGTTGTGCTACTACTATGCAGTAGTTTGCAGTGTTCCCCACTGGAATGAGTATTTTAAAAAAATCTTTATACTTTAAATAAATAAATAAAGTCGCCTAACACCCAACAACCACATACATAGTCTTGACCCCACTTAAAGATCAATTGAGTCTTGTGTTGTGGGTATCAGAAACTAAGAGAAACTTTTCGGTCTCGCAAAGACTTGTCTCGGTGCGAGGATCAAACCCGCAGCCTCTCTTTTCACAGCCGGCGTCTAACCAACTGCGCCACGGAATCTAACACATTTTTTGTTCATCATATTGTCTTCTGTCATCATTTACTCGTACTTTTCGTCCGTCCGTATCAGTGCATAAGTGACCTTGGTGTCACCCCTACTACACAATCTATTGTGATTTATGTATATTGTACTCACATCCACCCGGCCACCATTTGAAAGATGTCAGTGAAGGACTGTGAAGGACAAACTCCTTTGTTTCAGGGTCGTAGGTCGCCGTCGTTTCCAATCCTCGGATGAATGTACCGTGACCTAACTCTGTCTAAAAATAAAATTCAAGTTATAGGTGCCTATTAATGAAATAATCATAGTCTACGAGTGCAAAATTCTTAATGAAAGGTAATTAAACACGGCCGGAACTTTCTAAAACGTTCAATTGGATTAGCTTTCATTAAAAAAACACAAGCTAGCAGAGCTCAACGGTGGGATTTTTTATTGTTATGCCTAAATTTTATGTGGAATACATTTTTCAAGTCTAAAAAGCCTAAGCTCAAAAAAAGCTGCCTTTAGTCCTAACATTCTCATATACAAGGGCCCTTGAATGACGAGGCGCGAAGCTCTATGGTCCCGACACAACCAGCCCAAAACAACTGCCTATATGAAATGTAGGACATTGCCGGGCTCAGTTTAGTAGCTAATGAGTTAAACGACCGTTAATATACGCATAAAATATATTTAAATAAAAACGTGAGATAGTTGAAACATCAAAACAAAGTTATTACGACGATTAACGCGTTAGAATAACTGGTATATTTTGAAATTTATTACAATAATAATTAATATTCCCCATACTTATTATCATAACTATTCAAGTTTATTACATGTTTCAAGATGTCATTGCGGTAAGTATAGAATAAAACTCGATACTACATAATTATGCTCATGCCGTATCCTGGAAGGGATAAACTGAGGCGTGCACTATCAACATCTAATGATGGTAGGAAAATCATTTCCGCTCGGATAACTAGTGATCGCCGTACACAGCGGTTAAGGACCCGACTTATGTCTCCTCTACACGATGGGCCACCGCGATGGTCCACTATGATGGCCTATCGTGTAGAGGGCGTAGTGGCGTCTAGTAGCTTATGGCACGTGCGATAACCTTAGAATGGCGTTGGTGTCGGTTTTTCCAGCGCACATCAAAGAGAGTGTGTGATCACTACTGAATGTCGCCATGGTGTAGTTGCGTTCCCGTCAATTCGCTGGCCCATCGAATAGAGGGGCTATTAGACCGAAGACATTGTCCTTTGAGTTCCACGGGAAGAAGTAGTCGCTTTGTGTTGCCAATATAAAAAAAAGTGTAATTTCTTACTTGAGCGTAGCTACCAATAATACTACAGTTCCAGGCTCTAGGAAACCACTCCTTCTGCTGTTCCTCGTCTGCTTGGCTCAGGAACACGGGCATAAACATTATGTAATGAAGAATCAACGGCGACCCGTCGCATGACGTCGGACATCGCAGTATGTTAGATAATATATCCCTATAAACGATATAATTTCATGTTTGAAGCTATAGTATGTATGCTAGGCATTGGATACCAGAGTAGAATATTGTTATAGAGTCCATACATTATAGGATAGCGACTAATATACGAGCTTCATCATCTTCAACCATAGGAAGTGAATTGCCTCCTCCCATATTTTTCATAGCGACCTGTGGGTCTGCGTTCTCCTACTTACTACAATCTTTACCAAGTCTTATCTTTACCAAGGCCACTTCATAAGATTTAAATCCGTCAAATGGACCATAATTGATCATCATCGAAATGATATACTATGACCACAATCAATGAATATGAACATAATTCATGATAAATAGCAATACATACCCGTAGTTGCTTATTTTCCTCTGTCCCTCTCCTTGATATTGACGTAGCAAACTAAATAAGATAACAGAACTTCGTGTTGCCTCTTCGTATTTTTCTTTGTGGCTCAAATATTCAATAGGATCACCCGAGAAGAGTTCTTTCTTTTTGGTTAAAAGCACACTTTCTGTAAGGAATAATGGCTTGAATACAAAAATATAATTTATAATTGATGCCAGACAAATCGATAACATTCTAGCTGGAAAATATTGCTTATATCGGTGAAGGTTTAGGTAGGACGCGCAAGTTGTGACTCCATCGGCAAAGTGTCTGCACTCTGCACCAAGAAAGTCGATATGCAAACTTTATTTCATAAATAGATAGATCGCAAAAAAATAATTATCTTGACAAAATTCAGACTATTTCAAGTTTATTACGTTGTAAAACATTATTTGCTATAAATTCACCGGAGACCGGCTTCATTTGTTAAGTTCTTTAAAATGGCACGGCGAAGCAACTATAGGAAGGCAATAATGTAGAATTAGATATTACTTTACGTCCCACTGCAGGGCACGGGTCTACTCTTCAATCAAGAATACGATTGAGAGTGGATAGGCCATATAATCCACTACGCTGGCCTAATATGATTTGGCGGACTTTACATACCATAGGAATTCTTACGAAGTCGCTATAGTATGCAAGGTTTTCTCTAGATGTTTACATGGATGGTTTTCTCCAGATGTTTACAATACACACATGCCTCCGAAAAGTCAAAGTATGCTCTGGGATTTGAACCTGCGACCACCGTGAGCGTGTTGGCAGCCGCGTCTAGTCCATTTACCAACAGGCCACCACCACCAGGAATTAGTTATTTTAGTACAGAAATGAAAAATAACATGACCGATTTGTTCGAAGATAATTTACGGTTCGCACGAGAACTTTCTGGAATTAAATTTAAAGTAATAATAGTCTAGTCTACACTAGTGGCAAAAAATACATGCCGCATAATAATAAGATTATTGAGTTTACAACTTAGTTAAAATTGCACAGAAAAACTACGTGAGAAACGAGATAGGTACCGCGCGTGCGATCGACGTATCATTTTTTGTGGCATGGTGGCATGAATATTTTTATTTTACGTCTGAATTTTGTGACATCAAAAACGCTCTTGTTTCTATAATTCAGTTCACAAGATATGTATGTATTTATGTTGTGGCGTTAGGTTTTTCATTATAGGTAGGTGCATTAATTACGAACAAATTACAGCACCAATAAGACACGTTATTAAATTTTTGTACTTGACGGGCAAAAAAAATATTCTTAATAAAATACAATAAAGATCCTTAATAAATAACTAACTGTATAACTTGCTTTCAATCTGAATAAAAAGCAAAGCATAAGTCTATTTGGGTTAATGACCGGCCATCGGTCAATCGTCAGTACAATTTATGTTATATTAAACTCACCTCTATGTTTCCGTTCTAAAGTTTTCTGTGCACCACCGTCGAAAAATTCCGTGAGTTCTTTCACATTAAATGTGCAATTGTCCCTTTCCTTTTGCAAATCTTTATTTACACTCATTGTATATTATAATATACGATTTATGTACAAAGTACTATATTAAACAAACAACAGTATAACACGTCAAACTGGTTATCTAGAGAAACTATACTGCGTGCTTAGACTGCGTGCTACATGTACGCCTATTAACCCAACTTTTAAAATCCGCGCGCTTTTTAAGTACAAGCAAATACAAAAAACACATGAACTCGCTTATTATTACCCACAGATTACCACAATGATTATTACAAATAAATTATGAATATGACTATTTTATGTTTGTTTTATTACCCTGATGTTAGCATACCGCAAACAATTTTATGATGTTATTTTACAAATTATGTAGTTATCTTAGTAGTTATATGAACTTTTTATGTCACCAACAGAAACATGTTCTTCTGATGAAAATGGGCTCATAGGCTTTAACTCAAAATATCTAACCTGAATTAACTATAATATAATAAATGGCCTGCTTCTAATTTAAATATATTATATCTTATTCATAAGTAAAAACGATCAATCAATATTTATATGTGTGATGTATTATCACACATATAAATATTGATTGATCGTTTTTATAAAAATAATTATCCGTCCGTTATAATATTTACTGGTGTAGGTAACATAAAAAAATATTAATCATATATGAACTATTACAATCACAGTTTAGTCCAAATTATAAGAACCCATATACATAGATCATCGACACATAATCTATTGACGTGTGGCAGAATTTGGAGCAACAAGTCTTTAAACATTTCTATTACACGCAATTTTGAGATATGTTTTCCTATTTTAAATCAACAAGTATTTATAACCGTATTCGACAAAATATCATAAGACGATGTTTTTAAGCTATTGCATAGCTTCTATCACGGGCCTTGAGCGTGGAGACCGAATCCAGAAATTCCGTAACGAAAAGAACCTAAGACCGCCCACTCCAAGAAGCTTAAATACCCAAATGGAGATTGCATTCCGTATATAGGGCCCTACTATATTCAACGAAACGAAGTTCGAAACTTCGGATGATCGACGTTTATATACGATACGAATGTACCTACATATACTTATGGTCGTTATTGACTTATTGTCGTAACCATAAACTTATGGTTACGTTGTACGTTATACAAATTCGAACTTTTACAAAGTAGATACATTCGTATCGTATACAAACTTCGATCGTCCGAAGTTTCGAACTTCGTTTCGGATTTATATAGTAGGGCCAATAAAAGTGAAGCACAAAAATTTGACCTTGAATGACGTCGCTGTTGCCTGCTATCCTTTTCTTTAGAGTAACAATGAATGAAGTTCACATGAAGTTATTATACTGTTTCCATTCGTTTATTTTATTTTTGACAGTTCACGCCTATAAAGTACGACATTACAGTAGAACAATATTTTGAAATAAAAGTAGATACTTTCTTGACGGGTAACGCCCACTTAGAGTTGTGCCATTCGTAACGAATGACCACAGATAACAAAAACGATTTTGAATAGAATCAATCAATCGGAATCATTTGAAATAAAATTACATTAAAATGCTAATGAAAACAGTTAAACGTAATATAGTACCCAATATTAGGATCGAATGTATTTGCTGCAAATTAATTAATATGAATAAAGGTATACGTATTGAAGTGACTTTTAATAAGAGTTTAATTTAAAATAATTACAATGATTACAACGAAAATAAATGTTTAGTACCTACTTGTAATAAACAGTTAAACCATGTTGGAATTCATAGTACTTTAAGGATTAAATAATTAAAACAACTAAAAGGTAATTTGTTAATATTTTTATTTATAAACAATCGTCTGTTTCGTCGGAATCGGCGTCGTCGTCACTCGTATCCCCAGTAACACTAATTATTAATGAGTGCATGGGTAAGTTGTCAAATGCGACATCGCGATCCCAATCAGACATTATTTCTTTCTTCGTCTTATCTACGACACTCGCCCAGTTATGAGGCGTCACATTTTCACACGCATTTTTAAGCAACTCCAGCATTTTGTTTGCGGTGAAAGGAGGAGTTGTATTTATTCTCGCAGCATATCCTTTCACTTGCGCCCATATTAGCTCTATGGCATTATACTGGCAATGATATGGAGGAATTCTAAGGACGGTGTGCCCATGTTCTGCAGCCATTTCATCTATAACGTATCGTTTAGGCTGCTTCCTCATTTTTAATATTTTAAGTAACTCTACTTTTAATAGGGACTCGTCCACCTCCTCGCCATTGTTACGGAGCCAGTTTATTATTTCATTTTTTTTACTGGCTTGCGTTGGCATTTTGTTAATTTGCCGAGAGTGATAGGACGCATTATCTATAAATATTGTTGATGGCTGTTCGAGTGACAATAACATTTCCCGAAACCATTTTTCATATACTTCGGAATTCATTTCTTCGTGGTAATCCCCTGTTTTCTTTGATTTAAAAGCTAACATAGCATCTTGCACAAATCCTTTTGCGGTTCCTGCATGACAAATTATAATTCTTTCACCTTTTCCCATTGGCACTGCGGTCGAGGAGCTAGCAGTGTTGTCAGTCCAAGTTTTTGATACCGTGTGATTCGCATTGAGCCAAGTTTCATCGGTGAAAACAACATTCGACCAGTCTTCTATTTTTTTAGCCTGTCTTAAAAATTCGCATCGATACAAAGCAACATCATTGCGTTCCATCAATATTTTTCTTTTGTCACATTTTTTGTATTGGAATCCAATCCTATTCAATACCTTCGCCAAAGAAGACTTTTGACCACGGAACAAGCCACTAGTTTTCAGAGATTGTACTAGGTTATGTAAAGTAGGAATCTCTTTTCTTTGGTAATAATCGTATATATGACGACGAATAGCATCACCATCAAAACTGTCAATTGCTGTCACTTTAAAGGGCTGACGTTTTTTCTTAGGTGTAGATGGCTTGTTTTGTTCCATGCCACTACTGCCGTAGCCTTCTTTAATTATTTTTGAAACTGTTGGAGCAGTAATACCTAATGCTGCTGAAACACGGTCTCTGATTTGAGTCACTGGTATAAGAGGTCCACCATTACGGCTTTCCCTTTCAAAGTACTCATGAAGTCGCAACACAAACTCCCTTGTTTGTCCTTTAAGCACCTTTCCTTTAGGCATTTTGAAAGTGATGAAGGCAGGTACGATGTTCTCAATTCAACCAAATGTAGGAATTCACGGGTAAAACAATACGGAGGAATATAAATACTCAACTCGACGTATGAAAAATGTGAATTAAAATTCAGCGAACGGAAAACACTAGCACGGGCGCGGGCGTCTCGTTGTGAGTGACCACAAAATGGCGGCGCGCGTCACCTGTCTGCCCAGTGTTGCCGTTTCACAATTTGTTTTTAACAACATTATTATTGCCGACGGAAGTGATAAGAATATTAACTTAACATGAGTAAATGGTTTATTTTAATATAATTATTAAATCAAGTAACTTAAATATCCCTGAAGTTTTATAAAACAATGCATGGATCAAAAAATAAAATATGTATTAAATCGATTAAAACTTGTTCAAAAATAAAATCGTTTGTTATAAAAAATTGATTCGATAACGCATCAGGCCATCACTATTTGATTCAGTACTCGATGTGTCAAAAATAAAATAAACGAATGGAAACAGTATAACAGCGACTTCATTCAAGGTAAAAATTTTCTGCTTCAGTGTTTTATACGGAATGCAATCTCCATTTGGGTATAAGCTTCTTGGCCCACTCCGACCGAAATTTAAATTTAATATTTTTATTTTTATTCAAATATGTGCCAGTACTTTTAAATTTATATTTTTATTTTGATTCAAATATGTGCCAGTACTTTTAAATGCGAATTGCAAAGCTATTGCGTGATTAATTGTAATCTAACCTCTTTCGATATTTAGTTTTGCCATCTATCGATGAATAGCAGAACTTTTAATGACTTTTTGAAATATCACGCTTGTCTCTTTAGTTCAGCAACTCGCCTCTAGGTGGCATTGGTTGTATCGGCGTTACTGCGCATGCGTAATCCCCCTCTTCGCCCCGCAATCTGGTGACTCATGACTGCTTAGAGTTTCGGCGTTAGGGCCACAGAACAATGAGGTCCATAGAAGAAACGATAATGACATTTCAACGTACACTCTAATTTTATCAACAAGAAATAATTGTGCTGTGATCTCGTCTGATAGTTATCGATATCGATAGATGAACTTTATTTATAGCAAATTCGTAGGCATGATAAAATAAACTTTAATTTGATATAAAACACATCGGTAGATATTCATACATGAATCATGTAAATGTAAAAAAACAATACATGTTTGATTGCGTTACTCTGCTAGTACGCAAAGCCTCTATAAAGTCAATTTTTGCAAGGAACATGATGAAATCGAAATTTGTGAAGAGTAAGGTGGGAACTTCTTTATTGACACTTAATATTTAATAAAGGATTTCTGTCATTTCGCTATTCATTATGTAGGGTACCATTTCACATGTTAGTGGATACTTCTGACGAAAATTATAAAATTGGCAAAAAAATGCGAGTTCTCGATATGCTATTAAATCAAGTGTACAAATGTATGGAGAACCATCTCCTGATCATAAATTTGGGGAAAGGAAGGTAGTGTCTAGAAGGAATTCTGTATTCTGTATTAGCCCATATACGTCCCACTGCAGGGCACGGGCCTACTCTACAATCGAGAATACGATTGAGAATGTTTAGGTCATATAGTCCACCACGCTGGCCTAGTGCGGGTTGTTGGGTAGCTAGAAGGAATGTTTGGAAACAATTAATTAATTTGTTTATTTATTATTATTTGGGAAACAAACAGAAAATTAAACATATAGATTACATATAAATGTTGTACAGAATCCAGTAGTTTCCACTAATAAATTAATGCAGAGAAAAGAGTCGTCCAGGCAAATTAGAAAAGCTTATCACAATAAACAAATGCGATTAGGTCGTTAAGGAAATGTATGAAAATTAATGTTTTTTTTTTAAATTATATAAGTATTGAAAGATAAATAAAGAATATAATATGCAGTCTACTGGATTTGTAAAACTATACGGCCTACTTTTATGCTGATTTGGGATATTATTATGTCTCTCTCTTTCCCTCTCTTCGGCCATAGAAAGTCCACTGCTAAACATAGGCCTCCCCCAAGGCTCTCAATATTGAACTATTGGAAGTGATCTACATCCAGTAACTTCCTACAATCTTAACGAAAAAAATTAAAACATATTCAATATTTTTCTATTTGTGTTTAATATTTTAACTAACATATAACAAGGTATTACATTATATTATTAACAAGATGATCACAGCGACTCATAATAACGAATACAATAAGGCCAGAAAAAATAGAATTTAACAAACAGGTAACGACAAAACTAATCAACTGTACGTGTAATATAATTATTATATGTGCATTTATTTTAAGTAATCCAACGTATGAAATACATACATAATATAATTTTACCATTTCTGAATGGAGATGTAATGACGGGACAGCGTTATATTTTAGTCTACGCCATTTATGATTTTTGTTAATGAAACAATCACTGGTGAAATGTTTTGAGCAAATACGGTGCTGTTTTTTCAATTGTAAATCTGTTCGTGCGACAGCATCAATCCACTTTTGCTTCATAGCTTCATTTGTAGGGAATCTGCATTGAAAAATAATTATAATATGAAACACTAAGATTATATCATATGGCATTTTAGACCACAGGTCTCGCACAGTGGCCGAGCGCTTTTTACAACTACACTACCGGGTAAGTATTTAAAGTACAAGCCAACTTATGTAACATGGCTAGTAAACTAAAATATACATTATTTACATTATCGATAAAATGTGCACCACATCACTATTGAACATGACTACCAAATTGATAAAAATGAACAATATTTAAAAATTACTGAATCGAATGGCCTGCGGGTTATTAGAATATGACACCAACATAATAAAGTTAAAGTTTAATTAGATATTTTGCAACCCTGTATAAGTTTTTAGCAAATATTATTTGTTTATTGTCTACTCACAAATGGAAGTTGATGATTTCAGCTTGTTTTTGAGTGCGCGAAGAACGCGATCTGCATCTTGCAATAATGCAAGGCATTGGTATTTCGCTTGGCTTGATTGTAAAGTACACAGGCACTGTTTAATTATTAAAATAACACAAAATATTTTAAAAAATCGGGAGACGACTATGTCAAGCGCGCACGAAAGTATAACGTAACTAAATTGTGTTGGCGCGTTGCCGGTTTGTAAAATTTGACATAAATTCACTTTTTAATTCGGCTGCGTAATCATACCCAACATAGCAATTTGACGTTTCATGAGTGTACATGAGCCGTCCTTAGCACATACTATTTGTCTCATTCTCTCCCATGATTTGGCCCATTGGAAAAAACAGGATAAATATATGAGTAATTTTCAGGCTCTTTCTATGGACCTCATTGTTCTGTGGTTAGGGCACCTCCTCTTTGTATTTACTTCATGGTACGACTCGACGAAGCTCGCACGTACAACAGTGAATATCTGTACAATTAACATCAAAGAAAAACAAAGGAAAAAAACTGCATAAATAAAATAAATAAATAATTATAATTACATAAGTTGATAAAAAATGCTATGCAATAGCTTTACCGCGGCAGTCTCCGAGTGCCACTCGTCTTTTTTTTTTATTATATTGATCACTTTCTTAACAGTCTGTTTTTCCCAACTACCATCCTATTTAGGTACATAGTCATTTTAAGCAAACTACTAATTGGCATTTTTGTTATAAAAGTAAATAAAAATCCTACTGGTCCGCTCAAAATGTTTTACTCTAAAAAAACGAGAAATGCTGATTATGATGCAAAATTTTTACATTTAAAAATAACCACATAAAATATTGTTTCATCTATAAATATTTAGACATACTTACTAAAAAAAATATATCCATACAAAGCATTTAAAGAAAGCCTTAAATTAACCACCGTCCATTTGTACGTGAGTGTACATATTGTATTAAAATATAAATTATGCAAAGGAGTAAAGGGCATATTTTATACAGCATATTTAAATAAATTCGTTTTTGAATCATTCTTTTATGACGATTCTATTCACGGTACATATCCTTTTACAAAATGTACAATTCATTGAACGCAAATTAAGCGAGAGATATAATATTGTAATCTTTTAATAAGTAGAATCATTATTGATTTAAAAACCAGTCCATGAGAACCATTAAAATATAAATAAATAACACCCAACAGTCACATACATAGTCCTGACCCCACACTAAGATCGAGTCTTGTGTCGCGGGTATCAGGAACTACGAGACTTTTCGGTCTCACACACACCCAGACCCGAAAGAATTATTAGTGGACCGCACAAACATTTCTCTCGGTGCGGGGATCGAACCCGCGGCCTCTCGTTTCACAGGCAGCGTCTAACCACCTGCGCCACGGAGGCATTAAATGGTTAATTAAAAAATATTTTTTATTTAATGGTTCGATAAATCACAATTAAAAACAAATACCTAATAGCTCTTAAAATATGATTGAGATATTCATAGCAAAATACTTCATACAAGATTTTGATAATTAATATCTACAATGCTTTAGTTTTACTTGTTTTCATTTTCATGCGAAATTTCAGGCTTATGAATGTTTATTATCCAGGAATTATACAAAACATACGTCATAATCAATAAACGCATTTGTAAATTGCAAATGCGTTTCCATAATACTTAATTGTTAAAACGAGGAAAATTCATGAATGTGGTTTTTATAAATAAGTGCATGCTAGCCAAATTCCCTAAAACTTTATATAAATAATAAAGCAATTGCCAGTAAAGAGCGATTCACAGTTTTAATTGTTGCCAGTAAACAATTATAAGGATTAGTTTTATTTCTATTACAATTTTGAAGTGGGATATTTTTTTTGTATACGGGAAAGTTTAAAAAAAAAACAAAACGTTGGAGCCAACATATTTATTGGTTCATTTTTTTGTTATTAATTACAAAGGGTATCACTTCTTGGCGGTGACGGCGGCCTCGTCCTCCCTCGCGAAGGTCTGCAGCAGCTCCTCCTTCTTGGCGGCGATGCGCTCCTCGCGCCGCTTGCGCGCCTCCTTCACCTTGTTGCGGCGGGCCTCAGCCTGGTCACTGTAAAAGACAACTTTTTATGAAGCATTCACAAAAATAAATAGCGATAAAGGTTACCGCTCATTAGACACACCCGGCACCGCCTCGCCTCGCGCAGTTAATAGACTTTATATGAAATTGGATGGACATACGCTCACAACATCACCTCCGTAACGTCACTCGATAAAATCTCGATGGTCGCATGCTTGTCTTGCGTTGTTGCGCATTGACAATTCACAAGCCCCGAATGAAAGCGCGTTGCCACCGAGTGGACCACGCGAGGTCCACCCGTGTTCCAACTGCGACAACGAGTGGGCTACGAGCGACGAGGCGGTGCCGGGTGGGTTTAATGAGTGGGAACCTTTATACACTAGATGGGACACCGCAAACAAAACGTACACAACAACATTTTATGTAGCATACGAAAATTATCACAGTTGGACTATTACACTTAAGGGAATATCACAAACAATATGTTTGTACTAATAACAAGCAGTCCTGTAATATAAATTCTATCTCTGTCACTCCCACACAATCTTACTATTTTATATTTTGCTCCAGATGTTTATAATATTTTCTTGTGTGCAGAGCAGTGATATATTGTATGTTAGATTAATAAGGAAATTACTACATGGCACAAGGTTATTATGAAATAGATAAATAAAACTACCATTTGTATAACTGCCTTCCACCATTCCAATATTAAAATTAAAATATTATCATATTCAACTGGTGATAAATAATGATACCAGAAATATATTCTGACACTCAGAAATAAGTCTATGAAAATGTTAACTGTATTTAATTGCATGACCACAAAGTAATTAATATAAATACTACTTATTATGATGTGTTCAATTAAATATTCTTACTATACCACTTTATAAAACCACTATAAAAGTATGGTAAAAGTTAATGCACTTACTTTATATCTTACGAAAAATAATGTACTTCACAGTAACTAGTTCTACGAAAAAAATAAGCTGGTACTAGGAAAAATTGTATCATCACTACATAGTATAAAACAAAGGACATGGCCAGTTTTTGTATGGCGCTGTGCCTAGTACTTCGAATCTCGTCTACATCAATTAGTTTTGCATTGTTGGGTTAAGGTTTGTTCCAAGATTAATACAGAAAAGTTACAAAGCCTAGGAAGTTCAGGGTTTTTAGATATTTACAAAAACATATCTTATTTTCAGGTTAGGTTTTGTAGGTTATTTGTCAATTTATTGAATCTAATAAAAATACGTTTGCATAAATGCTTTATCATCGAATTTGGAATTTAAAGGAACTAATATTTTATAAGTTACACAAAATATACACCGAGACGTATTTTAATTGTGCCACAATGTAAACAAATAAACAAAGCATGGTTCCTGTCAAGCAACTGTCAAGTGTCAAGTATTTTACTGCAGCGTTTAGTTGTTGCAATGAAAGTGTGTAAAAATGGGAAGAATATATGTCTAAGTATATACTACAAACATTGGTTTATATATATTTAGTATTGTTAGTTATTATGACTTATTACCTACTTATAGATTATTTTTAAGAATATTTTAGACAAAGTTATAATTTTTTTCCTACACTTGCTTTACTGCGAACGAAACGTTTATGCGGGGCCAACAATGGCGGAAATGGGTCATCAATCAATGCAAAATCTTATTAAACTTTATATTACTCCCTAAACTTGTACAGAAATATGACATATTCTTAAATTAATAGTTGATTTTTTATATTCATTCAATTATTGCTTTGTTTTTGTACATGATAAAAAGTAACTAGGCAGAAACTGTCCAGGTCCTTTGCTTTCTCTGCCCCACGTCCCTATGTTAGTGTTGTAAAAATGAGCGCTGAGAGTCGAGCGTCGAGCGCTGAGTCGACGCTTTGGAGCGTTTTAGACTCGAGCGTTAAACGCTTGAGCGTTTAAGGCTTGCGAGCGTTGAGAGTTTAGACTTTCATGCTCGAGTTATGCGCTCGAGCGTTTAAGCGTTGTAGTTTTTAAATACGGATAGATGAAAAATTTTTGATAAATAAAAATGTTAGGAGTTGTGGTTGGCGGTAGGTACGGTGAGTATTACTTATCTTTTGACTTTGGTCGTATAAGCTGGCCTTGTCTATACATATAAATAAAATTGAAGTGTCTGTTTGTAAAGTGAAAATAAATAAAAATGTCCAAGTACATATCGTTATATACACGATACCTATAACGAAAATGACCTTAGATTTTTTTTTTGTTTGTCTGTCTGTCCGTCTGTCTGTTTGTTCCGGCTAATCTCTGAAATGGCTGGACCGATTTTGACGGGACTTTTTTTGTCAGGTAGCTGATATAATAAGGAGTAACTTAGGCTACATTTGTTGTAGAAAATTTCATTTATTTAAAAAATAACTAAAAGACCTAATTAACTTTTTTGTTAAACTTCACGCGGACGAAGTCGCGGGCACAGCTAGTCATAACTAAAAGAAGGAACAGACTTAGTAACGAAAATATACAGGCCAGTATGTGACTTTTCTCATGGTTAAAAAAAATATAGTGTTGCAAAGGTGTGTGATGATTTTAGGTAGGTATTTAATTTAACTTAGTTGCTAAGAAAAATCAGTAGGTAGTCAGGAATTGTACAGAAGCTTCAGCTATTTTTTTTTATTGCATTGAATGGCGAGACGAGCACGCCGTTCGCCTGATGGTAAGCGATGCGATCGCTCATGAACAGTAGCAAAACCAAACAACACCTTGATTTACAAAGCAATGCTTGGCATTCCACTGCGCTCGCCATCCTGAGACACAAGATGTTAAGTCTCAATATGTCCAGTAGTTACTCTGACTACAATGTCCTTCAATCCAAATCACAACAGTGCATTTAAACTGCTGTTTGACGGGAGAAAAAGACATTGCGGTGGTACCCACCAAGACAGCCTCTCACATATTAGAGACTTACCACCAGTAAAACACAAAAACCAAAAACAAACAAAAAGCTAAACCACACTTGTAATGTAATTTGGGCCTTATGGCGTAGATTATATGGCATATTATATACTAATAATAAATAAGTATTTTTCTACTATTATAATATAAATATCGTTAAAAATAAAATTGAAATTGAAATCTTATTTCAATTATACTATCTTTTTTTACGGTGGTCGCGGGTTCGAATCCCAGGGCACACCTCAGAGTTTTCGGAGTCATGTGTGTATTGATAGTCAATCACCATGCACTAAAACGGTGAAGGAAAACATCATGAGGAAACCTGCATACCATAGCGATTTATAAAAAATTCTATGGTATGTAAGTCCGCCAACCCGCACTAGGCTAGTGTGGTGGACTATATGGCCTAAACACTCTCAATCGAACTCTCGATTGTAGAGTAGGCCTGTGCCTTGCAGTGGGACGTATATGGGCTGATACAGATACAAATCTTTTTTACAGTTTCTCTAACTATGTAATCTAAGCGCGCTCTCAAGCTCGAGCCGAGCGCTCAAGCCACTGCTCGAGCGTCGAGCGCTTCAGTCGAGTTCCGACTCGAGCACGAGCAATCTGCTTGAGCGTCGACTCGAGCGTTTAAGCGCCGACTCGAGCTTTTTTACAACACTACCCTATGTCCCTTTGTATGCTTAAATCTTTAAAACTACGCAACGGATTTTGATGCGGTTTTTTTAATAGATAGAGTGATTCAAGAGGAAGGTTTATATGTATAATACATACATATTATTGTACAGAAATCTATTTGTACCCGGGCGAAGCTGGGCCAGGCCGCTAGTATTACATATTTTAAATCTACTATAACTAGAGTAGATAAAGATTCCTCTCGAGTATTAATTGACAGCAAAAATTAACACCTATATTATGTTTGAATATGTTAACAAATTTTTTTTGGTCTATACAGTAATTTGAGATTTGTTTAATTTTGCATAATACACAAGAACAAATCCATACAATTGCCTACCACTACAATGATTAAATTATTGAAGAAAATATCATTAGTTTAGAAGCAAAAGAATATAATCAGGAAACTGCAATTCACACACCTTTGTTTCCAGACACAGTATATATTAATACATTTATATTATTATATATTAATGCATCTGAATTGCATAGGTGAATATTTCATAGTTTAAAGACAAAAATTATATTACTCAAGTCAATTAATTATCTATGACAAATGATCAACAACTATGCAACAGTAATTTTGTGATTTCTATTCCATTTCTATTTATGTCTCAAAGACATTTGGTATTTTATATTGTGCAATTTTCTCATAAATGGATTGCACAATCACATTTCACTGAATTTTCACTTAAAAAAATTTTTTTTTGGAAATCAAAAAACGTATAACCTAATCCTGTTTACATTTGATTAAAAATATTTGACATACCTGAGCATCTTGGTCCTGGCCTTCTCAGCCTTCTTCCTGTGGATGTACTCCATGAGCACACGCTTGTTCTTGAACACATTACCCTTCGCCTTCATGTACAGGGCGTGGTATAGATGCCTGTCAATTTTCTTTGCTGTTCTGTACTTAAGCAGCAGCTTACGGAGTACCCTTTGTCTTTGTACCCATAGTTCCTAGAAAGATGAGAAAAGGTTTTTCTATCAATTGCCATTTAATTACATACAACCCAAATTCATTCTTTTAATTAAATATATTATATTCCTTAGATATTGGCATACTTTTTAAAAAGATACTGAATAGTTTGTTTCAAGCAGATTGCTCTGGTATCTTCAAGTCACCTATGTTGAAAAGCAGCAAACATGGATTTTTTATAGCAAGAAATAACTAGATTTGAACTCCAAATAACAAGATCAAGATCACAACATTCCTGAAAAAACATCCACAAAGTATGTTGACAAACATCAGGTGAGTGATATCTGTTTATTGCATAAATTGCCAACCTCAATGATCATGAATTATATAATATTGCTGATCTCACCTTCTGTGGCATACGGGCATTGGCTGTACCTCTCCGCTTACCGAAGCCACAGTGACGTCCCTTTCTGCGCGCCTCTGTGTTCTTGCGCACGCGAGCGCGAGAGTGCACGGCAACTGGTTTCTTGATCACCAGACCATCCTTGATCATCTTACGGATGTTCTGTCCTGAAATCAGAACATTTTGATTGTACCAACTTATTACGAAAAAATATTATGAATACATTTGATTATAGTTTAACCTCCGAATCACTTTTAGAGTTTTTGTGTTGTCGATTTTAACGTGTTTCTCTGTGACATGTTGGCTGCTCCTAAACGGGTGGACCAATTTTTATTTTAACTCTAAGTGTTGAAGATATTGTGTTCAGCTCCATATTTCATGTGGCTTCGGATGATGATGTTTATAAATTATAGGGTTACGACGGGTCTCGACTCTCTCGGAGTGAGATTTACAAGACGCAATAAAATTGAAACAGCGACTGAACTTTTCGACACGCGTAATGCAATGTCATTTGTATGTCCCATAAGACTATATTAAATTATTTAATTATCAAAGCATTATTGGACTATATCAGGTAGGTACTGAAATTCAAAAGTATAAAGGCGGCATGTTGATTGACAGTGCATACTTACGGGAGTTGGTATTTGCGATCTCATTGATCTCGTTTGGATCCAACCAGACCTTCTTTTTGCCGCATCGCATAACCGAGGCGGCAAGCCTCTTCTGTAACTTTAGGGAACTGAAAATAAAGAAATACAACACATGACCACATGGCACGCACGGCGTTGATAACGACCAACAAAAACATGGACTCTATCTAGGTTTACATGAAGAATTACATATTCACTACAACTATTTACATTTAGTAATAGAATATTTACAGTCATATCTTCAAACTTCGTGAAAAATCCTATTTAATCGTAAAAACTAACCTCATCCTGACTCGGTGAGATCCAACGCATACAAGAAAGAAATATGGCCGCCGCTTCTAGTAATGGGTTGCAATGCGCTTACAAATAGGCGATTATTTACAGCAGTAAATTTTAGTCGATTTTTTTGATTATTTAATTTAAATGGATAAAATTATAAATTAAATGAGCTTATGAATAATAAAGCACTAATTCATCTAAAATCGTGGGCTCCGTGGCTCTTTGCCCTTTAAGGTACCACAGGTGATAGAACACAAGTTACTTCTTAATCCGTGGAACATTATTAAAAAAAAAAATCTTGTCCAAAATTCAAACTCCAATGTCCAATGTCCAATGTCCAATGTCCATCATTTTAATCGATTTTACTTGTTAGTTTGTACGGTTTGTACTTTGTGGTCCTTCACCTGTGGTCCTTCACTTAAGTGATATGTCATTGACCTATCTGTGTAGACGTCAAAGTGCGTCAAACGAGTTTCATCTGTGGTTCCATCATAAAATAGTAGTGCTGTAAAAGTAACGAGAAATAATGTACCCGTATGTATTCGTTACTTTAACAATCAGTACTCGTTACTATCGTATCGTTACTTTACTCGTTACTTTTGATATTTCATATTTTATTTATTAGAGCGTCGTATTGCGTACGGATACGGAATGACGTTGAAGCTGCGTCGACCGTCGTTGTACGTTCAGCATGGGATACAGCATACTTACTTTTACGTTACTTAAATGCGGAGGTTGCATGTTTTTTATTTTGAACCAGTTAAGTATATAATTTGATAGGTCAAACGGATACAAGTGCAATTTAAGGATCTTAAAGAAAAATACTGAAATTACTATTTAGATCACTTTTAGCAATGAAAATATGTTATCACAATAACACTGCGGTCCACTGTGAATCTACTGATTAAAAAGAAACAAATAAGTGTCGAATATATGAATAATTGTTTCATGCTAACATCAATTGACAAAAATATAAATCAGATTAAATGTATACAGGAAACAGTTGGTTTGTTATTGTTCAAGTGTATTACGAAGTATGCATAACGTAAACATTTAATTTAATAGAGGGCCCTGATGCAAAACTGGTAGCTAGGAATTACATAACGGTATTTAACATTTTATGAAACAAACGTAAATTGTTATATATGGTCCTTTTTTAAAATCACAGCATAACCGCGCGCATGTTTATCATAAAACGTACCTATAATACATAGAGTTAGTATTATCGTACCTACCAAAGAACAGGCCATTATGTACCTAGCTACTCGGACACCAAACCGTTTCAATTCACGCATCAAGAGTCCTTGCGCGAACCAAAATAGTCGTACTTGTTCGCAGAACCAAACTAACATCTTACATCAGTATGATACGAAAAATACGAGTAACGAAATTTATTTGTGAGTAACGATTCGGTATCGTATGTCAGACGGAGTACTCGTTACTCAGTACCGAGTACATACGATTGGCTACAGCTCTATAAAATAGCACTAAACCACTAAACCTGTGCACTAAACTTAAAACTTATCATTTATTAATTTCGAAGTGGTCTTAGGTCTATTCTTTGATTTCGATTAAACGTATTTAGGTATCAAGGAATATTCCTTGCATAGTATCTTTTACCTGTCTTTGATTTTGGCATTATAAGCTAAATCAAAATAGTAGTCATTTTCATATAACATCTTAATTTTCTACAACATTATAAGAATAATAATTGCTAGTCGAAGAAAAGTGCGCATGGATATATCGAATTAAACACAGTACGAACATAGCAAATTTTAATCATAGCGTAATTCCAATAATTATATTAAAGTGGTTTCATCTACGACCACAGTCTACGACAATTTGCGATCACGTAAATAGCCCAAGTAAACTTGTTTTTGTTGTATAACCATTTGCCTAGGCGAATTCGAATATCGCGTTTTGCGAGTTGCGACTTGTGACTCGCTTTATCGGGGCCACCCGCCAACCAGTTGTTCAGAGATACAGTACAGAGTGGTTGTGTTTCACTCGGCTTGCGTCTCAACACAATGACGGACAAAACAAAAGTGAATCCGGATTTGCAACGGGAAAGGGAGAAGTGCACGTTCAACATAACGGAGCTTACGCATTTGATTGATGGCGGGGCACATATGACCGATGAGAGACGAAAAAGAGGTAATTACACCCTTCACTATAAATCTGTGTTGTGTTGTTTTCTGATTGCGACACTAATATTATCGGTGTTGTGTGAAGCAAATTGTGCCAATAAACTTTGAACTTTAAAAACCACAAAAACATTTAAACACCTTAAATGCAGCTAATATTGCTGATCATTTGTAATAATTGATATAATAAAAAAACTGTTATTGTATAATTGTTGGTTTCCCAGCAGCAAAACCTACCCTGTGTGTAAATTGATTCAGATAAAAAACTTGATTAGTTTAAGATTTATAATTGTTGTGTTTTTTAACATAGACTCTATTTTATGTATTAATTAAATACATCCATTTATGAACAAAAGATAGTTACGAAGCACAAAAATAGTGTGTTAATATTACAGGCCTAAGGAAATATACATCAAGGTGACCTAACAAATTATGATTTCACATGCCTAAAATAATGACACAGTAAATCTAAATGAAAATAATTTATTGAATCCATTAAAATGTACAATATAATGTAGATTCAGATAATTTTTGATCTACCACCCGGGTCAGAAAGCAGTTCTCACTGGAAAAGAAAGGGCCAGAAACTCTAGTGTTCCTATTTTCAAAACCAGTTTATAATAATATATTGATTACTAGCGGCCCGGCCCAGCTTCGCCCGGGTGCATATAGATTTCTCTACAATAATATGCACGTATTATACATGTTAAGGGCGAGGTGATTAATCGGGCATTATTCATAATGCCCGGGCAATATGAATAATGCCCAATAAGAGCGGGCAATGTGATTACAACCAATAAATTTATCACATTGCCCGGACATTATGAATAATGCTGAGTGCCTATTGGGCAGAGTGATGTAAAGCGAATCGAAATCAAAACAATGAGCCGAAGTGGCATCGTGCGGCTATTGCAAGGTCACGTACCTCCCCTGATACCACTCCCATAAAAAGGTAATGCACAATTCCTGAGAAATATCAATTATAGTAACCTAACCTCAAAACACTTGTTGTCAATACAAATTTGTTTCTGCAACGTCTCCGGCGCTACAGGAAGTTCAGCCCCTTCGCCCTTGCGTAACAAAAGATAGGCACCCATGCTTACCTCCGCGCCTCCGGCTTTTTATATACACTCTAGGGTCGGTAGCCATAAGACTACGTGAAGTAGGGGTGTCCCGAGGCGGTTTTGGGGCACAGTCGACCTAACTGATCCAAAAGAATATAAGATAAAGTTGGTGCATTAATTTCCTTCTGAAGATAATGTTTCGGACGTTAAAAAACAACTAAACATAAGCAGATCAATTCAACCTTTCTAATTTATGGGTCTATCGCAGATGCGACAATGCGGCAGCGCACCACGTAAAAATTTACCTATTAATCACATTGCCCGATCATCATGTAGCCATATTCATAATGCCCGGGCAATGTGATAAATAGGTGAGTTTAGATTGTAATTAATCACTTGGCCCGATATGGCTAGGCATTATTCATACTGCCCGGGCATTATGAATACTGCCCGCATTAATCACTTGGCCCATAACACACACATAAACCTTCCTCTTGAATCACTCTATCTCAAGAAGCTTATACCCAAATGGAGATTGCATTCCGTATATAAAAGTGAAGCACAAAAATTTTACCTTGAACGACGTCGCTGATGCCTGCTATCCTTTTCTTTAGCGTAACAATGAATGAACTTCACGTGAACTTCATTCATTGTCACTCTAAAGAAAAGGATAGTAGGCAACAGCGATTGCATTCAAGGTAAAATTTTTGTGCTTCAGTGTTTTATACGGAATGCAATCTCCATTTGGGTATAAGCTTCTTGCTCTATCTATAAAAAAAAAGCCGCATCAAAATCCGTTGCGTAGTTTTAAAGATTTAAGCATACAAAGGGACATAGGGACAGAGAAAGCGACTTTGTTTTATACTATGTAGTGATTACAAAAGTTACAAGGCTTTAATTAGAGCAGATAATTTAATTATGTGTTATAATTTATAACTATATTTTGTTTTAGCATTAAAACTAAATATTGAAACAAATCCGGCATATACTCACTATTAAAAATAACTATGAGTTAAATTGTAGTTGATAGTATGGCTTTAATAGGAAATAATTTCTTGAAGAAACAAGTATTAAACAATTTTATTGTAAGAAAAAGTTGTTTAACCAAATCTTTTAATCCCTGTTTATGGGCCAAACATGAGTCTTGAATTAGGCAAGGCATTTACATGGGTCGGGGCCTAGTCACAATTAGGAACTGCTGATCTGCAATTTTATGCCTATAAAGAACATCGGTCACGTCCATACATATTGCGACCTGACAAAGAAATATATTGTACACAGCTGGGATATAGTTTATTGTGTTGTATAGTGCATGAGGAGTGATGTCCAGTTACAAAAAGATTTCTGCAAAGCCGGAGATTTTAGAATTATTCATAAAAAATAGCACATTATAATGTCATTGCCATTGTCAAATATACCTAATGTAGGGTGGTCTTATGGTTATCAGGTACCTAGGAAGAAAAGTGTACTAAATCATAATGATAAAACTAATTAGCCGTTGAATATGGTGTACACCATACCTGTGTTACCTTAAGGTAATGAGAGAAAATGTAGTATTTTGCTGTCATTATTTCGCAGAATTTTATCAGAATTTATTAGACTGTTTTGAGTATTTTTCGCTATTCTTCATAGTTTCGTATTTGGCCACCCACACACACTTGAAAAATCCCCCTATATGTATGTATAGGAATATAATAAGCAGTGGTCACAAAAATAAAACACAATATAAAATAAAACACAGAAAATATTTTTTAAATGTATTATTTCTCATCTTCTCTTTTTACAATAGAATCTAAGAACTCTGCAGGGGTAGCAACATCAAAGTCATGAAGTGGGCACAGCAACAGTACTGTGCGACGTCCTACTACACAATTACAACAATACTTATATAGTTATTCCGTCTCTCCTTGATTTGGAAGTTTGGCATCATTGTTTTTCATCAAAACACACACACTTTTCCTGTGGCAACTCCAGGATACTAAACCATATTGACGAAATGGTAAATAGGATACCTTGTAGATTCATGGCTAAAAAAAACTTCGATTAGTTGATAGACCCACTCACTGATTACAGAAATGAGTATAATAAGACGGGTATTGCATTGAACACAATGCACAAATTGTTGAGGAGCGCACTGTTGTTCCGAGTTCATGTTGGAAATATGGTAATACTTCACACTTTAAACGAAATCACAAAGCGTTATCGTTATACAATGGTCAATCTTACAAAGTGGTCAGAAATACAAGGGTATATCGGAGTCCGTGATTAAAGCCAAGTCACAAATATAAACAGAGAATTACCAGTAGTCGTAAATCGGAAATCAAAAGAAAGCAAAATGACAGCGCAAAGAAAAGTCATGTGTCATAGAAAATACCTACACTTTTTTTAAATTTAGTACTACCTTCAACGTTGTAGTTAAAACCTTATTTTAAGTACTTCCACGTCCCGACCGCCGATTTTGACAGTTGACGTTTGTCAAATTCAATTTGTCAGCCTAATGTAAATAGAAATAGGGTATATTTTAAAAATTTGAAATTTGACATTGACAGTGGACGTGCAAGTACTTAAAACAAAGTATGACTGATGGAACGCACTCATATGCGTTCAATAGTATTAAAAACACTTTAAGTTTTTCTTTTTTATCCGGGTTTTTTAAAATAAATTAAAATATGCATTTTGACTCTAATAAATTATGAAAATTTTTTATGTACCGTTCATAACTGGTCCCGTTCATGGTCCATTTTCGCCGATGTTCTTTTGTATGTTACGAATCACCTTTAAAAAGCTCGGGCTGTTTTTAATCAAAAATATCAATTGGTGAATCAGTTAAAATCATATCGGCTCATCGAATCCACTGCCTAGGTGCGTCGAATTGAAAATGCTCTGTGGCCCTGATCGTAACCTAAATTGCAGCTGGGATACAACCATTGCTTGGCAATTTGATTTGCAACAACACTAATTATGCAAATAACATGTGAATTATTTGGTGAAGTACTGACATAGAATTTTCTGTACTTTAACTATTTAAAGTATCTATATACTAGAGAGCAAATTGAGTATAGACTGGCTTTGGTGAGTGCATCGAGTGGGCCTTTAACTGCCGCCATACATAAAATTATAATCGAATAGACTATTTTTAGACAGTTAATTTTATATCACCAAATACTAGAATCAGATTATTTTCCTTCGGTGATGCAAGCAGGAAAGAGCTAGCTGTCGTAGACTAATCCGCAGATGCCAAAAACAATATGTACGATCGACAAAAAACCATTCTAGTAATACCTTCCCAAGATGGAACTGGTGTCTTCAATGTATCCAAAACTGCTATAAACGATGTGCTCGTCGCACAAGTATCCGACATGCTCAAAGCCAGAGCTTCTATGTATAAGAAAAAAAGCAAAATTGTATCTTATAGAAAAAATAGATGGTTATAAGATTGAAATTACGAATGCTTTGTTAAAACCTGCTAAACAGTCGACACTCACTCAAGAAAGTATATAACGTAATATAACTTTATGTTCATGCCAAGATGATTTGAACCATCAAGCTATGGCTTCGGAAGCTAGCACGTGTGGCTTAGGAATGGAGAGGAGGGGATCAAATTTAACACTTCCTTACAGCATTCACCGTTATACAGACGGTAGCAATTGTAGAAAGGCCACATCCCACCAAGCGCGGATCCACCATATTGAGCACGATAGACATGCCCACAACCCTAACGGACTTATGACGTTATATGTACTTTTATATTGAGACCGATATATTATATCAAATGCCATAATATCATCAATATAATCAAGTCGCAGATTTAAATGTTAATTGCGTATAACGATCATGATAAAGATCATACGCAGACTCCCACTTCGTTGATTTTCGGGTTGCCATACCTACAACCTTTTTTGAAGGATCCGCCCTTGCACCCCTCCGCAGTTGTAGCGACTCTAAATTGCTCGTCTGCATACTTAATAATGTGAATTGCCAACCGCTGCAACCTATCGAAAGCATTGAGCAGGAACTGAGCGCATCCAGCCCAGAGGTGCGAGCAGTATTCCATACCCGACCGGACCTGCGCTTTATAGAAGCGATATGGTAGATACTGGTCAATCCGCCTTCAATATGTAACCCATATATTTTTATTCGTTAGCTGGTCAAATCAATTAGCATTTACAACTACAACTCTGTACAAATGCTGCACTGGGTAGAAAAGGAAATAATCTTGTAATATCTGTCAGTTAGCAATGTAAAGTAGTAGTTAGTACCGAATCCGAGATAAGCGGTTTAGGCATAAGTTCCTAGCTAAATTATTGCTAAATATTAACATAAATAAGAAATCTACAGCTACAAACTATGACATAGTACTTAACAAACAAATGCAAATGACCAATGGAGCAAAGTTCACACATCTCTATCTTATATTGTAGTATGTAAATGACGCTTTAATGTTTTATATCTTATCTTTTGTTAATTTGTATCAATGGAAAAAGTGATTGAATTTGTCGTTTCTTGAGTTTGCTTTTATTATCGGATTAATAAATTATATAATTACTTAATATTATCATTGTATGTAAGTCCGCCAACCCGCACTAGGCCAGTGTGGTGGACTATATGGCCTAACCACTCTCAATCGTACTTTCGATTGTAGAGTAGGCCCGTGCCCTGCAGTGGGACGTATATGGGCTGATACAATTATCATTGTGCCTCTGCTCACTCGTGTTATTGGCAATAATCTAATGATTTTATATAAATAAGTATAAATAGTACATCATTTAATTATAAATGTAACTGTACAAGATTGAAATATTTTTGAAATTTTGTGCATTTCGGAATACATTTTGAAATCGTAAGATCTCGGTTCTCGGCCGATGGTTTTTCCATAGTTTAACATCAGAGCAAATAACAATGTGATAAATCGAGGCTTACTCACTCAATAAGTATATTAATATATGTAGAGTATGTTAAGTATATTTAAGAATGTAAACAGTAATGTATAAACGCTAGACCATCGATCTCTGTATTCAAATTTCAAGGATGTTATTTGATTTCAAAGTATTACCTACAAAATATTTATGAAGTAATAAGATTTTTATTAACTTAACTGGGTAAAAAATCATAAAATTAAATGATTATAATCAAAGCTGAAGCATCAATGAATTCGTGGGTTGGACTGAGACACAAAACTAGCATTATAGCCCAAATTATAAAAAAAATGTGCTTAACTCTAAGCATATTTTTTTAGGCTAATTAGAACTAATTATTAAGGGTTGGATATCAAGGATTGACATTGCTTAACAATAGGTTACTATCTTTTGTAATCCTTGCTCATACCAGCGTCCGCGTTCCTAATCAATCTTTCTCCCCGTTTTATCATTCTCAATTATTATATCTACATTTTATTCAGCCCACTCTTTATTTGCAGAGGAAAAAGTGCTGAAAGAAGGAATTCATTTGGAGGAAGTACCATCAGAGTATCTCAGTCACAAAGAGAAGTATGAGTTGGCGGTGAAGAAAGCATGTCTGCTGTTCAAGTTAATAAGGAGATGGCAGGAGGAGGAAAACACTGGAATGGAGAGCTTTCGGTGAGGGTTACACATTAGTCTTATTGAAAACCCCATGTAATAATAAGCGTCTGTCAGCACAAAAACAAATAACACCCACCAGTTACGTACATTGTCCTGACCCCACACTGAGATCGAGTCTTGTGTCGTGGGTATCAGGAACTACGAGAGACTTTTAGGTCTCAAAAACACCAAGACCTGAAAGAAATAATTGTGAGCCGCACAAACATTTCTCTCAGTGTGGAGATCGAACTCGCGTCCTCTCGTTTCACCGACGGCGTATAGTCATCTGCGCCATGGAGGCTGTACAATGTACATGATACATGTTGTCTCTTAATCTTTCACTAGACTGAAAGACTTGTAAAATCTGTCGATACACCTACCCGTGTCTAGCCTGTTATGCACGAGATGCGCGAGATATGCCCATAGAGTTCTCACATTATTCATCGGGAGGCGTTTACATTATAGTGTTAGATGCTATAGAACTGTGATTCTCAACCACTGTGCCGCGGCACTTTTGTGTGCCGCCAAATTTTGCAAATATACAGGGTATATCAAGACTGCTACCGAAAACGAAGCCGGGTGGTAGTTAAAGCGACTTCAGACACAATGCAACAGAAAAAGTTGTAAAAAAAGCGACAATTTTTTTTTTGTTGTGTGTATGTGATATGTGGTTTTAAATTATCAAATAGTGCTATGGTTCCTAGCAAACTCCAACGTCAAATATAAATGAAATTATAAAAAAAACATCAAGCTCAAATTTCGCATTAAAAATATTTTTATTATTAGCTTGTAATTAATCCCTTAATAAACGTTTAGTTATTATTGTAGTATATATTAGTTTATTTCGTATATTTAAAAAAATTGTCATAAACTATTTATGCAGTGTGTTGTAGTAAGTAAATAATTTTTATCTTTTTCTTTGTGTGCCGCCAAATTTTGAAATCGTTAAGTATGTGCCGCAACAAAAAAAAGGTTGAGAATCACTGCTATAGAAAGTCACCTGTTTACTTCTTATCTGTTCTTATCTGTTTACATCTTATCTTTTGTTTTTTTTATGGTGGGCTGGCAACAACTCTTATTATGTCCAGCGTGCAAGCAACATCTTATTATAGCAATAGGTTACATTGCCTTTTAATATTTTTAAATATTATAATGTTAAACGTGTCGTTATAATTTGGTTAGTAAAATCTAATAATATATGGCAGTGCAAAACAAGAAAGATTTATTTGTTAATCAGGTCATTGAGTACATCGCTATCCAATCACGCATATTTTTATTGACGTAAATATAAATCAGTAAGAATGATATAAATACGTGCGATAAGAAAATAGAGCATCATATCGGAATAAAAATTTCTTCTTGTTGTTGTTCCAGACATTTTTTATAAGTCAATGAGATATGTATTTTTATAATCATATCTTCGTTGAATGGCTAATGTATTTTTGTTATCCTACTGCTTTAAAGAAAACAAAGATGATCAACTTTAAATCATAATTGATTACATTTATAACCACTATCAGTAATCCAATTTATTATCTTTAATGATATACTTTCACAACGGGGTAAATCGATCTTCATGTTTGAACATAGAACAATCATGAGCCTCTCCAGAAATTATAGACACAATTGTAGACGAACAGCTACAAATCTATTAACATCAAACACTTTTTTATAGATAATATGATAAACTCCAAACTACACAACATATTATTTTACGTGTGATATGGTTGCCCATGGAATATACTGTTGACTTAGAGGTCATGAGAAGCAAAAAACATTGTTCACGAAATAAGATATGAATCTTTAACCTTCTTCAAGATTAGGAAAACAAATGAAAAATAAATTATTTTTTTCAGAAACGCTTTATGGATTTAAGGATTAACGTGTTAATATGATGAAACTCTCATCATTTTTTTATATACGCTGATTTGGAGTATTTTATATAGCAACATGATTAATCATGATTAGAACATATAATACAACTTCTTCGCTCAAATTTATTCTTCAAAATTGACAAAACATTCGATAGTTAAAATAGGTTTATAAACTGTTTATGAATAAGGCCGTACTCTAACCAAATATTACTTTAAATAATCAGGTTGAAAAAATGGCAATATATTTTTCACTTACAGGGCAGTATTAGGTGGTTCTCTAGGCTCGGCGATACTTCAAGACGGGTCTCCTCTGACCCTCCATTATGTGATGTTCATACCGACGATCATGGGTCAAGGCACCGTGGAACAGCAGGCTTACTGGGTCGGCAGGGCGTTCAACTTGGATATCATAGGAACGTACGCACAGGTAAGATAATTATCGTTAATTTTATGTATGTAAAGTATACAGTTAAATGCCAGAGGTCAGTTAAATTATCATACAAACTTGTAGTTTGCATTTTGGTATGTTAAAAATACGCGCTAGAAATGTTATTTTTATCCAGTGCATGTATTTGTCAGCTAATAAAATATAATAGTCGTATTAGTAGGCTGAATAATCTTTTATACTAAACACATAGTATAAACAGTTTGCAAAAAATATGACTACGGTGTTCCACTTTTTAAGCCACCATTCACTAATATGAACTTTCTCTTAAAAGCGGAACCGATATGTTGTATGTTAGAATAAAGAAATATCCATATGATTATCGCTAAAATATTATAATGAAGTCAAAACCTTTAGCCATAATAAATATATTCTGTAAGGGTTTTTTTCTTAAGTTTGTTATGTCAGAGTAACATACAATTATGCATATTTAAATAGGATTTTAAATTCTAAATTGGTCTTGATTATTTTGTAAATGTCTGCTATAGAAAATACATTAAGTAAGCAGTAATCGATGAGTCACTCTTGAAAATAGAAATTTATACATCACTTTTTACGTTTAAAATGTCCTATTGAAAATTATTTTTGTGTTTATCACATCTGTCAAGGAATGATCATAGCCAATTATGCAAAGGATATTTTTATTTTCAGACTGAACTGGGGCACGGCACTTTCGTTCGAGGTCTTGAAACTACAGCGACATACGACCCCAAAACAAAAGAGTTTGTACTCAACAGCCCCACACTCACATCCTACAAATGGTGGCCTGGCGGATGTGAGTACTTAAACATTAATATTTAGCTAAAAAAAAAAGTATTGTTTTATATACTATATGCAAAAATCATCGGACTCCTGATAGAATGGATATAGAGATATTCAGAAAAGACAAAGTCTACAGGTTCAATACATTGGCATAGACTCCGCCCAATTATCATTAACTGCAAAGAATGTTTCGGCTCGATCGGAATGATACCAACATCGTACAAAAAACTATCGGCTTAAACGACAGCTTTGCTGTTGTGGTTCGTTCGATGAGGGGTATAACTAAACGCCCAATATACTTCCTCGCGTTTTTTCCTTCGATTTAATTAATTTTTAGGCACCCGTACCTAGGGCCCTACTATATAAATCCGAAACGAAGTTCGAAACTTCGGACGATCGAAATTTATATACAATATGAATTTATCTACTCTGTAAAAGTTCGTATTTGTGTAACGTACATCCTAACTATAAGTCTATGGTTACGACTATAAGTCAATAACGACCATAAGTATATGTAGGTACATTCGTATCGTATATGAACTTCGATCATCCGAAGTTTCGAACTTCGTTTCGTTGAATATAGTAGGGCCCCTACAATCAGAATGTTGTAGATGTCCATAGTTGGGGATTATCACTAACGGCCTCGAATATTTGTCCCTTTCAAAGTAGTTTTGAATTCAGTTTGAGCGAAGAAAACAAAACATGCGATAACTAAGAAAGATTTGAAAACGGTCTCTAAATAATGCCGTTATTTTTTGGCAAGCAATTGATCAGAGAACCCTGAAAAGAAATGCACATTATATGCCTATAAATATACATTACACATCTGGGGGCGCGGCCGAGCCCCCGTCCAAGTCGAGCTTTAGGCCGTAACATCCTTTTCTCGAAGCAATTCAGACCATTTTCAACCCCCTATAACTTCGTTGTGGCTAAAGCATGAAGCCTGAATTTTCAGTTACTAAGCAGGCATTATGTAAACACGGTATATTTAAAATTTCATTCAATTTGAACCAGTAGTTTAAGAATTGTAACTAGTCAAACTTTCTTAATTTTGTCACTCACTGACTGACTGACCGATCATCAAAAGTCTAAGGCACTTCTAGCAGACATAGAACCTTCAAATTTAGAATATTATTAGTGTTTAGTGTCTAAAGTAAGGGAAAATTCAAACATTTCATAATTTGTGTCTAGTTTTCTAGATAGACCAAATGTCAACTAGTAGTTGACATGGTATAAAAGTGTATATTAAGTGTATATTTCCCGTGTCAACTAGTAGTTGACATGACGTGGCACGTTTGGATGCATTAGAAATCCGTTAAATATGGTCATTTCGGTCGCACTAAGGGCAATTTGTATTACTATTTCAACCTTGACGGGCATGAGCGGCGGTGCGGATAACTTTGTAATCCCATATAAATGTATAGGATTACAAAGTTACATTTGCAGTTAATGAATCATTGTACCCGTATATAATGGAATAATAGTTGTAGATAGATATCTATATATATGAGGCATAACAGGAGGGGATATAGAGAAGGAAATGGTGTATTCAGCATGTCACATGCCCTTGCAAATAAATAGACTGAATAGCTCGAAAATATCAATTACAATGAAAGAAAGAACATTAATAATCAAATCCGCTATACTTGTGATAAATTGATGCCTACAAAAATAAGAAAAATCCATAAGACAGAGGCTTTAAGATATTCTAGAAGTAAGAAGTACTGAAAAGGAAAAAAGTAGGACTCTACAAAAAGACGTGAGATCCCATCAAAAACATCCTGTAAAAAAATTCCAAGTCTCGCAGCTCAGGTTTTTTACCGCAAAAAGTTGTGAGATGCATGTTATATCAAGTCGATTAATTTATTTAGTCCTTAAGGGACCTTCTATATAAAGTTATTACATTAGTTATTACCATATCAATATTAAAAATTCTTTACGTTTTAAATAAATAGATCGACTTGGCCAGCAGCATTATGTATAAATTGTATGATACATTATGTTTTCATGCGATGGCCAAGTCGATCCATTTATTTAAAACGTAAAGAATGTTTAATATTGATATGGTAATAACTAACGTAATAACTTTATATAGAAGGTCCCTTAAGGACTAAATAAATTAATCGACTTGATATAACATGCATCTCACAACTTTTTGCGGTAAAAAACCTGAGCTGCGAGACTTGGAATTTTTTTACAGGATGTTTTTGATGGGATATTTATTACACGAAGAACATTAATTTGTATTTAAACATGGGTTTATTCCAATAACTGCAGGCCAAAGTTCAAGGTTGATGGAACCTCTATGCTATAGTGTTTACTAAAGCCAGATTGTAAAGTAATTCGCATACAATTCAAGTTTTTATTATGAGAAAGACCTTTAAGCATGCAATAGATTTACAATGTGTGATAATCATTGTGCATATAGAAATACTAGTTATCTAAATACTAAAAGACTTATTAACACTAATCATACCAACACTTACAAGATACCTATTTATACCATAGCGGGTCAAATGACCCGACTTTGTTTTTCCTGCTTGAATGTATGAAATAAGGTTGTTAAAAAGAAAATATACGTTCCAATGCAGGGCATGGGCCTCCTCTACAATCGAGAGTACGATTGAAAGTGGTTAGGCCATATAGTCCCCCACGCTGGCCTAGTGTGGATTGACGGACTTTACATACTATATTATTTTAGTAAATCGCGATGGTATGCAAGTTTCCTCGCGATGTTTTCCTTTACCGTTTTAGTGCGTTGTGGTTGACTATCTATACACACATGAATCCGAAAAGTCAGAGGTGTGTCCTGGGATTTGAACCCGCGACCACCGTGAACATGTTGGCAGCCACGTCTTGTCTATTCACCAATAGGCCACCACGCACAGCAAAAAGGAAATAAAAATTTATTTATTATAATGAAACAAAATAGTATATTGACTACACAGATCACTCATTGACTATTTCAAACGTAAAAACTGGATTCCAAATTTATCCGCCTTGTCTTGTCTGTAAATCTACATCTTACGTTAGTCGGAAATAGCTTTAGGTATATAGTAATATTACCACCCGGTTTGTAACAATTTTGTTTGTTCTCAATGAAAATATTCCAAATTGTAGATACCATAGCGAATTTGTCTGCTTTTCAAACGTTGGCTTTGCTGACTTGTTTTTATCATAACAAATAAATCTAAGAATTTCGGTAAAATTATTTCTGCTCATTCAGTTTCACAGTTTCAGAAAAAAATGTAACCCCCATATCGTATTCCACAAAAATCAAATATTCAAATTATTTGTTCCATAAAATTGAAATATATGCATCCAATTTTTCTTGAGATGAACTCCATTCGGATCCCAACACTCCCTGCATAAAAACTATTTTCATTAAAAAAAAAATGATACTTTCTTGATATTATTCTCATCTATTTTGATTGTTCTGCATTACGCAACAGTCTTAGCAGAATGTGCAACTTACCGACTGCAATACGATAAGCAAAATGACTCAAAATGTTCTACGGGTCAAATGACCCGTTGTGGTAGAAATCGGTATACGACAATAATTACTCAAAATAAACAAAACAAAAAAAAACAAGAAATAGGAAAATAACTGTAGATTAATCGGTAAGAAAAAGTCATGAATTGAAATGTGCAAAAATAATAAGGTAATATGTTATTTTTAACGCTAAAGTTCAAAATGGGTCAATTGACCCGTCATGGTATGTTTAGTGTTAACATTGAGGGAACAATTTATTTATTCTTAACTGCACACAAAAAAGGAAAAATACTCAGTTTTTAAAGTAGTAAGTAAGATGCTTTACATGTAGGCAAAAAATGATTATATCTCCCGAATTATTACGTCAATCTACTCGTAGCCGGATTTACTTGTTGCGCTTATTCTTTAAATATAATCATATTTGTGTATGTTACTATAGGAAGTTTAACACCTCAGGATAAATATATGAAAGCAAAGTCTAATATTCTAGGATCAACAAAATCGGAATTACTTTAAATAAGCATTTTTATCACGAATAGTCAAGTAGTAAATTATGATAAATTAGATAAATTATCGGTATGTAAATTCAAAAAATCGTTGACAAAGATGATAATACATACAAGGAAAAACATGTAATATAATGAGTAGATCAGTAAACCTCTTCTTTTTTTAATCGTTTTAGAAATATGATTACGTAGTATGTATCACTGTTCAATTCTTATCGTCGCCGCTTTGCACCAGTGTTTGAACTGTACATCGTGAGGATATAATTCCGATGACCATATCGGTCGCTTTACAAAATATTGTAATTTATAAAATAAGTATAGCTATATTCAGGTTAAAAGTATTCTGAACGGATTTGTATACATGAAGAGACTAATTAAAGTTGACGAAATCAAAATTACTACTTTGTCAGGATCGAGCAAAGTAGAGATCCATTGTGTCTGCCTACCCCTATCGGATACAGTCGTGACGTTTATGTATGTATGACTACGACGTTAGGTTCGAGCTTTTACGCGTATGGAGACAAAAATATAATCGACGAATTGTGCGTATATATTTGCCTACAATTTAAAGGCTTCGAGCTTGAACTATTTTTTTTTTATCCTCCTCAGTGGCGCATACAGCCAATTACTGCATAGTGATGGCCCAACTCTACACCAACGGCCAATGCCACGGTATTCATGCGTTCATAGTCCAACTGCGAGATGAGGAGACACACATGCCCCTCCCCGGTATCAAAGTGGGCGAGATTGGCGCCAAACTTGGCATGAACGGCACCAACAACGGCTTCCTGGGCTTTGAGAACTTTAGGATACCGAGGGATAACATGCTGATGAAAAACGCTAAGGTTTTGGAGGTAAGTTCGATCAAATTTTTGTTATAAGATGGATCCCAGTAAAAAATATGAAATCATCAATCAATGTTGGACTATCAATTAATGTGTTCCAATTATTAAAATTAACATAATTTTACCCTAGTTATGAATGAATATACGGAATTATAAACACTCCAATATCAGGTTTTCTTTCTTTTTATGGTTATTATTAAATACCGAAACTCTTGACACTGGCAAGTTGGAATTCAACCGGGCGACGGCGCTTTCTGCTCGTAACCACGAAAGCTGTAAAGTAATCGAAACATCGAAAAATCTAAAATTGTATAAATTAACCGTGTCCCCGATAAAATCCGTAAAAAATGATTTATTTTTCGCGTAAATCTAGGATACAATTAAGATATATAATCTCCCTCAGGACGGTACATACGTGAACGCGCCGAGCTCTAAGCTGGCGTACGGCACCATGATGTTCGTACGAGTGGTACTCGTCAACGATATGTGCAATTACATGGCCAAGGCTGTCACCATCGCCACACGGTATTCCGCGGTTAGACATCAGTCGCAGCCTAAACCTGAGTGAGTATTATTGTCTTTATTAATCGTGAGAATTTGTAAGGTTCAGGGAAAGTGTGTTCATACTCCTCACATAAGACTCAATCTTATGTCTTGGGATCAGGACTCTGTATGGATGTCTGTCTGACTGTTGGGTGTTATTTATTTATTCATTAAGTTACAATAAGATACATTGCACTTTGTCATACCAGGAAATCAAAGACACTTTCTGGCAAACACTTGGCTACGTCTAAGAAGAATCTAGAAATATTTTGTTCCCGTCTAATGTAAAACAATCCGAAATGATTTTGTCTCCAGTGAGCCGGAGCCGCAGATCCTGGAGTACGTGACGCAACAGCACAAGCTGTTCATCGGCATCGCGTCCGTACACGCGTTCAAACTCAACGCAGACTGGCTCTGGAACATGTACAATAACGTCACCGCTGAACTAGACGCCGGCGATATGGACAGGCTGCCTGAGGTATGTGCTCCACAACACAGGTTCTGTTGTTATTTGGATACGGCAAAATTTCCTGTCCATTCAATTCTGATGTTGAAATTACAATACGATCATATAGTGGAATTGCATTTAAAGTTTTACTGATAGTAAGTCATATGTGAGGCGCCGCCCGGGTAGTATACCACCACCATGTCCAGTCAAAAAGCAGTGTATATGTTATATGTACTGTTTTGTTCCGGTTTTAAAGCATATTGTAAATGGAAAATGAAAATAAAAATAATTTATTGAATCCATTAAGATGTTCTACATCATTTGGATTCAGACATTTTTTTTATTTACCAATTTATCGTCAGCCCACCTTGTGTTGTCTGCGCCGATTAATAACTGCGGGATGCATATGAGTGGGTCCGCATGTAAATTAAATTGTCATGTGAAATATAAAAAAATATTGTATTTTGTACGTAAATAATTATTATTTAAATGTAAGAATAAAGCACCTGTATAGCTCAGGGCATTCAGGGCGTGCTAGGTATGGACACAAGTGAAACACAAGCGTGCTGTAGACCAACTGTTTAATCGACAAGCGCGAGGCGCGGGCGCAGTCGCGTACAGCCTACATACAGCCTATGAATACATAACATAAATGTAATATTATGTATTGTTTAGCTGCACGCGCTGTCGTGTTGCCTGAAGGCGGTGAGCACGGCAGACGCGGCGGTGACGGTGGAGCGCTGCCGCCTCGCGTGCGGCGGACACGGCTACATGCTCGCGTCCAGTCTGCCGCTCATATATGGACACGTCACCGCCGCCTGCACGTACGAGGGAGAGAACACCGTGCTGTTGCTGCAGACTGCCAGGTACGCACATACTATACGCACACACACACACACACACTATGGTGGGTCTCTCATATGTGAGGCCGCCAGGGTGGGTACCACCGCAATGTCTATTCCTCCTGCCAAACACCAGTTTAAATGCATACATGGTCTGTTTTTTTGTTTACAAATTCTGTGTGGGAAATTAATAATAGCAGAAATATAGAGCATGCTAAGGCTTCAAAAATATGAAATGGCAATAATTTCCATTACTACCAAAGCCTGTAACTTGGAATACCAAAACAGTTATCAAGTGGGAATTATCATATTTGTAACAAAATGAAGAGTACATATTATTTATGTCTCTTTCACGCCAACGACGTAACATTATCTTCTCTCTCGCTTCACTGTGTACCCTTACGCACTAGTATAATACTCACCACCCAAAGGTTGACTGGGAGAGAATGCTTCAGGCATTAAGTCCGCCTTTATACTTTGTATATAAAGCATTTAAATAAATAAATAAATAAATACTGGTTTGTGTGCAGGTACCTGGTGAAGGCGTGGCAGCAGGCGGCGGGCGGCAACGCGTTGACTCCCACAGTGTCGTACCTGCGCGACATCAGCGCCGGCCGCCGCTCGCCGCCCTGGGATAACTCCATACAGGGCATCGTCGACGGATTCCAGAGAGTCGCCGCCGGGTAACTATACTGCATTCATATATATATATATATATATATATATATATATATATATATATATATATATATGTATATTTTAATTAAATTAATTAATTAATTAAAATATGCTTTATTGTACACCAAGATAACACACTCGACGACTGCCTCGGTGGCGTAGTTGTACTCCGGTACGGTTACAAAGCTGAGGTCTCGGATTCGAATCCCGGGTTGGGCAAAGTGATATTGGATTTTTCTATTCATTATCAGCCCAGAGTCAGGAATTTGTGCCCGATATGGCGATAGGCTCGCCACCTATCACATTGTGGGACAGAACATACAAGGCGAAATGTGGGTGCCCTGGCACCTCTGCCTACCCCTTCTGGGAAAAAGGCGTGAGTTTATGTATGTATGTAAGATAACACACAATTTACACAATAATCACACATAAATATGTACAATGGCCTTATCACTAATATTGATTTCTACCAGGCAACCTTAAGATGGACAAGAATTATAAGAATTATTTTCGGTGTGCAGTAAAAACATAAAAACGATAAAATAGAATACAATTGTACAACTAATAAACGCATTTTTTTTTAACATATTCTAAATGTATAAAATAAATAACACCCAACAGTCACATATGTACATAGTCCTAACCCCACACTAAAATCGCGTCTCGTATCGCGGGTATCAGGATCTACGAGACTTCGACGTTGCGAGACATTTTACTACACATTTATATTTTTCTGGGGTATCCACAATCGCCATTAGAATACAAAGTCACAGATTTCTTATGATTATTTTTTACAAATAAAATAATGATATATTTATTTTGAATATGTATTTTGAAACATATTATATTTTGGACTTATAAAAGTGAAAATCCTAAATAAGTATCCAGTAATATTCAAATGAATGTTAATAATAACAATTGTGATTTCATTTCAGTAAGATTGGTTTGTCAGTGGCTAACATTGAGAAGCGACAGAAGGAAGGCTTATCTTACGAAGATGCATGGAACATGACATCTGTTCAACTCACATCAGCATCTGAGGTACATATTTATTTAATTGTAATTATACTAAATTAAGAGTTAGACTTACAACATATAAACAAACTATATCCTTACCACCGTACCATCATGATGAGAAAAGAATCATTAAATATGAAAATGCAACTAGAGCCAAGTACAAAAATCACATCAAGATTATTTTTATGCCTATAACAAGTAATATTATAAAATGCAATGTTTCCAGACTTGTATACAAGTTATAACTAACTCCCTTTGCCCTAACACTTTATAGTATATTATAAAAATATTTATTTACTTTTTCTTCAGGCTCACTGCCGTTCTATCTTGCTGACCACCTACCACGAACAAACGAAGATCCAAGCGGAGACGGCGTCGCCTGAACTGAGAAACGTGTTGTTCCAACTTGTCGACTTGTACGTTGTCTACTGGGCGCTGCAGTGCGTTGGCGACTTGCTGAGGGTAAGACTACATTTCGGTAGTTAATAAGAATTTAAAATTTGTTTTAGGAATACCTTGTCTTTCCACACAGCAACTTCTTAATAAGATACCTCTTAAATACAACTTCTTAATTATGATACTTGGAACTTGGATACGACAAAATCGCTTTCCTGCGTCGATATATATTTAACTATCGTCATATCAGGTTGGTAAATACGTCGCTATTGTCAAAATAATAATGTACACCTGGTTATTTTAAAAGACTTTATGGCACGCAAGGGTTTAAAATATTATTTTAGCAATAACGACGTTTGAACACCCAAAGACTAAGCTAGTTAAAAAATAAAAAAAAAAACTTTACTGGTGGTAGGTCTCTCATATGTGAGAGGCTGCCTGGGTGGGTACCACCGCAATGTCTATTTCTCCCGTCAAACAGCAGTTTAAATGCACTGTTGTGTTTCGGATTGAAGGACATTGTAGCCAGAGTAACTACTGGACATATTGAGACTTAACATCTTATGTCTCAGGATGGCGAGCGCAGTGGAATGCCAAGCATTGCTTTGTAAATCAAGGTGTTGTTTGGTTTTGCTTCTGTTCATGAGCGGTCGCAACGCTTACCATCAGGCGAGCGGCATGCTCGTCTCGCCATTCACTGCAATAAAAAAATAAAAAAAATAAAAACATTTTTACGAAATTGTTTGTTGCAAAGCATCTGTGGATACTAAAACTACCACTCGGCCAAGTTTTCGGTCATAGTCGAGATATTTATAAATAAAAAATATAATTTAATGTTTGAAGAAATTGTCAATTAAAATATACATGTAATAAAGTAAAATGATTTGTTGGCGTAGTTCACATCTATATCCGAGCGCGACATCGAACATCTGCATCGCTGGTACGAGGACCTGCTCATGAAGCTGAGGCCCAACGCGGTGGGACTCGTCGACGCTTTCGACATCCGCGATGAGGTATGAAAATATTAACTTTATTGGAATTGATGTTGCAAAAAATAGCAATAGCAATCACAAATAACAACTGAAGTGGATGATAACATTTCACAAGTTATAAATAAGCTAAATTTTGCGATTTGCGATTGTGATTCACAAAGTCAACTTTGTGTGTATGATTTTAGATGTGAAAAGTGGTTATAATATTTGCTCTTTTTTTGTTTATAATTTTTGGTGTAGGGCAATAATTAGCAATAGCTAAAATATAATGCATGCTAATAAGTCTAAAAAAAAAACAAGTTGGTGATATTAATCTGCAATAGCAATAATTCCCATTACTAATTAGAATCATATTTTCAAAAACACATTTGTGTATCAACTACCTTTTGTTGAATCGATTTTGTTACAATTTTTTTAATATGTTTACGAAGTTTTTTCAAGGATCCAACAACTAATAATTTGTTGGTTTTAGTTGCTATTATGGACTCCGATAAACTAAAACAGATTATTCGTGCCCAAAAAAAGGGGCCTAAAATGGAATAAGCCTTACTTAGACACTATTCCTCATAAAGAAAACATCCTTACTTAGACACTATTCCTCATAAAGAAAACATCCTTACTTAGACACTAAACAGAGGCATAAACAAACCTTACGATACAATAAATAACTTGTAATAAACTGTAAAATAATTAAATCGACTAGATCCTGCATTCAGTCCTGGGTGCGTCCGACGGTCGCGTGTACGAGCGTCTGATGGAGGAGGCGCTCAAGAGTCCACTCAACGCGGAGCCTGTCAACCAAAGCTTCCACAAGTACCTCAAACCGTTCATGCAGGGCAAACTGTGATACTGTCATACTGCATCTTCCATGTGATGTCTATGGTATACTCAATTCATCATCATTCCAAGGAGATTTAATATTATGTAGGTGTGACGTCTTTATTGGCTGTATACAGTTTATAAATGCTGCAATATTGCCAATATTTATCTGTTGAATTTTAAATGATTATATTGAATGATATATTTTTATTATTTTTAAATATGTTGACACTATAAACATTGACAGTTTTTCATATTTTTCTCTCAAATATTCAAGAATTATAACTATGATATTAGATATAATTGAACTGCATTTTATAGTGGTTGATGATCAATATTGAGATTATTTTTACTAAATAATATCATGCCATGTTAATATTACTGAGTTTTTATGTATAAAATAGATGTCACAAGCATTGGGTCCTGGTTATGTTTAGTATGTATTATGTATATTGTATGACTATATTTTTAAAATGAGATTTTATGCAGATTGCTGTTATGTTTGTAAGTTTTAAAATGTCCATGACATAATGGGACTGTACTGATCCATAAAAAGTGTCAAAGACACGATACTTTATATGTAAATTTAAATATAGAATTGTAATATTTTTTCTTTATCTCCCCAATATAATGCACTCTACTATTATGATATGTGAAATAAATATTGATGTTATAGCCTGATGAAGTCTCATTGTTTAATTAAGCTACTTTTAAGGAGAGGTGGTGGATGTAAACATTCCTTGTTGTAAGAATAAATCATAAGGGTGTAGTGTGATACAGTATTAAGGTGATTTATTAGAGATTTTATTGTGAGATATACATCAAATATATTTACACTTTTGTATTTTGTTACAATGTTGTTTTATTTGGTACTTTGTAATCCCTTTAGAATTATATCCCTGAGACCTGATGCGTTCGCAGAGTATTTCCCGTATTGCAGTGCTAGTCTTAAGTCTACTATGACCTATGTATTTATATACATAGTACATAGTAGACAATACCTAAATTTCTTAGTGCTGTTTATACTTTTTATACAAACAAAGACCACCGACCACTAGATGCAGTAGATCAGTCAAATCATTGATCAGGCATTTCCTACATAACAAAGTACTCTGTGTCAGTCATCAACATGGTTTGACCATAGACATAATAAACATCTCAAAATCTATTTTAATTTATAAATTAATGATTATTATTAAATGGAATAAGTAAAGTAGAATCTATCACTTGAAGAATTTCCTATTATTAAGTGTAAAATGTCGAAAGGTGTTGGTTGATCCAAAACTTATTTAATACTAGCTGTGCCCGCGACTTCGTCCGCGTGGAATGTAACAAAAACATAATTTTTCTAAAATAAAAGATTTTTTCTATAATAAATGTAGCCTTATTATATCAGCTACCTGACAATAAAAGTCCCGTCAAAATCGGTCCAGCCATTTCAGAGATTAGCCGGAATAAACAGACAGACAGACAAAAAAAACTAAGATCATTTTCGTTATAGGTATCGTGTATATAACGATATGCAGTTGGACATTTTTTTTTATTTTCACTTTACAAACAGACACTTCAATTTTATTTATATGTATAGATAACTTGTATTACCTTCAATTTGTTAAATGTCTTTAATTTAATATAATTGAAACTATCATTTTATTTTAAGGAAATAAGTCTTTTAGAAATAAATATGGAGGACACAAGAGATCATAAAGAGAATAATGAAAGTGAAGATTTACAGGAACTGTGTGTGTGTGTGCAGCTAACTAATGACCTTACATTGTCAGTGAGAAATGACACTCCTCCAGATGATCCTGAGTGTGTCAACTAAATTGAATACAATGATGAATTTTGATACATTTGCTAAAAATATTGTCCAGCAACTACGAAATATGCCTGTTTCAATGGCTTTAGGAACAAAAGCAATTTTACTGTCAGTATTAAAGAAACAAAGATTAAAATGTATTAATGGTGGATATAGCACAGATGATCCTCTAAAGAAGCGTTAAAGAAAGTTAACAATTTATTGATGTGATAAATGCAATGCAAATATGAAGCAATACAGTATAGAGAATTAGTATTAATTCTAGTATAATTAATTACTTAGATGAATTTTATATATTTTTTTATGTGGTATATTTGACGCTGATTTACACCAAAATCGAAATAAAATTACGAAAACGTATTATTTGATAGCAAAGAAATAAGTTTACCTGAGTATACCTACCAGTTTTTATGTTTCGACTTTCGAGTCTACGGCAGTCTACGGTTTCGAGCAAGTTCGAGTTTCGATGCGATTGACAGCATGACAGCTTGATGGATCGACTTGACGTGTAGACGTAGACATCGTCTTGACATCGCCCATTGCTTGCAATCCTAATACTTTGTTAGATTGTCACGTTCTAATAACTCGCAAATGAAAGAGATAGGAAGTCCCATGGAAATGTTTAGCAACATGTAGTATTTACTACTCGAATTCTGGAACATGGTGTACTTATGAATCGATTATCTTCGGATAAATTACGGTTCTATTGATATTTTTTTATTGGTCTAAGATGAATGTAACAGATAATTAGAGTTTTAATTATCAAGATGGCAAATGTTAATCAGGTGTGTCGTGCGTGTCTTACAACCAAAGAAACATTTAATTTCATTCTATTTGAGAATGTATCTGCTGAAGATTTTTGCTTTTGTACTTCAATTGAGGTATGTTTTGTTTACGTTATACTTGTAGCTTCTTAGACCTTTGTTTTCTTTTTATGTAAGTACAACTTATACTTCAAAACCCAGTCTCAAATGTCTTAATTCAAGAGATTATATTCGAACAAGTTTCTATATTTACGAATATTTTCTAGATCCACGAAAATGAAGAGCTACCGAAAACAATATGCGATGTATGTTACGACTTGTTGACAAAATATTCGGAATTCAAAAAGACTTGCATAGAATCCCAAAACACCTTGCAAACTTTGAAAGAGAGTTTAAAAAATGCCACAGATGAAAGTGGCCAGTACTGTGGGAATATTGTTGAGGATTTGTTTATGACCAATGATGATAAAAAGAACATTGCAATTGATGTGTGTGATGGCATTAAAATGGAAGATGGCACTGACCATTTGTCTGATGGTAAGAAATATGATTCAGTTTTCAAACATCGGGTAAATGTACCAGTTGTGAGCTATTTTGCTAAGAACTTGTGTCATTTAAGAACCTGGCTTCACACATTGAACCATATATCACAATAAAGTCTATAACCATATCAAGATTATTGCAAGTATAAGTGGTCTATACTACTGTATAATAAGTGAGTTTCAGCACTACAAGCATCCAATATCATGGATATAATTCTTCAGCCTCTGAACTTACATTTAAATTAAACATAGAAACAAACTAAAACCTAGTCTGTGTTGGTGTGGATTCAATTGCATTCATATCAAACTAAAAAGGTTTGCTATTGGTACATTTCCCACATTTGTGTCCTACAGTAAGAAATTACTATTAAATCAGTGTGGATTTAATTGCTGCATTGGCTGTTGCATATGTATCTTCTGCTTCCCATGTAATATATTATGGTACAGCTCATATTGTTTAATCTTTTAATAATACTAAGGAATATTGCATAAAACATATTCACACATATTTAAGTCATCAAATGTTTTCTCATATTTCACTAACATTGGAATCATGCATTTGTACACTCAGCAGTATGGTTTACATTTAAACATCTCATCCATATTTAAAACATCATAAAAACAATTTTCTGTGTGTGAAATGCAGCACTTCTGGTCTATGATGCTTACATACAGAAAAGGAATTATTTTTGCAAAATAGAAATATATGAAGATAATTTGAATTTACCAACCCCCAGTAGGCCAATGTGGTGGACTATATGGCCTAACCACTCTCAATATACTATTGATTGTAGAGGAGGCCTGTGCCCTGCAGTGAAATGTTTATGGACTGACACAGAATTTAAATTTTAACAAAGTAATTGAAATAATTTTAAAAATAAATCAAAATTGGTAAAAAATATAATTCTAATAAAAAATATGATTACCATTAATTTACTGATTGTCTCTCAGATTCGAGAGGCCGTCTGGGTAGGTACCATCGCGATGTCTATTTCTCCTGTCAAACAGCAGTGTAAATGCATTGTTGTGTTATGGTTTGAAGGATGTTGTAGCTAGAGTAACTACTGGATTGAGACTTAATATTTATGTCTCAGAATGGCGATTGCAGTGGAATGCCAAGCATTGTTTTGTAATTCATGATGCTATTTGGTTTTGCTGCTATTCATGAGCAGTTATTGTTTACATTTACAATCTAGCGAATAGCAGTCTCAATAAAAAAAAAATAAAGTTTGAATATCAGCTTCTAATGCAAATTATGTGATATCTACATTATTTTTTTACATTGCAAATCTATTAATACCTTACTGCAGAGTGTACATTATATATTTTCGTATTCATGGTTTAAAACTGTAAATTTTTAAGAACATTTGTATATGGGTAGTTCTACGATAAGAGGTTTCGAGCCCATAGAAGATGCGGCCAGGGAGAAAATTTGGATTTTTTTCATGAAAATGCTAAATTATACTAATTAACCCATTGATTAACCTTTCCACCCAATGGCAGGTTACTTCACACATATTTTATTACTTTTTAGAAGGTCAGGGTAAATATCGAGGCCAGGGGAGAGATTCGGGCAATGAAATAATGAATTAAATTAATAAAATCAACTTTTATTAAACTAACTTAACTTTTAATCGGAACATCTTTTTTATTAGACTATTAGTTATTGGTCCTACCAGCATGATTACTCTTGGAGCTTACCCCGGCTTTAGGCTTGAAGTTTTCTTCAAGCGAGTAACCGGGGTACAGCAAGTAAGAATTGTCGGTCGAACAACGAATCTGCGTCTCCGTCAGGAAGAGCAAAGCAGGCCGGGCCTTCTCGAGATGGTGGTGGACCGCATTGAGGTTCGTATGGATGTTAGTGAACTCCATAGTGAACGCGGTGGTGGGGTAAAGCACCGCTGAAGAACCTGCTCTGTTTGGTTGCACTGTCGTGGTAGAAAGGATGGGATTGGTGAAGAGGCAACGAGGAGCTTAAGTTCACTATGGCGGTCTTTACGCTTCGTGGACGGTGGTCGCTACCCGGGCACACACCTACACCTACACATAAGTCTACCACCACTAAAGTTCAATATACCGTTTAAATCTGACTTCAGTACAATCTAACTATGTTTAAATTACTTTGTGACTACATTATATGATATGTTTTATCTCCTTTGGCTAGTAAGTCTCTCCCTGACATTTATCTGGGCAGGGGAAATACGCCAGGGGAAAGATGTTTTCATGTTAAATTCAAATATTGTAATCGACGTATAACATTTTTGGCTTAATTAAATATCCCACTTGAATTAGTACAGTATTATTGAATAAATGTAATATAACATAAATGAATCAAATCATTAATATAACTTTTATGACTTGCCAGGGGAGAGACACAATGACTTTGCGAGACCACTACACCGCACGTACGCATCGTGACAACTAGCAAAATGGCGGCCTCTAACGGCTCGCTTGTTATTTGTGGCTAACTTCACGTCGTTAGATGTCCTTGAGAGGAATTTGCAATACTTCCGTCTTATTTTTATGTTGGTAGTAGTGGAACAAAATTTGCCAGGGTAAAGATACAAAAAATACGGGACAAAATTTAAGTTCAGAAAATATACACAAGAAACATACTTTGTTGGATTTTTTCTTAAAATTATTATAGCATATTTGTTCAAATGCATACTTACCATGCTTTAGCTTAGAAAGCGATACAAACAAATTAGGTACGGCAGTAACTTTAACTAAAATTGGCAAAGGGACAGGCCAGGGTAGATACTTTTTTGGACTTTGTTGGCAATTTCAGAAAAAAATATAATATTTTAGCATTTAATTGTGACTCTATTCATTGAAGTAAATTAAAATGGTGTAATTGATTGAAAATGATTGGACAATATGGAATAAAAAACCTATTTAATATTGATTGCCGTTCAAGTTACCTCTTATCGTAGAATCACCCATATATCTAAAAAACATGTTTAGGAAATGGGTAAGTCACATATGATATGTAATTACTGTTTTACTTAAAATTTTATAGAAATCGAAGAAGAGAATCAATTGATCACAGAGGACAATGAAGACATAGAACAAATCATGGAGTTGGACAATCCATTTCAATATGATGCTCCTCTCTCTGATGCTGTGTTACAAACTGACTATAATTTTGGGGATCTTGATGGAAATCATTCTTTCACAGCCACTTCAACTGTAGCTAATAAAGCAACGCCTCTAAACATTGTTTCCAATAAGAAAACAATTTTAAAACCCAATTACCATTACTTTAATCTGGATGGAAGTTTATGTCGTAGTGATATCTTTTTCATGTTTATCAATGATGATGTGCTCCAATTAATGGTGTCTGAGACCAATAGGCATGCTGAGCAAATGATACAAAGCGATCAATTCAGTTTGACAAGCAGGATATACAACTGGAAGGAAACAAACATGATAGAAATGAAAAAGTTCCTTGGTCTGATCATGTTGAGTGGTATTGTGATTTTTCCCACTTTAGAATGCATTTGGAGAAGAGATTTGGTATATTACCACCCAATATATAAGATTAGCGGAATATCTTACAACAGATTCTCACTTTTACTGAGAACTTGGAATTTTTGTGATCACACAAACCCAAAAACCAATACATCAAATACTGGCAAAGTGCAGCCACTTATTGATTTGATTATTTCTATTATAAAAGAAACTTGTAACATGGAAGAAAATTTTATGCATAAAGAAGTGGCAATACCATTCGAAAAAAATAAAGATGACGAAGGCTCACTATCGAAAAATAAAAATACTATAAAAATAAGAAAAACATGCTCTGCAAAAGGATTCATGCAATCATTTTCTGTCCACATAAATGATCCTACAAAAAAACCAACTGGGAAGAGACGCACTAATGCCGCTAAACAAAGTAAAATGTTTGACTCGCCAGTATGGAAAGCTGTAGCATGGTATAAAAAAGTGGCTATCGAACTGGTTTGCATGGCAGTAGTAGAAAATAGTTGGATGTTGTACAATGATGTCACTGGTAAAAAAGAACCTCTAATCAAGTTTAAAGAAAAGCTAATTGAATGTCTGCTTGAAATAAATTCTTACGATAGCGAAGAAAAGAACGTTATCGCCAACAGTTTTCACTTCATATCCAAAATACCGCTGCAGCGTAACGGTAAAATTGTACGCAGACAGTGCATAGAATGCTATAAAGAAATGAAGAACAATGAAGGTCGCAAAGCAGCTAGGAATAAAGTTAAAAAAGTTGACACCGAGTGTTTAGTCTGCAAGAAAGCATTTTGCATGAATTGTTTTGAAAATTACCACAAACGCGATATACCGTAATATGTTTATATTACTTATGGAAATCCATTGAGGTAATAGAGATTTCTCAAATGTGGAAATCACATTGATTAGTTCTCATTAGGTGATGAAATTACTCGAAAACATGTATCTTAGTCATTTGAAAGTATTATGAAGAGTATCAATACTAGTCAGCCTATATGGCCTTTATACTTAACTATTTAACAATACTACCGATTTTTAAACTTTTTGGTGAAAATGTATACCTAATACAATAACCTGTAACATTTTAAAGATAGATCATCGTATATATGCCCACTTGGATTACATATACATAAGTTACTATGTAGAACATGCATTTGACTTGCACTTGACTTGTACTATTGTAACTATCAATCATATAATATACAATTTCATTCAACTGTTGTTTACTATTTCATACCATTGCTATTGTTTTCTTTCTTTCTTAATTTTCTTTTTATATATTTCATCGGAATTGCTAGTAGTACCTATATATTTTCATAACGCCTAGAAGTTTAGGAAGAGGTTTTTTTTTTCTTTTTATATCTTACAAAGCGAATGGATATCATAGTTTTTGTATATCACTGACCACATAAGTTGATGTATGAAATCACAATGGCGACCCATCACTACAAGGTTTTCATTCGTTTTTATTGGAATCGAACAAGAAATTTAATATGAATTTGGCAGAATGAGCGAATATTTGGTAATGAAAATAATGTCGATATATAAATATACGAAAATTTATTTGGACATCTCCCAGAAATCACTTCTAATACCCAATACACAAGCTACTAAGATTGCTGACATGACAACAATATTTATTTGTTCTCTATCGGCTGGTAATGTAACTTAAATAAGCAGTGATTTATGTTGGATTTTGTGTGCTATAGCGAAATCGTGCTGGCTCCCTCATGGCTTAAGAATATACAGCCTTGGCCAAAAGTATTAGGCACCTTAACATTTTTGGAATTACGCATTATTAGGGTGAAAAATAAAATTTATTTTGTTGTTTACAGGTATATAATTATAAGAACAACAAATTAAATTAATATTTAGTGGGTCCTTTCTTAGCTTTTATCACCACAGCCATCCTTTGCGGTATGCTGCGCTCTAGCCTTGCGGATTTGGTTATGGATATAGCATACCACTTGTCTCTTCAAGCGTTTTTTAATACTGTTTTTGATGTTATGCTATGCTCCCGTATCTTGCGCTTCAGTACACCTAAAAGATGTTCGATTGGGTTAAGGTCTGGTGACTGTGCAAGCCATTTTAGAAGGACCACGTTATTGTCCCTTAACCACCACATATTGATTGCCAATTTATGACAGCGAGCATTGCCTTGTTGGAATTTCACTTCATCTGAGTTGGTGTCACCAAACATACCCATTAAAAACGGCATCAGAATAGTTTCAAGCACATTTATGTACTTTTGACTGCTCTTGCGGCCTTCACAAACGAACATTTCGCCGATGCCATAGGCAGCCATGGAGCTCCAAATCGTAATGTTGCCACCTCCGTGTTTTATAGTAGACACCACACAATTGGGATGGTATTCCTTGCTGATACGACGCCTCACAAGAGTCACACCCGGCGTTTTAAACACCTAAAATGGAGACGAAACACTTGTGTTGGATATTTTATTAATTTTACAAGATGATGATTAATTATGGCGTAATTTTTGTTATTTTCCTATGCGAGGTATGGTATAAAACTTACCTCAAAGTTTGGTTCATCGAAGCATACCAGAGGAGACGAATCATCTTCAGTGTAATATTTGTACTTTAGAGCCCATATTAGTCGGTACTTTTTGCTGTAGTGGGAGAGCCCTGGCTTCTTTCTGGCTATACAGCCTCTTAGGCCTGCTTCTGTGAGTCTTTTTCTTGCTGATCGCGAACTTATTGGTTTCCGAATTTCTTGTGTCAAAGCAGCAGCGAGCTCGGAAGATGTTTTTTTACGGTCCTTGAGAGAGTCGTGTATTAGTTTTCTGCCCTGGCGGGCAGTTTTCGGGTCGTTCTTTTCTTATTTGTGTTAGAGCCAGTTGCAGCAAACGTTTTCAGTGCAGATTGCACAGCATAGCAGGAACATTTTAATTGTTTAGCAATTTCCACCTTGATATTTCCCTCTTCGTGCAAAACCTGGATTTTTATTCTTTCTTCAATATCAAGATCGCGATTTTTCGGCATTTTGAACGATTAACTTTCTCTACTTCATAAAAATAATATATACATAGCAGCTACTTAACACGACCGAGGTGAAAAATAGACTAACAAGTTGCCTAAAGTATTCGCTAAAAAATCTCCTGAGCTGCTTTTGGGGACCAGATGTTTTAGGTACCTTAAATTACCCTGTCAATGCTTTAAAATGAACGTTTAGTATTCGCATCCACTCTATTGCTAAACAAATTAGTTGTTTTTTAAATATTTTATGAGATACACTTGTTTTATAGGGGTGCCTAATACTTTTGGCCAAGGCTGTAAGTAATCATCGAAATCAATCGTGTATCAAGTTGCAAGGTGGGTGAAAATTATGTTGGATGGATATTGTGATCATTGTGATATATACCACCATGATATATCTAAGCTATCTGATGATATTTATCCGCCCAGATAACCAACCCCACTCACGTGGTGACCCACGCTAGTATACCGATATTGGCATGTTATGGTTTTGATAAACCCAATATATGTTGTCTACCTGTGATGGGTAATCATCAGAATTCAACCCACAGTCTCACACCACCAGGAGAACGCTTTGTATTCTGTTGGTATAAAAAAAATCAAACATGTGGCGGGTTCACATTATTAAAAAATCAATACATTAATATTGCGCTGTTCTGTGAGAGTGGAGTATGAATGCGGCTGAAGCGAAATATTGAAGTTACTTTCTTGAACACGCGACAATGTTTTGTTATTAAATAAAGAATTTTGTTTTCAGATTTGTTACAAGCGGTTGATTTTTCCGATGAAACAATATCGAATAACGACATTAAACCCAGTAAAAGGTGCGTATTGCATATATTATCGTCAACATGAAAATGTTGACTGCAATGCAATGTTTTTGAAAGAAAATTGCTAACCTCTTGTATATATTTTCCAGAAGGAGCAAAAAGTTGAAAACCCTTAGAGGACACAAAAGAAAAGAAGTAAAATTAAAATTACCAAGAAAGCATTTTTTGTACACATGCGACTTATGTCACAAGAAATTTAATTATAGAGAAAGATTTGAAGCTCATAAATTGGAACACGAAGGTAAAACGGTATGTCGATGTATTTTAAACATCTTTACAATACCTGTAAATATGTTGGTAAACGCTTCTCAAAAAATGTTTGCTTGCTTGGCTTGTAATTTTTCGAAATTTGTAATCTTTACTTTTACTTTGTTTATTGGATGTTTAAATTTAAAAACACTAAACTGAACCGTATTTGGCATCGGGTCGCAAACCCAACCGACGCGACGTAGACGAATCGTTCTGGATTAACACACATTGGTAAAATTCAAAAAACTCAACCCTCATGTTATGCACTTATAGGATGTATACAAATGATGAATTAATAGACATTTATCAGTTACTAATACCGAATACACTCCTTAACAATACAACTAACAGTAAAAACTTTTGTTACTCTCAGGCGTTATTAATAACTTACTTACTAAAACTCACATGAGCAAGGGACTATCATTAGCTCAAAGGTTTAAAATTGACTTGATTATTTTGAATAAGACAATCAAGACATCATATATTGACAATCTTGTTATAGCATCCCTCTGATTTTAAACGTAAAAATAATGAACAAAATAATCGAGTCATTTTTAAGCCTTGAGTTAAAGTTAATCCCTCGCTAGTCCGAGTTTATTGATAAGGCCCTCAATGTTTCTACATACATACATAAACTTACGCCTTGTTCCCAGAAGGGGTAGGCAAAGGTGCGAGGGCACCCACATTTCGCCTTGTATGTTCCGTCCCACAATGTGATAGGTGGCGAGCCTATCGCCATATCGGGCACAAATTCCTGACTCTGGGCTGATACTGAATAGAAAAATCCAATATCACTTTGCCCAACCCGGGATTCGAACCCGAGACCTCAGCTTTATAACCGTACCGTAGTACAACTACGCCACCGAGGCAGTCCTCAATGTTTGTTCCATAGTTTAATTCATACGAGTATTATGTATGAACTAAATCAGTGCATTTTGTTTCATTACAGACTTCTATAGTATGTTTGCCGTGCAATAAAACGTTTATGACGTGGAGTGGATTGAGGAGACACAATGAGAACGAACATACTAAAATCAGTTTGGAGAAGCTTAAATGCACTGTTTGCGGGAAGTTGTCCAAAAGTCGACAAACATTGAAATCTCATGAAAAGATTCACGGAGAAAGATCGCTATTAGTTTGTGATGTCTGCGGGAAGGGGTTTACAACTGCTGTTATTTTGAAGGTAATAGTTGTCTTAATACTGTCAGGTCCGGGAAAAAGTAAAGTAATACATTTTATGAAAATAACGTTGACATTTACTACAGCTAATTGATCAATTCAAATACTATCGATTCTGGCTATTAAGATATGAAATTAGTTTCTTGATCAATTAAATAAACACGCATGACATTTACGTTTTCTTTTTTCAGACTCACCTAGAAACACATAAAGAAAACAGAGAAAGAAGATTCACGTGTGAACAATGCGGAAAGAAATTCTTTACACAATCGATACTTCTGTCACATGTATCTCGACGACACACTGGCCGAAGGTTCATTTGCCAAATATGCAGTTACCCGTTCACCGACAAGTACAATTTGGCCAAACATTTGCTCATACACGAAGGGAAGAAATTGCACAAATGCGATGTTTGTGACAAATCATACGCCACACATTCAAGCTTAGTCGAACATAAGAGGATACATTCCGGGGAACGACCGTTTAGTTGTTCTTATTGTCCAAAGTGTTTTGTATCGAAAAAAGGATTGAATGAGCATGTCAGAACGCATACGGGCGAAAGACCCTATAAATGTGGTGTTTGTGAACAAGGGTTCTCACAAAGCGGATCTTTGAGACGACATTTGAAAATACATGACAGAATGGTGACAACTATAAGCTGAATGATTTTGATATTGCCTGTGTGCTGTAATAGGCTAAAATAACCTCATGAATACACCCAAGTCCTTGAGTAATTGGTCACAAATATTATGACAATGCAGACAAGTTTATATGTTCAAGGAAGTTTTGCCAAAAATCTAGCCCTGGGCACTCGAAATCTAGTTTTATAGTGTCTCAAAATACGTAAATAATTATACATATGATGCAAAAATAAAAAATGGGATCAACACAATAAAACAACAATTTCCACAAGACAATTAGATACACAAGAACGAAATATTAGGAATTAATAAAACATTTTATCATTTACCTGGTTTATTTTTTATTCCAAAATCATTTATGGATTCCTTCCATCTTCCTACTTGCACAAAAATATTTATAGTGTATACATTTATCACATCACAAGTTTTACAATTACGTAGGACTAAAACTTTATCTAGGTCTTTGATAGAGACTTCTCTCTGGTTTGTGTTGTATTTCCGATGCTTTTTATTTCCAATTTCATATGGATAAAGTATAATTGAAAAATATAAGCTCATGTATTCACACTTATACTAATATTCACAAAGTTTAAAGTCAATAAAAAGACAGTTTCAAAGGCAGCATATTGAAATATGAGTTTAATAGTTCATATTTTAAATTACGGTGCTTAGCAAACTTCTGGCTGAATTCAATTTATTTCCATGAAATAAATTACACTAATGACTTTACTGTACCATGGACAAATATATCTTTAAATATTGCTAGTGTATTATTTCAATACAATACAATAATTCCATACTCTTAGATATTAGATGGAGTTTTTTTTATTTACTTACAAAGTCAATTCCGTTTGGAGTGTGAAGTTCCGAGCGACCGTATGGGCCAAAATCTCTAGTATTCTGAGTGGCCGATGACAGTCTTGCTAACGCAGAGGAACTTAAGAAACAATGATTGTGGCTTATGACGTACACACACACACACATATTATGTTTTATTTTGTACACATCTATAGTTCGACTGTTAAACACTTGACTTTAAACTTTATAATACGCCCCAGGTGCATCCATGGATAGTAATCGCGCCTAGGTAATTCATCAAGCTTGTCCAGTTTCTTTGTCTCTTTCTAAAGTACATAGTGTACAATTAGTGAGATTACTCCTCAGTCCATTCTTGCAGGTGTAATACAGACTGACCATTTTTAAGGCGTCATGTAATTAGTGCCATGCCATCCCATGCGCATAAGTGACTGTGACTGAAGGCGGGACATTCTCATGTATATGCACAGTATCGTCCAGAGACTTTCCTTGTCCATGGCTCTTCATGTGCCGGTTCAAAGCGCATTTCTGTATGAAAGCCTGGTTGCACAGTTGACATTTGTGTGGACGTTCCCCTGTGTGGATCATTCTATGGTTCCTCATGTCTTTGCGCGCCATGAACTTTTTCGGGCAAAGGTCGCAGGCGTAGGGCCTTTCTCCTAGAACATAAAAATGATTGGTTACGCAAAAAGGTTAACATAAACCTTAAACATATTATTTATTAGATGTTGATAAAAAAATAAGTCAAGAATGATACAAAAAATAAGTATTCATACTGCCTCATGGTAACTGATGGAACTACGAGAGACATTTCAGTCTCACAAAAACACAGATCCGAAACAAATACCTGGCGATCACATATCACAAAAATATTTGTTTCGGAGCCGCGGCCTCACGATTCACAGCCAGCGTCTAATTGAGGTACGAAGGCTGTCAATAAATATATGAATCTGTGAATCTTTAAGCATACCTGTATGTGTTCGTAAATGTACAACTTGAAAACTTTTGCTTTTAAATGTTTTGTCACAATAGTCGCACGAAAACGGCTTGTCGGACGAATGAGATCGCATGTGTTTGAATAGATCACTCTGAAAATAACAATACTAATATTTAAATATTGTCAGACCAATTTATTGTTTATGAAAAGTATTATTATTATCTTTATGAACAACAAATTAAGACAAGTTTCACTTTTCAGTTTCAATTGGATCATAGTTTCTATGATATTAAATATTAATTACGCTTTTCAATCGGCAATAATAATTGTCGCGTCCGCTACTTGACGTGGGTGTCTGCGGGAAAGCGGCGGTGCGCGGGAAGAGAGCTGCCTGCGCGGGGCGCGGAGGCGCCGCGTGCGCCGTGCCGCCGCGCCGCGCCGAGAGACACGAGACGGCAGTCGCCTAAGCAAGTCGCGCCTAGCGCTCTAATTTGACTCGCCAACCTTTGTACCTTTTTTGTAATTAAATTCATATTTTAAAAACCAAAGTCTATGAATCTTATGTTCTGCGGGAACATAAAGTGGCGACCGTGACAGGACCTGCGATCTTCGTCAAAACCAGCAAAAAACCGATGCAAACCGGTTTGGACAAGACGCGTTGAGACACGTGGCGCATGGGACTGGCCTTTGGAGCGAAATATCGACGTGAACCATCTGCGAAGTGGAGTCACCAAATTAGTGAGCCCGTTCCAATTCCTTAAGTATTAAATATATTTATATATTTTCATAACGATTGCGCGGCACCCAATATGCATAAGTAGCTATATACTAACGCCTACGCATCTAAATTAATGCCGCATGATTTACGTAATTGCAATTTCTAAGCCTTATGTCCATGTGTGTGTGAGTGACTTCTTATTTATAGCTAAATTCTAACCCCAGCACGCCTAATTCACCCATAAATCGTTACGTTACGTATAACGATACATCACGCCATTGTTTTAACACATCTATTGTGCTTATTTTGCTTGGTTCATGGTTGTAAGCACACCTACAACAATCTATTCCAGCGCATGCAATGCATGGTCAGTGCTTCGCGCAGAGCGTCGCTTCTTTCAAGTACCTACTCAAGATTTCGCGCTTTCGGGCGCACGTGGCAACAGCGAGCCAGCGGGCGACGCGATCCGGTTTTTTCCAGTTCTGCGCGACGCGCCCGGTGAAGTGAGGAGCGTAGTAGTAACACTGCGCGAGCGTATGCATGCAATATTTTATTTTCCTTTTGAGTAATCCATTTTGATTTCGCACGTTTATTTGTTAGTATGGAGGAAACTAATTACAATCGTTTGGCGTTAAAACGCTCATCAATTAAAGGTCGTGTAACAAGATTTGTCAATTATTTAGAAGTTCTAAAAGATCAATTGTTAGACGATACGCAAATTAACGTGCTGAAACAAAAATTAGCTAAAATAGAAGCCCTATTCATAGAGTTCGATGGCGTGCAATGTCAAATTGAAATTTTGGATGAAACAAACTTAAATGTAGAATTGGATAGTAGAGAAACTACCGAACAATCCTTTTACGATTCTATCGCACACGCCCAAAAAATTATTTCAATGTACAGTACGAATCAAAAATCGTCTGGCGAAAGAGATAGCTTGGCAATCCATGATGAAGACAATCGCGAGGTTATAGGTTTTCGTTTGCCAATTATAAGAATTAACAAATTTGACGGAACATATAATAAGTGGTTGGAGTTTCGTGATACATTTAGTTCACTAATACACAACAACTCAAAAATACAGAACATACATAAATTTCACTATTTAAATTCTTATTTAGAAGGAGACGCCGCAAGAGTCATTTGTAACCTTGAAGTTTCTGAACTTAATTATTCTGAGGCGTGGAATCTCATTTGCCAAAGATATAATAACACCCGCCAATTGATAAACAACCACATAAAGTCCTTATTCAATATTGAGCCATTGCGTGAGTCTGAAAAGTCTTTGAGATTCCTTATTGATCATGTCACAAAGAACTTACGTGCTTTAAATACATTAAAACAACCCACTGAACATTGGGACACCCTAATAGTACATATGATCTCATCAAAGCTAGATAGCAATACTCTTGTGAAATGGGAAGAGTATATTCAAGTAAACGTCAGCGCACTTGAAGTACCTAGTTTAGAAAACTTTATGACATTTTTAAAGGGTCGCGCTGAGGTTCTAGAGTCTGTTTCTCGCAATAAGCAAGACAGAAATTCCAAGCATTCCAATCCTAATCAGGGCACTAAATATAATGCAGTTTCGCACATAAAAACCTTTGTCAGCTCTGAACACGGTGAGCCTTCATCATCAAGGCCTATTAAATGTGTATTTTGTCACAAAGCTCATCGTAATCATGAATGCCCACAGTTTCATTCAAAGACTGTGGAGGATAGGCTTGCTTTAGTAGCAGATCTAAAGTTGTGTTACAATTGCCTGCGTAGGGGTCATAATCTACATGCCTGCAAACTCTCAGGCACATGCAAAACATGTAAAAGGCGCCATAACACACTCCTGCACAGGCCTACAGAAACAGACACCAATATGGCAGATTCTGTGCCTGTTTCAATGTCAACCGTTTCAAATACTGAAACACTTTTGTGTACATGTCTAATAGATATAATAAATCCTGCCACAAGTGAAGTTGTCACTGCTAAGGCATTACTAGATAATGGGAGCCAATCTTCATTCATAACTGAAGCTCTCGCAAAGAAACTAAATCTAACCTGTTTTGATTCTCGTGTACAAAATGTTGTCGGTATAGGCAACACTATTACCAAACTCAATTCCAAGCGTTGCAATGTTTGTATCCGGTCAAGGATAAACTCTTTCAGTGCTATTACTTCATGTTTAGTTATACCTCAAATATCAGGAAAATTGCCTAGGTTCCATTTAGACATAGCACACATTGACTTGCAGTCTGTCAAACTAGCAGACCCCACCTTTTATGAACCTTCCGAAATAGAATTGCTTATAGGTGCTGACTTGTTTTGGACTATCATAGGAACCGAACAGCGCTCTTTAGGTGATGGCAATCCTATACTACATGAGTCCAAATTAGGGTGGCTGATCTCAGGACCCATTCACAATGTTAAGCCTGGCAGTGTTGCCAATTCAAGGTCTTCAATTAAGTGTAATTTTGCCATTGGTGCAGACAACACTAACTTAGTAGAGTTTCACAATGATTTACAAAGGTCCTGGGAAATTGAAAGCTTGCCACAAAGGTCACTTCTTACTGATAAAGAAAAGGCTTGTGAAGCTCATTTTTTGAAGCACACTAAACGTGACCATGTAAGTCGCTTTAGTGCCAAGCTTCCTTTGGTTAAAGGCCCAGAGTGGGGCGATTCTAATTTTATAGCGAAGCGGAGATTTTTGAATCTTGAACGGCGCTTTCGTAAGCAGCCTCAACTTAAAACCGCATATACAAATTTCAGTGAAGAATATTCTCAAGTAGGACATCTGTCTGTATCCAAAGTTGATCAACCTAAAAATGGCTATTTTGTTCCACATCACCCATTCGTGAGGACAGTGAATCCACACGTCTTTGTGTAGTTTTGATGCTTCGGCTCGTACCACATCCGGATTGTCAGTAAATGACATACAAATGATAAGTTCCACAATTCAAGACTCTTTTTAATATTTTAGTTCGTTTCCGACAAGGCCGCTATGTATTGTCTGCTGACAACCTATAGAATTAAAAGATTTGCCAGAAGTAAAGGCTCATCCTGTGACTACTTCTCATTCAGATTTGCCAATAATAAACTTTCATAAATATTCAAAGTTAAGAAAATTACAACGTATAGTGGGATACTTGCATAGATTTGCTAATAATTGTAAAAATTCCAAATGTAAAAGGACTGGGTCTTTAACTAATTCAGAACTAGACAAAGCTTTGCTTTCGCTTGTATATGTTTCACAGTTAGAGTCATTTCCTAAGGAATATGATATACTTTCCAAGGGGAATTCATTAAATCCTAAATCAAACATTTCCGCACTAAACCCCTTTTTACATGATAAAATTATTAGAGTAGGAGGTAGAATTCAAGCATCAGAATACAGTTTTGATATGAAACATCCTATTTTATTGAGTTCTAATCACAATTTTACCAAACTTTTATTCCAACAACAGCACGAACGCCTATTACATGTAGGTCCTCAAGCTTTACTATGTTCTTTAAGGGCGCGATTTTGGCCCATCGGTGGCAGGAACCTGGCAAGGCGCGTTGTAAACAACTGCAATGTTTGCAGGCGTTCTAGGGGTCAAACAATGAAAAATATAATGGGAAACCTTCCTGCCCAACGACTTACACCAGATTTTCCCTTTGTGACAGTAGGAACTGACTTTGCCGGACCATTTTTGATCACTGACCGCAAGGGCCGTGGCTGTAAAATTACAAAATGTTACTTGTGTATTTTCATATGTTTTAGATACAAATGCATTCATTTGGAAGCAGTGAGCGAATTGTCAAAGGATGCCTTCATTTTAACCTTAAAACGCTTCATATCTCGAAGAGGCATGCCTAAGCAAATATTTTGTGACAATGGAACTAATTTTGTTTCTGCCGCTCGAGAGCTTGGTAATTTTTTTAAGCACAATGCCAATCATTTCATTGACTTTGCTGCCAACGAAGGAATTGAATTTCGCTTCTCACCTGCATACGCTCCCCACTTCAACGGCTTAATGGAAGCAGGCGTCAAATCTGCCAAATTTCATCTCACTAGAGTACTGGGTGTCGCGCATTTGACTTATGAAGAATTATCTTCCTTGTTTGCACAAATAGAAGGAATCCTTAATAGTCGACCCCTTTGCCCTTTAAGCTCCTCTCCTACTGACCTTTATCCTTTGACCCCGGGCCACTTTTTGATTGGTAGACCAATTACTTCGCTTCCATCCCCTAACTTGCAAGAAATTAAAATTAACCGCCTCGACAGGTATAAGCGCCTGGAGCAAATCAAACAGCATTTTTGGCAGCGTTGGAGCCGGGAGTACATTGCAGAGCTGCAAACAAGGACTAAGTGGCGCACAAGATCCGGCAGCCTACAAAGGGACGACTTAGTCCTACTAAAGGAGGACACCCCGCCATTGTGTTGGCGCCTCGGCCGTGTTGCTGCCCTGTTCCCCGGACCTGACGGCGTGGTGCGCGTCGCGGACATTGCCACCGCAAATGGAGTGGTGCGACGTGCGCTCAACCGGATTGTGGATCTTCCGAAGTCTGAAACCCTGTCCAGTGAAGTGTTCCAGCGCCGGGAGGATGTCGCGTCCGCTACTTGACGTGGGTGTCTGCGGGAAAGCGGCGGTGCGCGGGAAGAGAGCTGCCTGCGCGGGGCGCGGAGGCGCCGCGTGCGCCGTGCCGCCGCGCCGCGCCGAGAGACACGAGACGGCAGTCGCCTAAGCAAGTCGCGCCTAGCGCTCTAATTTGACTCGCCAACCTTTGTACCTTTTTTGTAATTAAATTCATATTTTAAAAACCAAAGTCTATGAATCTTATGTTCTGCGGGAACAATAATAATTAAATTACCAAAAATTAGAGTATTATTTACCTTAACATAAAATCGCATGTCGCACAGTTGGCAAGCTATATTCTTAATACCGCTATGCCTGATGAGATGTATCTTTAGATTCCCAGCTTGTGCAAATTTCTTACCGCATTGCCCACAAATGAAGTTCTTTTGGGCTGTATGAGTTTCTAAATGCGTCTAGAAAGAAAAAAAAATATTCTTAAAGTTTGCACCAATATCCTAGAATGCGTAGACAGGGGTGTCACTAATACTCTCCACAGTTTGCCTACTTATGTTATAGAAGAGTAATGGAAGGCACGAAAAAGAAATTTTCCATTTAAAAAAAATGTTGCTAAAAAATTAAGGTATATTATGTACGTATGTGTATTTATTGACTATTGTATTTAAATTTCTTTGTCTATTTTTAGGGAATGTGTAATGAATGCAAAACTATGATTCTATATTGGATTTTCTAGATTATCTTTATAATAAAACCGTTTTAATATAATAAGACAAAATGATAACTTACTTTTAAATTATACCTTTGAACGAACTTGGCATCACATATATGACAAACGTGCTTTTTCACGCCGGCGTGTATCAACTCGTGATTCTTTAGCACATTGAGGTAGGCAAAGTTCTTACCGCACGTGAGACACTGATATTTCCTTATACCGGTGTGTGTTCGAACATGGCTGTGTAAATTACGGAGTGTGGGGAATGTTTTCTCACAGTGATCACATTTTATGTCTGGCTGGAAGATAAATTTATAATTTAATTATTTAAGCTACTCTTTGAACAACTACATTTTATGCAGGTTATAAAATATCTAAGCTAATCAGAATGTACGAAAACTTCCTATACTGAGAAGGCTAGAAATTATTTTACAGGTTTTATGAAACTAATAAAAATACAGCAAAGCTTATATCACACTGAATGTTGTACTAAAGCAAGCCAAATATTTCACTTTTTATTTCAAACTTAAGCTATGTACAAACAATACCTTTTTACCAAAATGACTTCTCATATGTGCTTCAAAATTTTCATACTTCTTAAATGATTTCTCACATTTTGGACATTTCATTCGGGTTCTCCTTTTCAGAGGTACTGGTTCGCCGCGTTTTCTCCGCCTCCTTCTGGAACAATTGAAATTCACTTTTCATGATTTAGTACTACTGTACATACAGTAAAGAAAAAAATAGTGTGTAATACAACAAGCAAAGTAAATCAACCAATGATAGGAAATTTGTAGCAGACAGCATATTCATCAGTGCCATACACATACAGCCTGGGCTCACAAACAAAATTCCTTTGATTAATTTTAAAAATATTATAAACTTCATCTATTCCAATGGCAAATAAAAAATAATAGATACTCACTTTATATCTGTAACTGAAAACTCTTGAGCTTGTATATCATCATGAATTTCAATGTTCTCATCATTCATTGTTGATAAATCTTGAATAGATAACTCCACTGCTTGTAAACCATTGATTTCACTCTCCAATAACATTTTTTCCACCTTGACTGCTTCCTGAAAAAAAGTATTTCATCTAGTTGAAATATAATACATTACAATGCCATTCCTTTTTAAATGCAAATTAATATGTTGCTGCTACTGTGATGTTATTACAAGCAAATCACAAAGTTTAATACTATATTGACTTTATATTCAATGTGTCATACGCTTTAATTTATATGTAGAAAATACATGTTAAAACATAACTATACATCTATAGTAATTACTTCTTAACATTATGTTTTGAAATAGAAATAGTTTTTTTGTAGTTTATACTCACTCTAGCTTGAACATGCTGCTGCAATATGGCATGTGACTTCAAAACTACTTGTTTAAAACTGTAGTACTTATTCAACAAACTTAAACATGTATGACATATTTTCCTTGGAAAATTATCACCTTCTGAAATCTGTGGTTTAAAAATATATTTAAAAATAAAGGAAAGTAAGTTTGTCGAAATGGGGGGAAAATTTTGTTTTAATCAACCATAGTGCATGTATTTATCTAAAAATAGTTGAAAATAGTAATGTGTATAAACTTTAAATATACCTTATACAGGGAGCGCAAAAAAATGGCGCACTTGCTCAGTTGGGTACAAGGGCATAATATTAATATCGTAATAAAAAAATAATATTTGGAAAATACCGATCCGTTTTGAAGTTATGACCGTTTAAAGTTTTCAGTTTAATCACCACTTTTTCGCATAAAACCAGTTGGAATAGATGAAGAACAAGATTTAAACACATACGTATTTTTTCGTTTCGACGTTAATTGAACGGTTAACGAAATATACCACGAAAACCATTTTTAACAGCATCAAAACTTTCTTAGACATCGCTTTAACCGTTGTTTACACATGGGTAAGGTCATGAACTCTTAGCTGTATAATTTATCCTTCTCTAACTTCAAAAAAGGATATTTTTTGTTTCATTTCAAATAAATCAATCAGTTAAACAGGGACGTACTCAGATTTAAGCGTCAATAAATTAACAACATAATAACTTTAGGTGCAGTTGCATCGTATATGGATTGACTATTATTTTGTTTATCATTATTTTCCTTAGTGTCACAAAGCCAAACTGAAAGACACCAAGAAATCACATTGGTCATCGCTTAAATCATCTAAGATTGCGAATTTAATTATAATTAGAAAAGTTTTCGTAATACCTACATAACATTTAAATTATCTAAATTATTAATATTCATTGTAAAAATAATCTGATGACACTGATTAATAAAAAACAATATTTTTAAAATGATGGCCCAATTCGGCCCTATTAGTCAAAGGAAGCCGCTGGTCATAGTGTACTTCGTCGGATCCAACGCGGCTCGATTATTCTTCCTTTGAGGTTGCCGCCGCCCTTTGTGAGCGCGAGCCGAAAGGCGGCAATGTCTTTGTCGGTAACTTTTAGCATTTTGCAAAAGAAGACCGACATCTTGAGGTGTGTTCACACTACACACTTGATATAACTTAATTTGATTAAGTACCTATTCCGATATAAAAGTTATGTTAAAAAAAAGATCTTATTGGACTGATAGAATGGTCCTTACTTGCTCAAGAGCTTATAATATTATTTAAATATGTCATCAACCAATCCAGTCAGTTACAAATTGCCTATTTAATTTTGCTTATTATTGTATTTAACATTACTTTAATGTGTTTTGAAAATAATGTTACTTTAAAGTAATAAAATTTCTTCTAAATTCTTATACCTAGAGAAATGTCGTCTACCATTACAGCATAGAATTTGCATATGAGACTTCTGTGAGATAAAATTAGTGAAATCAATAAACACTAATCACTAATTTACTGCACTGGAGACCCCGTGCCCTGCAGTGGCACGTATATGAGCTGATACAGTACTAATACTAATTGTTCACATGAATGATTATGAACTCAAATAGGAAAGCTTTGTATCTAATGTGAACAGGCCTTTATATTTCAAAAATCAAAATAATAATTTATTTTTTATTAGTTGAATTCGGATTGCGATCGCGTGTGCATGTATTAGTCGTGTGCATATTATTGTAAATTCGTTTTCAGTTATTTTGAGTAAATTTTATTAAGTTCACTATGCTTTGAACATTACCCAATTTGATAGCTTTTGATGTAACTTGTGTTATGTGAAATGTAAAAGAAAAAGTGTTTTGTGCTACCAAACTGTGACAGTGTTTTTGTGCGGATTTTGGCGGATCCTGCGCTTCCATCCTTGCCTATCAAGGTCATTACGGTTTACATTACAAGGTCAGTTAACTATTTTAGTGGTCATTAATGACAACTAACCAGCCCATATGAGTCACCGACGGCCTCCGTGGCACAGTTGGTAAGAACTGCCTGTGAAATGAGAGACCGCGGGTTCGGTTTTTGCCCCGAAACAAATAATTTCCATGAACCATAATTATTTTTCTAATCCCCGCGACACAAGATTTGTATCTTAGTGTGGGGTTAGTACCCATGTATGTGACTGTTGACAGTATTAATTTAATATCCTTTTTATGTACCCTGTGCGTTATGCACACAATAGCACGACTTATAAGTAAATAATGAGCTATGCTTATTTATTGTTGAGTGTCTACCGTTTAGTTGTTAGGTCAATCACTTTAGCGTAATGTGTTCAGGGTTAGCATATGCAAGGTTAGTTTTTTTTTCTCGGCATCTTTCTTAATATTCGCTAGCGCCATGCAAATCCGTATTAATTAAGATGCTTTCACCATATACTATAATGTATATTAGCAGGTGCGCTGTTTTCTTGTCCACCCTGTATTTAATTTTGACATTCTATTACAATAATTAACTATTACTTCTTCATTAACAATTTGCTACTAAACAAAATATGAACAGTGTCCCACAGTGTTAATAAACGATTGTTGTTCATAAAGGCAGAATATTATTTAAAACTTGTGATGCAAAACAGAAAAAGTTCTCAAAACTAAACTTGATTTAAGGGGTGTAGTATACATGGAAACAATAATATTTAGTCGAACAAGTAATATTTGAAATATCTATTTATCACTGATTAACAATAGGAGTCCTACCTCCAATGAAGTGCAACACTTGAAAGCTTCAGGTGAACAAACCAAAAACAAATCACTAAACGGGCCGGTTTCACACAAACAAGCTCGGCAAATCTTGTTAAAATCCAGTTCAGACGCCATAATCTCAGTGTAAATCAACTTATAAAGTAAAAATACGCGTTGTGGTCATAATTTAATCAAACTTTTAATTCAATGTTTCCATAAATCCATCTCCTTTTCTTCATATTTCAATGTCACGTGTTTGACATTCGCAATAATATATCATAAAATATTAATTTAATTGGATAATTATTTATTGAAAAGTAATAACAAAACATGCAGATCAATTAATTGTTAATAGATTTTATGAAAAACGCCGTAAAATATTTATTTTGTTTGAAATACGAATTTGACAATTTCGTAATTCGTTTTTAATGTCGATGTGAATGACGTTTCTTTTCAAGCAGTTTGTTTTCATAAGTTTTAATTTACTATCTACTATTCATTATTAATCTGCTACTGAGTTCCTTGATTTCATTTATTTATGTAAAATTTATTTTTTGCTTATTCGATATATATCAAATATACATATAAATCTCAGTATGTAAAATGTACACTGTATTTATAAACCAGAATTTGCACACTACAAATACAAAAGAAACTCCGAAATTCGTTAGAAACAAACAATAAAATTCGATGAGTTTTCATGTCCACAGGATCATTAACAAATGTGGTAACAAATAACAACGATAAGCTATACTGAGCTCGTATGATATTGTAAAATATAATAATAATAATAATAAAGATAAACAGCATTTGAGAGGGGCTTTGGTGCGTGCGATTTCGGATTTTGTGTCCGTATCGGCGTCTTGTAGACCGCGTCTGCCGCGTTTGCCCACGCATAGAAGAAATTTGGCGCTGATGGGAGCTTTGGACTCCATGCTACCTACATATTTGGAGTCCAGTCGGGATCTTGTTGATACGCACTCGATCCTTTACTGCGCGGCCGTCGCAGCATGCCGGGTGGCTAATGTTCAATTCCCAAAAGAGCATAGAGCTACTCGAGGTGTTGCGGCTGTGCCTGCCTGGCAGCTTAGGATTGAGGACCGTATCAACAGGGCCCGAACTCTCATCGGCAAGCTAATTTCCTTCTCAGAAGGAAATAGCAGACCAAGGATTATGCGTTTTGTGACGCAGGCTTTTTCGGGGACCAATATAAGTCCTCAGAATTATAGGCTTTGCGTCACAGAACGCATAGACTTCTATAAACAAAAAGTCTATGCGTGGGCGAACCGCATTCGTCGCTACAGGAGGCGATGGGATCGTTTCCAACAAAATCGTATGTTCCAAAGTGACCAAAAGAGGGTTTATAGATGTTGGGAGGATTCTTCTCAGGGTGTGGTGGATGGGCGGCTGCCTGGTGCTCACGAAATGCGTGAGTACTGGACGAATATCTGGTCGTCGCCTGTCTCTCACACTGAAGCCTCCTGGTTTAGTGTTGTTGATCGAGCTTGCGAGTCAATACCGACTATGGAGACCATTTTAATCAGTTCGGAAGATGTGCAAACTGCAATTCGACGGACCCAAAACTGGAAGTCGCCGGGTCCGGATGGTCTGCACAACTTCTGGTTAAAATGGTTTCCAAGTTCGCATGCTCGATTGGCAGCGCAGTTTCAGGATGCGCTTGAGGCAGGATCCCTCCCAGCATTTATGACAAAAGGTGTCACTCACCTCCTCTTTAAGTCCGGTTGTACCACGGAACCAAAAAATTATAGACCCATTACATGCCTTCCAACTATTTATAAAATTTTGACCTCCATAATTAGATCCAAAATTACAGACCACATCACTTCTAACCAAATTCTTTTTCCCGGCCAAACAGGTTGCATGAATGGGTCCCGTGGTACTAAGGAACTCCTTCTCATTAACATGACCATTTGCCAACAGGCTCGTCACAACCGGAGGAATTTATCGGCTGCCTGGATAGATTACAAAAAGGCCTATGATTCGGTGCCCCATACATGGCTCATGAGGGTGTTGAATTTGTATAAAATTAATACAAATTTATGCAACTTCCTTGGGTCTTGTATGGGGCAGTAGACCACTGTCCTGAGATATCCAGGTGGTACGGCTCCTCCTGATTGTGATGAGCCGATTAGAATTAAGCGGGGTATATTCCAGGGCGACAGTCCGAGTCCGCTGTGGTTTTGCATGGCCCTGAATCCCCTCAGCACTCTGTTGTTGGATTCAGGGTTAGGCTACCGTCTGCGGAGAGGGTCTGAGCCTATTTCTCACTTGCTTTACATGGATGACCTCAAGTTATTTGCATCAAAACAAACCGAATTGGTTGAGTTGTTAAAAATAACAGAGAGATTTAGCAATTCAATCAATATGGAGTTTGGTGTAGATAAATGTGCGGTTATCCATGTGAAGCGAGGGGAGGTTGCGGTCTCTGATGACATACAAGTCTCAGAGACTGTAAGACTCAGACCCCTCTCTGTGACGGAAACCTACAAATATTTGGGTATGCCTGAGGCTTTAGGTATCATGGGTGCAAATGTAAAACAATCGTTGAAAGAGCGTTTCTTTAGCCGCCTGACAAAAGTACTTAACAGTTTTTTGTCAGGTGGAAACAAGATTCGCGCTTTTAACGGTTGGGTTATGCCTGTACTCATGTACTCTTTCGGCATACTCAAATGGACTCAGACCGAATTGGACGCCCTGGATCGTAAAGTCCGAACTCTCCTGACTGCACATCGTATGCATCATCCACGATCATCAGTGATGAGATTGTACATCCCGCGGAGATGTGGGGGCCGAGGCATTCTTAATGCTAAGGACCTACATAATCGCGAGGTGTGCAATCTCAGGGATTATTTCCTTCACATCGACGTGGATATGCATGGGGTTGTAGTTATGGTAGATAAAGGATTTACCCCGCTCTCTTTGGCGATTGAGAACTGGCGGAAACCTCTAGTGGTAGGCACCAAGGATCGCGAGGACATATGGAAGAGCAAAGAGCTGCACGGCCGATTCTATCGAGCCCTTCATGGGCCTGATGTGGATCGGCTAGCGTCTGTGTCTTGGCTACGCTTCGGTAACCTCTTTGGGGAAACCGAGGGTTTTGTCTTTGCAATTATGGACGAAGTTATTAAGACGAACAACTATAGGAAATACATCCTGAAGGACGGTACGGTCGACATCTGTCGGGCATGCCACCGTCCTGGCGAGTCCATCAGGCATGTTATTTCCGGTTGTTCGTATCTTGCTAACGGCGAGTATTTGCATAGACACAACCTAGTAGCCAAGATCATACATCAGCAAATTGCTCTTCGATATGGACTTGTGACTCCTGAAATGCCATATTACCAATATGTGCCCCAACCAGTTCTTGAAAATGGTCATGCAACGCTGTATTGGGATCGATCTATATCACAGACAGGACTATTCTAGCCAATAAGCCTGACATTGTGATAATAGATCGATTGGCGCGCCGGGCTATACTTGTTGACGTCACCATTCCGCATGACGATAACCTTGTCAAAGCCGAAAAAGACAAAATGTCTAAATATTTAGATTTGGCACACGAGGTTACCGACATGTGGGATGTCGACTCAACAATTATTGTCCCGATTGTCGTTTCTGCTCATGGGTTGATACCAAAGAGCCTCGACCAACATCTACAGAGGCTCTCAATCGGCGTTTGGGTCAGGAGTCAGATACAGAAGGCAGTATTGCTTGACACGGCACGTATAGTGAGGAGGTTCCTCACTTTGGGGTCCTAACCACCGGTGGCTTGGGTCTCGAGCCTCGCCATTGTTGGATGAATTTTTATATTTTTATATGTATTTAGTTTTTATACTATATATATAAAAATGGAAAAAAAAAGATTTAAAATAAAGAGAAATAAATAATAATAATAACACCCAACAGTCACATACATAGTCCTAACCCCACACTAAGATCGAGTCTTGTGTCGTGGGTATCAGGAACTACGAGAGACTTTTCGGTCTCACAAACACCCAGACCCGAAAGAAATATTTGTGGGCCACACAAACATTTCTCTCGGTGCGGGGATCGAACCCGCGGCCTCTCGTTTCACAGGCGGCGTCTAACCAACTGCGCTACGGAGGCTGTCATATATGAAATTAGCTACGAAATGTGTTACCACAGACCGACGTAAAGCGACAGCTCAGCTGTTGCGTTTCGTTCAGTGAGTGAGATTGCTGGATGCCCAATACTCCTTCCTAATTGGTCTGTGACTCCTTCCCTCTTCCCATTCTTCTTCCTTCCCGCTCCCTTCCCAATTTGAAAGGCCAGCAACCAGGGTCGGTTTTAGCAGTACCAGTGCATCCAAAAAAACGTTTCTTTTTAATATATTTTGGTATGTTTAATAGATTGGACATTTATAATAGATTGTATCATAGTGTTATGTAATTTCGGAATATGTTCAACTTTCACGGTATGCCACTTTTATGCCACGAAAATTACTGCATTCCTGAACATAGCCTTTGGGCTTGTATACGGAAGTTATAGGACTGAACCGCCAAGGGTCTGGTTGTTAGTATCCAGGATGAGGTTAATTCAAAAATTCAATTTTGATGCTGTTTTCAAATTCCTTTCCTTTTAAAAACTATGCTTTTAAGGAATTATTACTTACTGCTCAAATAAAATTTTGGACACAACCCTATTCTGGACAGGACATTCAAATATACGATGCTAAATGAATCGTGGAAGTACGAGCGCCACCAATCACCATTGCTTCACCGCTCCAACGTCACATACTATACAAGGCGCCTTGGGAATCCTTGACAGTTGCGACATTTGGTAATATTGAGAGTCACCTTTGCCAAGAAATAGCGAGCCGATAGATTAGCGATAGAGTTCGGTGACTTCCGTGGTCACCAACTTCTCATACAGAGGATTCAGACACTTTTTGTCCTCTTCCTGAGAAATTCATAAGGATGCGACCGCAACTGAATGCATCTGAACCACTGATGATTCAGAGCTTAGACTTCGTAAGCTTATAGATTGCTGACTGAATCCCACCCCACATATGGAATCTTTTGGAAGAACGACTTCACAACAGCCAGATTGGGCTACCGTTTCCATCCCTGGGACATTGACGCCAAAGCCCTCTCGCCTCAGTCTAAAACTGGCGTGTATCACCGACTCACCATGTATGTCTGAAGTAGGGAAAGCAGGAACATTTGCGGCCTTCAAAGGGTTGTGACGAATTTTGTATCTAGATTTAGGGATTTGGAATAAATAAATGTGTCTTGCCCAACAAATAAGGGGCGCCTGGGGCGCTCCTCTCGGCCTGGCGCCCCTGGGCGGTTACCCGTGCGCGCCCTACCCTAACACCATAACGGCAACACATTCATAATCCAAGCATTATGATTGTTCATAAGCGGCTATGATTATTTACGTGCTTAAGGTTCATCACGTATGAATTCAAATTGATGTAATGTGAAATGAAATTATCCATACGATATCTTGTATTCTAATACTCTCTTGATTCTTGCAATTAGCATTTTCATTTAGAATGTATTTACCATGGTATTAACAAACCACTTTTGTTAAGATAATAATGTTATACATATTCTTTTGTACCTATTTATAGTTGTACCATATCTATGACAAGCATGTATGAATATTCTAAACCGACGTGTGACTTATTTTCTGTGACGAATTGTGCACCAAATGCTTTTCGTTTTCTTCCTAGGCTATGTAAACTGCTTAACAAATAACAGCTATAGCAACATAATTGACAAAAGCAGCAGATGAATATGCAGATTTATTCACAATGTTTTCCTTCACTATTAAAGTGTCTAGTGATTGACTATCAATACAGACATGGCTCCGTAAATTTAAAGACGATCTGAATTTTTGGAGATGGTAGAGTATTTGAACCGATGACATATTGAGACTTAACATCGTATGTCTGAGCACAGTGGAACGTCAAGTATTGCAATTCAAAGTGTTGTTTAGTTTTGCTACTGTTTATGAGCGGTCGAAACGCTTATCATCAGGAGAACAGCTTCTTCATCTCGCCAGACATTACGATAAAAAAATCAACAAGCGCAGTATAAAATGAATTCACTGCGGTTTAATCCTTTAGATAATGCTCAACATTGAACTTAAGTCTACACAGTTATGTCCAAGTAATTCCAAAGCGACTTATCATCATAGGTAAGGTACCCTACTCTATCCTTAAAAACCTTTTTCATTGTTTCGAAAAGGACAATAAATAACAACTCAGTTATGAAATAAGATGACATAGCGCGGGTTCGATTCCCGCACCGAGACAAGTGTTGGTGAGTTCTGCAGGTATTTGTTTCGGTTCTATATATTTATGAATGTATGTCAATGGGTCTGAATATTTGTGAAATTCAAGTCTCTCGTTTTACGCACGACTTATGTCGGAAGGGCAAGGTTACAAGGACCGATCCTGGAGGGAGGTCATGGGGGTCATGACCCCATCCCTGGGCTGGCCCCAGATTGACAAAATTTATTAATTATCTTGTTGATAAAATTTATAAGCGTATTTTATTCTTTGTATGTCGACAAATAAAGTAAGAAAGTATGTTTGTGTTCACAAATCACGCCTGTAACAAACTTTAAAAAGTCATTATTACGAATTGAAGTATTGAAATGGGTCCCAGTGTTCTGACATGACCTATATGACCCCCCCCCCCTCCCCCTCTTGGCGAAAAATCTGACATGAACTATAATGTGACCCCTCCATGGCGTAAAAGCTGGATCCGCCCTTGGACATAAGACATTTTTAAAGTGAAGGTTAAAGACAGCGTTTAAAAAAAATAGGTACTAGGCGACTGCAGCGTGTTTCAAAAATAATTTCAAAGAAAGATTTTACCTGCATATACCCAATATAAACAATTAAAAAGCAATAATTGCCTAAACTAATATATTTATCAGTTACAGTTCTGAAATAAAATATGTTAACTACTTAGAAATTATCAAACTTTAGGTACCAACTTAGGTATCTAAACCGAATTACTTAAATATATCGTGCACATAGTTTTATTGATAACAAAAATATATGGCGTAGATTGTTCAAATTGGTACCTCCTACTGTTATTGAAATGTTTAAAGTACTATAGAATGTCGCAACTTTGATAACATTATCGGCCGTTATTAAAAACACTTGTACATATATACACTTGGTTTTGCAATACTCAATTAAAACTTCCAAGTTTTTGTAATCCGTTTATTAATTGAATTTTGAAAGTAGATAAACTTAATCAGATAATTCTAATGCACCTACTAAAGCATAATAAAAAAGATTGGTCAGCTTGACGAAACAGGGGCCCTACTATATAAATCCGAAACGAAGTTCGAAACTTCGGACGATCGAAGTTTATATACCATACGAATGTATCTACTTTGTAAAAGTTCGAATTTGTATAACGTACAACGTAACCATAAGTTTATGGTTACGACCATAAGTAAATAACGACCATAAGTATATGTAGGTGCATTCGTATCGTATATAAACTTCGATCATCCGAAGTTTCGAACTTCGTTTCGTTGAATATAGTAGGGCCCCAGTTGTTAACATTGATATTTGAGAATAATAAAAGTAGTTCATAAACAAAATCTAAAAGATGTTTTCTAAAACCGGTCGTGTTAACAAAATCGTGTAAATTGCATACATTATCAGTTGAGGAACCGCAGAATTAGTCAACAGACGTGCTAGCATTTTGAGGTTATGTTTACGTATTCAATTCACAAAGTATTTTGTCAGCTCTAAAATTGTATCTATTAATTGAAGAAGTTTAAGTTGATGATTATTTAACCTAAGTGTACAGTGATTACCTTAATCAAAAGAAATTAAGCATTTGAATTTGTGGAAGTGCATTAGGTAAATAAAGCCATTGGAAACAATGAACATTACAATGAAGCGGTAAAGTGTTATCAATGTACACAATTGCTGAGTGTAATAAAACATGCAGTGTTGATTGTGAATTGTGATACAGATAATTCAGTTGAACGCGCGCCTTGACGCTCTGTGCTTGTAAACATTGCTCACAGTTACACACAGTTACAAGTTAAAGCGAAAATGAACGGAAAAAATAACGACGTTATACCCATTAGTAAATTTACTGACAATGACAGAATGAAGCATTTAATTAAAGTGTTCAATGAAGACTATGGATATAAACCCGCATTTATAGTGAAAGTACCAGGCCGTGTGAATATTATTGGCGAACATATTGATTATTGTGGCTATCCCGTGCTACCGATGGCTTTGGAACAAGATATACTCGTCGCTGTCGGATTAATTAAAGACCTAAACCTTCAACTCAGGAATACCAATAAAAAGTATTGTGAATATAACACTGCAATAAAATCATTTGACGATATTGAAATAAAGTCGGACGTGGATGGAAAACCATTCTGGTATAACTACGTATTGTGCGGTGTTAAAGGTGCTATGGAGTACTTAAAAAATAAAATATCAAGCGGATTGCAAGTTTACATTGACGGAAACATTCCGCCGGCTTCGGGATTGTCAAGTTCTTCAGCATTAGTAAGCGCATCGTTCCTTTCTTTTACTCATGCCCAAAACGCTACGTTGAGTAAAACTGAAATAGCATCATTATGTGCAGACAGTGAAAGATATATAGGAACACAGGGAGGAGGAATGGACCAGGCTATAGCGTTTCTGGCAGAGAAATATTGCGCTCAGTACATTACTTGGAACCCCCTTCGCGCAACACCTGTTGCACTTCCAGAAGATGCTGTTTTTGTTGTAGCTCACAGTTTAGCTGAGGCGAATAAAGCAGCCACCAATGATTATAATAGACGTGTAATGGAATGTAGGCTGTCTGCTAAAATCTTAGCCGCTAGTGCTGGAATAACCACTGATAACAAAATAATTACTCTCAGTCAAGTACAAAAGACTTCAGGCGCAACGTTGGAAGATATGGTTCGACTTGTGAACCAACACCTACCTAATGATATTTATACGAAAGAGGATATATGCAATATTTTAAAAACCACCGAGCAAGAATTAGATAATTCAATCTTATCTCCAAATACGAGACATTTGAAAGAGTTCAAGTTAAAGCAACGAGCCCTCCACGTTTATGAAGAGGCTATAAGAGTTGAGAAGTTTAGAAAAATTTGCTCCGAAATTGCTCTCAAAGATCAAAATAAGCTGTTAATGGGAACTAACGGATTTATCGCCGCCAATAATTTTGCTAAAAGTGAAGATATTCTAGAAATTTTAGGGACATTGATGTCGGAAAGTCACGAAAGTTTAAGAAAACTTTATGAATGTTCTCATGAAAACTTGGATCTTATAGTCGACATATCGAAAGAAGTCGGCGTTCACGCTCGATTGACAGGGGCTGGTTGGGGTGGATGCGCCGTTGCTTTGTGCCCTAAGCATAAAGTTGATGCATATATAGACACTCTTATAGATAATTTTTACGTACAACACTGTAAAGTAGACAAAATTAAAGCACGTTCGCATGTATTTGCCACCACGCCTAACCATGGCGCTGTCATATATACAAATTAAGTTTATCAAAATATTTTTGAAGTAATTGCCATAACAATTTTACGCTAGGGATCGTAAATTGTAAATGAACTAAAATATATTTGTTTTGAATGTACGATTATTACAAATAACTTTAAAACAAGTGTACAACGTATCGATGGCATTTGTTTGTTTAGAAAGTTTATCAGTTTTAAAGTCAACCGTTACATTTTTAGCTACTTCAATACCCGGGTATTTTAAAATCTTATACATAATATATTTTTACAATATAGTAAGATTTTTTTAAATTGTAGTAAGATTCACGATTTTTATTTATACCATTATTAAGAAAATATTATTAAACAGTCACTTGTAAAATTGTAATGATCATAGTGAAAACTCATTAGTAAGACAATTTTTCTCTTTTGCTACATGGCCCAAAATATATTACTGTAAGGACTTCATAAACATTCCTTTTGGTGCAATATCGTAACGTAAATAATTATAACTTAATATGTAGGTACAATAATTAATTTCTTGATCTACATTTTATAAACGGGTGCTCATTACAAATAGATAAGCTAGTCTTTATATCTTGTCATTGTTTAATATTTGATTTCGCCCTTATATTTTTAATGAAGCAATCATTGGCTTTCGATTTTATTGTTTATATGAAATCCCATATTGTTTTATAAAAAATACATTAATTTAAATAGGTATTATTATGTTTGTGGATGTAACCCGAATGCAGCTAATGAGCTGGACCATACATTTTACGGAGAACATTAAGCAATGGTTCCATCATTTATGGGTGCACCAAATAGAGCTAAAGGAATATAAAGTAATTTACGTAAGAAGAATGAAATAGGTATACTAAAATATGTGTTTTAACTGTTAAATATATATTTTTTCAATCAGATTTGTTTTATTTCTTAAGCTTCCATTTGTTTTGTTCATTTTTCTAGCCATCTTAATAAAAATACATTTTATGGTTGTAGCTTGTAGATCTATATTGCGACTTGTGACTTCTGACCACTCCTGACTATATCAATCCAGTGTATTATGTATCAACACTGGAATGGAACACGTCACACACACCCTTTTACCAAAAAAAGATCAACTTGGCCAGCAGCATTATGTATAAATTGTACGATACATTATGTTTTCATGCAATGGCCAAGTTGATCCATTTATTTAAAACATATAGATTTTTTAATATTGATATGGTAATAACTAACGTAATAACTTTATATAGAAGGTCCCTTAAGGACTAAATAAATTAATCGACTTGGTATTACATGCATCTCACAACTTTTTGCGGTAGAAAACCTGAGCTGCGAGACTTGGAATTTTTTTACAGGATGTTTTTGATGGGATAATAAGTATAAAGTAAGTATCGCAACATAACAAATTGTTATTAGAAAAAAGAGCTATAATTGTGGCTATCATATAGAAAAAAAAAAACCTATTTCGAAGAAGAAGAACCTATTTCTACCTATTTCGAAGAATGGTTGCAGTTTGCACAGTGCATTGTTAATTTGTTACATAGCGTTTACGAAGTATGAATTGATTAAAAACATACTGTGCTTGATTGGAAATGGTTTATGTATGCTATGGTTAAAGCTAGCTTCATAAACGTGTCATGCAAAACACAGACGACTAAAAATACAGACGGCCAACTCCATACAAATTTTTTAACACGTTATGAAAACTCACACATTGAAACCAAACAAGCTTTTCTACATATATAATTAATTAAATCTTCATCGGATCTTTCTTTCTTTTCATTGATAATTTTGTCACTGACCAATAGTATTTAAGAATTTTGTTCATCGTATTTGAGCTATCTCTTTCGCACGTTATACGTATATATATTTAGATCCGTTTCCCACCAGAGCTGGAAATCGGTACTTTACCGAAATTACCGATTTTGAAATATTTAGGGATGTACGTTATCCTTTCCGATTTTTACTACCGGAGAGTTACCGGTTTTATATTTGGGTTTTATGCTTATATGTTTAAATTTATGGATTTAAAATAAAAATAAATAAAACAAAGTTGTAATTCTAAACCTTTACTCAACAATATATTCTTTGATTTATTTGATGTTATATTTTTATACAACACTTTTATTTTAACATTTTTATCCTAATGAATATTATAACCTACAATACTTTTTTATACATCTTCAGATTAATTTAAACATTTTCAATTTGTTAATATCTCTTAATTTTATCTCTTAAAATTCTCTTAATTTTAGGACCAATAAAACAATGCCAAATTTAAGACCATGACTACAGAATTGAAATATGCATTGACAAATAAAAATTTAAATGGAAACATTAATTATTGCAAATTATATTTTACAATACCATGAAACAGCATAAGATTGCTTTGTTTGTAAATTTTATCTAAGAGACAATTAACATAAAGTAAACAACAAACAAAACGATTTGGCTTACTTTTGGAAAAATTGAAAAGCAAAAACAAGACATACATAATTAAAATAAGCTATCAATTAACAAATAATTAGTCAAATCCTGGAACACATTAAATGCATGATAGTTAAATACTAAAACATTTTTGATTCATTATTATAATATATTTAAGGAATAGGCAAAAAATATGTTTGAATATAGTAATTTTAAAGAATGTTAATGCTATTACTATTATAGTATGCACAATATGGGTCTATAATATCCTTTTATAAACTAATGCATTGCACTGGATTTGAAAATATTACCAAAATCTTTAGCAAATGTATTTTTATGAGAATCTTAATTATTATATCAAGAAGTATAAATATTATAAACAGATTATTAATGAACATAATTACTTCTGTTGTGATTTAACCTTCGCCAATATTAACATATAAGTCTACAGTGTAGTGATCCTGCAGACATTGTAGAGACTTTCTTTGTACTTCAAACGATGAACCCATTTTCCTGCGAATTGCTTGGACTGGAAATTTCACCCGAGTCTAGCCTAAAAGTTATAAAATAATTAATAAAAAAATAAATATAATAAGGGCACAATCTGTTGAAGTTGACTGCTTTCCTGTCTTTAAATATATATAACCATAAAAATTGATAATTATAAATTAATATGTTATGAACTTGGAAATACCTATACCAACAAATAGCTTTAATCTTGCACTGTACTGTGCTGGGTCGACTCATATACTTTCCACTGCAGAGCACAAGCCTCCTCTACAGTCGAGAGTACGAATGGGAGGAGTAAGGCTACATAATCCATCACCTCTAGACACTAACAAAAAGTTAACCTTATCACATGTTCGGAGTTCTAATAAATCTGTATTTTAATGGGCATTTATTTCAACTAATTGTTATTTCTTATATTCGTGTAGCAGATTAAACTATAAATAAGGTTACAGCGGAATAACATATTATTATATTTACCTTTATTATGTCAGATGAGGTTAGATTTATGTTTTTCAATAATTTGGTATTTCTTGCTTCGCCAAAATAGCTATTCACTTATTAAAGTGTTTGTATATTTTGTTTGTGAATGCTGCACAGATATTTCTATGTTTTTTTCGTTTGTGCACTCGGGAACAAAACACATAACTAAAATTAATAATTATCACGTAAATCACAAGTTTTTAGATACGATTTACACAAACAAAACTATATCACGTTTGTAATGCTAAATATTTACGTTACTGATTACAAAACAGATGAAATAACATGCAATTAAAATAAATTAAGCAAATCCAAACTAAACAGCAATCGACTGATGAAAAATATGGCGGCAATATGGCGGCGACGGCGAACGCCGGCACACGCACACATTCATAAAAGTGAAAGAGATGGGGCGAAAACGGCATATGAGAAAGCGAGATAGAAAATTGGGTCACTTTTTAAGCCCGAGTTAAACCGGCCTGATGCAAAATTTGACAGGAGTCTTGTAGTGGTGCACTTTCATAACACTTTTGGAACGTTTTTTTTCTCTGAAAAGTGATATTTTGAAAGAATACTTTAAACTTTATATCTAGTTCCTCTACAACTACCTGTTTTACAAGTTTCTAAATCGTTGGTAAGTGTCTTTCCACAATTTTCTGAGTTACTTTTAAAACATACTGTTTCCTCTAATTTTATGATTACAATGCATAGAAACTTATTTGACGTCCTTATTTTATAGCTTGCCAAGGACGAACAACTATGGTAACTTCTAAGGTATCCATAAATTAAGAAATTTAATGTTATGATGTGTCTATATTTTGAGGTTATTTCAGTGTTATAGTATGCAATTGCCTCTTTATGTTAAGCAATCGCTGGATAAGCAAATGACGTTGACAGTACCGGCCGCGAAAAACAAATGTACATTCGTTAGCACCTACATTCTGTATATAAATAAAAAAATGTGTTGATTTCTTGGATGACTATACTTATGCTATATGTTTTTAACTATTTCCCTCCCTCAGTATATACATCAATTCCATCTATCAATACAATATAAATTTAGAATGAACATTGTAAAAAAAATGTTCACGCTATGACAATATACAATAAGAGATATACCTTCCTTGTGACTTATTAATATTTAAAATTCAACATTTATTGATCTGTAATTTTTGTCCTATTACTTGAGTTTCCCTACTAGCTGTTAATATTTTATTGTAGAATGTTGTCAATAATTATGCCTAATGGTAAATATTTTGTCAGTAATTACAGTGTACAATAGTACTTAAATTATTGGTTATACTATGATTTCCTAATGTAATACAAAATGTATTTAATAATTTATTGAATTTTTACCAATGGTTTGCAATTTCTTAGGTTGAAGGTGATAATAACCAAGCAAAACCGACTATTACAAATTCTAAGAAAAGAAGACTTAGGAGGAAAAAGCTGCAATCTGCTAGATCTGAGATCAAGCAGGAAATACCAGCTAAATGCGAACCAATAATTAAACCAACAAAATCTTGCAATAAATCTCTATCTAAAACACCTTTACAAGCTTTAACAAATAATAATCAAATAATAGGCGATGACAATAAACCAATAAGCAATAAAAAGCCAAAAGAAAAAAGAAAAATGTCTTCAAAAGGTAATGAAGAAAAGTCCAGAGAAGATGTATTAGCTGCTAGAGAAGCAAAGAAATTAGCAAAACAAAAAGCAAAAAATAAAGGTGCTGTAAATGATGTTAAAGATTCAGCACCAGTTAATGCTGTGACAAATGAAAGTCCTGTAAAAGTACCATATCAAAATGAAACAATGGCTAACACAGAAACACAACAGGAGAAAATAAGTGCTAAAAGCAAAGATGAAGTGGATAGAGCAGTTCCTATGGTGAGTGAAGAAGATAAGGACAGAGATAAAATTAAAGCTGAAAGGGCTGCAAAGAAAGCTGCAAAGCAAGCTAAAAAGAAAGGAGCAGCTGAAGGAGATTCTATCAAGCAAGTTGTAGAAAAGACTCCTGCAAAGCAAGAGCCTACTGCAACACAAATAGTCCAAGGAGTGAAAGATGAAGATGGTAAAGATATGACAGTCCAAGATCTAGTTGAAACACTTAAAGACATTGTTAATGTGGCAAAGGAGGTCAAAGAAGTCACTGATATAGTTAAAAATATTGATTTAGGAAGCAAGAAGGTTAGTAATGTATTATTATATATTTTTCTCTTGGTTTTATGTAGAAAGGTCCATATTTATAAACTTGAATAAGTGAGGGATCAACTTTAGCCCAAGGCTTTGTGATTGACTCAAATGTTTTGGACATTATTTTATAGTACTTTTAAAATCAGCAAGTTTCCATTACAAGATTGTCATGATAGTCCAAATACACATCTGGGTTAATTAATAAAGTTGTGAATACCTTGTTATTCTAATTATTGGAGTCAATTCTAAAGCCTTGAGTTAAGTTAATAGCTCACTCATCCGAGTTTATTAATAAGGCCCATATTGACGTAAACAAAATGACCACTCAGCTGTGCTGCAGAATGATTCAGTTTTTAATATTCTAAATTTAATGGTTGGCTGCCTGCCGGCCATCAACCCTATCCAGAATATAACTTATAGCCTATTAATTCAAAATTCTTGTGTAACTCTCAAGTTTCCTTAAAATATTGCATCATTCCCTGATTGATTGAAGCAATTGCTGAATAAATTAGAATAGAAAGGTAATTTTGAATGGAATATGGTCAGGTATTTGCTCAACTTACCTTTTGTTTGCTTATGGAATATTTTGATCTATTACATCATTGTTATTATATGTAAAATTATTAGCAGAAATGTATTTATATTTAATCTTAATATTATCATTCAATTTATAATTTGTATGATTCTTGGAAAGTTTTCGAAAGCTAAAATGAATATATTCTTCGACTTGCAAACGAATATGATGTAAAATAGGACAAGAAGAACAAGATTCTTAGCAGTATTTTTATATAGCCTGAAGAAACTGGAAAAAGCAAGGCCGAGCTTCGGGCGGAACGGCGCGCGAAACAAGAAGCGCAGAGGGCCGCTAAACAAGCAACGGTGGAACAGAAGGCAAAACCTAAAGAAGCCGACGTTAGTGCCAAACCCGATGTAGAAACGAAAGCTAAAGAGGTGAGCGAAATCGTATTGTCTCGCGAATTTATAGACATGCAAATTTTATTAGCAAATATCTTAAAGAACAGGTTTTGTTATAAATTACGAGTTTTAAGATTGAGTTGAAAGTAGATTGTATAAAGTTATTGATCATATTCACTTTCCCTTGAACTTTTAGTTGGTTTATGCCAATGGTCGTTCCGATTATGATTTCTAATTTATTCTTTAGATTTCCTAAGCTTTTATGTATTTGAAGAATATATTATATTGTATGCATAGATTTTTTTTACTATTGGTTCGATAAGCTTAAAGAAATTACTTGGTAACTAGTAACTAGAGACAGCCTTATTATCTTCATAACTGAAATTGTAGCTGAAATATCTGAGCAACAATACATGTTATAAATGGAAGGGCTTAGTTGACCAAATAATATGACGGGAAATATCAGTGCATTGCATCATCTCAATTACATTTTCAGGTAAAGTCAGTCAAAACAAAGACGTTAGATAAGCCGAAAGCTAAGTCTCAAACGGCTCACAGGATTAGTTGGTTTCAACATCTATACACTGAGCCTGATAAGGAATCGCTGAGAAAAATCGCAATCAACTCCAAGTATGTCAAGATATTTATTAATCAATACTTACTGCTTGCACTTGCATGAAGTTGACACTTCTGAAGTTGTTGATCTAGTTTGTAATCTTAGAAATAGTTATAACAAACCTAAGTTATAATAAAATAATAAGCATTTTTTTTGTATAAAATAAAATAAAAATGATATATTCCTACCAATTGAACACGATTTATTCAATAGCTTCCTTACTGGCTAAATTGTACGATTACAAAGCTGAGGTCTCGGATTCGAAACCCAAGTCGGACAAAATGATAACAGATTATCCTATTCATTATCAACCCCGAGTCAGGAGTCAGGAAATTGCCCGATATGCCGATAGACTTGCTACCTATAACATCGCGAAACAAAACAAAGAATGCGAACTTTCAATGAACATTGAGTAAATCCAAATTTAATTGAAAAAGGTGTTTGATACAACGTAAAATAGTAAGCTTTCGTGAAGAGTTCAACATTTTCACTACCACAGAGTTAGCTCTTAAATAAGGAAATGTTGATGAGATTCACAACATTCATTTAAAATAATTATCAGTTCCTAATTTTACTTGCAGTATGTGAAATTGATGTACGGGCATATAGTCTTGACCAGCAGCTTAAAGTTGTTTACTTTAAGCATTGAGATATTTTCTGCATCTGCATCAGCACATATACGTCCCACTGCAGGACACGGGCCTACTCTACAATCGAGAGTACGATTGAGAGTGGTTAGGCCATATAGTCCACCACGCTGGCCTAATGCGGGTTGGTTGAGATATTATACTTGACAGGAAACTGTAAATAAAATGTTTGAAACAAAATGTTCATACCTCAATGAATTTGAGTTTTCTACAGAATATACCTAAATTAATCTAAATAAACAAAAAAAATTACATCACTATCATTGCTCTATATAGCAGATATAGGCTCCTCCTATTAAAATTTAAGTGTAGCGTCAAATATTTTTCAGCTTGCATCCAGCGATTGTGAAGCTGGGCGTACAGTTAGCATCTCACGTCGTGAGAGGTTCAAATGCTCGGTGTATCGCTCTACTCGACGCTTTGAAGAAGGTATATGATTTTATACAATTTCTCTTTCTTTATATCCTTTTTTTATTTCTTATTTAATATCCAATGAACTGTATATATACAGTGCAACCTTAATATAACGTACCTCAATATAACGACTTCCTCGATTTAACAAATTCTTCGTAATCCCCTTGAATTGTCCATAAGAGTCAATATAAAATATACCTTTACATTGCGAACATTCTTTGCGTACAACCTCTTTATAACGAATTTTCAACTATCAAGAAAAAGTATTCATACCTCTAATTAACGAATTTTGCCAACCCAAAACCTTTATATAGAGTTTCCACCAATAATATAACTCTTAATCTTATAATGTGATTCATGTCTCGACATGTTTCGACACGCTTTTGTTTGTGAAGTAATCATTGTTGTTTTGATGGAAAGTAATGTAAACACCTCTGCTCGTCACTATTGTTAAAGATTTACGTTAAAATGGCTCAGAAACGTAAAAGATGTTCCTTATCGGTCGCAGAAAAGCGAAACATCATTAATTATGTTGACCAAAATACTTTTACCTCTTTATAACGAATTTTAGACCAATCTAACCTCAACATAACAAACCTCAGTTCAACGAATTACTTGATATTACGAATATTTTCTTGTTCCCCTCCGATTTGTTATATCGAGGTTGCACTGTAATTAAGTTTGTGTGAATAATTCGTTACTCACCCATCTTTTTATTGATTTAAGTACCCATGAATTCATAAATTCGTATAACACATGAAACATTTAAATGACAGACTGTGAATTCATAATCAATTAAGATAACTTTTATGTTTTATCAACTAGCGAAATAACAATATTTTTGAACGCAATAACAGCAAATTTCATTTTTTTTTAATTCATTGAATGGCGTGACTATTATTCGCCTGATAGCTAAACGACTGCTTATGGACAGTGTCAAAACCAAACAACACCATGGATTTCAAGCCAATGCTTGGCAATCCACTGTGCTCGCCATCCTGAGAAATAAGATACTAAGTCTGATATGTCCAGTAAGTACTCTAATTCTAGTGGTCTATTCTTTGTTCTTAATACAATGTTCTTCAAACTGGAACACAACTTTCGATTACTTTACTGCTTTTGTGGTCACGGGGCCGATAAACGCCGATTAGACGGGAAGTTAAAAAATAAACAAAATCCACTATAAAATCCGTAAATAATACATTTATTTCAAATTCTAAATAGAAAATGACTGTATGCAGATGGTGCGAGACTACACGGTGCCTGCTAAGACGGAGTTCGGTCGCGGGCTGGAGTCTCACCTGGCGTCGAGCCTCGCGTTCCTGTGGGCCCTGCGCCAACCCTCCGCCTCGCAGACCAACGCCGTCAAGTTCTTCAGACATCATATCATGCAGCTGCCCAACAATGTTGATGAGTTCGATGTGAGTATTAACTCTTACATACATACATACATAAACTCACGCCTATATCCCAGAAGAGGTGGCAGAGGTGCCAGGACATCCACATCTCGCCTTGTTTGTTCCCTACCACAATGTGATAGGTGGCGAGCCTATCGCCATATCGGGCACAAATTCCCGACTCTGGGCTGATAATGAATAGAAAAATCCAATATCACTTTGCCCAACCCGGGACTCGAACCCGAGACCTCAGCTTTGTTAACCGTACCTTAGGAAAACTACGCCACTGAGGCAGCTTAACTCTTAAATCAAATAAATCCAATCTTATATTCTGTATCAGCCCATATACGTCCCACTGCAGGGCACGGGCCTCCTCTACAATGGAGAGTACGATTGATAGTGGTTAGGCCATATAGTCCACCACGCTGGCCTAGTGCATGTTGACGGATTTACATACCATAGATTTTTTTTAAATCGCTGTAGGTTTCCTCACAATGTTTTCCTTCACCGTTTTAGTGCGTGGTGATTGATTGTCAATACACACATGACACCGAAAAGTCAGAGGTGTGCCCTGGGATTCAAACCCGCGATCATCGTGAATATGTTGGCAGTCGCGTCTAGTCCGCTAACCAACAGACCACCACGCACGTAATGTGATTACTTTATGTTATTTATTTACCGTTTTTAACAGGCAAAGAAAACATTGCAAGAGGAGATTGATAGGTACATTAGAGAGCAGATAGAAATGGCTGGAGAAGCAATCAGTATAGCTGTCAGGAACAAGATCTCTAATGGAGACAATATACTAACTTATGGATGGTATGTATAATTTATTAAACTTATTTTAAAACATAATTATAGTGCCCGGCGCGTAAGTTGAACAAAGATGGCTGACGTCTGCGCAGCTACAATAGTAGTGAGAAGTGTTACCTTGCTGTTGCACGCAAAAAATAAAAATAAATGCAACTTCTTAATCGATTGGTAATTTTGTGTTTTCTGGGAAACAAATAATTTATACAAACATTCAAAACGATTAGATTTGTTTTTATTTTAAAAACATACAAAATAAAAACTAATCCGAGGTTTATTTAGTTTAGTTACAATTAAAACCACCTTAACTAACTTAATTTACTTTTTTAAAGACATCGTAGACCATCCTTCTCTCTTGTCTTCTTAAAGTTGGCTGCCGAGCCTTGTTATTCTCAAAAAAACAAATTTGTGTGAGAACTTCCGTACGCGACAGTACTCTCGGGCGAAAGGGACGCGTGCGCGGGTGTAGGAGTACGAAAAGAGCCAATGCGCATGCGCGCCGGTGTTTGAGCCGCATTCCCCGCGTCGCACCTCATACCGCACTTCAGTTGGGACCCGAAAATTAGTCACTGCGCATTCAATGTCATAGTTCAACTTATGCGCCGGGGATTATAACAATATTATGTAAAGGAGAAGGCCCATTTTACTTTGAAACTTAGATTCTTTGCGAAGATATTCCTCCCACGATGAAACTTACTTTTTTGAGTAGGGAAAAATATATATTTTCAATAAATATAAACATAATTGTGACTCAGAATTCTTGGAGAAATTAACTTGAAGTAAAATATAAAATACAAAATAGAAGAAGTATTAGGTCATCTCCTTGTTTCTTTGTTACCCTGGTACATTTTGCGTTATCTTGAAGATTTTGGTTGAGATTTAAATCACAATGATGTTTTTTTTACGTCCAGTTCATCATTAATCGAGCGGATACTAGTGGACGCGTGGGAGGCGGGCGTCCGTTTCCGCACGGTGGTGGTCGGCAGCCGGGTGCAGCCCGCTGGAGCGGAGATGCTGCGCAGACTTACTGTTAAAGGATTGCTCTGCACATACGTAGACTACACCGCTCTCAACTTTGCTATGAAAACTGTGAGTATTGTGCTCGATTGTGTCATTATTTTGATTATAAAGGATGTTAAAATTTATGTGATATATATATTGCTGTATATTGTAGCGGTCAGGCACGGCTCGGCCCGGATGGAGATACTTTTTAAAGTGGCGGTCAAAATGATAAATTCCGACTATCAATTTAAAATATCGATCAATCGGATTACGAAAATCGAATAAAATCTCCTAAAACCTAAAACTTTTCACTGCTGCTTACCTTCTATAGGTTATAGCGTGAAGACCCTAATAAGTAAAAAATAATAAAAATCAAAGTAAAAAATCAAGGTATATTTCAACTGTCAATGTAATAACATCCTTATCACCATTCAAATAAGGTATATTTAAAAAAATGCACCACATGTCGCAGAGTAACCTGGCGCTGCTGGGCGCGAGCGCGCTGCTGGCGGACGGCTCGGTGCGCGGCGCGGCGGGCACGGCGGGCGCGGCGCTGGCGGCGCGCGCACACAACGTGCCCGTGCTCGTCGCCGCCGAGACGCACAAGTTCAGCGAGCGCGTGCAGACTGACGCCTTCGTGTATAATGAACTCGGTGAGTACACACTACTTAATTTTTTTCACTATAATTAATACACCCAGCAGTCACATACATAATCCTGACCCACACTAAGATCGAGTCTGCGTCGCGGGCATCAGGAACCAGTCTCTCGTAGAGACTTTGGTCTCACAAACATTCAGACCCGAAATAAATACCTGTAGATCACACTAATATTTGTTTCGATGCGGGGACCGAACCCGCAACCTCACGTTTCACAAGCGGCGTCTAACCAACTGCGCCACGGAGGCTGTCTACTCTTCACGAAATATTGCGTTGTCTCTCTTAATTTCTCTGATGTCCTTCTAAAAATACCTAAAAAAGATTGCCTAGTGCAATAAGATCACCATTTTACTTACTTTATATTATAGTTATTTCTTGTCTTCTTTTCGTATAGACATCAATAAAATAATGTATTTTAACCCGCTATAAATTACAAAAAAATTCAAGAGAGATCTAACATAGCTAAAATACACGATTTGAAGTTCACAGAATGAAAACGTAAAAAAAAAATAGTGAACAAGTAAACACATGCCCACACCACATTATTTAAAAATACTTTAATGAATTTAATATTAGAGATTGTAAACTAATCAACTGATAATTGTTGAATTGCGAGATCTTTCAGACAACTCAAATAACAATGTTTTATGTTGATAGCATTTTATTACAAAGTCTATGTATGATATAGATCGCTGTATGTGGCAATTACGTGCATTTATCGCTCATTAAACGACTAACATTATAAAAGTTTACTACATCTATTTTATGCTCATTATAATCGTTTTTTATCCTTCTAGGTGATCCTGACGACCTAATCGACAAATCTGACGAGAATTCACCGCTCAAGGATTGGAGATCTAATCCCAATTTGACTCCATTGAACCTAACGTATGACGTCACGCCACCAAGCTTGGTCACCGCCATTGTAACAGAGTTAGCCATACTGCCGTGTACCAGCGCGCCAGTAGTACTCAGATTCAAGCTATCCGAATATGGAATATAAAACCGATTTATATTTTTACTATTGTCTATGTATTAGTTGAAATTATATTCGAATAGACTTAAAGACCTAATTTTTATAAGTGATTTAATATCTAAATATTCGTGTATAGCAACAATTAGCATTATTTATTACTGTGGGTAGAAGATAATCTTTATTTAGCATAAGTGCCACTAATCTTTTTTTATTATTCAAACTTTTTTCTTTGTTAAATTACCTTTAGCTCAAAATAGTTTTGTTTTTACTTTTGAGGTGAAAAGATTCTTCTTCCTTGCTCATATTATAATTATTTTTGTAGCTTCCAAGCAAAAAATGTGAATATTTTTGGTTTTAACTATGTTGTTCTTCTATTTTTTTACTGCTAACATTATGGTATTGCCATTTATGCAGTGCACTCTGTTTGCCTGTAGATTAAAATAATAATTTTGTTTGAAATCATTTTTCATAATGATTAGATTTTATTTTGAAACTAATGAATGAGAAGATATTTTTAATTTTTTGTCTTTATTTTGTTAAGTAAAAAAAAAAGCTAATCTTGACTTGAATTGAACTTTGAAAATGCTTTGTCTTCCACCCTTAAGCATATAATGGGTGTAAACTAAGTGGCAAAATCGTTTTATGTACATAACCATCTTTTTCTGATTCAACTACAAAATCCAATAATTTTTGTACATTCAATTTATTGGATAAATAAAAAATATTTTACTATAATTTATTTTATTCTTGCTGATATTGTTACTATTTAACTTCTATAATTGACATCAATGCTTTGAAATTATGGGCCACATGAAATCAAATTGCCTGTGATATTTTAATTCCTATGGGTATGTGAAATAGAAATGCATTTTACTCGTTAATGCCTATAATACTTGATTGCTTAAGCATGTAACATAAATACCTATTATTTTTTAATGACCAATATAGAAATGCAAAATCAATAATAAATTAAAAATCACTTTATTTCTGCATACATACAAAAGAGACACCACAGAAATGCACAAGAACTAGATGTGTTACAAACAAAACAATATAATTAATGTAATACAATTAATCTTTATGTGGGTGTTCAGACTTATGAATAGAGAAATCTAATCTTACATAAACAATTACGCACAAGAACAGTGCATACAGGAAGCCCACTACAAGCAGTGGCTCCTGCAACATAAGCAGGCGAGGGAATGTGTAACGCAGCTGGAAGTCTTGAATGTGGTTCTCAACAACATTCTTCTTGGTAAATGTAACAACAGGGCGGCCTTTAGTGTCCAAGTATGTGTAATGAAGGGTGTCTGGGAGCCTAGTCACCGCATATGGGATGTTTACTTTGATTCCAGTAGAGCCTTCAGGCAAAATTATTTTGGTTACTAACTCATCAACTTGCATATCATCAAATATGTGGTCAATAGCCCTCATTTTAAGCAAGTACTCATTACCCGAGTGATACAAGTATTCATAACTTGGTACATTGTATCCAAGAGTGTAGTGAGTTCTCCAGCCTCCAAAGAGTGGGTATCTAGGTCTCAAGTCTAATTCCACTGAATCTTTCTTTACTTTCATGTTGGATGTAGAGATGTTGCCATTGGTGTCCCTGTAGTAGACATCAGAAGCTGAGGCTGGGAGTAAGGTCTTGTAGAACTTGACACTGGCTGGGCCACTGTGATGGTCTTGTTGGTAGTCATAACGGGAGAAGGGTCCTTTCAGTTTAGCACCTGTGTGTTGAATCTCAATAACTTCCTCAATAGCAATGTTACCCCAGTGAGAAACTTCTATCAGCCTCTCGACGCGAGTTACAGTCAAGAATGGTGAGTTATTCTTATAATGAACAGTCAACTCCTTTTCTGTGAATGGACCAGTGTTAGAGTAAGGTCCATACTGAATAGTGCCATCTAACTGTGAGAACGGTTTGAGCTTAGTGAAAGATTCCACAGTTTTCGTGTTAACGACCACGGTAGTTTTCTGTGAAGTGATGTAGTAAGGGGAGTAGGCGTATAAGTTACCGGTGTACTTGACTAGTTGGTCTTCTTGCTGCGTTATTGCCGTCGGGTATGGTTGAAGCGCCTTAGTGAATACAGCCTCCACAACTACTAGAACTGAGGCTCCTCCGTTCAGTGGCTCCTTGAGCTCGACACGCCAAAACTTGACATAGTCATAACCTTTCACCGTGGTCTCCACAAGTCGAAGCTCTTTAGTGTTACTATCTTTAGCACCAATGAAAGCCAAATTATTCTTTGCAGACTCCTCCACCGCTACCAAAAAGTTCTTAACCGGTGTGTTACCTGTGTTTTCCACGGTTATTTTCGACGCGATTTTTACGAGTTGCGAAGATATATCTATTGTCCGGTCGACATTTTTTAAGTTTATATCCCTCGATATAGTGTCGACATTGGCACTATAGCAATATAAAGTTACATTAAGTAATAATAAAAACGTAAAATAAAATTTAGCCATTGCCGGTATACTTCTCATTTTGACATTTGACAACGCAGTAACCGGAAGTACACGCCAGCAGTTTAACGGGATTTATCTTGTCTATGCTTTAAAAGTGATGTGAATTTTGAAATGATTGCTAATTAGTCGATTTTTAGATATATCATATAACCTACTTGCTTTTCCTGTTGTGTGCCCACCAAGAAGTTTATACCCAAATGGAGATTGCATTCCGTATAAAACACTTCAATCGCTGTTGCCTGCTATCCTTTTCTTTAGAGTGACAATGAATGAAGTTCACGTGAAGTTCATTCATTGTTACGCTAAACAAAAGGATAGCAGGCATCAGCGACGTCATTCAAGGTAAAAATTTTGTGCTTCACTTTTATATACGGAATGCAATCTCCATTTGGGTATAAGCTTCTTGGTGCCCACACACCACAGAGTGATAAAACATGTTTCATTCGTTCGAATTCGTTCCATTTACGTTCATTGGAAATAGTTCATTCATGTATTCATTCTATTTTTGTTAGTCTGTGTTGGTCTGCGTTCTATTTTTTTTTAATGAAAAGTTGGCTTTTACTGGTGTCGCTCGTGTCAAATATTTTTAAGAAATATTTATACATTTCATTGACATAAATAAAAAGGAGGTGTCTTGGTGATTTGTGTGTCGCCTTCTGGTAATTAATTAGAAATAAACAATTTGAAGCAGAACATATCCGAGGTTCAGCAGTCGCTCGCTGTAGCAGTAGCAAACTACATTTTATTGAGAGGACCCTAGCCGCAGGAAGTAATTTTACCAACGATGATACAATTATTGATTCGTTTAAGCCTCGTTTTGATGGGTAAGTGAATAAACTGGTTTTATTTATCATATAAACATAAATTTAATACAAAATATGTATTATGCCTCTTTTCACCAGTTTCGTACCATTTGGCGACTCCATGTGGCGCTATTAGAAGTTACGGCATTCCTGGAATACCAGGAATGCCTGGAAGCCGCGGCTACGAGCGAGGATATCGAGACTACGAGGGTGCACCAGTAAAGTCTAAAACTTATAGTGGTTCGTCGGCAGGTATGCCTTCGCAACCAACGCGACGCGGCCTGGGTATTTCTGCGTGGGGCATCATCATTCTCGTTGTAGCAATCATATTGGCGGGTGTTAGCTGCTACTACTTCTCCATTTGCTACCCAACAGTCTGCATGAACAGAAACAAATACAACATGATGGGATTACCTTCTACCATGGTTTGATATATTATGAGAAAATATCAAGCACAACCAGTGTTTTATGCATTTACATTTGAATATTTTACATAGCTAAATCAGCATGTTTGTAGAATGATATGAATCTCTTCAAGGGATGGCTCTTAGACTAAATAATGCAAAAATATTTATCAAAAATGTTAGGGCACATAATGTGAAATATAATTAATTTTGTGTTTAAATCCAGACTCAACATTTTATTAATACTGTTTTATGATACATTATCTTTATCTATAAAGGTGTGTCAGATATTTAAAGTATGTTCAAATATGAGGATTAGCCAAAACTTAGATTGTGTCAAGGCACTCATAATCCTGTATATGCATACACACATCATTTTACATACTCTCAGGACTGATAAATCTGGTTGTGTAAACAATTTTGAATGGTAGTAGAGGTGCTACTTGTAAAAAATAAAACATGAGACTGAAGAGACATATAAAATTTATTTTTATATGAGCATTCCAATTTTGTATTAGCAGAATTAGGTCAGATAAACAGTAGCAAATTATCTTATGAAGGTAAAAAAGATTAAAGAGTGCTATTTCAGAGATAAAACAACCATAAAAATACTGCATTAGTATCTAGGTCATATATTTTTTACCAAGCTTTCTTGAATAGTAATAAAATATGCATGAAGGATACATATATATCCTTGTACCTATAATAGTGTTTTGTTACAAATTGTTGAAGGTTTTTAAAACTATACATAACTGTGTTCAGTGTTAGATTAAGAGCCGCATGTGTCTTTAATTTTAATGTTCATAAATAACAGTAATGCTTTTAATACCTCTGTGTAGAAACCGGTGCCATAAATCAGATAATAATCAATATTCTACCCATGCTTGCAAAATTCAATACTCATGTAAAATTTAACATTTCATTTTCAATTCAATTTAACACAAGTTTGTAATAATTACTAATTATTTTCTTCATTAGTTGCAATAACATAATTATATCTGGATTCATTTTATTCCAATAAATAATAAAAGCATGATAAAACGAGACATAATTTTTAGTTTGGTATTGATAATATTTGTATTTAATTTCTACGATATGTATATTCAATTTCTACGAACACACGTAACTACTTTAGGTTTATTTAGATTTGTCAAATTCCATATAAATCTCCTGATGATAACATTTTCGTGTAATCAATCATATCATACGTAGAATCGACTGATTCACATAGTTTACGACAATGTCCTCAGACTATTGTTAGACATTTATTTTTAAGAAACTTCCAATAGATTTTATCTAGAATTAAGCAAATTATATTAACAAAATGTTTTAATTGTATATGTGATTATAGAATATTACAAATTTAGAGCTCAAGTGCAAATATCGATTAATTTCCATAGCGCTTCGTTTAATTACCCGTATGTTATGCTAAATAGAAGTTGAGATAAAGTTAAGATGAAGTGCGTGGTGGGCCTGTTGGTAAACGGACTAGACGCGGCTGCCAACATGTTCACCGTGGTCGCGGGTTCGAATCCCAGGGCACACCTCATGACTTTTCGGAGTCATGTGTGTATTGATAGTCAATCACCACGCACTAAAACGGTGAAGGAAAACATCGTGAGGAAACCTGCATACCATAGCGATTTCTAAAAATTTCTATGGTATGTAAGTCTGCCAATCCGTACTAGGCCAGCGTGGTGGACTATATGGCCTAACCACACTCAATCGTACTTACGATTGTAGAGTAGGCCCGTGCCCTGCAGTGGGACGTATATGGGCTGATACAGACAGATGCTAAATGGTGAAGAAAGAAAAATACGTAATTTTATGACACATTAACAGGATATTTCCTTCCATTCTCTCTATCGGGGATTCCTATTTGTGTAACGTTTATTGAAAATATATGTATCATTTTACCTAGACTCTATGTTTTACCAAAGGATTGACGTCAGAAAGAGTTGCAAAGTGCATGAAAAATATGTTGCGTATGTAGTTCCTTATGTAGAGACGGTGTGTAAGACGTATATTTTGTTGATCGATGTTTCTGCTTGAGCCCTGATTCAAGATTAGTTAGAACAATTGTTAATGCAAATGGTATTATTATTAAGTGTGGTTGCTCTTCGTTCTTACGAAACGCCATCTAAGTAGATGTTACGTTTACAATCTTACGCCCGAATAATCAAACACCACTTAAATATCATGTAAACTTCACTGCGCAAATTCCGCTTAAATGTACTATTAAATGGGACTTGTGTAGTAAAGTGAAACAATATTTATATTGCTTTTACGCATTCAGGCTTTAGTGAACCTACTTATTATCCACTTAGTTAATAATAAATGTCCTTTAGTTCCCACTGCCATATTTATAGTCACAAAGTTGAAGGCAATCTTTAAATATACATATCTAAACGTAAACACAACTTCCCCTTGCCTAGCCTTCGCAAGATTGAAGACCTACCACAGTATACGCGATGCACTCCTGTAAACGCTATAGCTACATGGAAATCCGACTCGAATTTCTACGCTCGATATTATAGTAGACAAAGTATTCTTCGAAATAATGTAATAATGGCACGAAGGTGTAACGAAGATGCGGCCAATGTAGTCGTCGTATTACTAGCATAATCGTTTTGTATCTTTCTAAATTTAGAATGAAATCCATTCTATCACTGCCTACCCTCTAGAATCCAGATGGATATAAGAACGCTTATATAGTTGGTCATATTATGACTGTAACATACTCATTATTAGCAGTATAGTTGAAGGTAAAAGCCATTATATTGTCCATACCTCCATGCCTTTTTGTCGCCAAATAAAAAAGGCGCTTAGTATAGTTTTAAATGTAGAAAATGTTTTCTAATAATATTATTATGACTATTGTTATATTCTGTATTTTTTACATCGTATCTACTACTTTGAATTAAGTTGGTGTTGATATTAATGTCTGAATTATATTGGTTCAATTAATATTTACTGAATTACTTCAAGAAAACTTGTCCAAAACAGTATTAGGTCTAAATTTGCCTTAGATAAAATTGCAAGACTGTACGTGAAAATATAATTAGAAGACTATTTTTGTTGTATAATGTGATTTTACAATTCCAGAAAAGGCTCAAATAAAAATTTACATCGTACAGCTTATTTTATTTATTTTAACGAATATTTTATAAGACAGCTAGAATGGTTAAAAGCCAATTGTTAGATGTAATTAAAGATTCAATATTGTAATCATATACTTTAATTTGTTTAACAAATGCGCATAAAGAAATTGCGTAATTCAGCAATGTACCCGAAGAGGTACAAGATAGTTTACACCATATAAATGCCTATAAATAGAAATTGAATCCACACTGATTCTTAGTAATGCTTTGGCAGGAAAAATGACACTAAGGCCCTGCGCAGACGGCACACTTTTTGTGCGATCGAGTCTGCGGCGCACAAAAAGTCTGCATGGCGCGCAAAAAGTCGGTCGCGGATTTTTCACAGACTCAACGCACACGACGCACATCTTCGATCATTTTGTCGGCAGAGCTGTAGGGACGTAGACGCTATGGAAATCGTGCAGAGATCACGAAGTATTATTTTGTACATGAAGTACAGAAAAAGAAGAAGAAATAGAGAATTTTGGGTACATCCTATACTTTCGGAAAGATTACTGAAAGGACAGTTCCATACTAAACATTCAATTCTGAAACAACATCCGGCATTTTTTTTCAAATTTTATAAAATGTCTGTTCCTACATTTGATGAGTTGCTATTTATTTTATCATGATTTTGGTTAGGTTAATTAATCATGGTTATTTTTTTATCATGATATTCTGCCTTAGAAGTATCATAAATTGCTGGTCTGTTTTGTATTTCTTGAATTAACATAGTTACATCGACCTCTGGCGCCATGATAATAGATCGCGTGCGTTACGTCCACCCACCCCTAGCAAATGCAGATTGCCGACTAAAGAGTGCGCCGTCTGCGTTAGCGCGCGTTGAAGCAAACGTTCAATTTTTTTCACACACTTTTTGTGCGGAGCGGCGCGCCGCGGCGCGGTGCGGTCTGCCCGAATTACACGGATTTTTTGTGCGCCGGACTTTTTGCGCGTCGTGTGCGTTACTGCATATAATTACATAGGTTCTATTTTCACAGACTAAAAAGTGCGTCACGGATAGTCTGTCGTCTGCGCAGGGCCTAAAGCTAGTCGTTTGAATTAAACCACATTTTAAGAATGAAGTCCAAGAGCACGTGTGAAATAAGTGAATGAATATCGAAATAGCTACCGTTCTAGTCCTTTAATTTGCAATGGCCTAATCTTTTTTTTTTCTATATTTGTAATAAGTACATAAACAAAAGTCGTGCGTGGGTACCCGTCGGCACGACGCTCGGCCTTTAATACTGAAACAATGCCTAACTTGGCTAGAAACTTTTTTTGAATCCAAGAACTATTGTGCAATTCCTTGTACTAACACTTTTACATATGTTTCTACTCGTTTTTTAATTTTATAACAATTTGTCAATAAATATTAATTATTGACCGAACAGAGGACAGAGAAAGTGGCGCAAGATTTAGGCAATTGAGTGAAAATCTACAACCTTGCAGGCCAGTAGACCTTGCGTAGCGATGGTATTAAGCAGTGGCGTAACAATAGGGTGGCATAGTGGGCAAAATGCCACGGGCCCCCGACCTTAGGGGCCCCCGGCGGCCTGGCCTCTCAGGCCCGAGAGGCCGTAAGAAGAGAAGAACCTAGCCAATTTATTACCAACAAAATTGATAATCAAAAATTATTTTCTTAGTTTCCATTAACGATACCAAGGTTTATTTTTGATACATAAAAATAATAATAAATAGTTTTCTAGATTTACACGAATTTTACTAACTTTTTTTTTAACTATTATGTACAGACTATAGTGCGGATTTGGTTTAAAAAAGAACGAAACTTCAATATTACTGGTGGTAGGTCTCTCATATGTGCGAGGCCGTACCACCGCAATGTCTATTTCTCCCGTGAAACAACACTGCTTAAATGCACTGTTGTGTTTCGGATTGAAGGACATTGTAGCCAGAGCAACTACTGGACATATTGAGACTTAACATCTTATGTCTCAGGATGGCGAGTGGAATATTTCTACTGTTTATGAGCGGTCGTATCGCTTACCATCAGGCGAACGGCTTGATCGTCTCGCCATTCTTTACAAAAAAAAAAAAAAATTAGTCTTCTGAGGGGGCCTCTGACTTTTCGGAGTCATATGTGTATTGATAGTCAATCACCACGCACTAAAACGGTTAAGGAAAACATCGTGAGGAAACCTGCATACCATAGCGATTTATAAAAATTTCTATGGTATGTAAGTCCGCCAACCCGCACTAGGCCAGCGTGGTGGACTATATGGCCTAACCACTCTCAATCGTACTCTCGATTGTAGAGGAGGCCCGTGCCCTGCAGTGGGACGTATATGGGCTGATACAGAGAGAGAGGGGGCCCCATCACCATTGCTGCGTTTGGGCTTCGCCCACGTAGTAAAGATATTACGACGACTAATTGGTCTCGTTGTGGAGTTCTTTTTATGGCCTGCAGGTAACGAGCATATAGCCCGCCTCACGGTCAGCGGTCACCGCCGCTCATAGACTTGCAGATCCAGGGATCCACCAAAATGAAGTCGCTTCCTACCGTAAGGAGAGCACTTTCTTAAAGCCTAGTTTAAAGAAGGATAGGTTATAGTGATCAGGGAATACCGAAGCAGGGAGTTCATTCCAGAACTTGCACGTGCGTGGTAGAAAAGAACACTGGAAACGTACTTCCCGGGAAGGTATAGTTTCCAGGTACAAAGAATGAATTCTACTGCGGTGACGGGAAGTGTGATGGGAGAATAGCGATAGTGGCACCGTCTTCCTCAGAACACTTTCCGTGGAACAATTGATAGATTATACAGAGAGACCCAAAGTCTCACTGCAATCCCAACGGTTCCACATTCTCCGTGAGATAGGGATTATCGATGATTCGAAGAGCTCGGCGCTGTAATGAGTCAAGTGGGTCGAGCTGGTATTTTGGGGCTTCTACGCAGGGGTGAGAGCAAAACTCCACGTCGTGCCGGATCGTCGCATTTATAGAGCAATAACCGATGATCCGGCGAAAAGCACTGCTTGTCTCTGTTAAGAATCCTTAACTTTTTGCTGGCCAATTTGCCCTTGCCTTCCAAATTACACCTAAACTGCAATTTTATCAATAATTCAGGTCAATGAATACTCTCGGATGCTTAGAGAGAGTGTCTCCATGACAAAAGGGGTCTTCTTGTTTGTAAACGAGCATAATTATATCTTCGTGGGGTTAAATTGTGCTATGTTCAATTTACCCCATTGAGAGGCCTGCCCTAGAGAGATCTCAATTTCTGATAAAATTTGAGACCATCTTTCCTTAACGGATCCCTGATAGAGATTCTGTAGTCAGATGTATCTTGCCTAACTTGCACTAGCATCTGCATAGCAATGCCAGCTGGTGGTAGACAACATGTCATTGATATGGAGGATAAATAGGGTCGGCGAAAGCACCGAGCCTTATGGAACACCAGAATTAATGGTCATGGTTTCGATGCAAAAGCGTCCAATATGACTTTTATGCTGCGATCATCCAGAAACCTAGCGATTTACTTTCAGAGTTCCTCAGGTTGAAATACCAGGCAAAAACAGACCAAAACGACGGCATGCCACACTAGATGACAATTTCAAGGCCAAAATCGCTTCACCCCCACTATCCAATGCCTCCACCTGATGGTGGGTGAGATTAACGAGAAGATCACCATCCGAACGACCCTCAGTTGGTGATTCTCAAGATACGTCAAGAGCTGCATATTTATAACTCGCTCCAAGAACTTGAAGAGTCAGCATGTGACAGCAATTGGTCTGCGATTCGAAGGATCCGACCGGTCACCCTTCTTGAGGATTGGATGGACATGGGCGATATTCCATGAAGCCGGGCCTAGGTTGTTTTAATAGAAAAGACGCGTGAGTACGGGTGTAATCTCCGGGGCGAACATCTTAAGAACCACTGTAGGGACACATTCCGACCCACTCGACTAGTAGATGTGTAGTACCGATCGAAATGCGGAGGTTAGGGTTTTATTCGGTATGATAGCGTAGAGTTTTTGTTAGGGACCCGCTTCGGCCTCAATCTACTAGCAGGCCAGTGACACATATATTCCTTTCGGTCTTCTCCAGGGTATCGGAAAATAAGCTTAACAGTTTTCCTCTCCATACAAAAAGGGGGGCCCCCATCCGATGATTTTGCCACGGGCCCCCGATGGTGTAGTTACGCCACTGGTATTAAGATTAAAATTTTGCCGTAATTTGTAAACTGAATTTTATTTATCATAAGTTAATATATTAAGCTACAATCTTTAAAATTCGTAAATACTGTTATTGTAGATTTCCCCTTGTTAGTTGATAAATACCACTAATCTTGTATTTCTACAGAAACACAGTATTTAGTATCGATAAATTAATTTACAGTATAATACATGGGGATAATTAAGTCCTTACAGTGGGTTATTTTATACTATAGAAACATATTGACGCAGGTAATAAGGAAATCAACAAAGAGATAAATGTTTTATTTGTTGCTATGAATACCCAGCAATAAATGATGTAAAAAATATAAATAACTCCAGTACTATGTCACAAGTTGACGGTTTCTACCGGGTATATCAAGAGTGCTACCGAAAACGAAGCCTGTTGGTAGTTTTAGTGACTACAAACACAATGCAACTAAAAATTTCGCGAAGAAAGGCGACAATTTTTTTAAATTATTTTTTCGAGTTTGGGTGGTAAATCCTTAGTTTTTGCTAAAATAATACTTTAAAGTTGCATACCATAGCGTCTATAAAAATAAACACAGTGTACACCCTGTACACTGTTATTTAAGAAAAAACGATGTATTTACCACCCTAATTCAACGATAGAAAAAAAAATAACGTCCTAATTTGTTGCACCAAACCTACCACTCAGCTTCGTTTTCGGTAGCAGTCTTGATATACCCTGTATAATGTTCCATACAACCTGAAAATCTAAAACCATAAAATCTACTATTTACATAATGTTTGCTAAGTGCCAAGCCAATATTAATTATTTTAATTAATCGACGCCAATTAACGCACGCACTGACCCATAAAAACAATTCAGTTAATTACTGCTACTGTTCGATGGAAAGCTAGACAGATACCTCTGTTGATATAACATTTGTGTGTATCTGTATGTCGTTAATTAAACTATGAGTTGATGATTATTTTTTACCTAATCAACGACACAAATCATTAGCCGAGGATATCTGGTTAAAAGGTCTTGCGAGGTAATCATGGATGCCAAAGTTCTTGTGAAGTGTGGGAGATTGAGCAGGAAAACGGTACCTAGCGCCGGATGATAACACTAGGTAGAACTAAAAATAACGTTTGTGCGTAGCAGACGCAGACATTTCGTAAATATAAGAAGTTTTAAATGTGCTCTTTATGATAAAGCGAATAAATGCTACTTTTATCACGATTTTTAAAATGGCCTGTCACACACTTAAACATAAACTATTACCTATTTAAGCGATATTTGGAAACGAGGGTAGTTTATAACTTTCACTAGTTTCTTTATCATTAATGGTGTGACGAAAACGCTGATTGGTCCTTCGTAGTCGGTGGGCGTGGCTAAAACTGGCAGGAGTATCAGGTATAGCCAATAGGAAGTTTGATTCTTATTATAAATAAAAATATCTCCACCAACTTCTTGCGTTCCTGGTACTTACAAAAGGGAAAATGGTATTTTATTTAATAAAATGTCGTTAAGCTAACGTCAAATGGAAAATCTACCTGCTTTGTATAAATAAAAATATCTTCGCCACCTTCCGCGTTTCTTTTACATGAAAGCTGAAAAACCTCGTGAAAAACAAAACATGACTGCTCCTACCTAGTTACCTGCTAAAACATAGCTTACGTAAAAAATATGTGCACCAACATAATGCGTCCTGATACTTATTTCTCAGTTTACTTTATACTGTCGATTCATGGCTGTCGATGTGTGCAGGAATATTAGTTTTCTATTAATAAGAAGTATAACTTCAATAAATGCACAGTCAATCATGACCAAAACTTCTACTTAATTATATAGAACCTATATGTAAATATTTTTATTTTTTTCCTCAAACTATGAGCAAATCACAAATTCAAGCTCATTTTGTAGTTATTATCAATGTTAAATTACGTAATAGCTATGCAAATCAGGGCAAGGACTCGATGACGTCTCGTCATTTTATTCTCTACACGCAAATACCATGTCCCTTAGGACACTTCATATTTCCATGGCATAATACTGAATCTGAATAACATTTATTACGTGGATGATTTAAAAATGACTTTTATTGTACTATTCCTTCGAAAATGCAATTTCAATTTGTAAATCACGGAATCATCGCTAGATTTAAACAAGGTTTCACGTGTTATTATGCCTCTGTCGGCATAGAGTCTGAAGGCAAGACATCGTAAGGACGACAACGAGGTATGATTCATTGGTCAGTTATTCATTGGCTGGCCCCTCATGAGTCATTGTGATCCTAACTTCATGTAGAAACACTCTCTTTGCGCTTTTTGCAGCTCTACTTTCACGAATTAAATTTCCCATTTTAATAAAAAGTTTTTTCTTAGTTAAAAATGGATAGAATATTTTTTTTATTTATAAAATCGTTTTTATTCAAAGGGGTTGTTATGGTAATAACAGCCTCCGTGGCACAGTTGGTTAGACGCCAGCTGTAAAACGTGAGGCCACGGATTCGATCCCCGCATCGGGACAAATATTTGTGATGTTTGTGAGACCGAAAAGTCTCCTGTAATTCCTGATACCCACGACACAAAACTCGATCTTAGTATGGGGTCAGGAATATGTATGTGAATGTTGGGTGTATTAATTTATTTAATAAAACAAAATATATTATTTAAAATTTATTAGCAATTACGTTCACAATAAAATTATCCAAACTTGACTGTACTAAATGCTTTGATTACTGGAAGAAATGCAGACAAATACGTTTGAGACGAAATATAAAACTAATTTCTAAATCGTAAGTCAATAGGGTTGCCGTATTACCACAATACGACGGCAACATCTAATCAATAAAAATACAAATAGTCAGTCCATATCTTCCACTCGCTTTAAGAACACGCAAAGATCTATTAATATAATTGTGATTTAGATATGTGAATATAGATCATAGAAAAATAAACTTTGATTATAGCATGTATTTATGTGACATTACCGTCAAAATAATATCATGTAGTGAGAATAGGCAATGCTAGCAAGACCTGTTTCATACAGCAATTCCTAATATAAACATATTAATCTTTTATTAATTGCTAGAGACATTTACAATCACTGATACGACACATACAAAACTAATGATCCAGTTGTCTTTATTCTATGTAGGTAGGAGTTATATACTTATAGATGGTTGTAGAATGTTTGAAGATTTTTAGTACTAGTTGCATACACTCCTCATTTCATCTTGGTGGTATAATCAGTAAAATCTTACTAGGAAAAATCTGTTGAGCCGCTTACTTCACACTGGCAGTACACTGACACTGAGACACAAAAACTTCACAAACACAACACAGTTGTTGGCAATGTTTATAACTCGTCCTTGAGGTCTACGTCGGAGAGGTCGATGTCCTCTTCAGGCGGCAGTTCTCCGTCCTGGCCGTCCCAGGGGTCGGTGGAAGTGATTTTGGGCATCTCCGCACCTCTCACCGGGGCAGTTTGACCACGACCGAATGATAGATCTCTGTGAAATTGGAAAAATTGTTATATCAAAGGCTGTATTCTAATATTGGTGCTAGTTAACTATTATCAAATAGATACACATTAAACTAATGATTAGTTAATCAGTTTTACAAGGCATGGCTCTCGAGTGGGAGGTAGCATCAGGTAGGGTGAATGATGCTGGTGTTATTATAACAAGTATAAAACTGTTTGACAAGGTTAACGATATTGTACAAACTAAAAGTTTCAAGTAGGATATTTTTGGTATTAATTATAGCAGCAACTCACCTAAGGAATTCGTTGATGCCAGTCTCAGAGAAAGATCCTCTGAGTGTGGAGAACTTGAGTTTCTTGGCGTTGACGACAGCCATGGCGGGGTAGCCGAAACCTCCCAGCTCAAGAGCTTCCTCCAACGAGGTTTGCGCACCAGCTTCAGCCCAGATCCAACTGGAAAACAAGAGCCAGGAATTATTATTACTTTCAGAATTTAAATTAATAATGACTTGGAACATAATATCAAAACCAACATGCTCACATTTGATATATTTCTTTGGTCAATTTTCAGGACAGATCCTTAAAAAGGAGCAGGTCCTACCCATAGTTACAATAATATTCAGAGCTGAAACTTCGTAGCACTTAGCTGATCTAGACTAAATATTATAAAAAATATACTGAGTACAAGTTTTCTGTATGCTATATTGTTTATAAACAACGCGTACTCACCCCCACATCTTGTTCTTGTATTTTTCTCCGAGACGTTTGAGTATGGCGAGGTAATCGTTGCGGCAGGCGGCGTTGCAGTCCAAGATGTGAGGCAAGATGGACACCACGCACAAAGGCTTCTCGCTGCACGCCTTCATCGTGTCTTCGTCGATAACCTGCGATTAAACAATAATAATCTTTATTGTTTAACATAAATATACAATTAATAAAAATAAACATGTTATGCTATTGTACATTACAAAAAAATATGAAATAAAGATAGACCGAAATGATGACAATAACAGGTTATACCACTAGACAACACTATGAACTTTTCGACGTTATAGCGTGTAGAATGTTTAAAAAAATACGAAACCTGAGTTAAGATGTTAATTTTCATTTCTTATTCCATTAAGATTGATGGTGGAAAACCTAAATTCTATGGAAGCCAGATATAACTGAGGCCACATGATAGCAGCAAATATATTGTTTGTAGTCCGAATAGGCTCACAGATTTTTAATTTAAAGGTATGCTGGATTTCTAGGCGCGAGGCCTAGTAGTAGGGATAATCATAGTTATCCCTATGGTCCCTATCACCGCTCTTAATATAGAAGCCTATCTTTCATAAAATCTTCAAAAAATATCACCATAGAATTTGCTTTATTGACTGATTGATGAAATCATAATATAAAGACTATGAAGAAACAAATACGCCTGGTTTGTTTAAAATATATGTTCTTAAAAATATTTCCTAACAATGATATAAATTGGACGACAAATTTGTTGAAGACTTTTTTATAAATAACTTGGATACCCTATAATATGTAAACGATTTTCTCTAAATTCGGACATTATATTCTTGAGCAGTTACGTTTGTTAAAATAAACGTAGATATATGTAGTCCGCCAACCCGCACTAGGCCAGCGTGGTGTACTATATGGCCTAACCACTCTCAATCGAACTCTCGATTGTAGAGGAGGCCCGTGCCCTGCAGTGGGACGTATATAGGCTAATACAGAATTTGTATTCTTGTGGCTTACATTAAAAACTACTTGGTTCAGTGGATTTATGTAAGAATTCAAAGAGCCATAGTATTTGACATAGATTTTGTTAAATTCATGACTGTCTGTATATTAAATGACCATTACTTCATTATTTTTTTTAAATAAAATCCAGTTACATTAGATATAAATAATAATTATAACCGAATTGAACCTCTAGAATTTATTATGAAACCCAACAATAACATTAGTTTGTCTGTGACTACACAGTTTGTAAATCATCTCATAGAGTTATAAACAATATCGGTGCGCTGTAACAATGTTTGAGAAACGCATTATAAAATATAAGCAATAATGCGTGCCGTACAATAACATGTGGATTCGTAATAAATTTTACGACATGCAGCGAGCGCGGCCGACGGACGAAACGTGCTCCAATTTCACGATCGAATGTAAGTAATTCACACGTTTATTAAACTTCAATTAGGATTTTTTAATTTATTGATTTTAAAATTTAATTCATTGAGTATAAAATAGGTGGTATTCTACACCATTCTAACTGAAGATTCTATTAGCATTAACGTGAATACGTGGGCACGACTGGAATATCACTCGATACCTATGTGATTTTTAATCCGTGTGACTGCAATTATTGAACCATGTCTGGAACAGTGTTTAAACCTAGAGAAGTTGTGAAAAAAAAAACCCTCCCATGATACTGGCAGTGGCACCACATACTAATATTTTTTTATGTATGAATTATTTTATATTAATTTGTGTCCGCGATGAGCAGATAAACTCCAAGATAGTCGCTTGAAATGGTATGGTCATGTCCTCAGGACACCACAGAAGTACGTCAACAATGTATGTATGCCTGAGCCTCAATATTCCCCGACCTTGACCGAGAAGAGAATCAGGGAAGAACTGGCTAGATGTGATCAAGGAAGGTATGAGGGTCAATGGCCTTACTATTGACGATGACAACGAACGGGAGAAATGGAGAATTTGGCGGAAGGCGGCCTGGCACCGGCCAGGATAACGCCAGGTAGAAAAATAAGAATTATTTTCTAATTTGGTTTGTATACATTTGTTTTGGATACTATAATTTGTCACCTAATTTAATAATTTTAAAATATTTTAATTCCCTTTTTTTTGCTTTTTCTGTGACCACCCTATTCTTTGTAGCTTTTTTTTTCAACCTAGTCCAACTAATGGTTGTCTGGACGAAATCTCGTTAAGCGATAAGACCGCCAACTGTCAGCTTTATTTAAACGTGTTGTCATATTTTTATATTATTACTGTATAACTCTTCGCGACCCGTAGCTCAATATACTAATATTCCAGCAACTATTTTTAACTGTATTCTTACCTGTATGATCTCAGGAGCCGGTACATTCTCAGCCACCTTCTCAAGAGCCCAGGTGACGATATCACTGGATGTCCTGCCTCCGTTGTAGTCCTCCACAGAGTCGCTGGTCTTCTTGCCAGCCGGGAACATCTTGATGGTGGGGTAGCCTTGTACTTGGTAGCGCGACGCCATAGCTTGGTGCACGGTCGCATCCAGGGCTCCGAGTTTCACCTGGTAATGCAGAAAATTATATATTTTGAAAATTCCTATAGTTTATTTTAATTTATGGTATTCATTTGGTATGAAACCTTTATATAGGCTTGTTTATAGTTTTCAAAATATGTACAAGGCCTTAAAAAACTGGAAGGCTATGTAATGTGAGTGTGTCATTTTTAAATTATAGTTTCATTAGACTGGCGAGATTGTGTATTTCTAGACTTTGCTCAGTGGAGCCAGCATTTTTTAAAGGGTTTTAACAAAAAACCTTATTTGCTTCACAATTTAATTGAATGAGTTTTCGTAAGGCTCGATTGCAGACAGAAAGTCAGATTATAATCTAAATAATATCTTACACCAAATAGTATAAATGTAAAATACTTATTTGCAATGTCCTGTGATACTAACCTTGCCTTTGAGTTCAGTAGCTGCCTTGGCCCAGTGCGGCTCCAAGTTCTTGCAGTGTCCACACCACGGAGCATAGAACTCTACCAGCCAGAGGTCCTCGCTGTCCAACACTAGCTCTTTGAAGTTGCTGTCTGTCAGGGTGATCACATCAGACTGCAGAAAGAAATATAAAAAATATGTTATAGCCAATAAAATATTATAAATCATTAATAACTAATATGCTAAAAATTTAGAATAAAAATATTTATCTTCTAGAGCGATAAGAACGCCATGTGTTCTTTTGTATATTATGTCTGTTTTTTTGCTATTGTGTATAATAAAAAGTAAATATAATTAAAACATAATGAGATTACTCCTATTCCTTCCACGGTTTGTTTTTTGTAAATAAATAGTAATTTAATGCACAATTAAGGTGTTATTCATAGACCGTTTATAAAACTATTTTAGGTGACCAATGTTCTGTCTTCTTGAATTCAAAAGTCTTTGTAAAGGATACAAACCATTTGCTTACTAAAATAGGTTTATATAGTGACTAAGAATGAGGTCTTTACTCTTTTCGTCTTAGATAGCGAGTCATTACTATTGATTATAAACTAGAAATTCTTCTAACAATCTCCAGTTCATAAAAAAAAATATCAACATAGAGCCAATAATTTTTTGTATAATTTGTGTTTTGAACCAATATGTAATATCATAAAACATTAATGTAGTTAGGTGTTTTTTATCTGGGGGCACGGCAGTGCCCCCTCCAAGTCGAGCTAAAAAGCGGCACAGCCGTACTATCCTTTTCTCGAAGCAATTCAGACCATTTTCAACCACCCATAACTTCGTTGTGGTTAAAGCAAGAAGCCTGAATTTTCAGTTACTAATTAGGCATTGTGTAAACACGGTATATTTAAAATTTCATTCAATTTGAACCAGTAGCTTAAGAATTATAACTTGTCAAACTTTCGCAATTTTGTCACTCACTGACTGACTGACCGATCATCAAAAGTCTAAGGCACTTCTAGCAGACATAGAACCTTCAAATTTAGAATATAATTAGTGTTTAGTGTCTAAAGTAAGGAAAAAATCAAACATTTCATAATTTCTGTCTAGGTTTCTAGATACACCAACTGCGTGAATAACTTTGTAATCTCATATAAATGTATAGGATTACAAAGATACATTTGTAGTTAATGATTCGTTGTACCCGTATATAATGGAATAATAGTTGTATCTATATATATTATATATGAGGCATAACAGGAGGGGGGTATAAAGAGGGAAAGGGTGTATTCAGCCCTTTAAACTGTACAACATTCCTCTAGAAAAACATGACAAAGATAACCTTGCAAATAAATAGACTGAATAGCTCGAAAACAATCACCATGAAAGATAGAACACTAATAATCAAATCCGCTATATTTGTGATAAATTGATACCTACAAAATAGGAAAAAACCATAAGACAGTCTTTAAGAAAAATCATTATATATATTCTAGAAATAACAAGTACCGAAAAGGAATAAAGTAGGACTCTACAAAAAGACGTGAGATCCCATCAAAAACATCCTGTAAAAAAATTCCAAGTCTCGCAGCTCAGTTTATCTACCGCAAAAGTTGTGAGATCCATGTGATACCAAGTCGATTAATTTATTTAGTCCTTGATTAAGGGACGTTCTGTATAAAGTTATTACGTAAGTTATTATCATATCAATATTAAAAATTCTTTATGTTTTAAATAAATAGATCGACTTGGCTAGTAGCATTATGCATAAATTGTACGATACATTATGTTTTCATGCGATGGCCAAGTCGATCTATTTATTTACAACGTAAATAATTTTTAATATTGATATGATAATTAAACTTACGTAATAACTTTATACAGAACGTCCCTTAATCAAGGACTAAATAAATTAATCGACTTGGTATCACATGGATCTCACAACTTTTGCGGTAGATAAACTGAGCTGTGAGACTTGGAATTTTTTTACAGGATGTTTTTGATGGGATGTCCTGTTTAGAACTTTCCATTATGTTATAATTGCGAAGGCGTCATATACACGTCATATTATGTTGACTCTGACGTGGCCTTATGGTATTATCTCGAAAAAAAAGTGAGAGGATGCGTGGGCGCAAATCAAGTGGGTGAACGCACGACCATTTCAACACTTCACACCCACTAGTAGCATCACAAATATATAATATTAGCATTGGTTTCCAACCGAAATTAACCAATTTGAATATTGAATTTATAAGCTAAAAATCTATAACAATTATAGAGTAATTATTATATCAGTAAGTAATTACTGATTTAATATTTTATTTCGCTTGCAGCAATAACTATTTTAATAACAGTTCTAATAAACAAAAGATCATCTGAATATATCAATTGTAAGATGTACCTAATGAATTAAATGGAATCATAGTAAAGTGATGAGTCTCAGTAAGTAAATTTATGTTTTAAAACCAAAATATTCCAATACTTTCTTGACAAAACTTCAGTCTTATCTTATGCTACTAAAACAGTTTGTTGTTGAAAAGCAAACATGCATGTATTTTATTATGATAAGAACTGGGTGAATGCCTTTTAATCTCAGCATCATTCTTGAGATTTATTCATTGAGAATTTATGTATACTCTATATGTTTAAATGATTTTTAATAAAATAGATAACACCAAAATACTGTATTTTCTTCTTATCAATGTTCTATCTTCTCATACAACTGTTTGTAAGCAAAAAATGAAATAATACATCAAAACATGCAACTAATAAGATGTAAAACTGTAATATTTTCAAATTTAAAATCACAAGTTATCTAAAAATACAGATCATTATTTATTGTCATAATTATGGTAAAATGTACTTGAATGCTTGAAACTTGTTCAAAAACTTCTTATTTTGCGTGTGAACAATTTTAAATGAATCAACATTGTACATAGTTTTACGGAACAAATGTTGCTGTAGGATATCCAATCTCTTCTTTTCATCTAGAGAGGATGTTAATATGTTTGGATGTTGTACTTGCTTCAACAATGATGTCTTTTTCACTTGCCGCCATGGTATGTTGTGACCATATATTGTACTCTTTCTTTTGTCCTAATAAAATTGATATTTTTAACAACTCATTAAATTAATTCCACCAACAATATTTTTTATTAGACTGTTCTATTTTATAGGCTTACTTATTTGAAAGATATTTTGGAATATAAATATGGAGTAGCTTTTACCAAAATTGAATTACTGGATGAGGAAGGAATAAAAGGTATGCTAACAAATTATGCAGTTCTTTTAATCATAAGCATGTTATTTAAAGGGGAATGATATATTTTATCTTTAGTGCCGTAAATACGGTGTATTCTGTCATAATACCAGGCATCTATGGTGCATAGAAGCCTTAAAACGGCGTCATGAGCGCATTATATTAGTTAAGGCCGAGCAATACAAAATGCAACCTAATATTTTTTTCCTGTTTCGTTTCTGAGCTGCTATCAGTCGCTAGACTTTCATCAGCTGAGTTAAGGAAAGTATGGTTTTTAAGAGCAGCAAGCCATTGCTTTGCTGACACCTCAATATTGGTGGTTCCTTTTTAGTTTTATAACCAAATTGACATTGTCGAGTATCTTACATGCAATTATCTAGTATTTATTGCTTTTTGCGCACAATATTAGATGATACGTGGATACTCAATTATGAATGATGAATATCAGACCGTTGATATCCTTTATATGACATTTATACATATTTCAATTTGTTTAAACAATGATAAAGTAGTTTGTAGACAATATATTTTCATACATAAATTAATTGTCAGTATTGGCTAGACGCCACCATTGTTTATACTTTGTCTTCATAATAAAACATAAGATTGCCTAGTCATAAGAATATTTAGAAAGACAAAGCATTTGTTTTAAATGCATCTATTTTAGGAAATTTAAGTCATTTCCAAGGCTTAAATTGTTTGAAACAAAGTCACTAAGTTCATTTTGTAATATATTTATATTGTATTTAAATTGAATCAGTGAATTCAGAATGAATTATTTACTTTGTCCGGGTCATTCCTTATGTAAAATAGATTGATAGGAAAAGTGTATAAAAAACACATTAGCTTAATCTACTAAATTACTCTATATTAAATCATAATAAATATATGTTACACTATCAAAATTTATCATTTATACTATGATTACTTAAGTCTTTTTTTAGGTTTATAATTCTGTAACAATTTGTTAAGGCTTTGTAAGATCTTTACCTTGTCAGAGCCACTACTGGGTTTCTTGCCTAAGTTATCATAAGCCTTGTCCTTGGCTGCCTTGAGAGCGGCATCCACAAACGCCTCGGCAGTTCTCTGGCCCTGGTATGGTGTGTGTTTGCTGCCAGTGAAGACTTTAATGGTGGGGAATCCTGTGACTCCATATTTCTGTGATAGACTCTTGTGGGTATCCGCATCTACAGCACCTACTTTCACAATACCCTAGAAAAGAAAGATTTCATGTTAATACAACTACTACATTAATTTATATTGTTTAGATTGTTATTATGAGAATTAGAATATCTATGGAAGCATGACACAAGTGCAAAGCCAGGTGTTTTGTGGCAAGTGGTTAGCATCCAGCACCTTTAGGTGTTTACTGGGTTCTGCGTGATGACTTGAACTGTTTTAATCAACAATAATTTATATTTGATAACAGGCTCGTTTATGGAAGACAAAGTCAAATATAGGTCTAGGTGGCAATAGTGACACCTCTTCTCACTCCCCAGGGATATACGGGCGCGAGCATTTAAAGTTAATGATCAATGAAAACTTTAGTACCCACCTTCAACGCTCTAGCGGCTTTTTTATATTCAGGGACAAGATTTTTACAGTGACCGCACCACGGAGCGAAGAACTCGACAATCCATACTTCATCGGAATTTGTGACTAGTCTTTCGAAATTACTCGGAGTCAATTCCACCACGTCAGAGGAGGAATCGTACAGGGCAGATGACCCCGCCGCGAAAAATAAAATACCTTAAACAATGCAAAAAATACCGGCATTAAACAATCAAACCAACCATTTTATAACTTCACGGTATAACAACATGTTATTGAAACATACCTAATAAATATACGTTTAACATTTTTCACTGATTTATACGCTAATTATGTGTTTAACTACAAATATACCGGCAATTTAATGAGAACGCACAATCGCTCGCCGACACGAGTGAAATAAACACGTCAATCTTTTTTTCGGCAACCAAGAAAATGATGATATTGTCAATGGATTTCGTGGACTCGCCTGATTGGCGGATTTTGTTTCTCCCGCCACCATGACTTGGGGGTTAACAAGAAGCTTATACCCAAATGGAGATTGTATTCCGTATATAAAAGTGAAGCACAAAAATTTGACCTTAAATGACGTCGCTGTTATCTTCTATCCTTTTCTATCGAGTGACAATGAATGAACATAATGTCATTTTCATTCATTGTCACTCTAAAGAAAAGGATAGAAGATAACAGCGACGTCATTCAAGGTCAAATTTTTGTGCTTCAGTGTTTTATACGGAATGCAATCTCCATTTGGGTATAATCTTCTTGGGGGTTAACGTCACTCGCGTCCGTAGGCTTTGACCAAATAGTATAATAATATATAGGAAAGCTTTGACTCTAGTTTCCCTACACGTGAACCCTGGGTAGTGCCAAATGAGTAAGATAGTTCGTGGTGGTAGGATTTTCCGCCCGGGTAGCGACCACCATTCATAGGGCGTAAAGACCGCCATAGTGTTCCCTGCAAGGGAAACGCGTTCCGGGATCAGCTCATGATTCTCCGGTTTTTCGAAGGGCTTGAGTTCGGGCATAACGATGTACCGTATGAGTATTTTTGGTTCACGGTCGATGGGAGGGATTTGACCCGCCGGCCAGGGAGACCCGTAGAAATGGTTGTCCGCTGGTCGCCCGCGGTACAGTACAGGGCCCCAATCGTGGTTAACCACCACAATAGGCTGTCTCACCATCCCGCGCATAATCTTGGGTGGGTCCGTCGTGCTGGTTGGTGACCGGATGTGGGGTCCCGGCGGCCCATCCCGGGAGGGTGCGGGGGCCCTTCCGTCTGGCGGGTCAATTCCGCTCCTGTCGACTATTTCGTGCCGGTGCTCACTCGGTCTTCTTAGTGACCGGCCTGAAGCTCCTCGTGCCTCTTCACCAAACCCATCCCGTTTTTGAACTTCATGACAGTGCACATAAACAGAGCAGGTCCTTCAGCGGTGCATAACCCCACCACCGCGTAACGCGTTCACTATGGAGTTCGCCAGAATCCGCGGTCTCCATACGAACCTCAATGCCGTCCACCACCATCTCGAGACGGCCCGGCCTGCTTTGCTCTTCCTGACGGAGACGCAGATTTGTTGTCCGACCGACAATTCTTACTTGCTGTACCCCGGATATTTGCTTGAAGAAATCTGGCGAGATTAGGCTAGGAATGGATTATTACATTCCTTCCTCTGAGATCGCCAGTAAGGGCCGTGGAAGCTCCTGGTTTAATCGTGCTTGCGCCGATGCTGTCGGTGACAAACAAGCGGCGTATCGCGCTTGGATCAGGGATCGCGCCAAGAAGGATCCCAATATCGGTTCCTTCAAAGAAGCCTACAACCGGGCCACCAAGGCCTGCAAGAAGGCTTACGTTAGAGCGGATGCCCAGCGCGTAAGCAGGATTGGGCGTGCGTTGGCTAAACACCCGACTAGCAGTCGTGCTTATTGGAGTTTGGCCAGGGCCGTTCAGTCTAACTTCTGCCGTCCAGCATTGCCTCCGCTGAGATACTCGGAAGGTTCACTGGCTCACAAGCCGCAAGAGAAAACTGCCTTACTGGCAAATCTCTTTGCGGCTAATTCCCGCCTCGAAGACCGTGGTTTTCAGACGCTGCCTACACTGATTGATTGCGGTTTCTCAATGGCGGATATTCGCAGGTAGTGTGATGTGCGGCGTGAGTTGCGGTCTTTCGATGTGCGGAAAGCCAGTGGTCCGGATGGGATACCAGCGGTGGTATTAAGGGCTTGTGCAGCCGAGTTGTCTCCTGCACTGACTCGCCTCTACCGAGCGTCCTATCACACAGTTGTTGTGCCGGAATCTTGGAGGGAGGCCAGTGTGCAACCGATCCCCAAAAAGGGTGATCGGTCGGACCCTACCAATAACCGACATATCGCTATCACCTCAGTGATGTGCAAGGTCATAGACCGGATCATAAACGCTCAATTGATCCGCTACCTGGAGGATCACTCGATGATCAGTGACAGACAATATGGATTCCGTCAATATCGATCAACGGGTGATCTTCTAGCGTTTGTCCTGCATCGCTGGGGTGAGGTGAGTTCTCTCCCCGCCCCACTCTTCAGGGTGCTCCCCTCTCAGTGCGGAATGACTTGAGTATCCTTGGTGTGGATATCCACTGTGATCTCAATCCAAGGAATCACATCGAGGGCGTTATATCCGCCACGTCACGCAAGGTGGGTGTCCTGAACAGGGTGCGTCGGTTCTTCACGCCCGGTTATTGTAATATCTACCAGGTAACTTGCACAAGACCTTTCAAATCAAAAACTTCACACAAATTGAAATTTCCGGCTCAGAAATCGAATCTAGGCCCTTATCGTTCACAACGTGGTAACATATGTACATTTCTACATATTTATTTTTATTTTAGTATGAATATAAAGCCGTTTATCGTCAGGAGGGTTTATATATTTATATGTATGTGTGATTTATCATAGCACAATTAAATCATGTAAAAACATGCAGTTGTATTTACCTACAGGCAATATAAACTCACTCCCTTTTCTCAGAAGGGGTAGGCATAGGTGGTATCAGGACCTCCCATGTATACACTATGGATACGTCTGAGTAAAGAATAGACCACTAGCGTCTGAGGAAAGAATAGATCACTACATCCAAATAATAGATGTAGTACTACTTGGCCTGTGGAATAGAAGACTACGCCACTACTTCTGACTTCTGGGGCCCTACTATATTCAACGAAACGAAGTTCGAAACTTCGGATGATCGACGTTTATATACGATACGAATGTACCTACATATACTTATGGTCGTTATTGACTTATTGTCGTAACCATAAACTTATGGTTACGTTGTACGTTATACAAATTCGAACTTTTACAAAGTAGATACATTCGTATCGTATACAAACTTCGATCGTCCGAAGTTTCGAACTTCGTTTCGGATTTATATAGTAGGGCCACTGAGCATACCAAAGATTGGCCGCGCAGTAGGGTTACCGATGCGACAATGTAGAATACAATTCGGTGTGTTGACTTTACGAGAATGTCAACTATGATAAAAATACCGTCATAATTTCCAGATTGTATATGTTATCTGTGGATATAAATCTTGGAAAACTAGGTCATCGAAAAAGATTTGCGAAATATTTAAATAATAAATAAAAGATCATATTTCTGTTTTGTGATGGCACTGGTCTTATCTAGAGGAATTTGTCACAATGTTCAAGCATTCAATTTTAAATATACTTAATGTGAAAGGTACATATTTGCGATCTTTGTGTTTGACAGTTCGAAAGCACTTGGCTCTGTTTGTTATTTTTGGTTATTTTTTGCACAGATACCTACACAACGCCAACGCGAGATTTTAGGCGGGAAACGACCGTGTGATGTTAGTGCTTTGGTGGTTCACTAATCAGTCCTTGTTTGGTCCTTGTACTTACAGTTCTGAATTACTGCCGCAAAATGAGTTCTCAACATGTCAAGCCGTTTACTGTTTTCGTGGAGGGAAATATAGGGAGCGGCAAAACGACGTTTTTGGGCCATTTTCGTCAGTTTGAAGATATTACCCTTTTGACGGAACCAGTTGAGGAATGGCGCAATCTAAAAGGATGGAATCTTTTGGTAAGTAATAATAACTTTTGCATTACTGAACTGTTAGCCAGTATGAGAAAGTGTGTATATTATCAATCTTGATAATTGCTGCTGACGTAAACCAAATTGAAACAATACTTATCTGTGATGCCATACATTAATATTGGGCTGTGGTAAACAATAATACTCAGTATTTTTATACTGACTTTTTAGTGTGAAAAAGTTATGATGTACCTTGGACATTGTCTGAATAATCTGTATGTATCTGTATAAGCCCATACATTATGTTCCACTGCAGGGTGACGCCTCCTCTCCAGTCGACAGTATAATTGAAAGGTTTTAGTTACATAGCCCATAACACCGGCTTAGTGCGGATTGGCAGACTTTTTGTCTGAAGTGGTTTGCTCTAAATATAGACACTAATATGATAATATAAATGCCACTACTCCTTTTCCAGTGCATTATTTTACAAACTTATGCTAATTAGAACATCATTTCAGGATTTAATGTACAAAGACCCAGCAAAATGGGCGATGACATTCCAATCTTATGTATCACTTACTATGTTGGACATGCACCGTCGACCGACAACAACACCAGTTAAGCTCATAGAAAGATCACTGTACAGTGCAAGGTATTGCTTTGTGGAACACATGATGAGGAGTGGAACCCTACATCCGGCACAGTTTGCAGTTCTTGATGAGTGGTTCAGATTTATCCAGCATCAGATACCTATTGATGCTGATTTGATTGGTAAGTATTAGTATATTAGTCTAATGAGTGTGCAATGATCCATTGGTTTGAGCAAATTATTTCTATATAGGTTGGCAATGCCCACTTGAGCTGGATTATTAAATGAATTAATCATTTATGTTATATTACTTAATATGGCATAGTTGTTTTTGAAGCTGGAAATGAAAGTGAGGTTCTGGGTAGTTTATTCCTGCTTCAAGAAAATAAATGTTTCTTATACACATAATAAAATATGTGTACCCTTTGGTAACTTTAGCAATAAGTTTGTGAACATTATTATTTATTACACAGTAAGTTAAGATAATAGATTGCATGCCCCTGCAACTTCTTAATAGTTCTTTACCTCTGAAACACAACTAAAGCATAATATAATTATTCTTAAAGTTACAAATGTATCAAATGAGTTAAGGTAATTATGATAATGAAAATTCAGTTAACTATGTTAATTGTGAAGAATTAAATGATCAAGTTTAAAACATCACAACTTCTAAATTGTAGAAGTATATTGAATAAGCTTTGAATAATAGTTATTTGTATCACAGTCAATGTATGTGGTAAATTAATTATTCTCAAGGTCTTACATATCAGATTGCCTATTGAAAATAGTGCACACTCCATTATGTTAAGTTACTTAGATTAGATTAGATTTCTCTTCAATAATATGCACATATTATATAGATAAACCTTCCTCTTGAATCTATTAAAAATCTATTAAAAAAACGCATCAAAATCCGTTGTGTAGTTTTAAAGATTTAAGCATACAAAGGGACATAGGGACAGAGAAAGCGACTTTGTTTTATACTATGTATTGATAGATAAGATCTATAAATCATGACTGTTATAGGCATATACATTGAACTTTTATTATAATCAGCTGAACTAGCATTAAATGTAGTATAATTCTCTGAATTTAGTTGTAACTACAATGAGTCCTGTATCGTCACCCCAAAGTTAATGTGCGCTGCATCGGAGTTCCATTGCTGGGTTCGAATCCGATATCACGAACCGGCGCTAGATGGCGCAACCGGGCGTCGCATAGACAACTTTTCGACAACCGAAAAACCACCGACCAATAGGCGAGGTTCTAGTGTGACCAACGAGCAGGTCACAAAACCGTTGCCTTGGAAAAAACCCAGCACTCGTTTTTGAATCGTGGAAGTACTTGGTCAAAAACTCCGCTGTTGCGCAACCTCGTAACCAAAACCTATACCCGATATATTCCCATTTAACGTGTTCCCTCGAGAGTATTGCTGCTGGAGTTGCCTGGTCTGCGAGAGCTGGTGAAGCCGGAAGCCTCGGTAAGTGGTAGACGATAAGCACTCAGTTTTGGAATTAACCGTTTTTTCTGCAGCGCACATTACTGTCGAAATTCTGTTGGGGACCTCCCCCTCGGCAGCTGAAAAGCTCAGCTGAACACCGTGTCCAGCCTCCTTGCTGGTACATGTTTTGGTGCCGAAACCCGGGAACATATGAATTAATCGTTTAAAGTAATCCTTTATGTCCTAATTACCCTAATCAGTTTCGCATTTCTCGTATACGGTCCAGTGTGTTTTATTGAATACCTATTGAGTTTTTAAATATCATTTCTATTTGTCCATTTTGCTATTAGTTGTTAAAAAATAAAAAATACAAAATTCCGTTACGCGAGTGGTACACATAGCCAATCAGCTGATAATTCAAATAACGACCAGTGCGTAACGTTAATTCTATAGCAACACACTTCTCAATTTACTATCGGTGTCTGCTGTGTTTTTAAACGTTTAACGTTGCTATCTGATTCATTATCGCGCGTCAGCTGATTACCTCCATAATCTGACCTCTCCATCGGGTTTTGAATTTCGTTACCAACAGTTATCATGAGTTATTCAAAACGAAAACTAAGTATCGCAAAGAAATCCCGTTCTAAGGATACGTGGGAATATACAACCGAAAATTTACCATCTTTGCGTAGAAAGCGTACACTAGCATATAACCGCTTGACCAAGACCCACGAAATCGCCGCCCTTACCCTTAACGATCCTTCCCAAATCGAATTATTTTTATCTTACCATCAGGAGGTAAAAAAAATCGCGGCTACCTTCGAAGAAGCACATTTAATTATTCTGGATTTGGCCGACGATCCGGAGGAAGACGAACTCATGTGCAAACGTTTCGACGAAATGTATTATGAGATTATTCGAATTCACCGATCAATCACAAAACCCGTCTCACATGCACCCGAATCTTCCCTTGACTACACAAACTCACACGTAAAGTTACCTAAGATAACGCTCCCGTCCTTCTCCGGCAATATAAAGGAATGGCCTAAATTCATTTCTACGTATGATAACCTAATTCATAATACACGTATGAGTGACACCGATAAGTTTAACTATTTAATGTCAACATTACAAGGCGACGCGTTAGCACTCATCCGCACATTCCCGGCCACAGGTGATCACTATTCCGATGCATATAATAAATTGGTTACAAGATACGAAAACAAACGAGACCTCGCATTCACTTGTTGGCGCGATATATTAAACGCAAGCTTCATGTTAAAGAACCCACACGATTTCCGCCGTTCCCTTGATATGTTTGACGAAAATTTAACCATTTTGAGACGTTTAAACCTACCGGTAGACCAATGGGATTTCGTATTGTCATATCACATTTTGTCAAAGATAGACCCAAAACTACGTCGAGAGTTCGAAGAAAGACAGTCTACCATTGAGCTGCCGAGTTACACGGATTTGCAATCGTTTCTATATTTAAAGTGTGAAGCTTTAATTAGAGATACACATTTCACTGAATCCGGACCATCAACTAGCACTTCCACATGGAATAGGGAACAACACATAAAGTCGAATCTAGACTTCCGAGCCAACAAACCGAAAATGGGTCATGCCTTAGTAGCTGCGCAGGACTGCACTCATGAGGCGGCGGTAAGCGGAACGTACATCGCGCCCCACTCGACGCAACTGACTCCGCCTACAACTAGCAAACCGGTTATCAAATGCGCCTATTGTTCAGACGGACATTCAATAACAAGTTGTAAATCATTTTTGCAAAACACTGTAGATGAACGAATTAATATAGCGCGTAATAATAAGTGGTGCTTTAATTGCTTAAGGGCATCACATACAATCAGAGACTGTAAATCAATGTTCTCGTGCCAGAGATGTAAACATAGACATCACACACTTTTACATCAAGACTTAGCAACGTCGCCCGAGTCGACAGCGCATACTACACTAATTACGCGACACGACTTAGCTTGTACTAGCCCTACTGTGCTGCTCGCCACGGCTATAGTATACGTGTGGGATGCTTTCGGGCGCTCGTTAGCTTTCCGCGCCGTTTTTGACACTGGCAGTCAAAACAATTTTATAACTCAACAAGCTGCCGATCGACTTTGTTTCTCATCTCGACCGGCACTAGTCAATGTTACTGGCTTAGGAGGTGCCGAAGCATCAATTAATGGTGTAGTGCGATGTAAGTTGGGGACGTCTTCTAAAACGTTATTCGACTTAGATATGTTAGTCATCCCCAGGATATGCAGCGACCAACCCATAGCAAAATTGAGCACACACGGTTGGTCGAATATTAAATCTTTGCAATTGGCCGACCCTGGTTTCGATATTCCCGGTCCCATCGACATTCTGTTAGGTGCAGACATATTTGCGGAATCTTTATTGAATGAAAAGATCAGGGGTCAAGGATCTCAACCTCCCGCACTGAGATCTGTGTTCGGTTGGCTTTTACTGGGGAAGACGTCCATAGTCCATAGTTCCTTACTCGGGATTAACGCAACTACGGATAGTGGGCAGTTGGCCAGTGTAGTTCAAAGATTTTGGGATATAGACAACGTTCCACAGGCGTCCACTTTTACGCCCCAAGAGCAGCTTTGTGAATACAAATACGCATCGGAGCATACCCGGGACCCGACGGGTCGCTATATCGTGACTCTGCCATTCAAGGACAAGTCGGTTCCTGTGTTTTACGGATCACGTGACATTGCCTTGCGGAGATTCTTCGCAATCGAACGACGCTTGTCTCGGGACTTACAATTACGAACGCAATACGTGGACTTCATGAATGACTACTTGGACAGCGGCCATATGTCATTGGTACCAAGCACAAAATTGGGAAACGGACGATATTACATCCCACATCACGGTGTTCTAAGACCAGAAAGTACAACCACGAAATTACGAGTAGTGTTTGATGCCTCGGCAAAAGATTACAACGGCAAGAGCTTAAACGATACTCTACTAACGGGTCCTAAACTACACAATGATATTTTTTCGATTCTTTTGCGTTTTCGGGAGCACAAGGTTGTTTTTATGGCGGATGTACGGCAAATGTATAGGCAAGTTCTAGTTACCGAGACTCAGCGGGACTTTCAGCGTGTTTTGTGGAGATCAAGTCCGACAGAACCTATTAAAGAGTACAATTTAAACACTGTCACCTACGGAACATCCGCAGCACCGTTTTTAGCTTGTCGTACGTTGCAACAGCTGGCGTATGATGAAGGTGACGCGTTTCCAATCGCAAAGCAAATTTTACTGTCCGACATTTATGTAGATGACGTAGTAACCGGGTGTAATTCGGTCTCGGAAGCCCATGAAGCCAAAGCACAAGTCATCAATCTCTTTTCTAAGGGGCATTTCTTTCTACGCAAATGGGCTAGTAACGTCCCAGATCTGCTTGACGACATTCCGGATCAACATAAGTTACTAAAAGATACGGTGAACTTTGACGAAACGCAGGATACAACGTTAAAGGTGCTTGGTTTACGATGGGAACCATTGCGCGACGCATTCGTTTTTGACGTAACACCCCTGCAACAGCCTTGCACTAAACGCAATATCTTAAGCGAATTGGCTAGGATTTTCGATCCACTGGGATTTCTTTCGCCTCTCACCATTCAAGCCAAATGTCTAATCCAAAAATTATGGATAGTCGGTACTCCGTGGGATGAGACCCCCCCACAGGATGTTATCGAGCACTGGGCCCAATATTTAGAACAATTGCCTCAACTTAAGCGCATTGAAATCCCACGTTGCGTCCACTTTAGAGCGAATCCGACATTCGAACTTCACGGCTTTTGTGACGCATCGGAACGGGCCTATGGAGCTGTAATTTACGTGCGTGTGGCCAATGCATCGGGTTCAGCTCGTACATTTCTACACTGCGCAAAGGCTCGCGTCGCTCCCATTAAGAAAATTTCGTTGCCTCGTCTCGAGTTGTGTGCGGCGGTCCTTCTCATTCAGTTACTGGCAAGTGTCAAATCGGTGTTTAGACCTCCCTTACAAGGATTATACTTATGGTCAGATTCTATGATTGTTTTATCTTGGTTACGATCGCACTCTTCACGTTGGGTCACGTTTGTGGCGAATCGAGTAAGCCTAATTCAGGACAGCGTACCGACCGAATCATGGCGGCATGTACCGACAAACGACAACCCCGCCGACATCTGTTCACGGGGACTTATGCCAGTTAAACTCCTCGACAATAGATTATGGTGGGCGGGCCCCAGCTGGTTATCGCAAGCGCCCGAAACTTGGCCACCTAATCTAGTGGAACCAAAAACGCAGGAGGAAGATATTATCCAATCAGAACAACGACCCCAATCTGCGTTAGTGACGGAGACGATGACGGAGCCTCTTGGGTGGATCGATGCCCTATTTTTAAAGTTTTCTTCCTTAGATAAAATTATAAATATTATTGGGTATGTGCGTAGGTTCATGAACAATACGCGTCAAGCATCCTCCCGCTTTGAGCGCATTACGTTGACGGACGGTGAACGACATGAGGCTTTATACGTCGCGGTAAGGTTTTATCAAGAGAAATTCTTTCATAATGACATAGACAAGCTAAAAAATCATCAAGCATTAGCCAAATGGTTGCGGAAACTCACCCCATTTATGGATAGCAAAGGTATCCTCAGGGTGGGCGGTAGAATATCTCGGAGGGGTTTAGAACATGACCACAAGCATCCCGCGTTGTTACCTACTCGGTGCCCGCTCACTACTTACTACATTACGTGGGTGCATCGCAAACACTGTCACACCGGTATTAACACTACACATTACCTAATATTACAGCAATTTTGGATCGTAGCGGCGAAACGCGTTATCCGTCAACAATTATCCCAATGTGTACGTTGCTTTAAAACGCGTCCGCAACCGCTTCAACCCGTTATGAGTGATCTGCCATCATATCGAGTGAACCAAGTCAAGGCATTTTCGGTAGTCGGGGTTGATTTTGGCGGTCCCTTCCGGATTAAGCTGGGAAAACATCGTGGTGCCAAGTTGGATAAGGCTTATCTGTGTCTATTTGTGTGCCTGACTACAAAAGCAGTCCATCTCGAAGTAGCTTCTAACTTATCCACCGACGCCTTCGTAGCTGCGTTGAGGAGATTTGTGGCGCGTAGGGGGAGATGTTCTATCATCCATGCAGACTGTGGTACTAATTTTGTAGGTGCAAAAACTCAATTGTGTAGGTTGATGGACCTAGCCGCACAGACAGAACGCATCGAGTTTAAATTCAACCCACCCTCGGCGCCACACTTCGGCGGGGTGTGGGAAATCCAAATAAAGGCCGCAAAAAGTCATATGCATCGCATTGTAGGAGATCAGGTTCTAACATTTGAGGAGCTTAGCACACTTTTCACCCAAATTGAAGCAGTCCTCAATTCGCGACCATTGTGCCCCATTAGTTCCGATCCAAACGATTTAAATGTTCTGACACCGGGTCATTTCTTAACACTAGAACCCTTAACCAGCGTACCAGAACATGATTTTACAGCTACCAATCTAAACCGTTTGAACCGTTGGCAACTTCTACAAGCCTTTCAACAGCATTTCTGGATACGATGGCGGAACGAATATCTCCACTCCTTAACGCAAAGAGCAAAATGGACAAAAGACAGTAAACCATTGCCTTTAAATTCTATTGTAATCATCAAGGATGACAATCGAACACCATTACAATGGTCTGTAGGTCGGGTAGTCAATGTGCATCCTGGTCCGGATGGAGTTATAAGATGCGCATCGGTACGGATAGCGAACCATCATATCATCACTCGCCCACTGGTGAAGCTTTGTCCTCTACCCATCAGTGCAGAACAAGCTTCACCAGTCGTTAACTGTTAAAGATTTCAACGCGAAACATCATTCAGTCTATCATCAACCCTTTATATTTTCTCTCTTTATTTTTCCTATATTTTTATTTTTCTATTTTTTTTATTTTTTATTGTAAGTAAAATACCTTCATATTTTGGTGGGCGGTATGTATCGTCACCCCAAAGTTAATGTGCGCTGCATCGGAGTTCCATTGCTGGGTTCGAATCCGATATCACGAACCGGCGCTAGATGGCGCAACCGGGCGTCGCATAGACAACTTTTCGACAACCGAAAAACCACCGACCAATAGGCGAGGTTCTAGTGTGACCAACGAGCAGGTCACAAAACCGTTGCCTTGGAAAAAACCCAGCACTCGTTTTTGAATCGTGGAAGTACTTGGTCAAAAACTCCGCTGTTGCGCAACCTCGTAACCAAAACCTATACCCGATATATTCCCATTTAACGTGTTCCCTCGAGAGTATTGCTGCTGGAGTTGCCTGGTCTGCGAGAGCTGGTGAAGCCGGAAGCCTCGGTAAGTGGTAGACGATAAGCACTCAGTTTTGGAATTAACCGTTTTTTCTGCAGCGCACATTACTGTCGAAATTCTGTTGGGGACCTCCCCCTCGGCAGCTGAAAAGCTCAGCTGAACACCGTGTCCAGCCTCCTTGCTGGTACAAGTCCTATTTATATTTATAAACATATAACATAGTTGCAATCAGATTGCATCATTATAAAATGTTAGTCATTCACTATTTTCAAGAATTACATTCTAACATACTATAAAGTCCTTGTTCTACAAAAACATTTTCTGGGAAAATAATTATGAATATGATTGATATGAATATGAATTTGTAGGTTGTTAGATTGTGGCTGCCTACATTCTTACTCAGTCTAGAACACTTGAAATCTTTGGGGAAGTAATGATCAACAGTAGATATGTAATCGCACCTTTACAATTATAGAGACCTTACTTATAAAATCAAATTTTTTGGGCAACATTCATTAAAGATTTGTGACATAAGAATAAACATTTTGTACTTAGGGACGATACATTTAGAAGACCGATTTATACATCTTTCTGCCCTTCATGCGTCTATAGGTCTTTTTTTTTGGATTAGGTCACTTTAATTTTAAAGATGCGTAATAATGAATTTTCAGTGTACCTGAAAACCACACCGTCTGTTGTGTATGAGAGAATAAAGAAGAGGGCTCGCTCTGAAGAGCAATGTGTGCCACTGTCATACATTGAAGAACTTCACCAATTACATGAAGACTGGCTTATAAACCGAACACATGCTGAGTGCCCAGCACCAGTGAGTATAGTTTTTCTGTATCAACCTATATACATCCCCCATATGCAATCATACAATTGAGTGTTAGATTGAGAGTGATTAGGCCATATAGTCGACCATCCTGGCCTAATGCGGGTAGGCGGACTTACATACCAAAGAAATTCTTTAAATCGCTATGGTATGCAGGTTTTCTCACGATGTTTTCCTTCACCATTGTAGTGCATGGTGATTGATTATCAAAACACATGACTCCGAAAAGTCAGAGGGCACCCTGGGATTGGAACCCGCGACCACCGTGAACTTGACATCTTGGCAGCCGCGTCTGGTCCGTTTGCCGATAGGCCACAACACACTGTATAGTGTTTAAATGATATCAATTATTATGTCCCTCAAATAATGAACTGTCCACCCTTTTGGTTCAGAATTATTTTAATATTTGCAACACTTGCATAGCCCCCAAAATACTGATAGTTGTGAGCACCACAGCATAAGAGTCAATAGAATAAAAATACGTATAATAGGCCAGTCAATAAAGCCTCAAACCCCTAAGTAATTCGTAACTCGTTCAAATTTTGAGGGTTTGTTAAGGAAGGTAAAATAACTTACCGTGTGATTTTGCAGCGTTCTGGGGTGTACGGAAAGGGTTGAAAAGGGGTGAAAAGTGTTTTTTGTTAATAACATTGCCAAAAAAATTACTAACACGCTGCAAATTTGTAACTATGTTGGTCTCACCATTTTGTAACATGTATTAAATTTGCAGTGTTTTGCAACATACGGAACATTGTTTATTATCAAAAAACAATAAAATTTGTTAATAACATATCCAAAAAAATTACTAACACGCTGCAAATTTGAAACTATGTTGTTCTTACCATTTTGTAACATGTATTAAATTTGCAGCGTTTTGCAACATACGGAACATTGTTTATTATTAAAAAACAATAAAATTTGTTAAAACATATCCAAAAAAATTACTAACACGCTGCAAATTTGAAACTATGTTGTTCTTACCATTTTGTAACATGTATCGAATAAATTATTCTTAAATTTCAACCAAATAAATTATTCTTAAATTTCAACCAAAGGAGATGGGCCATAAATGTATGAACCTTGGGCCGTTTGTAGTACATTACACCAAATTTACTTAGTGAAATTGGCATTCGATTTCTGTATGAAATACTACTATACGTTGCATATTAGCTTTATACAAAAATAAATACCAAGCCAAGAACAGCAACACTACAACGGGACAATATGGCGTCTGATACGGCATGTTTGACAACCGATGTCAAAACTTGACATTTATGAAATATGAAGTCGTAATTCGTTTTCCTATAAATCAAATATTATTTTAGTCGTCTGTGCTATAAATTACTGTACTCTATATAACTCGTAAATGTGTTTACGTCAACGGAATTAGTATCATACTTTATTGATCATCTACTATAATATAACATAATGTCTATACAATAAATTGCAACAAGTCTGTCAGAATCTCGTCATGTTTATAGTTATTTAATATTAAGAAAGTGTACCTATATTTGGCCGTAAGCGCGGTGCATAATACCTGCTAAACAACCTATTTAAATAATCCACAATAAAAATCTGCTAGGCATGAGATACAGCACGGCACAGACTGATCACTTGTCGCGACTGCTAGCATCTGTATCAGCCCATATACGTCCCACTGCAGGGCACGGGCCTACTCTACAATCAAGAATACGATTGAGAGTGATTAGGCCATATAGTCCACCACGCTGGCCTAGTGCGGGTTGGCGGACTTACATACCATAGAAATTATTATGAATCGCTATGGTATGCAGGTTTTCTCACGATGTTTTCCTTCACCGTTTTAGTGCATGGTGATTGACTATCAATACATACATGACTCCGAAAAGTCAGCAGTGTGCCCTATGTGCATATGAATAAATAATCATTTTATTATTAGGCATCTTAGTTATTATAGTCCATACAAATGAATATGCTATAAAAATGGAATCGAATCTGATAGCAGCCATGTTTATTTCTATACCTTAATGTCTAGTAAAAGAACTTACTAGCAATCATTTCTGTACAAGCTAACATTTTAAACATTATATTTGGACTACCCCTAGAATTCTAGTATACTTTGGTATATTAGACTTCTGCATACTTAAAAATAATATTATCCTAAGGTCTAAGATATTATTTTTCAAATAATGTATTTGACATTAATTCTAACTGGTTATTTCTGAGCACACAAGGACGCACATAAGGAAAAAGTAGGATTAATTGATGAAAGAAAACTAAAATCAAACAAAACTTAAGTACAATAAAGTACAACCAGATCTTGCTTTATATTTTTTATTTATATTCGCCTAAAAATAATCTCCAGTCAAAACATCTAGGAACAATGCCGGTGCTCCCATATTGTACTATTGCCTAGCCCAAACTAAAGGCTAAATACCACAGTATGATCATGGTATGAGTACAGCAACCCACTGTCCAGTGTCCAGCTATGTTCCTTTCAACATGAAGCACTTGTGGGTGTTATACATGTCCAAAAGAATCGAGATTGATACAATCTTCTTACGGCGGAGTGTGAATAAAATCTTGCTCATTGTCTACAGCTTGATTTATTTGCAGCCAGCAGTTTGTACAGATAATTGCTTGTTCTAATAACTAAAACAAAATAAAAAAGATTTAATATCGAAGATATCGAAGAATTATGTTAATTATTAATATATTAAATAACTCTTTGCAGTCACATGTGTTCCCTCCTTCCTATGATCCCGCTATTGTTTAAAGAGGCATCTTAGCAGGCCGGCTGGATAATTGTATGAAATGTCTTGGGACAGTCGTCTGATGCCATTAGATATTCCGCCTGGACGACATTTGTGCTTACCATCACACATAGTGTTGTTATTATGGAAATAATAATAATATAAGATATTATACATAACACAAGATCATCTCAGTGTCCAGAGGGAAATAAAAGAAAATGTAATTCATTTAACCATTTAAACAACAATATATAAAATATCATATTTATGTACTAGTATACTGTGGACATAATGCAATTCAGCTCTAACATGAATACTTTTGTAATACTCCATACTTTGTATTGACCTTGATTAATTGGCATAAAACATACATTTCCCAAGTTAATGAAGAAAATAGAATACTTACTTCTTGTTCTGCCATTTCAATAAAACGTTTTGAAATACTCTACACGAGAGTGAATTGGCATCCCATGTAGTTACTAAGATTCTGTTGAATGATAGAATCCATTTCAATTTTTGATTGCAGAAGTGCAATTCAACCATTTCACAACAATTGCAGAAGTGCAATTCAAGCAAAGCGCCACTTTTGATGTGCTGAAAAGCAGAATTGTGGGTTAGAAGAGAAATATGAACATGTGGCATTCTAAATAATATACATGTTTACTCACCAAAATACGAACTAGTAATTGCGTTTAAACGTCAAGATATATCATCTGCGAGAATTAGAATTCATAAAACAAAGCCAGGTCAACAGAAGCAAATACACATTTGCGAAATGTATGCGAATAATAAAAAATAATACGAATTACGGCCACAGACGTAGACAGATAACACAGAGTTTTGCAATTGCTGTCAAGTTAAACATTTTCGTTCTTAAATTAAAATCATGTAATATAAATAAAATAATAAAAGTGACTTCTTTAACAACATATATCGTCTTTTAAAAAGCGAAGAATATAGAAAAATAAATATAGACAATAATTATAATTTGTAGGGGGTTTTTAAAAATAAGACATATTCAAGTTAAAGATAATGTGTTCGCGCATTTTTGAACGAAATGACAATTAGGCATCATGGAGGACAGATTATCGAAGAAAATATTGCTTCTGTACTAAAACAATCACATTTTTGTATAAAGCCCCCTGTTGCCCAAGAAATCTAAATGTATTTTATTTGAATTCCATATTTTTTTCTAGAATTTGTATTAGACGTACACTAAACGGCCCAAGATAAAACATCTCCAAAAATTTTTGATAAGTTCTGTTGTATAACTATAATTTCACTGCAATATTTACATTACTATTATTTTAAGATTTATTACTTATTAAAATGATTATTCTTATTTTAAAATTATTAATGTACTATAACAACAATGAAAATTTCTTATTTATAATAAAATTTAAAATATACATACATACATACATACATAAATATAAAATTTCTATACCTTGATTAAATAATAATGATAACATTCTATTGACGTTATAAATTTTCTTTCAGAAAAGTATTATTGAAATATTTTATTTATTGTTCGATACTATTGTTAATATAAAACAGTAATTTTGCAAAGTTAAAAAATGTTTTGAAAAGGTGTAAACAAGGTAATAACAGATTTACAACGAGTTACTAATTTTTTTTACCCCCTCTTATTAACAAATTTTATTGTTTTTTTAATAATAAACAATGTTCCGTATGTTGCAAAACGCTGCAAATTTGATACATGTTACAAAATGGTAAGAACAACATAGTTTCAAATTTGCAGCGTGTTAGTAATTTTTTTGGATATGTTATTAACAAATTTTATTGTTTTTTGATAATAAACAATGTTCCGTATGTTGCAGAACGCTGCAAATTTAATACATAATACAAAATGGTAAGACCAACATACTTACAAATTTGCAGCGTGTTAGTAATTTTTTTGGCAATGTTATTAACAAAAAACACTTTTCACCCCTTTTCAACCCTTTCCGTACACCCCAGAACGCTGCAAAATCACACGGTAAGTTATTTTACCTTCCTTAACAAACCCTCAAAATTTGAACGAGTTACGAATTACTTAGGGGTTTGAGGCTTTATTGACTGGCCTATAAAGTATTTTCTCCTAAGAGGTAATGTAATAAGGAAAAACATTATTTTTTTTGTAATGTATTATGAGGCTGCAGGTTCTATCCCTCAATAAGACAAATATTTGTGTGACCCACAATATTTGTTTCAGGTCTGGTCTGGGTTTTTGTGAGACCTATTGTTTCATAGTTTCTGATATCCATGACACAAGACTAGTGTCTTAGTATTTATATTGTAAAATATAATAATATTATTAATTCGTTCAGATCAGTTTTTGTTTTTTTTTTTGGCTTTTGCTGTGTTGCTATACCCCAATTCTGCCAATGTCACGTATCAAATACCAGCCGAAACAGAATTTCCAGTTTTTAGCTTGTAAAATAACATAACTTGTATGAGATGAAGTACATAATTATTATAACCATATTAATTGTAAATGTTAAGAACCGATAAAAATTACGAAATATGAGTTAAAGTTTATTCAAAATTATTAAATAAAATAAAATATATTTAATACTATTAAACCCTATCAATTTGCATGAGAGGTGTATAAACGGGGAAAAGGTAAAACTAAGCAGAGTTTTCATGTTAGTGTGTCGGAGGATTTCGGGAGGAAGAATGTCATACTAACGCCCGAATACTGGAACGCCATTCAAATAATAAGTTGCTCTTAACATCGCACGGCCCACTTTGCCAGTACATTTAATCGGGATTAAGTATTTGGGCGTTAGGAAGAATTAGGACAGTTGAAAAAAATGTAGTCAAGATTACCCTCACACAGCGTATTCACATAGGGAATGATCTCACTCCCTGATTTTAGCCAGGTGAACTGGAGTGTAACAGTGATTTCATACAAAGGGTAAAATTTAGAATAGGGTAGCACGATTTGGTGGGGTGCGGGGTGTGGAGGAGGGGAGAGGGAGTGTCCCATCTCACCTGGTACCACTCCCGTGAAAAGGTAATGCACCGTTCCTGAGATATGTCAATTTAAGTAACCTAACCTACAAAAACACTTGTTGTCAATACAAATTTGCTTCTGCAACGTCTCCGGCGCTGCGGGAAGTGCAGCCCCTTCGCCCTTGCGTAACAAAGGATAGGCACCCACGCTCACCTCTGCAGCTTCGGCTTGCTGGTCGCCTCTGGCGACCAGCTTCAGCCGCTCCGGCTCGCACGGGTACCTATCCTTTGTTACAGCGGGCGGGGGCTGCTCTCCCTCCGCGCCTCCGGCTTTTTATATACACTCTAGGGTTGGTAGCCAAAAGACTACGTGAAGTCGGGGTGCTCTGAGTCGGTTTTGGAGCACATTCGACCTAACCGATTCATAAAGTGGGTGCACTAACTTCCTTCTCAACATAATTTCTAAGGCGTTATAAAACATATTATAACACAACAAAACACAAACAAATCAATATTGGTATAACGTAGATACGAAATCCGCCAAAATCCATCAACAAAATATTCTTAATTTTTTTGTTGACATTGACACCTGAATCAACTCGTATAGTTTTTATGGTTTTTTACGTTCCGTTTCACCAATTTTTACACCATAGACAACATATTTGACTTAGTACTGATGATTTGTTTGTAATTCGCCCATAAAAACGTTCCGTTTAACCCAATATGTGATTTGAGGTTAGGAACTATTTATATTAATTTCTCGAAAACTATGCATTTCCTTTGAATAGGAGTGATAACGTTGTAATCAGGAACTCAATCCCTATCACCTGTGATCACTTTTAGCCCTCAAATCGTGCTACCCTGAACTAAAGTCCGCCCAAATATAAAAACGGAAGTTGGTTTTTAAATTAAGAAAGCATCATCCTAGATATTCACTAGCAACAACACATAGAACTCATTTTTCACGCCGAGATGTTAGGTGTTAAAGATTATATCATATAAGTAGTATGTTTATCTACAGACATAGTTGAGTTAAAGTTATTGGTGTTGTTTTTCAGGTACTTGTAATAGATGCTGATTTAGATTTGTCACAAATAACGGACGAATATAAAAAGAGTGAGCACCAAATTCTCAGAAAAGCAGTTGATGTTGTCATGAGTTCACCCGTCAAGCTCAGTCCAAAGAAACCCATCACCACTTCGCCTATTAAGATAGTTCCCCAAATGAGAGTATTATAATTTTAGGTAATCTTTTATTTTTCTCATGTCTCAATTATCAGCCTAGTCAATTTGTTTTAATGTCATGAGATATTCATTTAAGAATAATTACATCAAATAATGAAGAAATAGTAACAAAAGTAGCATTTGGGCATGAAAAATATTTGTATAAAATAATATTTGACCTTTTTATGAAAATAGGTCTGAATGTTTTTGAGTTCATGCCAACTTCTGCCTTCAAAATTCATAAGTATATCAAAATTCAAAAAGCACTATTAAAGGATAGATGAACATACCACAGAATAACCACATAGTACATCGAAATGGGAGAGTAAAAGATAACATATATACATATATGGTTAAAACAAATTGGCTAGGAGAAATTAATTAGAAAATTCTCTGTTGTAAAGAAACATACACATTGAGAATTTGTATTTTAGTGAATCTTTATTTTGTGTTGTTAATTTTTATGAGGTATAAATGTCTATGAGAGTGAGATATGTGATCCCAAAAAAACAGAATTAACCAACTGTAATTTCATTACAGATTGAAATGTAGGTTACATGCCTATTGTGTGTGAACCATGTGAAAGAATATCACAATATATTCAGAAAATTTTTAGATAAATACCTCAATAATTTAACTAATTTATAAATAGTTATTAATTGTATTATTTTAAAGTGATGTATGTTCACTGTACTTCAACCTTCTTCATAGGGTTTTTTTATTTATTATTTCAATACATTATATTGATCCATTAACTGATATTTTTTTTATGATTACGAAAATAAATCAACTACAACAACTTTTAATTACAGAAATAAACTAAGCTACATTTTAAGCTATTTGGTTTTTCTACTAAAGAGGTATATTACATTTTACAACCATTTATTGACTCCTGAAGTGTGGGGTTTCGATAAGTTAATAAATAACTTACTGATTAACAAATTGTTGGTTAAACAATTTAATCACAGTGACATTATGTATCAATTTAATACCTAGATTAGGTACATAATTAAGTTAGCTTTAAATATTTTTTCTGACTTTCTTCAATGACTGAATTTAAATCATGACTTTTACACTGGATTAAAAATGAGAATTTTTAACATCAATAGTAGCTCAGTTGACTTCAGAAGTATTTCCTTGTAAAGGACAACTGGGTGTAAAAATGTGCGGTATTCTCATACAGATCATAATTTGTAAAGTAACATTACATTTCAATTATTAATTATGTGGGATTGCGATTGACTGTGTTTGCTACTTGATAAGAATATTCCTATTTTTGACGCGTAATTTTACTATTGCATTTACTCTTTTGTGTTGAAATAATCTCATAATGCGATGATTATTGTAATATAAATGAAATATGTGTGTAAGATTTCGGAAATAAATAAAATTAATTTGCGGTTTTGTGCTTTATTTTTTGACCAAACATATTGGTAATGTATATATATTTTGCATATAATGTATGTATATTTTGCAGCTTTTGGGATTATAAATTTTGATTAAGTTTCTATGTTTGTTTAATACAATGCCTAGTCCATACTAGTTGAGCCATCTTACGTTAAGTAGACCCAAACCAGATGTTTTTTTTAAGTATTAGTAGATGCCGCATTGTTTTCCAAAAAAAAATGAAACTAATAACTAAAAATAATAGGAACTATTGTTGGTTTAAAATGATTAATTGACTTATTATTAATATAACAGTATTTTTATTTTTAATTTATTACTATAAAAAATGTATACTTTACATTTTAAATTTCATACCGCCTCTTTACAATTTGTGTCATAAACTTCCGTGTGCGTGCTACTGCGATTATTATAATTTTGCGACTCTGGCTTTTAACTGGACTTGTTTGATATCTTCTGCGTTTGACCTCGGCTTCCTATTTTTGGATTTTGATACTTGCTTCTCGATTTGTGTTTATTTGACTTGGATATTTCTAGAATAACAATGTTACCTATAACCATTGATTTAAAAACTAAGGATAGGCCCTTCAGTACATTGGGTACGTCAAAAAGATGCCTGTGCAAATCGCGCCATCTGTTGGATTTTTACGTCAATGGCGGCCATTAAATCGTTTTTCAATAATGCTAAAATAAAAGTTTATTGACTTGAGTTATATATTTTTTACTTAGCGGTTATAACAAATGGTATCTTTTTTTTGTGAACTTTCGGTCATCTTTATTGCAGCCACGCACGATACAATTAGGCATTTGTCGAAGACTTACAGACCGGTGCGCTGTGACGTCACAACCGCTGCACTGGTCCGCGGACCACTTTTGTGACAACACTTTTCGTACTCTCCGCCCCGTCCATATATTTTACGTCAATGCCTATAACCTAGGAGGTGTTTCTGGAAATTCTATTTTGGATGAATTATTTAAATTATGGCCAGGCCACCAAAAAGCGCAATGAAGATCATCTACGATATTTTAGGGCCCGCATGCGTCGCTATTCATTCAAAGTATTCGAATGCAAAGTATTCGAATAGTTTTCTTTCTCTCTTCACATTTTATTAGAAATTTTAACATTTTCATGCAAAATACTAAGCAAAATACCTAATGATAGGTTACCGGCCTCATTCGTAGACAGTTTAAAATCTATTTTAGCGATTGTTTAGTCCCTTTCGAACGGCTTGAGCTGTGAAGACGCGACATTCGGTATATGAATTTGGTTAATTTATTGATTTTTCCAAGACAAATAGACCATATTATAATGAGCATAAAGAGCAATCAATGTCTCAGTGAGCCATAAACTGAGCTATTATTGTATACCTGGGAAAGCGAACCAATGGCATTCTCTGCATATTTTAGGCCACTACTGATCAAATGGACAAACAAATGGACCAAGAAAAAACAGACAAATGCGAGTCGGACTCGCACACAAAGGGTTCCATCAGTTAAAAAACAAACCCTAAAAATCACTATTGTTCTTGTTTCATAAGATCGAGTTAAAAATAGCTTAAAAATTACGTTTTTTGTATGGGATTCCCCTTTTTATATTTACTTTATTGTTTTTTTATTACTTATTTTGAAAGGTATAGTTCTCATCACGTAAGAAGAACGCTGTAAAAATGTGGAGGGGGTGTGTACCTAACCTAACCTATTGTTTTATTTTGAACTAGTCTTGGCTTCGTATATTGTTTACTAGGAGGTACATCGAAAAATAGATATATTATCATGTAACAGAATTAAAAACACGTTTGATTGAATGTAGAATGTTTAATTAAATTATAAAAAAAAAAAAATAAGTGATGTTGAAACTCCTTACATTAAGTCGTCTTGGGTGACTCTGTGGTTCGTTTCATACAATTTTTTAAATTATCAACTGCATCATGATCAGCTTCTTTATAAATATTTTTTCTCACTTTTCTATGTAAGACCATTTTGTAATTTAAACTTTTATGCATTCGTCGCGAGCGGTCGAAGTGATTAGTCGTGCATTTTTTATATCGTGCAGCTCCGTTATCTCACTTACCGTGTTGCGAAATAGTTGTTTACTCCATTGCACCGGCCAGGCCGTGCGGCCTAGTCGTGTGCGATTTTTAAACCTTATACGCTATGGCTGAAGATTCATTTTCGGATGGCGGTGTACTATCACGTGGACGAATGGATGATATTGAAGATGTTATAATGGATAGTGATGAAGTTGAATTACAAGGTTTGGATGAGGAAGATCTGTGCAGCACGCACACAAAACCACAGAAGAGAGGACGAGAAGAAGAAGAATCGGCTGCATGGGTCGAAGTAAAAAAAAGAAAAGACCGAATGAAAGAAAAAAATAATCAAATAGAGGTTATTGTAACGTCAACAGAAACATTTCCCAAACAATTCGCCCTTGCAAAATTACTTAAAAATCAAAACATTAGTAATATTACGAAATTGAAATACATACATCCTTATAAAATATCGGTAGAATTTTCAAATGAGGAAAGTGCAGATGAGTTCAATTGTCAATATTTTCGCGACCTGGGATGGAGATTCCAGCGTCCATATGAAGTAAATCTGTCATATGGAGTGATAAAAAATATTGAATTAGGTTTGACCGAAAAAGAATTAATGGAATCGATCACGGTAACTGATGGCGAGGTGCTCAATGTAAAACGTCTCAAGCGTAGAACCAACGGCGAAGCAGGGTGGACTGACAGTGAATCGGTGCGTGTTGGATTCATAGGTCCTCATTTGCCACCCCATTTATATATATTCGAGCTAAAAGTTAATATTGAACCGTATGTATTCCCAGTCACGCAATGCTCGAGATGTTGGAGATTTGGACACCATCACAAGACATGTTCTTCCAAGAGAATATTTTGTCCCAAATGCGGAGGAAAACATGAGAATTGCGAAACAACTACTTTCAAATGTATAAACTGTACAAATAGTCATATGGCTTTGAATAAACTATGTCCTGAATATTTAAAAGAAAAGAAAATACGTGAAATTATGTCAGAATTCAATGTGTCCTACAGAAAAGCAAAAACCATGTACGTGCCTCCTGAATATCCGCTTCGCAGTGACTCAAAATCAAACACCAACCACACTCCAACCCATACATATACAAATCCGGTAGAATTAAATACTACTGTAATGCAACAAACTCCAACTTATGTTTCTATTGCCTCAACTTCGAAGACTCCATCAAATAACCTCGACGAAGAAAACTCGAAAGATAAAAAAAACAGAAATATTAACAAGAAGAAAAAGACAACTAATATTCAAAGTAGTGAAAAAGATACCAGGACCGAAAATGAGCAGTCCTCAGATTCCGAAAATAATGACAGACCTAACTTTGGACAGAAGGGTAAGAAGAATAAAAGAACACGTATTGACCTATCATTTACGCAGCTACTTCAGCAAATTAAAGATATTATATTTCTAAATAATGAACCTATGAAAGATAAATTTAGAAATGTTGTACTGATGATTCTGGACTGGTTAACTTCTTGTGTTATGAACTATATTCCGAACTTGCCTGTTTTGTTAAATATATTTAAGTACCATTATGGGGAAGATTAACTTTAACATTCTGCAATGGAATTCTCAATCAATAAAATCAAAAATTATAGCTTTGGAACAAATTCTCTTGCAAGAAAAAATAAGTGTAGTAGCATTAAGTGAGACATGGTTAAACCCTGATTTTAATATTAACTTAAAGAATTACAATGTTTTTCGTCGTGACCGAATTGATTCTTACGGGGGGGTCGCTGTATTGATACACAAGTTTTATAATGCGCAATCATTGCCTTTACCCAACATAAATTTGGGTATTGAAGTTCTGATTATGAAAATATTAAATTACGAGCCAGTTGAATATATCGTCTCTGTGTATTGTCCGCCGAATATTAACACTACTGCTTCAGACTGGGATAGTATTTTTTCCATAGCTAACCGCAAAACTGTAATAGTTGGTGACTTTAATGGCCATCATACGAATTGGTCTAACAGAACAGATTCCAGGGGTACACAAATTTTTGATTCTTTGGTCGATCATAATTTTATAAGCTTAAACGATGGTTCACCGACACGAATCAAATTAGTTAGTAATAATTTGCAACAGTCTTCGCCAGACGTTACATTTGTATCTGCTGATTTGGCCTTATTATTTGACTGGAAGACTTTAAATGAATGTTTAGGCAGTGACCACCTTATGATTAAAATTAGCAGTTCCCATAATCATATTCCTTCTTACAAAACAAATTATAATTTTAAAAAAGCTGATTGGGCAAAATTTAGATTAATATTATTTGATAAAATGGCTACCCTAATTTTACCTTCCGATCCTCAAAAAGCCTACGACACTTTTATTAATATTTTAAATGAAGCTGCACATACTTGTATACCCTATATTAAAACATGTCAGAACCCTAATATTAAATTTGTCCCAAAACCTTATTGGACTCCTGTTCTGTCAAAAATAATTGCTGAGAGGCGGTTAGCGTTGGCTCGTTTTAGAAGAAATCCTACCCCAGGTAACTTACATATTTTGCAACAAAAAACAAGAGAGTCTCAAAAAATGATAAGAAATGCTAAAAGTAAAAATTGGCAGCAATTTTGTTCTTCTTTGAATGAAAGTTCATCGGTGAGCGATATGTGGCGGCGAATGCGTTGGCTTAAAGGTAAAAAATATTCGAAGCCTTGTATAGATAGGGCAAAAGCTGAAATGTTATTGAATAATCTTACGCCTGACTTTGCGGAACCTCCTCAACCCACTTTTATATCTGTTAATCCAAGTCTAGGCATAAAAATATCCAGACAAGAATTTGATAAGGCTTTAAAATCTAAAGACACATCTCCAGGATATGATAAAATTTCATATTCAATGATATTTAATCTTCCCGACGTGGCTAAAAATGTTCTGGTAAATTTGTATAACATGTTTTTATTTCTAGGCTTCGTTCCTACTCAATGGAGATATGTGAGAATTATACCTATCCCTAAAACGAACCATGATAATTGTTCTGATATCAAATTCCGCCCTATTTCACTCATGTCTTGCCTATGTAAAATCTTTCACTTCATTATTAATATAAGATTAGAATGGTATCTTGAAAGTAATAAATTATTTAGCCCGGAGACAAAAGGTTTTCGGAAAGGTAAGTCGTGTTTAGATTGCCTTACTGAGTTAGTTACAAATATTCAACTTGGTTTTTCGTGTAATCAATTGACTGTTGGGTGTTTCCTGGATGTAGACAATGCATACAACAATGTTGATATCTGTAGCCTGTTACTTAAACTCGACCAGTTAAACGTAGGATCGGTATATTGTAGATACTTATGGGAATTCCTTAAGCATAGAACACTTATATTAGAATACAACGAATGCAAATTTATAAGAAATACGGGACAAGGCATTGCACAGGGCGATCCTATATCACCTTTGTTGTTTAATGTAGCGACAATAGAAATTTGTAAAATTGTAACAACTTTATGTAAAATAGGTGTTTCACAGTATGCTGATGATTTTGTGCTTTATTATTCCTCCAATAACTTAGGCGAAGCCAAAATACAAATTCAAAATGCCCTTAATGTAATAAATAATTTGTTTCATAATATTAATTTAGATATATCACCAATAAAAAGCAAAGTGTGTATTTTTACGAAAGGAAATCAAAGAAAATATATTAATCTTAATATTAATAGTACAAATATTGAAGTTGTCGATACTGTGAAATACCTAGGAATGTGGCTGGATCGATCTCTCAGGTGGAACAAACATATAGACACAATAACTCAAAAAGTTTTAAAATTTCTTAACATTTTTAAAGTCCTTGCCGGGTCGGGTTGGGGAATTCACCCTAAGCACTTGCGTAGATTATACATATCTATATTAAGAAGTAGAATTGACTATGCCTCCTATTTATATGATAATAGTTGCAAAACAAAATTAGCTAAATTAGATATCATACAAAATCAAGCCATGAGGATCATCGGGGGCTTCGTAAGAACCTCTCCTATACATGTGATGCAAAACGAACTTTATCTGTGTCCATTAGAGGTGAGAAGGTATTACCTAGGCGGAAAATTTTGGCTTAAAAGTAGATGCATTTTGAACAACCCTTCTATCAATTTGGTAGAAAAATTAGTTAGTTATATGAATTTCAGATACTGGTATAATAAAAAGAAACCCTGTTTGTCATTAATTCACCAGGCTTTTTCCTCTTGCTCCATTGCAGTCAATGATAAATTAGAGATGTTTTCGTTAAATACCTGGGTAACAAACATAAACTTGTCGAATTTTATTAATTTGAATATCGAAGGACTAACGAAATCAAAACGTATATACCATCCATTAACAATAAAAAATATTACTATAAATTATTTAAACGAAAAATATTCTTCATATTACCATTTCTTCACAGACGGTTCTAAAGATATAAATGATGCTGGAGCCGCTTTTCTTGATGTACATTCTAGTTGCTTTGCAAAATTTAAAATTCAATCGAATTTATCTATAATGGAAATAGAGCTGATCGGTATTTCGGAAGCGTTGTCTTACATAAGCTCAACAAACTACCAGAAGGTTGTAGTTTTGACAGACTCTAAAAGCGCTCTTCAACATTTGGCTCGCTGTACCTCGACTTTTCGAGGGTTGCCTGTAGCCTACACGATACTGAAGCTCCTATCTCAGTTATACTCAGCATCCAAAATTATTATTTTGCAATGGATTCCTTCGCATGTCGGTATAAATGGCAACGAATATGCCGATACGTTAGCTAAACAGGCAATTACTGATGGTATTTTGATAAACGTTACTCCTTCGTATTCGAGTCATATTCCATTACTTAAAAAAAAATGCCATGACACATGGAAATTATATTTTAATGAAAGATCAAGAGAGAAGGGAATATGGTATCGGACTATCCAACCCCACCTGTTTAATGCTCCTTGGATTGATACCACAACACTAAATAGAAAGGAGATAGTTACAGCTTTGAGACTTAGGTCTGGACACATTCCATGCAACAAATTCGCCTACATGATGCGTAAAAGTTCGACACCAAATTGTCCTACATGTGGTATTGTCGATGATATTTACCATGTGCTGATGGAATGTGGGCAAAATGCAAATATTAGAGCTAATTGTGGACTACATGTTGGACAAGTTGGTGAGTGTAACATTATTTTAGCGAATCCAATGTCAATTCAGGCTAGAAAATTGTTTAAGCTTGTCGATAGAAAATAGGTTTTATTTTTCTTGTATCCATTTAGTGTAATTTCTAACTTTTATAATTTTTTGTACCGGGCAACATCATCGCATTAGCGATAAAGCCCTTTTATAAATGAATAAAAAAAAAAAAAAAAAAAAAACTTTTATGCGCGATAGTATCTTGAAAACGAACTTAGCTCCTGATTTCAAGCAATAAGCAACCTAATGTCATTGAAATAGGGGCTATTATTAATACGGCTCTTCGGATTTCAAGCAATAAAGCAACCTAATGTCATTGAAATAGGGGCTATTTTAAATCAAGGTAACAAGGTGGCGCTTATGACAGTCCAGGGGTTAATGTGTATGAACCAATAGCGTACCGGCAAGCGTGCGGCGCGTGACCCGCCCGCCCGCGCCTCATCCCGCACCACCAAATAGACCCGTAAATCGCCTACTGCGCAGTTTTACCGCCAGCCTTTTTATGTGACGAGAACTATAATATACAACTAAATATTCTGTGAAAATTTTAGGTATCTATCTATTACCGTTAATAATATTGAGCAAAAACAATACGAAAAAATTACGTTTGTTGTATGGAGCCCCCTTTAATATTTACTTTATTTTTATTAAATTATTTATTTTGAAAGGTAATATTAGCATATTACCTTTACTACTACATTTATGTTACCATTATGAAATTGAGCAAAAATATACGAAAAAAACACTGCATTGCATGGAGAGCCCTCTTGATATTTGAATTTTTTGTATTTGTTGTTATAACTTCAATGGAATACATAATTTTTGCAAATTACAGCTTTCTAGCTATCACGTTTTATGATATACAGTCTGGTGGCAGACAGCAGAGGCTGAGTAATACGGTTCTGTTTTTACTTTTTAGCTACGGTACCCTAAAAAACGATTCCTGGTAAAACAATCTCGTTATAAATGCGAAATGATGTCTTCTCGATATCGAATAGCAGCGGTATTTTAAATTGAATATTTATTTTTAATTTAACCAATAAAAATATATCTTGTTCCATAAATTATATCCGTCATCTATATTGCAAAATATATAATATTTTTTTAAACCTAACGATCTCTATTAAACTGTTTATGTGTGTATATTTTTTGTCATGGCAAGAGCACTAGCCGACTGTCGAATATTTTTGTGTCATTGTCAGGTGTTTACATGCCGATAGTAATTTTATTATTTTAATTTAGGTCAATTTTTAAATAGATTACGGTGTAAAAATCAGAATTTGTTATTGTTTTATAAAGTAGTATGTATATAGAATAATAAATCACATTTGTGATGAGTTCTTGTTGCGGGAATGAATTAATATTTAATTCGGTTGCTAATGAAGTGGTTTCGAGTTATGTAGAGCATATAACGTATTTAGTAAATTTTTTATATAATTCTTCATCATTTATCGGCGTGGTAGTTTCGCTGGGCGCGATAGTGGTCGTAGCAAGTTGTATGTACGGTGTCAAGTTCCTCTATCGAGCGCGCCAAACAACCCAGTTGCGTTGAAAGTAAAAGTAATGAGATCGTTTACATCGCTCCAATAACACCTCTGCTTTGAAAGGTAAGCCCTGTTCATTATTTGTTTTTCTACATTGTGTACGCTAACACATACGTGAAATATATTCTATTTGGTGACCACAATCTGATGTGAAATTTGCATATTTTTTAACATTGCCAGTGTCGTGTGTTTCAACGTACAAGTGGCTAAGTACGTTGCGTATTTGTTAGTGCATAAACATTATCCCACAATACCATAGAATTTGGGCAAAAGTCTGTATAGGTAAGTGGTATTAATGTCATTTATATTTTTGTCCTACATTATTCATTCTTCACTATTTACACTTAATATACAAATTTGCGTGAAATTAAACACATTGTAAAATAAATGTACTCATTTTTCAATGTTATCGAATGTTAGCTAAATAAAGTAAAGCAGTCACATTTACATAAAAGCAGATTAATCACTAGAGGGCATTGTACTATTCTGATGTATTTGTAGTCAAGGTTGTTAGTTGAATTCCTATTTACACATATAATTTGTTATTCTAATAAAACAAAGTGATTAATATTATTTTTAAGCATGTATCTGCTTGATTTAATACAAATATACAGTTAATTCTCATATATTTCAATAAATATTGTACTTCTTTGAGGTCTCATAGTTTTCAGATTTCTCATGTAACAAAAAAAAGGAACTTCTTAACTGTTAAAATACAATAATATATTTGTTTAAATTATTTTTCTGTTTACTATAAACAAATTGCTATTCTTAAATTTTTGTTATTCTGTGAATTGTTTCTACTGCAATATGTACATTTTTTGGAACTAAGTTTTCCATTATAGTACATAGTTTTTCCAATAAATATTTCAAATTCAAATACATATGATTGTAATGACACATATATTTTTGTACATAATCTTTCTGATTACAAGTTTTTATCTCAACTGATAAAGGGGTAAAGTAATTTGACTTAGTGACATATTTTTTTCTGTGTCATGTAAGTGTAGGGAAATTGACATTATGATACTTAATGCCACTGAATTAAATAATTGTGTGTACATTTTTCTAATTGTTATTCCATTATGTCTGAAAAATAATGCTTAATGCAAAATTTAATGCACTATTTTGTGAATTTTACTATCATTTGAAACCTACTTTCCAAATTTATAATATGTTAGTGTCAAAAAGATAAATAAATACCTAGACACATATAATATAAAAATACCAACCAGTTTGATAAAAGTGTGGGTGACCCCCTTAAACTGAATCAATCTGTCAGGACATTAAAATCAACTGAAAGTTATCATTGTTTTATCACAAATACTTTCCTTTATCAGATATATATGGAAATCCATCTCGGTGTTCCTAAGATAATGTCCATGATATTTCACTGTTTTAATGTTGTCAGAATTATATTGATTGCACATTAAGCATATAAATTGCACATTAAACTAAAACAGTTCCGAGCATGGTCATATAGCTAATTTAAGTATCAAAATGATGACGTTTCCATTTTTGGTGGTTTTCTACATAAAGGCGTAAAAAAATATGATTTCTTTGATGTGCCAATTAAAATATTCCTTATGTCATACTGATGAAACCTTGAATGAAATTTCTCCACTTTTGATATCTTCCTATCCAGTTAATGAAGATGCTTGAAATGAGTAGTCAATTAAAACTTTATTTCAAGTCTTTCTATGATATCATATGGACCATGAACACCATAGTTGTATTTAGGTAGATAATCTACTTCTAATTTATTCTCTAGTTATCATCATGTTTGATTGTGCTTAGAAAATGAGCAATTTTAAACCAGTACACCAGAAGTAGGTCTTAGTTTCTTAGACTTCAGATCAGCTAATTTATGGGTACTCGATATTTTTGCTGCGCCCTCCACTCCACTTTCTTACCCATAATTAAAACAAATATTGTAATAAGAACCCTAATCCGCGCATTAATTTCCACTCTAACATGAACATTATCGTTTCTCGAATCAGAATTTCACTTGGAAATCATTTTCCATATCTAGCATCGATCACAGCTGTGTGATCGCGGGCCGGCGCGGCGTCTGCTCGTCAGTACGAACGAAAGTGAGTGTGGCCGGGTGTTGGTCGTTAGTTTATCGTGCTAATATTACCTCATTTGACTCGCCCAGTTTTTCACTTTCCTCCAGTAGGTACGCACGGCCAGAAAGCGTGAAGTGGACGCAAACGTGCGTACGTAATGGAATTAACTTTGTTTAGAATTGTAATTAAATATTGATTCGTGATGTTTGTGATTTCGTTTATATGTGGATTACGGCATATTAGTTTACAAATATGCCGTAGCGTAAATTTTGCTGTCATACGCTTCAGACCTGATCAAACACTTTACCATGCACAAATTCGACTACCGTTGTAAAATTGTCTTCCCGATTTTGAGCATGAATAGATATGCATCTCTTTGTATATTATATTCTCGCCAAATATCAACAGACTTACACTAGGAATTAGGGTTACGAATTCGCTAGAATTTATTAATACGAGTACATAGTATGTGATGGCCGTTAACGAGATATGGGTATGAGTTGTACAGATACATATATACATAAACTCAGGCCTTTTTCCCAGAAGGGGCAGAGGTGCTAGGAAACCCACATTTCGCCTAGTATATTTCGTCCCATAATGTGATAGGTGGCGAGCTTATCGCCATATCGGGCACAAATTCCTGACTGGGCTGATCAGGAAGGAAGGGAAGTCCACTGCTGAACATAGGCCTCCCCAAGGATCTCCACATTGACCTGTTGGAAGCGGCCTGCATCCAGATAATGAATAGAAAATCCAATATCACTTTGCCCAACCCTTGATTCGAACTCGAGACCTCAGCCTTGTAACCTACCCTAGTACTCTAGTACAACTACGCCACCGAGACAGTACAGAGTTGTACAGATAGATAGGTCTCTAATCACGAAATAAAACTGGGAATAATGTGACGACTGACGACATGCTAGTAATATATAGTACTATAACGTAGTGTTTATTTTCTCTATGGTAGTATACTCCTAAATGCTCTACTTATACCATGTCTAGTAAGTAGTTTTATGTCGCGACTTATTTAACAATAGAAAATTAAACATCACATTAAATTAATTCTTAATCGCGCTATTATACGTAGTTCCGATCAATCACACAGATGCTACTTCCCGAAATCGTCTTTCGGAGGGTACTTCGGTAATACAGTAATATTAACTACCCTTTAGTTTAAAGAATGAAGAGGTAAAACTGACCTATTAGCAGTTGTCTCTGTCAGTTTATTCGGTAGCCTTGCAAATGTCGTAGTGATTATAAGTACGGTACAACATCCCTGCCCGAATGTGAGTAAATTACCGATTAATATTATGATTACATTGCGTGGAGTGTTAATCAGGCTGTCGAGATTGTTTTTAAAATTATATACTTGATTTTCGTGTTTATAACTTGTGACATATTTCTTATGCTTTGCCTGGCTGACAAAAGCATGCCACCAGTGTAAAACTATTTGGTAGTATTTTTCGTTTAAATACTGCGAAATATAAGAAAATATTTATTTGTAAAATTGTGAAACATTCCAGGCTGTTTGTGCATGTAAATTACCTTCGAAAGATTACTCTTAAAATGATCTACATATTACGAATAAATAGTATACTTTAACATAGCAATGAATATAACAATTCCGTATAGGCGCAAACAAATTTAGTTTGGTACAATCGGGCTCTAGATTCTAGATACACCGCGCACGCTAGCCGAGTAGGCCTCTATGTCATTCGCACGTTCCAATTACGCCAATAAGCGCGCCGCTCCAGAAGGTTCATCATGGCATGACGGTTAATTTCGCCATTGCCCTCTCCTAAATCATCGGCGGGTTTTATATTATGAATAAAAAATATCAACCACTTCTACCAATCAGTATCATTGCTCGCGATTGAACACAGACACTTGCAGAAAGGACGTGCCGATCAATTCGTCATTTACAATTTGTATAATGTCAATCTACATCCATTAAGGTGTTTTGGTTCACCAAGTGGCCGGTTGCGTAAACGATGACTTTGAATTTTAACATTTCGACCCGCTTTCATGATGCAGGGGCAAGAGTCAGGCGTCTCGCATGCAGGTGCATAGAAAGTACTTCTATGCAATGTTGTTCTTCTGTTATGTATAGTTTTGTGTAATATTTAATACGTCCGATATATTTTATCGATTTTTTTTCTGTGGCATGTATTTTGAATGACGAAAGTTTATTGCGGTGTTGACTTTATTATGTCATGTTGTAACGTATCAGTTGTGTTCTTTTTTCCAATATACTTAAGTTAATTAATCGGTATACATTAGGTATTGCAATAAATATGTCTATTTTATCTTCATTATGTGCCTTGGCTTTTCTCCTCGAGGCGTTCATGTCAATTACCCACATTGAAACATGTTATATAAATTTATTTTAAAAACAGCTAACTTTAATAATGTTTTTTCTTAAATTCTGAATTAAGTAAGTGAAGTAGGTATAATAAGTTGATAACGACAAAAGAAATATTAATTAGTGTAAATTGATGTTGCTCTTTACTTATTTTATTTCAGCTTTTTAGGTTTTAAGAAAATAAACATCTGAAAATATAAACATATTTTTAAAATTAACAATCGGAAATCTTGACCAGAAATATTATAGCCATGTTTTATTGTGTAAAGTATTTTGTATTGAACGTATCCAATTGGATTCAAGTTACATTTGTTAACAATGTTACAAAACAGTGCAACTATTTCGCCAGAAGGTCCTCTCGGTTGTTTACGTCCATTAGAAACGGCTGGTGTAGCGCTCGTTGGTTCCGAGAATGGAATTTAATGAATATGTTATTTTAGGGGACACTTTGAGGAAAATATTTCTTGGAACATTGATATTGACAGAAATGCAATCCATTCAGATTAGGCTTTAAATGACAGTAGGTTTTTGAAAGGTAGGTTTGGAGGTTAGTGATTGTTTACACTTTAATTTTTAGTTTATTTTGCGTTACAAGTAGTACCTACACACATAAACTTTTAAAATTCGAGATGCGCCGTGCGCGCGTCCGCTCTTGTGGCGCTGTCGGCAGACGCACTATAGGGGCCAATTAGCGCGCCGCTTGGTCGCGTCGCAGCACGCAGCAGCCTCCTCATTGGCGGACGCACGCCGTGTTCGGCGAATCACCGCGCCCGCTCCGTGAGTCTGTCACATAAATTGTGTTATCACGTAGAGCTTCTAAATGACATTTTACTAAATTAAGCTATGTTTTACTTTCCTACCTACCCTCATTCTAAATGAAACTCAGCTTTAGTTCGAATTTAAAATAGACGGGGAATTTATACTGGAATTACGTCGTAAAGATCTTGCTATTATTTTGATAATTATTTGTTAAAATTGTTTGCGGCTAAATATGATTTCAAGATGAAAACATTTAGTTATTCATGAAATTGAATTGGTCGAATCTTACTTTACGGGCATTACTATTTTATTACTTTATTAGTGAAAATGATAGTAAATAATATTGTTAGCTCTCATACGAGAGTGAACAGTGTTCTAATAATTTACAATTCGACACTGTCGTAGAACAAAGTCGGATTTGCAAAATCTCTACTTTACAGGAGAGCTGTTTGAAGTTGTAGAAAAACTTTTTATTGAATTATTTTATTCCTAGTTATTGCGGTTAAATATAACTTACCAAAAGTTTATACTCTAATGTCAAGCCTTTTTATAAATAAATATGAAGAAAATTTATCAATTATTTTAAAAAATAGGTGTTTTATGAGAACATTCCACGTTGTACTACGTAAATGAGAACGCTAGTTGTTATCTTACGGCAATATTCTATGAAAATTAGGGTTACCTATGTGCACTACCGACTTTTTTGTATGGAATGGTGAACGAAAAATGATGATGTATGTTTTTGTTTTGAGCACAAAACTCAGTTTTTGAACTGAAAAATAAATTAAAATCTTTCATTTTAATATATATATATATATATTTAACGTTAGATATTAAATCATATATTGTAATTATTGTTATAGCTGCATATTTATTACATTTTTCAGTACTTAAGTTATTTTTTTGGTATCAAATTATCAAAACGAAACTGCAATTATCTTTAAGACTACCATTTAAAAATAAATAGTACAGCATAGATAAATATTTCTCAACCCGTTGTATTTAGCATAATGATCATAAAGCTTTATTAACTTATGATCTTCAAACTAATAATTTATCATAATTATAAAAAAGATACAAATTCATAGTGTAATGTAAATGTTAATATTATATAAAATCATATACAAGAATATAAAATTAATTTCTTAATAAATATTTTTACCCAACAAATTTAAAAGGGAACATTAATGCAACATTTGAAGAATAAGTGCTCAGAAATAATAGAGGTCACAATACACAAAATAAATATATCATTATTTATACCTCATTATTATAAGCTTCGAAATCGTTTGTCAAGAGTTATATATATGTATTATTTCAAACGTGCAAAGATGAAATTGTAAAGATGTGGACAAAAATCAGGCAACTATAGGTAACGGTAGTTTTATTTAGAACATATTTATAAATTATTTACTAGGATCATTTTTATCAATATTATACACATCTTTTATTTTGTTACATGATATTTTTTTCGTTACTGATATTTTTCAAGACAAGCATATTTTAAATTTTAGATTAAACATCAAAAGAGACCTGTGGTGCATATTTTGTACCAAATATAGATTCGAATTTGTTTTGGCCCATATTAGAATTCTAAATGATTGTTTTACGAGAAATCTTTGAAAAATAATCAAATTAAACTTTTTAGCAGCATAAATGTACAAAATAATAAGCAATTCTGTATCGATTTTGTCCCCCACGATAAATCAGTTTTTTATAAAGCACTTTTTGGGTTTTAGGACAATAAATCTAGAACACAGCTGCTTAACAGCATACATAGCTAATTAAAAAAAAGATTAGCGCAAAGTTGTTGTATCATTATAACATGAAAAGAAGAAAATAATATAAACAGTAGCTAAATTTGCGCCTATTCGGATGATCCTAATTAAGGTATCGGAAACTCTTTTAGCTTAAGTGTATATTTTATAACAAACGCCTACTGCTTTTCGTTAAGGCCTAGGTTCCAATATCAATGACTATACTATAAAATAATTCAATCATTGTTTATAAGAAAATTCATATCCATATTTATAATTATATTTGCAAGGCTCAGTCATATCTTCTTAATGTATAACGTTTCGTTTCCTTAAAACATGATTCTTAACCAGATTTAACAAACATATCCTTCTCATTTCTAAACATGTATCTTTACATATTTTGCGTTCTTTCCATGTTGAGGGGTAGAACAGATTACCGTTTAATTCGGGTAAACTATAAAAAAACAATATTTATATTGCCTATGAAGTTAGCATTAAGCTAAACCGACCGCTCTTGAGCAATGCACAAAATAAAACATTCCAGTGGCCGTGATTAGTAATTCGAAAAGGCTTTGGTGTTGCAATATTTAATAGTGATTATCTGTATATAGATGCTATATTTAATTTTTTTTTGTATAACAAAAAGGAGTACATTTTAAAGTTGGGATCATCATATTCTATGTTAAATGGATTTGGTACAGATAACTGATGAATATAATATTTTCTCTCATTATATTCACAGTTTTCTATATTGTAATCGCCAATAACATCATACCAGACACCTGCTAGCTGAATAAAAAATTTTCTACACCTGGTGGTAGAGGTGATGTATCAAACCACAACACACCACCAACATCAAAATCTGCATCATAAGAAAATAACATTTAATCAAAAGTATGAGTTAATTCCATGAACTAAAAAACTGCAGTATTTTATAAACAGTAAGTGTAATATAAATAAAGTAAAAAGCATTTATAAATGCGGAACAAAGTATTATTTTAGTTTGCTTCACACAACAACGAAGTAAACTATGATACGACTAAAAAAATACAACGAATACCCGAAGTAAGACGTCGTATGTGTACATATGATCTAAATGATTTACAGAAATTTGAAACAAAAACGTGGCATAACTTATATACGACACAGTTTTTTAAAAAACTTAATAAATAATTTAAATGTTATAAATACATAAGATATAATTAACAGTGTGGAATATAAAAGAAAGTATTGAGATAAATATATGTTTAAGAATTCCGTAGAATAATGTTGATTCATAACATACGTCCTGGTTTTATACATTTATTATATTATTGACTATAAAACCTAAAAATAACATTTTTTATAACTAAAATAAAATTGGAGTCATGTGAACATTGTACATGCGTAATCCATCAGACAACGCTACAACTGAGGATACGCAGAAGCTTACCGATCCAAACACGTTTTCGTCTGGTAGGCGACAAGAATGTACGTGCTATAATGACATTGTACGTCGGAATAATATTGAGATACAACTTTGTCCGATTGAATATCTCCGAAAGTATTCATAATAATTTTATTTTTTCAAGCTGTACTGATAAAGAATTGTTTTCTAAAGAATAATATACAAAAAAAGTGGTTTCGTCTTTTGATCACATACTACCTTGTTTTACGGGCGTGTCGAATTCATATATTCGAAGACACCGTTAGCTGTCGATCACAAGATTGTGATTTTTAAATCTTATTGTAATTTGTAAAAGAATTATGATAATAAATACACATCTGCGCGCCGCGTGCCTTCGGTAATGTCACATTTTATGAATAACGCATCAAACTAAGCATTATTTATTCATTTATAGAAAATAAAATAGGAATTTAATGTATCTATTTTAATGAATAATGAATATCACTTGCTATAACCCGGTTTTGTTGAAATAAAAAATAAGGAAAAGTTTTGCGCTCATCTATTAAGTATTATTATCTATGCATTAACTGTTATTAACTACGTGATATTCATTGAATTAGTTTCAAGTAATTAAATTATTTAGAACTCCAATTTTCTTTGTTTATTTTGTTAATCGTAATTCAAAATTGTTTTTTATAGGGGTCCTGTTTGATAACATAATTTTATTAATATTAATAATATACACCTAGAATCGTTGCTATGTATTTAGATCAAAATCATAATGTGAACGTTGTTCGAAAACCTGCTGTGCTATGCGGCTCACAGCGACCCGAGGATTTCAAGGTTCTCATCCCGTAAAGCCTAAACTGTAAGACGCGCACACATAAGAACCTTATTACTGTATCATGCAAGTTAGTAGTAAAAAGAATTATTGCTATTTCAAATTAACAGCACCACCTTGTTATTTTTGAAGCCTTAGCATGCTCTATATTTCTCCTATTGATAATTGCCCCTCACAAAATATGTAAACAAAAAAACTGACCACATATTATAACCATTTCTGACATCTAAAATTACACACACAGAATTGGCTGTAATTACTAAGCGGTATTTTTCGCGGAATGTATGCCGCCTGTTTCACTCACTCCTGCATAAATTACAGAGATCGTTTAAAATATTAACCGATCGACTTTGTGAATGACAATCGCAAGATTTAGCTATTTAATATAACTTGTGAAATGATATTATCTTCACTTGCTATTTGTGATTGCTATTGCTATTTATTCCAACACTACAAGTTAGTCAGTTCGGTTGTGAGTACCCGGCCTAACACATATTGGTCATGGAGGGAGGTCATGGGGGTCATGACCCAATGGGCAAGCTCTAGATTGTCAGAATATATTTATTATCTTGTTAAAAATAAGTACAATTAATTCTTTGTATATCGATAAATAAAGTAAAAAAGTGTGTGTGTGTGTTCACAAATTACGGCAGTAACAAACTTTAAAAAATCATTATTATGAAATCGAGTACTTATTGAAATCGTTCTGACATGAACCCAGTGTTCTGACAAGAACTATATGACCCCCCCTCGCTTAAAAGCTGGATTCGCCCTTGAGTTAGATAAATTATCTAGTGCCGTGGATATTAGAAACTACAACGGATTTTTGTTACAACATTTAATAAATAACTTAAAACAAGTATACATTTAAGAGGAGGATGTAAAGCCTATAATAAAAATAAAAATAATTGTAGTCGTCGATAATAATTATAAGTGAACTGTCAGGCACAAGTGCAGGAATGTCGATTTCAATACTTATTAATGAAACACGCAATAAAATGTTTTATATCTGAGTAATAGGCGTAGATACTATTAATAGGCAAATAAACTTATTTTTATTAAATGTTTATGGTAAATCGTTCTGATAAGATAAATAATATTTTTTGCATGGATCTGGTTTATCTGACCTATATTTATCCCACAGTTAGGCATCATGATTTTACGTCTGTGTTAGCAAGATTTTGCTTTTAATTTAACAATTGGCTGTTCCTGAAGTTACTCTTTGGGAAAATATCTAGTGCCGCGCAACTAGATGGATATGCTTCAGTATCGACAAACTCAAAAGTATTTTTTTTTCTTTGGACGTGATAACATCTTATTTTTGTTCACTAATATTATATTTTTGCTATAAATGTCTTTTGCGATTTGTAACAATAATACATTTGATTTTCTTTCGTCTTCTCCAATGTAGACTTCTTAATCCTGTATTTGAATTCAGGCCCTTACGTTTTCCACTCAGTACATATTACCTAGGTACGTTATTTTTAGCCCGATACCAATTAGCTGACATTTTAGAAAGTAATTTTGATAATATGGTGATGTTCTCACAATACTTGGCTGGGGTCCCATCCCATGTCTCTCAACGGTCCCCAGATGTCGCCTAATGTCAAGTATTCCCAAAGGGGTTATCAGGCAGACTGTTCGCTCGTAAAATTAATAATCTAAAACTTCAGTATGAAATACTTATCGTGCCCATCGTTCTAAGTGAGATTAAACGAGAGAAGTAGATGTACAATAAGTTAGTCGTCACTGTGTATTTATAGAAAGTTTAGGAGTATTTTTGTTTGCGTCGAAGCTCAGTAATAAATTACATGATGTATATTAGGCGTATGTGGCTATTAAAATGCTTTCTTTGAAGATATAGTTTTAAAACTTTAAGTCTATGGCTTTGAAACTAGGCATGGTAACAGATGTACAATTTTTAAATGTAGATTCTGTCAGAAAAATCACTTGCTGATGAGTGCAGTGCGTTTAAAATAGAGTTAGGTATTATAAAAGAAAAATATACATAGAATATGCAGGCATAATTCACAAATTATTCATAAGGGTTCTAATATTAACTTTTATTATTTGCACGATTTTTACGGCTCTTAACCCTTTGCAGCTGTATAGGAGGCTTCTGTACAGCGCAATGGTGGGACGTATATGAGTCGATATTATACATATAGCCGTAGATTTAGATAACAGTTACACGGTATATGAAGCAATAAACGGCCATTTAATGGTATTGGATGACAAATGCGGTGTTAATGTAAACAAGACATTAATATGCGCGGATTATGTCGTAAGAATAACACAAAGAGCGCTCGATTTGGACGCAGCGAATACATTTTTAGGCTCAAGGATAACATCCTTAATAGGGCAATAACAAAATACCAAGACATTTAAAACATGTGAAGTTAATAGTTATGGAAGTTAAGACCGGCACACAGAACGCGTTTTGAGCGTTGCGTCGCGTCGGGGCGGTATAGCGTTGCTTGCTTTCGGTGATGGCTTCGCATTTTTTTGTATTCTCGTGGTAATATACTGTCAAACAGAGCGCGAATATAACTATACGGGACGCTCTAAGCACAGAATACTAAACTAACAGAAGTCAAGCTCCATACAAAGCGCGCTAAATCAACGCACACATAGACAGCGTTCACCGACACGATATTCGAAACCAGTCGAGACCACTGCGAGCGCGAGTTTCACCCGCTTCGGGCACGCAAAAGTGATATTTTTTGTGCAAAGATGGAGCAAGTGATTAAAAGTTTTTACACTTGTATATAAAATACACAATTGTAATAATCGAATATTAATTTCTTAAAAAAATACATATATTATACAAAAACAATTTAAAAAAAACTTAGAATAATGACATATACATTCTCGACTTCATAAATAAAATAAAAAAATATTTATTTTATTATTGTGTTTTATATATTTTATTTAAAAAATTAATCAAACGATACGAGTGCTATTAACACGATACGTGTTTTAGGCATAAGCCAGAGTTTACAACCCTTGCGCGAACGCCGAGCGAAGTGTGAGTGTAGCAACAAAAGTGAAGTACACAAGTTTGACTTCTGTTAGTATTCTGTGCTCTAAGGCTCTAGGTCAGGGGTCGGCAACCTTTTGTATGGAAAGAGACAAACATTACAATTTACAAGATTTTTTAGTTTTTAAAGAGCCACATTTTTTTTCTGGCGACTATTACGACGCCTGTTACGGGGGAGGAGTATGGTAAAAAGCGAAGAGAAGTGGCTGAGAGATAGAAATGATGCCTAATCCTCATTAATCGATACAAAATGATTTTCTAGGCGTTTTTTAAATAAATTGTATTGGTATATGGAATTAAAGAGCCGCAGCTTCACATCCAAAGAGCCGCATGTGGCTCGCGAGCCGCAGGTGCCCGACCCCTGAGCTCTAAGTGATAGAATATGACCATTTCAGTAATGCGACGCTATAACATCAACATTACGCGACGCTGTAGCGCCCAGACTCACTCCGTACGTGTTGTATGTGGCAAAGCCTTAATAACACAGGATAGTTGCTAAACAGAACTAAGCAGATACGTATCTTAATTACGCAGTAAAGCCTAGTGGATAAGTAGGAATGTGGGTCGCTTGTGTTGCTCGAATTGGGCACAATACCGACATTATCTCCCCCATAGATATACAATTGTTGAAAATTGCTATTATAATGTCTTACAGATCGTAATGTTATCTTTGCTCTGCATAAGGTTAATTGAGTGTAATTACGCCGAAAGGTCTCTAACCATAACAGCGAATAATACTAAAACGATCAAATTACGTACTGCGTACACTTTCGCTAACATTAATAATAGGTATAAATAAATGCGGCTGTGTCTCTCTCGAGGGATGTGCATAGAATAGAGTTCCAATATGCTTCGAAATATCAGAGCTTCTTCATTTCAGTTTCCTTCATACAGTCTGGTTGGCTCAAGATGCTTCCAATCTGATATTTATTTACATATACATATAAAACTCGCGCCTTTTTCCCAGGACGATTAGGCAGAAGTTCAACCAAGACACCAACGTTTTGCATTAAATTTTGCGTCACACGATGTGATTTGGGTGAGCCTATCGCCATTTTAGGCACATGTTTTCCCGACTTTGAGCTCATCTCGAATATATCCAACCCAATACCACTTTGCTCGACCCGGTATTTGAACTCGAGACGTCAGCTTTACAATCATACCGTAGACAACTGCACCATCAATGATCAACGCAGTGGTTATTGCCTCTTTATAAAACCTTTGGCGAAACTATTACGTTTAGCTCGTAGGACTTCCGAGAGAATGTGTATGGCGACCACGAACCTCTCTTCTTCAGGCGCACGTCATTTTTTAATTGCCATGATCTTGCAGTTTCCTGAAATAAAGCGATACGACCGCTCATAAAAAGTGGCAGAACTAAACAACACCTTGAATTACAAAGCAATTCTTGGCATTCCACTGCGCTCTCTATCTTGAGACATAAGATGTTAAGTCTTAATATGTTCAGTAATTACTCTGACTACCATGTTCTTCACATCGAAACACAACAGTTCATTTACACTGCTATTTGGCGGGAAAAGGACAGCCTCCGTGGCGCAGTTGGTTAGACGCCGACTGTGAAACGAGAGGCCGCGGGTTCGATCCCCGCACCGAGAGAAATGTTTGTGCGGCCCACAAATATTTCTTCCGGGTCTGGGTGTTTGTGAGACCGAAAAGTCTCTCGTAGTTCCTGATACCCACGACACAAGACTCGATCTTAGTGTGGGGTCAGGACTATGTATGTGACTGTTGGGTGTTATTATTATTAAAAAAAAAAAAAAACAAAAAAAACCGGCTATTGGGCAGTACCTACCCAGGCGGTCTCTTATATGAGAGATATCACCATTAGTCTTCATAATAGTTCCGTTGCACGTACCAGGTGCAGTGGAAACATAACTGATGTATACTGTAGATGTAGTACTAACCCCTTTGATTGTGAGATAAGCACCCCTTGATGTTAAAACCTTATTAAAAGAACTGTTGGAATAGATTATAAAATATGGAATTGTGAAAATGGACGGACGCGTATAAATGATGCCCTAATTTTATACTTTTATGAGGGCTAACTGCATTATAATTTTTAATCTATCACTAAGAAGGTTTAAAATATTTTATTTGCTTATGAAATCTTTCACTGCATAAAAATATGTATTCTATTTAATTATTAAACAGTTTACTTAACCGGTACGTACGCATTTTTTTTAGTCCGTAACGAGTTCAAACAGTTATGTGTAAACTTGACCTCAAATTTCATGGACAATGTGATGAATAAATTTAAATACATTAAAGGAATCATTTTATGGACTTTACTAACGCATTAATAGGCAAGCCCCATTCGAGTGATACGATTGTCTCATTTTAACCTGATAGAAAGGAACAATTTGAAATTGAAGATTGTCATAACCGAGACTTATGTATTTCTATTCCGAAAAGCCTGCTATCCTAGAGTTCCGTAGTCAATAAGGAACCCTTGTATTTTCGCTTTCGTCATAATTTTAGTCTGCCCAAGACTCAGCTTTGATTTGTTATAGAAAGCTCTAATTTGGCAAATATGTACATTGTACATATGTTACATGCACGTATTATTTATATCGATAAACCAGTCATATTAAAACCTTAAAAAAAACTAGGTGCGTCGTCTACACGGAAAGTGGGTTGTTTTTTGTTTTATTTTGTCTATGCATCTCTATCTGATTGTAACTACAGCGCCTTTTACATAGAGCATCGACTGGACACAAGCGATTATCTCTGGCCATTTGATGCAATTTGGTGCTGGCCAAAAAGTTACCTAAACTGTGCTACGGGCTACAGCGCATCTATCATGTATTGGCGCGTGGCGAAATGTGGAACTACAAATAACAAAAAGCATTTATACTCGTAATCTAATAATATTAACATATCCCATTTGATATAATGTGAAGAGAGAAAAATAATCTTATTTTTATGACAACAGCGCTTTCGCAGACTTAGAAGGTAGACGAGCTGTACTTATTGAATTGTCATGTCGGGCGGTCGCTATCAATAAGCTGCCGCTTTGTTCTCTCCTACACCTATGGTTTGAAAATATTTCAGCCTTAAGAAACCCGAGAGCTAAAATACATTATTAATACTGAATTAATTTTTAAGTAAGTTGATCAAGTGTGAAGTGTGAAGTAGCACGCAAGTACATAAACGTATGAAATGTTTAATTGATCGGAAAATGTATCACCAGTCATCTAAAGTTACCAAAATCTTAGTTCTATCGACACGTTTGTATTTACTGTTCAGCAGTTTTTGTTTGTATGTATGTAATTACTATTTAGACAAGTCTATCTTGAAAAGAAGTTGATGAAGAAACGTTGTTAAACTTTATATCAAAATTGAATATATAATGTCTCAAATGAATAAGCAGATCTTTTGTAATCTTTACCTTATGTCAAATTTTTTTCACTATTATATTATTTTTCCTAACTACGTGTATAACCCATCTGCGTCAGTATGGCGAAACATTACTCATTTTGTATAAAGGTTTTGGTTTATCAGACTACGACCGGATTGAAGACATTTAATAATTTTTTGAAGCAATCATATTTTGATTTAATCTTCTTTTCTTAATGATAATTCTCACGAAATAGCTGGTCTGAAAATCGAATCCAGGCGCTTGCAAAAACTAGAGGAGCTAAAGTGGAAAATAATGATACGTAAGTAAAAAAAAACACACAAGTGATACTTGTACGACAGGAGAGTATAGCATATTATAAATTGACAAAAACAAGGTGGTAGGTTTTATTGTGGGACTGATGTGCGTCGGCCGACCACAACTATTGGCCGCGCTCGGATTTCGCCACAAAACAGCCAGTTTTGGTGCGAATGCGGCCGCGAAACTCCATCTGACAATTCACTCTTATTTTTTACTGAACGGAATGTCGATTTACGGGAATAAGTATTAAGTACACTCATGCGATTACCAAGACTTATATTGTGCGCCTGCGCCACCATAAAAGTGACGTACCAACAAGCAATTTACTTATTTAAAAGAAAGTGATCACCAACTCCCCACATACGCTTTTTTTTTTTTTTTTAACGAGAGTAAAGCTCCTTTAGCCTTCCTTCCGACACTCGGGGGAGATCGGAAGGGGCGTGTCGGGGTCTCCGGCCTTCCAGCCTGTTATCAGGCTGGGTCCCTACCGAGATCTAAAAAGATCTTTTGCCGGCATACCGACTAAAACCTCTCGGTGGCCATCACGCGCGTTATGGGTGACAGGCGATGTGGACAGGCGAATGGCGCCCATTTAACTCGCCGTGTCACCCGGCGCACTGCCAAATATGGCTCCTCACATGTTGGGAGGGCGCAGATGCCCCCTCTTTCCCTACTTCGGACGCCCATGGTGAGATGGGCGTCCGCGACAGACACGAGGCCACACGTTCTGCCGCCCATCTCGGGGTCACTCCCGACGTGAGCACACAGCCCCCGCTGTGTGCTTAGCGACCCCGATGACCCCTTTTAGTCGCCTCTTACGACAGGCAGGGGATACCGTGGTGGAATTCTGGCGCCCCTTGACCACTGGGCGGTCCCCACATACGCTAACAAGTCCTTTGAAATCTTAGGTACCTTCCTGGATATTGAGGGTAGGTAAAGGATAAATAATTAGGATTAATCAGTAATTGGGAATGGCAATGTGATGGCCAGGCTTTTTCGTCAGTTTTATGTGAGACTTCGGCTGCTAGATTACTTTGGTATATTATTTTGGCAATTATAAACGTCAGTAGGTTTGTGTCTCCCGACTGACCAAATTTTATTTATAGTAGGTATCGATTTTATACTATTACTGGCTAGTTTTATATCTAATTTATTAAGCCATCTTATGGTGAAATGGCTTAGCAATTGATACATCTAATTCAATAATTAGATTCTTGTTGCCACCTACATTTCGTTAAGTTTTTAAATAAATAAATAAAAGCAATAAATCCATCAAAAGTCACGTAGCCTCAAGGAATAACATTTTTGGATATACGTATAAATTTCACATTTACAATGTGGTAAATTCTATTTCAGTCATGTTTTATTCATGTATATAACGTGGATAAACACGTTTAAATGTGATACATATAAACTAAATTTAACGGAGCTACCGAGCCTACCGATAAATATTGACTGTCAGTCTGAATTGACGGCTTATTGTCTTCGAACTTACTTGATGTCTTCCAGACTGTCCAGTGGGATGTACACGACACATAATTGGCATTATTTGCTCTCTCCCCTTTTGATAAGACATATGGACAATCGATCAATATCGTTTGCCCTTTCCTTTCTAAGGACGTGCTTAAGTTATACGGTTCAACAAGCATTATAATTAATTTTTCACTTTTAAATATAATTATATTAATTAATATGAATCTTACAGAAAGTGTTAGAAAATACAGGTTAATTTCTGAAGATTTCATATAGATTCTCGTGCAGATTAGGTCTAGTATTTGCTTCATGTCGAGAAACAATGTTCACGGCTTAACGTGATGTTTCAGACACATATATATACATACATATACGAGATTATCTCGATAAATATATCTCAAAATAGGTAAATCTAATTTTAGCTCTAATTGAATAAGGATTCCCATTAATGTTGTATATTAGGATCCACGAAATATGTTTCAACTGTTAAGAAATACGCGTACTACGCGTAATATTTTTATGACCGACCTGTCTTCCTTATCACAGTTGTTGAAAGCACTGTCATTGTCATGGTCAGACGGAGTGCACTCTAGCAATGTTATTTTCGTCGGGTAACTAGAATTTCTATTTAGATTACAAGGGGTTGTAAAACAAAACAACAACTAAAATATATTTGTTTACAAAATTCTGTGTTCCTATTAAAGTTAAAATGGCAAAATGACTTAAAATACCTGATATTAATAGAGAAGTCAATAGTGCATAATTATCGAGTCAAAATCATTATAAAAGCTTAGTAAGGTGTAGTAAGCCAGTTCTGGCCATCCTACAATGTGTAATGGAAAACCTTCACGCTCGTTTTCCACGACACTGCGGGTTACTCTATTATCCGACACGAAAAGTTCGAATACTCGAATTTTCGAAGTCCAAAGAAAAATATAAGTTTTCCACTTTGGAAAATTCTATTATGGTTAATATTTTTTCTGAACTTAATCTATGGTTACGCCGTAAGCTAGAGTATTCTAACATTTTGTGGAGTATTTAGGCACAGTAGTGAAGTTGTAAGTACGACGTTCGGACTTGACAAACTACGTGGCGAAGGCGGTTGGACGCCGCCTGTAAAGAGTGGCCGCGGGTTCGATCTCGGCACCAAGAGAAATGTTTGTGCGGCCCACGAATATTTATTTGGGGTCTGGGTGTTTATGATACCGAAAACTCTATCGTAGTTCGTGATATCCACTACCCAAAACACGATCTTAGTGTCGGTTCAGAACTATGAGTGTGACAATTGGGCGTTTTTTTATTTATTTATTTCATACAAACTTCCTATCGGATCACAGAGTAACTCTCCTGGTACCACCCTGACGAGCCGAACTATTCGTGTTGTAGGTAAGAATAGAGAATGCCAATACAGTTTAACCACATAACGGTAATCTTCGATACTTATAACATGAGCGGTCTTTATAAATTCACTGGAAATTCGTAAATGACGTCAAAAGATACCGCTCGACGGCCGAGCACTCCTAAATAAGCTCGCTCGATTGTACAACGATCCTATTGTTTAAACATCTGAACACATTTCTATCGTAAATTTATATAACAATGTATCAATATAACGCATTGTCATTGATTGAACAGATCTGTGGGTTGGCGACATACAGGCTGTTCGTATTAAGCATAACTGGGCTACCATCTGCGCGGAGTGTTTTTTTTTTCATACGAGCAAAAAATAATTGCAGGATTATTGTTTTAAAAAAACAGTAAACCAGAAAAACAAATGTATAAAAAATAATTGTATTTTTTTGTTTCTTCAATATAATGATTGTCAATAAAAATAAAATAAATAATTAAGCGATAAATAGGGACGTTTGAGTATTGCAAGTAAGAGAAATAACTCTTTTAAATAATAAGCAGAAATGAGAGCAGCATTGGCTGCCTGTTGGAAAAACAAAATTATAATCAATTCTGGTGGTTAGTATATGTAGTTATATCTAATGTGAGACACATATTTCACTTATTTGGTCCCGGCACTAGTCTAAAGCTTAAACATTCACTGGTAAAGTGGAGTATAAGTAGAACATAACGCTATACATTTTTTGTTCACCTTCTACATGCGCTATGCTCTTTGAATAAGTACATGTGTTATTTTTACCTCGCGCGTTCATGTACCAGTATATGAGCTTACACAGTATAATACGCCCGTATAAATTTGACACAGAATCATGAGAGCAGATAATGCCGTTCACGTATATATATGGGTGAATATACAAAAATTGGGTAACTCGCTGTCATCAGCCAATATATACAAAGTCTTAGTATATTTTATTGAAATAACAACTTATTTTAAAACAATGAAAAGTCCTTTATATGGTCACCCAATTTCACTTATTCATTTTAAATACAAGTTAATAACAAAACAAAATTAATACTTAAAATGTCAGTCCTTTGGCATGTCACAATCCCGAAAACCAACAATCAAGTGACTATCTATTAAACATTATCATTGATTTAAGAAAACTTACTAATTTACTACAATCTGTGATGAACATAGTATTATATACTACAACTTTCATAATGCAATGTTCTCCAATTTATTTAAAAAAAAATAAGAAACTTTGTGTTTGTTTTCATCCGTCAGTCCGTTGTGTGTTCTTTAAATTTGAAATTCTCGCCATATATCACCGAGTCAAGGTCAAATCCCTGTTTATGTATTAATGTTGGTAATGAAGTTAGTTGCGGACAGCACAATTTGACGGCCGCCATAACTGTACGAGTTCTTGGGTTGTGTTTGTCTTCTATACACATGCAAAGCCAGTCAAAATTTCAGTCCCGTGGTGGGTCGTTATTTTCTTGTTAATCTGAGGTTTATTATCATTTATACATAATTAACTATGATTTGTTAAAATGTAGTTTGTTGATATTCGAAATTATCAAAAAAAACATTAGTTCTGATTATAACCTCAAATTATGTCTTTTTCGTCAATCCGCTGGCGTCAGTCCTTTGTCAGGTATCGCGCTAGAGGATTGAATTGTCTCCATAATACTGCTTTTTGTTGTTGTTTTAGAGCACTTTTATCTTAATTGCTACCGTGTATAAGCATTTCTATTTTATATTTCAGTTTAGAATATCATACGGCCCACTAAAAGCAATTTGACTAGGGAAGAAGATTAGAAGAAAAAGAGAAGCCGAAAAGGCTCGCTTGGCCAGAATTAAAAGTGCCCCATTAAATTAGCGGAATACAAAGAAAAACAAAAACTTCAGTACTTAAGGAAATAACTAAAATTTTTAATAAAAACCTACTTCAAAACAAAAAAACCACTAAAAACCAAAAAATAATAAAATATTAAGTTACGCATATATTTTGATTTGTTGGCTAGTCAAGTCTTTAAGCAAATTAATCAACATGCACAAGTACAATGAAATAAATATTATTTTTTGCTTTGCAGTGGTACTTATTATTTTAATATTTTTTGTGGTTTTTGTTTTGAAGTCGGTTTTTATTTTTTTATAAAATATTTTAGTTATTTGTATATTTTTAGTGTTGATAGGCATTTTAATGAAGAAGAGTTGGTCCCACAAGGAATATTTTCTTTCCGATGACAATGAAATCGCTGAAATCAGTTAAAGCTGCCGAAGATATTGGTATTTACGTTTATTTTAATTTTATAATTATTTTTAATTGTTACTAAGTGATTTGAATACTTAAAAGACATGTGCCATTATTAAAACTAAGAGATTTGTACTAATTCTTATTAAATTTCATTATAATTCTTAGAAAATTGTGTACTTTATCAGTACTATGTTAGCCTCGTCAGTCCCCTGGCAGTCAAATTCAGAAAATTTTAAATATCTCATAATTTACTTAAAAAAGTGACTGGCCCGATTTGGAACAATATAATCATTAGATTTGTCATCATATGCACCCGAATTTGTTATAATTTGATTTAATTATTATAGTAAACAAAATATCCTCAAAAGTTACCCAACTTTTGTAGAATCACCCATATGAGTGTTTTATATTCACCATTAATATTAAATGTGTACAATACTTTGCGTCATCGAGGTTTATATTTTACTAACAGAACGTCCTGATCGCATACGCATGACTTTCATCGATTCCGTATTAAAATTCATCGTATCCCGTGGTGTTTTGCTCTCGTATGATAAGCGCTGCACCGTTGCATATGTATGGAGGTGAAAAAAGTTGTTTTCTCGGTCTGCGGGAATTTATTTATAGATCGGTTTTAATCGCGGCTTTGTTTGCGATTTCATTCTTGATAGGAACAGGTTATTGTTTAAAGTACCTATACGTAATTTTAATGGCAATACCGTTATGTTCAGCCGAGAAAAAATCGAGCGGAAATAGTCGCGAGACGAACTCGTAGAACGGGCTTGAACGATGCCACCCGAAATTGTGATGATGAGTCATATAAATAATATACTATACATTCACGATCGGATCGTCATTTTGATCACAAGTTTGTATCGCATGGTGCTCCGAATTTTTGCCACGTGTTATTCATTCGTGAGAAACTTTTAGTGCTATTTGGATTCCCATCTCCCTGTTTATGTGTAGCAAGACATTTCGAATATATTTGTAACATCGTCTATCAATCATCACGACACTACTGTTCGTCGTGTAGTCCGTTCCCCGTACACACGTCTACAAACACTTTTGTATCATTGTCATGAATGTTAAAACGAATGATAAAATTCCAAGTTAAAATTCACCCAATAAATTACTGTAGTGGATAGCACATAGACAGACGGACACGCGTACATTTCCGTTTTAACTATGTAGGGAACATAAATCTTTAAGCAATGAGCAGGAGGAGCGATGCAAAAAGCTCCTTAAATTACAAAAAACAACCACTTGAGTGTGTCTTCATATAACATAAGTATAGCGATGAGGCGAGTTGGAACAAAAAGCGGTTTGCTAGTTGCATATCTTGGGGCGCCTTGCATTGTAAGCCACGGTTGCTTTGCCATAATTTTGCCGCACTCGGCCTGTAATTCCTTTAAGTGTATTTACAGCTGGTTATCGTGTGAAATAAAAGGCATTTTAAAATCGGTCTCGCCCGTTGAATGCGTTTTAAAATTGGGGGCACAGTCGCAATAAAAATTATAGAGCAAAACTGGATACCGACTTGGATATGATTACTTTTTGTCCAATAGTTAATTCCGATTAATGGGCGCGATTACCTACACCGTGTGCGGACTATTTGGGTGACTTTCAACTGTTAAGGTGATATCGACTGGTAGCTCCTTGCCGAGTTTTAATTGAAAAACCTGCTTGTGTCCACTTGTTAATTGATTGCTTAACTGTTTTTATTAAAACATATATATGTGAAAATAAAATGCAAACATATTATATTAAATATATCTTTTGAACTAAAACACTAGTTAGTGAGACAAAACAGGCATGGAGATTATGACTATAGGAGACGACCAGCAGGAAGTGAAATATGCGTGTAAGAATGTACCGGTGTTTTCATCCTTTGGCACTACTACGTACTCGGGGTTGACAATAATAATTACATTCTTCTGCTTTATAAACTTTTGTGGACAAAAAAAGTAATAAGTCGTAGAGTTATAGAGCAGCCTGTATACGCGAGTAGAGTTATTATGAAAGGGCGATTCAATTCAGCTTAGTTGTCTTTTTTCCATAATGTTTAGATTACAGTCGTTACATTTTAAATTGTTGCCGAGCGTATTTTACTAGCGTTCAAGTTGCAAAGAATATTTAGAATTTTTTATGAGCAATTATTAAGTATAAAAATCTATTACAGAACAAAATTGTAAAATTACATATTCATTATAATTCTTAGTATGGGGTTGTTTTAGACTGGTTAATGTTTGGGGTGGTGCACACGTGTGTGGCGCATGAGGGTTTATCGCGTGTGGGTCGCGGAGGAGGTCCAGTATAGTGTAGTAGTGACTAGTGAGTAGTGACGTAAGTGAGCGGTGAGCCGGTGACTATTCGGCCAGGCTTTTCGGCGGGGCCCCCACCAATACGTTTTGTTTACAAGAGCGACGCCTTCGCGCCGGCACTCCGTGGCCGGCCAGCACGCGGTACGCGACGCTACACCAAATTAAACGTCGCCTTCCCAAAATATATATATCGATTGATAAGCGATGCTCCCTAAGTGTTGAGGCCCCTCGGACGCACTATCGGTTCCAAACCAGCCTTAATAAAAACTGGGTCCATTATAAACACATGCGAATTGCGATATAACACAACATACGCGAATTTGGTCGTGCTTTGAGTGCTCCAGCCGCCGACCTGCATATCACCACCTCGCCGGATACAATCGTAAGTCACAATAACATTATTTTCATAAATATACTGTTTTTAGTGTATATTGCGCAACGGTGTTGTGATATGCGCATTCAGTTTCAAAAGAACTCGTAAACACGGTACGTTTAATATTGAATTTTGTCTGTGGTGGCGTACCTGTCGATGGATTTTTTGTCGGTTCTCATTTTAGGCATCCACTCTGTATTGTATGTACGCGAAGGTCGTAATTTTTATGTCACTTACGTTCCTTTTCGAAATCAAAAACCGGTTGGGATCTTTTTTAAGCTGGTGTAATAAAATTAACATATCAGCGACGGAGATCGGTGCACGTGAGCTTGTGTACAGTGTATGTATTGGTTTTAAATTTAGGGAACACTGGTGCCTTGGCCGACGTGTTGAGGAAATGAACTGTGTTTTTTTTTCATAGCTAGTGTTCATTGGGCTAATTGCGCCCGAAAACATAAACAAATGACCATATTTAGAACGTTAAGTTATTAGTGGTTGAACGCCCCTTATGTTTAAAATGCTCGTCAGTACTTTAAAACTTTCCATTGAATTTATGTATTTTAAAAGGTTGATAAATTAATTGTTGCTAGATCGCAATTCAAACGTAAAAGCACCCATTTGGGATTACCCAATATACCCATTTCATAATATTATTAAAAGTGCCTCGGTGGCGTAGTGGTACTAGAGTACGGTTATAAAGCTAAGGTCTCGGGTTCAAATCCCGGGTTGGGCAAAGTGATATTGGATTTTTCTATTCAGTATCAGCCCAGAGTCAGGAATTTCTGTCCGATATGGCGATAGGCTCGCCACCTTATCGTGGTACGGAACATTCAAGGCGAAATGTGGGTGTATTGGCACCTCTGCCTACCCCTTCTGGGAAAAAGGCGTGAGAGATTCGAACCCGAGGCCATAGGTTTATGCATGTATGTGTTATTAAAGTCATACTCAGTAGTCATTATTGAATGTCTTTATAGAATTTTAAACGGAAAATTTTATTTATTTTGCTTGAAAGTATTGGTAGTTTTTATAAACTATGAATATGATGTTTTCACTCTGTTTGTTTTTATCTTTGTTGTTTAGGCTTTAAGAAATTACTGTGAAGATACGAGTCACAAAGTCAGTCCATAACTTTCGATCATGTCTTTTCTTGAAATTATTTTTGCTATTAACATTAAATATCCACATTGATAAGCAAGGGCAGGTCCAGCCTTCAAAAAAGCCTTCATACCCACAACGTATGGCAACCCTAAAATTATCGAAGTGGGAGTCTGTGTCACAGAGTTGTGATCTAGCTCATTATCGTTATACGCAATAAAGATTTAACTTTGCGATTTTATTATATTGATGATATTATGGCATTTAATATAATAATATCAGTCTATCAATCTCAATATAGAGTGGAAGTGTGACGTCATAAGTCCGTTAGGGTTGTGGGCATGCCCATCGTGCCCACTATGGTGAATCCGCGCTTGCTGATAGCCTTGATATAGCTCAAGGGGAGGGTGAACGTCGATGGTCGTGCTCGAACGGGCGGAGCCAAATCTCATGCACCCGCGCACGACGTGCGAGCGAGCGCGCTGCGCGATAAGTTTTCGCGGCATTTTCGACGCGAGTAGAACAGCAGAGATGAACGATATATTCATAGGGTTGTCTTTACGTAATTTAATATAAATGTAATATAGGTATTTATGGAATATTAAAAAATATTATTTCAAAGTGTGCTATAATTTAAGGTATTTTTTACCATACCGTACCCGATGAGAATGAGAGAGGGAAATAGCAATATGCAATTTACTATTGATATTGCGGAGAAAAGCGACATAGCGGTCCGTTTAGCACTGCGCCTAGTCCCGCACTGTTTGGTTGGGCGACAACGGGGACGCGCTGGCGATTTAGAGTACCTATCGATTATGTGAAAAAAAAAATCGTTAAAAATAAATGAGACAGAAATAAAAAAAAAAACTGAGGCTGACGGCTTGCTTGCATTGCTTAATAACCTGATAACAATTAAATAAGCCTGGTGCTCATCGTTTAGGTCTTAGGAGAAAAAAACGTTGTAAATGCTAAAATGAAGACCACTATGCAAATTTATTTCAAGTACTTTTAGTACACTTGTAAGAATTCTGAAAAGAAAGGCACATGCTCCATGTAGTTGAAGACTCACCAATAAAGATCACCAAGAAAAAAACGTTGTGAAAAAGGCCATTTCGTAACGTTTTTTCTTAAATATCCAAATTAAGCATGATATCGCTTAAGCCAAATATGTGTGAAATTGGAATTCAGTAATTGTTTAGCTAACTTTTGATTATTACAAATGTTTAAGAGACTTAAAGGGCCAACAAGGGCGCTTCTGTACATTATATCTATAATATAGCTAAAAACGAACTTCATAGTGTATGATATCGAAAAACAAATACCAAAGTACACTATTTAAATCTTCAAAATGGGAACATTTTGTAACACAATCGGATTCGTTTAAAATAAAACACGTTGAAGTTGTGCACCTACCAAAACACGCTTGATCAGATGAACGATGATTCAGTGGGTACTTTGATTGTTATTTACGAAATATAAGAAGGTGCTAATTTCATCCGAGTGGTATATGAAATTACAAAGCACATGGTCATTAGCAACGTATTTCTCGTGTTGTAAATCTCGATTAACTTCCTTGTGTTGCATTTTTATGTTGTTTTTCGTGTTGTCAGCGTGTGAACGGGAAACTTTTTCTAAATGATCGTTAATAAGTCATCTTTGTTTGTATTTGTTTTTATACTTGTTTATTTCCTTCTATTTTTGAGGGTTGAACTCGCATGTTTAGTTTAGTTTCGGCGATCATTTTTCATTTCGCATTATTACAGGCTTCCTTGAAGCATGAGGTATTAAAAACATACAATTATGTAATTGCTTTACTTTTTTATAGTATTTGAACAAACTGGGCTTGTGATAGTGCCCCTATAATGAGCATTAGTTATGAGCCTGTTAGATATGTACGTAATTATTAAAATTACAAAACGGAATTTATTTGCTAATTTCTGAACCCATATTTTAATAAATAATATGTGGTATACTGTGTTATATTTAGAAATTATAAAAGCAAGCAAAGTAAAAAAATCATTCTCATACCTATATCATATCTGCTACGTTCCTCCAGGCATTTTGTTCAAAAACTACCCAATTCTACAAAACATTTTGAGAGGCCGTCTGATTTAATGGGAGGAATGCCAAGCTTTGCTTTGTGTTTCATGGTGTTTGGTTTTGCTACTGTTGATGAGTGGTCGTATCGCTTACCATCAGGCCAATGGTATGCCCCATTCGTCATTAATTGCTATAAATAAAAACATATCACATCACAAAAGCTTGTGTATAGTAAAGACATTCTCATAGGAATTTTCATAGTTTTTGGGTCCAATTCTGAAGATAGATTTTCCCTTTAATAGTACTTAGTTCATCGGTTTCCTGGAACTTTTATCTGGCCGACTGTCCACCAATACTCATGCATTGGCATTTCAAATCTTACCCTGTGAAATATCGCATTTGATATCACTGAGAAAAAAACAAGAAACAAAATTTAAAATAGCAATTATATTTATGCTTACCAGACCAGTCTGTTCAATTTCATATCTTTGCATTCGGTTTTCCACGTGTAAATTGTGACGCAGTGCAATGCACTTCCGTCCTTAATCAGGTATATGCAGATCAATATCCAAAGAGGTCACACTTCGTAACAGCTAGCCATATCAACCCTCCATGTTGACACTTCAATTTGGTGTTGACACAGCGTTTGATCCACTCGCTATCGGACTCTAGATAACACAATATCAAGCTAGGTAATTCAATATTAGGCTTGCGCAATTCTAGCATATACAACGGTTTTATTATTTCATAATATTTACTCGTGCTATCTTTTTTAGCGGTGACTTTGGGTCGTACGTTTCCCTCAGCAACTATCAGGAGATCCTTTTATTTTCGGTGCGATAATTGTATTAGCTGCATTAAAACGAGACTCTTCTTCGTTTAATGAAGTTTTATGCAGATACTAATTAAAGTTGGAATTAGGAAGTGCGTGGTGGCCTGTTGGTAAACGGACTAGACGCGGCTGCCCATATGTTCAGGGTGGTCGCGGGTTCGAATCCCAGGGCACACCTCTGACTTTTCGGAGTCATGTGTGTATTGATAATCAATCACCACGCACTAAAAAACGGTGAAGGAAAACATCGTGAGGAAACCTGCATACCATAGCGATTCATAAGAATTTCTATGGTATGTAAGTCCGCCAACCCGCACTAGGCCAGCGTGGTGGACTATATGGCCTAACCACTCTCAATCGTATTCTCGATTGTAGAGTAGGCCCGTGCCCTGCAGTGGGACGTATATGGGCTGTCACCACCACCACTAATTAAAGCTGTTTAGTAGAATTTGGTTTTGCAAAAAACGAAATATAATGAGTATGTTCTAAGTTTTTAATAACAACATGACATTTAAAATTTAGGTAGCCTATTGCATTGAATTCTTAGGTTTAGTAGTTAAAATACGATCCTGAAGTTTTAAGTATTAACTTACATGTAAATACAATTGTTAATGAAGTAAGCTAAGAACGCCAAGGCGCAATAACTAAGGTTCGTACATTTTACTAGTAATTCAAAATACCAAGCGAAATCGTAACAGAACGATACAATAATAACAAATAATAATTCGACGACAATGTACATAGTCACCGAAGGAAACCCCCCCAATAAAAAACCGTTCGACTTTCATCCTGGCGACCTCCAGACATTCGACCTCTGGGTGAACGCACACACACGACGCAAGTACTACTCCTTTGTGTGGTCCCTCCATTGTCGCATGGCGAGAAAGCCGCACTTAAACTACTCAGCGACGCTAATGAAATGTGCTAAACAAAAAAATCCTGCTAATATATTCACATTTTCTTTCGTGTTTTGATAGGCACTGATGAAAAGGCACTGTCTCGAAGAAAGTTTTCTGTTTGCGCACACGGTATGTTTAAAGTAATGTGTAGTCTATGATCGAAAATGAAATATTTCAAAAACAGTGTAGAATTGTTGGATTGCCATTTTGATATGCTCCGCATGTATCATCTATAAATGAGAATAAATTGCATTTATCGGTAGCTCGATACCTCAGCGCCGATAAAATTCATAGTATGTTATATTGAATATGCGATGTATGTTGAGTCTTAATTTAATTTTATTACTTCGAAGATATCTTTTGTTTTTATTACTAAGGTTTGCATTTCTGAATATGCGCTTCGTTTGCATTGTCTCTTGTGAAAGTATAATTATTATGTCTGGGTTAAAGACGGTAAAGGCTATCATAAATTGAACGTTATTACCCTAATATTTTGCTGCTCAACGAATTGTTTGTTCGGAAAGGGTTGTACAGCGGTTGAGCACAACGAGCTTTGTAATTATTTAATAGGTTTTGTCTGCGCCGACGTCGCGTCTTCTACCTTTATTTCCATAGTTATATTGATCCGTAAACTCAATAACAAATACTGCTTACGAATGAGTATTTTTCTGGAATTCATATTTACAATCGATAAGTTAATATTTAGGTGATTTATCTACAGAGGTTATGTCGTATTTAAATAAATCGTCAATTCTTTTCTCTACCGACTGGCTCGTTAGCATACATGCCTATTAACATTTTGACTATGACAATCATTAGAATATTTGTAATGAAACGGAATATCAATAGGTTTCGTTCCAGACAAGGCTTTGCTTTTTATAATGTTTGTGTTTTGATGCAATCACTACGGCACCGGTAACACGGTGTAGTGATATTTGAGACGAGATATAAATCGGCGGAGACAAATGCGGCTGAGGCCTTAACCTCGTTAAAATGACTATAAAGTAACGTCTTTTTGTCTCTGCCACTGCGATTCCATTTGTATTGTAAATGGAAGTAAAATTACTTAGTAATATCTAGAAATTCAAGTATTTTACAATAATATTGTCGTTATTTTTAGACAAATTGATAAAAATGACTTAATTATAAAACATCTTATCATGCTTGAAATTGCTTTAACAATAAACGATACGATTTGTGCGTGTACGTTTTGCGTTAATATTTTTTAATTTCCAACGCACATTAAGATTATAAATGCTAAGAGCATGTCAATGACCGATAGTGGTTATCTGCAGGTTTATTGCATGGTTACGTCATTCTTTCATTATGTACATAGTGCGGTACATGAGCACCACGAAGCCACTTCATGATGTTGCAAAAAATAATTCAAGGTTCGCGAAATTGACTCGTTTTCGCAGTGCCGGTTTTTATGCTCACTCGAGTGTGTTATTATACTCATTGTTAGTTTTAGTTAGCTGACTATTGAAGATAGGAACTAGAAGACTCATATTTATCGTGATTATATGGATTAGAATTTAAGGGAACTTAAGTTTTTACGGCAAAGTGTGTGATTATTTAAGTAAGGAAGTTTTAACCAAATACCGTTTAGGGATATAAATAGGTTTGCTTATATCTGCACTAAATTCCATTCTTCATGAGGTAACGTAACGAATGAAACCTGCAAAGTTTACAATCACCCACTTGCCTGACGTTGAACCTTTCGCGAAAGTATTAATATTTGTTTTGGTGATGTTGGAAGCTGATATTTTTTCTGATTATCTCATCGCATAAGGCGCTAAAATATATACTTAATAGAAATAGAAGTCGTCGTGATAAAGAGTTACTTAAGGTAACTGTCGATTAAAAAGTTCAAAATGTAAAAGTAACTTAAACGCAGTTATCTTTTTTCGTGCCAACTTTCATTGACATCAATCGTTTCTATGATCGAGTAAGTAACACTTCTAAATATAGTTTTTGGTCACGTGTAAGTTGTAAATTTACTACGAAATTTACTATGTCACTTTAAGGTAAAAAATACTAGCTACTCTCTCTCTCTCTCTCTCTCTCTCTCTCTCTCTCTTTCTCTCTCTAGCTTGGTCCTTCAGCCACAAGAAGTCTATTGATAAACTGAGGTTACATTACAAAAATAAAAAATAACAATTAATTTCAAATATGTTGGACTTGGTAATTACAATTAACATAATTAAAAAAACACAGCAATTATAATAGAGGAAATAAAAGTCTCTAGAAATAAGAACAATCCTGGGAAGAAAGATCCCGGTTTCTGGTCATTTGGAAACAGTTGTTATGCGTTAGAATATAATCGTAGAGTTTGAAAATGTTTACAGTTCATTGGCTATCATATCTCTGAATTAAGACTGAAAGCTAACCGGCAAAGTTTTTCGATAGTTCATAAACTGGTTGATATAGATAGAAATCCGTATTGCCTTCAGTACGAAGTAAGAAAGTGATGATCTCAGCCACCATTCACTTTTTAACCGCTGTTCTGTAGACTCAATAATTTGTGCCCGTGGAGACGTCGTCGACATTCTTACTTTTTATATGAAGATAGAACAGAGGTTCATAGATTTATTTTTGACATTCATGACAATGACCCGAATCATATTAGTAACAATGATTTAAATTAAATAAAATATCCACTTTGAAAATTAATTACATTCAAAAGTAGGACGATACAGGCAGTGGAGGCTTTTTTTCATTGACCTCAAAACGTAATCTTTTCTTGTCATATAAAATACCCCCTTCAAAAGCTTCCAAGAAGTTGATTGTATTGGAATGAAATGTTATCAACGTATTGAATGCAAATTGTGGGCCGGCCGGCCGCGCTGTAACAGTTTCCTTACAGATGAAAGTAATTAAGAAGTTTCGCTTTCGTCTAACCAGTTCTGTGTCGGCTGTCGTTGGCTCAAATATTACCGCTAATTTGGTTGATATTTTGTTAATATTCACACTAAATCCATAAAAATGTTGTGTAAAGTCAATTTAGTTAGTGAGTTAATTCCATAGAGTACTTTTCCATAGAGAACGTACGGTGCTACCTTCAAATAACAAGTTAATTTTACCATTCAAATACAGAGCAAATCGTTTCAAATATTTCTATTCATCAATGTCTATTTCAAGTTTGATAGAATGATAACACAAGACTATCAGTCAAACTTAGTATAGACTTGCCAGGACTGCATGCACTATCTTATCTCACTCTTCAATCAAAGCAGTCAGAGGTTGGTCTGATTTTCGTATAATTGAAAATAGTTTGAGCAAGTTTCGAAGCCCTTAGTCCTTATCTTTTGCATCAGTTTGTTTAATCAGTCAAATCAGTCCCAACGTGAGCTAAAACTAACGACTTGTTTTCTTTGTTTACTGTTTATAACTAAAAATTCCCATCATATATTTGTTTTAGTTCGTCCGCACAAGCTCCGTGAAAACTATGCAGAAATACAGCAATCTCATGCAGACTATTGAATTGCGGAAGCCAGCTTTGAACTTGCTCCGTTTAAATATCAATTGAAAGTGAACCTAAGTTGCTAAGTGATAGTGTGAATAGTTGGGCTCTCATTGGCTATATCGGTCAGTGTCTAATACATTATACTGCTTATTCAATTGGAGCAGCCAGTTTCAGACTCTGTCTATATTACGTATAAGGCGAAAGTAGACCAGACAATGTTACATGCCAGGATTCCTCGATTTCTGTGCTAAGTCCCCATTATTTAGATATAAATTCTACTAAACTAAATCGAAAGTTGATCAAAGAGAATGGTTCAATAATGTTTATGCTTTGATAAAACAATCGAAATGTGGTAGAAGAGTATTACTATACCTATTACCTAATAATGACTTAAAACCATTTATAGTTCCGATATCTATCTATCTGTCTTTCGTAATAATTGAAACAATTTCAAATACAATACACTGTATTTCTCATTCATCGGCTTCTGCTGTACAGAAACCAGAGCAAGCTCAAACATCCAATCAATTCGGATCAACCAGTTTGGAAGCAGATTAACCATACGCACAAATTGAAAGTGGAGCGAGCACACCACGACTCAGGACGTTTATCTTCAACGCATGCATGTAAATACAATTTGATGCATAAAATCACCACTTTCAATCTAGCTGAAATTGGAATGTGGTTTTCCCTGCGTTTTCGTTAAGCAAACCTATTACAATGGAGGTATCTAGTCTTTTCGTAACGAAAGTAAAAGTCCACTTTCGGCATCTGGCGCGGATGAAAGCAATCCCAAGTGACTAGTTTGTATTAGTTTCGCTCTCGATCGCTTTGAATTGCACACTTATTGTTATCAGTTCGAGTTTGTAGTTTTCAACGACGTCGGTATGTGAGTCTTCCCTACTCTTTTATTCAAGGGATACCTCAAAAGTTTTCTCTATTGTTTTTCAATTTTGTGTAAGCTTTTGTTTTCGTTTTGTGTCGAAATAATTCATGGCGTGCACACATAACAGTTTCAAACCTGCCAAATTTTAAAGTTTTGTCAATGCTAGGCAGATTTCACAAAAACATTTCCCAATATCAAAAGTTTTATACAAATTAAATCATTGTACGAGTATATGACACTAAAATGTTTTCCAGAGTGAATGCAATAATTAATTTCAAGTTCTACAATTTTCAAGTATAACTTCTCTTTATTTAAATTAAATGTTGAGTGTTCTTGTAGTCGGATCGTTGTTTGATAAAGTAACTAGATAAGCTAAAATGCTTCGGATAAAAAGGGCACCGTCTCAAGTTTTAAAAGATTTAAACAGCATTATTGACTTTGCTACAAGATCGTCCATCCGATAGTGAATGTTTAACGCTTCTAGCTTAATTGCTACATTGCAAAATGTATTAAACTTTAATTAATTTAAAACTTGTTAATTTTTAACTTTAATTAACAGCCTGATCAACCGGTGGAAAGAAGTACTTCTTGAAGGTAGGATAATTTCATGGTCCGTTTGATGTCGTCATTCTTATGGTTCCTACCTCGTTTTGGGTGTCGTTTTTAAATAAATCCACTTTGGTATTCACATTATGTTACTTGATTTCTATTCAAGCGATGCAATGTTTGCAAAAAAGCGAATTTTAACCAAATGTGATTGCGCAGGCTGAGAGAGAAAGTTGGCGCTTGGGCCGCGTGTCCCCGCCGATTTACGTGTTGATGACGCGCGACTCGCAAATATTTATTCTAAATTATTTCGCATTCACTGATAACGCACATGAGGGAATACCTATTAGCGATATTGTATGCAGTTGCTTCGTTGTATTTACAGGTGGTACAAATTAGTACAGAAATGGTTATTATATATTTATGATATAAAATCGGTTGGGCTCTAGAGGTTTAATTTTTTATTTGTCTACGGCTATTGATTCTATAAAACTTAGAGATATTTTATGACATGTTTCACGCATCACAACTTTAGTAACCCATAACAAATTCTTAAACGTCAAGTCAGTTCCGTTTGCCTTTTTATGTAGAAAACAAAAATTTCACTATTTATGACACTAATAGTGCACGCCAATTAATCAAAGTGCACGTTATTACTCAGGGGCCAAAGTTTATAATATTAGTTGAGAAACATTAATGCTATTAGTATTATACTTGGTATTGCAATTCTAGCTGATTCAAAGATAAGTGTGAAAAATGACGTGATCTCGTAGCTCGGCTCTAAATATCTCTTGCACGTAAGTGTACGGATTATGCGATTATGTCGACGGTGGCTAAGCGACCACGATTGCGATCTCACAACCACCTGTTTCTCACTACAAAGTATCCTAAGCGGTGCCGCTGTTGCATTATGAGAATTAATTTTATTAATATGGGATAAGAACAACAGACGGCCTTCGATCACTTAATTGGAAGGCATGAAAAAGCAGTGAATTATGATGATATAAATATTAAAATAAGATGGTTTAGACTTAATTTTCCTACGCTGCTATGTTTGAGATGAATTGTATGTTTTGAAAAAAATCCTTAGTATATGTTTGGCATTTGTATTCTACATACATAGCGTTAGGGTCGCTACATATAACTACTTGGGTTGGAAACAGGTTCGGCGACCGAATCTACTTTGGTTATTATTTGAAACAAAAAATGTGTTGCCGGGTTTAGATAATTTCCCGAAAAGCATGACGTTAGGCAGGCGGCCGATTGTAAAATTATATGCTAAATCATTCTGTAACATGCATAACAATCGCGTTACGTAGACCCAATGTAACTGGGAAGAAAGAAGTGGCGAAAAATAATAGAAGGTATTTTTAGCAAGTTTTAGACAAAAGATCCTTTGTCATCAGTGTCCTCAGCTATAAGATGCCCACTGCTGAACATTAGCTTTCCCTAAGGATCTCCACAGAAATCGGTAACATGTAAAGAGCATTTTGTTTTTATTTATGAATTACAAGTCACCAAATTTATAGATAGCGTCCTCATTATGAGGTGCTACGAAGTAGGCGCATCGAGCCGAATCTGGGGCGCGAATAGACCACGGTGGCAACCGGGCTGTGTGAAGCTGCGCGCACCTACTGCCGACGCTGCGGTACAGACAGTTGGGATGTTACATGCCACTTGGTTTCATTCATCGAAAGAGAAATTCGTGTCATCAGCGTATCCGCACAATGTTCGGAGCGTGAGCCCGGTGCCAAAGTAAAAGTGTTCCAAAAAAATTGACGTCGCGAAATTACATTGCGATTTCGCCGTAACGAGGTTACAGATGTGGGTCGACTAACAGCTATCTGTTAGAATTGAGTTTTTTTCACGTTTGTTACATTTCGCGTCCGGCAGCCAAGGTGCCGGTTCACGGTCATTGTGATTTTGAACGTTATTTGCGCCTACCGTTTACCTTGTTTTGCATATTGTAATTAAAAGTGATTTACGTGTTCGGCTCCATCGTGACGGACCATTTTCTATGGTTGTGTTTTACATTTATCAATGGCCAGGTGTTGATTGGATTAAACTTTAGAGTGCCAGTTATTATCCTGTTAATTTTTATAAATGTGAATATGTATATTCGAACGTGTTCTTGGAGTATTTTAAAAGTGAATTGACATTAAATTGAATGTACAAAATATAACATCTGTAATTTCAGAACATCAACACATTACCGACTAAAAAAACAGTCTGGACATTCAATTCAGTGCAATTATAAAATCATTCAAGTTTTTACTCAAACAAAAGATAACAGACTGTCAGCAAAATATGTTTTATTGGAAGTTGTACATATTCGTAATTTACACTACCCGGTATAACTCAAGTCCATTTCTGCAAAAATAGTAAATACCCCAGCGCAACTAAGAATGTTTTCTGTCCGATAGTAAATTTTAGCGTTTCGTAGACTGATATATAGACCGTAAAATAATGCATTTATTCCCGTCTGCTGTCTGGCAAGCGAAACGCAAGAGGCGATGAACCCGGTCACTTGGCGGCAGGGTCGTGTAAAGCGGCTCGACTGGCTACCACCCTACTAAATGTCAGTATATTTACCTGTTCCGGCACTAGCGCAGGGAACTGGTCGGTCTCGAATGGGATTTTGATGTCAACGGGGACAAGATATATGGTGTCTGAATGAAGTATCGTACAACAAGATAAACCCCTAATGCTCATATTTCAAAAGGAGTTTTTAACAAGCTTGTTAGCACCGCTTTGTTAGACTCGTGTGTTGCACGCGTCTGCAGGTGAGGTGCCAGTTGCCATAAGACAGGTCTTCTTGTTAGCTCGTATTTACATTAAAAAATGTAGCAAACTCTCCATTGCCTTAGCGAAACCCTTATAAGGCATTATATTTTGTACAAATTGCTCGTGCCAGACATTATCAATGTACGTAGGCAATTTGCGCTTCAGTTATTACCGCGGTGTGTTGCTGCCGGTTTTGGTGTTCGTCGGTACAGTGTAATCATTAAACTCGATAAAGATCTGGTAAATCAGGTGATAATGGATGTTGCTGTATGTGATCGTACGTCGGCCTGTTCTCATTGTGTTCCATCGATTTATGGTGTTAACGTATTAGCCTTGAGTTTGTTGTGATGAAACTTTGATACGCCCGCGCCCGTTTGTTGTGTTTCGTAGTTGCTTATTTACTTAATTAAACTATTAACTGTAGATGTTAATGCATTGATACGAGTTTTCGTAATACTGAATATTTGAGATTAGTATTTTTGGATAAATGATCTATATTTGTATGCTTTAAAAATAATGATTATTCTGCTAAGAAGCGATTTATCGTTAACAATAATATAACTGATACAATTGCCGTAAAGTATTTGAGATGCAAAATTAGAATATTGTGTGATAACTAATTCAGCTTGTAGTCTAATTATGCTTTTAATGCAATAAAGCTAATCACAGTAATGATTTCAAATTAGATATTATTTAATATCGCATTCACGGCTATCGATTTCTTAAGGCTTTTGTTCGTTATAAATGGCTTCATCAATAGTCGTGGGCCGTGTTTCTACATTAATATTGTATGGGAGTTATTTGTGACAGAATATCTACGTAACCGCACATTATAATTTATTCCTAGTTTCTATTTGTTTTTCTACAGATGCACTAATATTTGTATTCATATAACCTATTTATGTAATACCATTCTGGAGTGATGGAGATTCTATTCTGGAGACAATATGTTGACCCATCGGCTTTCCTTAGGCATAACAGTATTGTCAGTTCATCGATAATCTATACATCTAAACATATAAATAAAATTGTAGTGTCTGTTTGTAAAGTGAAAATAAAAAAAATGTCCAACTACATATCGTTATATACACGATACCTATAACGAAAATGACCTTAGAATTTTTTTTGTCTGTCTGTCTATCCGTCTGTCTGTCTGTCTGTCTGTTTGTTCCGGCTAATCTCTGAAATGGCTGCACCGATTTTGATGGGACTTTTTTTGTCAGGTAGCTGATATAATGAGGAGTAACTTAGGCTACATTTGTTTCAGAAAAAATGTTTTATTTAAAAAAATAACTTAAAAAAACTAATTAACTTTTTTGTTAAATTCCACGCGGATGAAGTCGCGGGCACAGCTAGTAATGTTTCTATAACTGATACATATTTTACATGTCTTGTCCGTTTGTGGGTTGACAGGGAAGCTGTAAACCTCCCCTACTGATGCCTGGGAGAAAGACGGTTGGACTATACACAAGTTTAATATTATAAAATCGTTCTGTGTATCAAGTAATATTGGATCAACGTAGTGGTCCAACGCAAAAGTTTCCTCACATCAATTCATGCCTTAGCACCTATATAAACACACACAGCCTTATTTCTTTGTTACGTAATAATGTTTTTGTTCCATAAATGTGCTTGATCCATTAATATTGTTGTTCATTAAATCGAGGATAAACCAATTGGCAAAAAGTATTAATTAATCCGCGTAGTGTGTGTTCAAGTAGATAGTAACTATTGACACTATGAGTGACCCACTTTGGCGATAATTACAAAACTACATATGTATATAGTGATTATGATATATTTCTACTTGGGACTCACAAATATGTTCTTATATAAATTAATCCAAGACTTATGGGGTTATAGGGTATGTTGAAATAGAAACACTTTGAAACTTATTAAGATTTGATACTGGATCGCTTTTAACTTTTTATCGTTTTAATTAAAGATATTTGAAATTTCAAGTATTAAAATATTTGCCTTATTTATAGAAAAAACAGATCAGCAAATATTATGTGAGATGTTATTAAAAATTCTGCTCTATGATACCGTGTTCAGGGTTGACTTGTTGATTCCTTAGACTATGATGTCAATTAAATAAAGCCTCTTTTATTCAATAGCTAGAACGCATCATTGATAACCCCCTATACTAAAACTAACACCGGATAATGTTTGAACTATTGTTTGCGTTTGATAATATTCGACCCTTGCTCTGAACTTGACATAAATTATTAGCACATTCATTAGCTGATATTACGTCTCAAGAGTTATTCAACACAGACAAAAAACACATCGGCAAACATATTCCTGCTATATGGAAAATTTTATAAGAGGCATCTTTCGCCCACGCATTGTTTGTTACGAAGTCGGATATCAATCATTACAATCGTTGAAGAATATTTTAAGGAAAATATGAATAAACTTAGCTACGGTTTATGAACGTGGGGTAAAATCTGAAAAGGCATTTCTTTTTGTAAGACTCAATAAATTCCATTTAAGAGCGTAAAATCAAAAGTCAACCCTGAACAAAAACTCTGGCACAAAAATACGGAAATAAAAACTAGAGCCGATTTATAAAGTTCAGTGAAGCAAGCATGTTCCATGTATTGTATTATGTGGTCCGCACTCCGCCGTCCAAGTAACGCTTATTCATTATGTTTTTTTGCTTGATTTTTTCAATGTTTATGGTGCATTCCCCTTTGACTTTAATGACTGCTATCTTTTCTATAAATAAGCCAGTTTCTTTTGTCTCTTATGTTGTCTTTCGAAGCTTGAATACCTGCTGCTTGCGCGAATCTCGCCGCGGTTTTTATAACTTTGCACCCTTCATTTCAACCTTTAGTTTTTCTTTCTTATCCTTTTAAAAAACCTATCGAATTACTAACAACTGATTCATAAATCTTTGTCATAATAATGATAAATGGATATCTGGGTACATTCAAATATCCAACACTTCTTTCCATATCGCTATTGCTGATCATTTTAATCTTGAGCACTTTGAGCACACATCTCGAACTAGTATTTTGGTTGAACAAATAGGTATGCACTTCACTTCTTTAGATATTTCTTCTGTGATAAAAATGAATGTTAAAGGCATCATCATCAATGCAAAGCGATTGTTCTAAGTTGTCCTGAGAGGTTAGTATGGCACTTCGTAAGATAAACCCTCTCAAGTCCAGGCGGCGCGGCATGTCGATGGCGACTTGTTTGCTTTACATACACAGATCACTCCCAATAGATACCGCATTACGATAGTTTTGTTTTGAACCGAAAACGCCAACGAAGGGAACTGCGCGGGGGGTGGGCGGGTTGCAGCGCGCTTACGTGGACTGCATTCAAGAGATGCGGCACAAGTCGATAAATAAAAAAAAAACGTATCGATAGTTGCATTTGCCAGTAAGTTCATGTGTTATGATCGCTTCTATAACTTGATTACCAACTTGTTAAATGTTTGATAATATTTTTTCACCGGTCTGATCTAATAAATTATAACAACCGACAACCGCTGACTACGAATAAAATAGGATTAAGATTTATTTTTAGTATGTGACGGTTTTATTTATATTATTCAACGTGTTGTTTATTGAGAGTGATCTGTGCCTAGTCAAAATAAAAATGAAAATTAAAAAAAAACTTTGAAATATTTATTTGTGTTTTATTTTCTTAAAACTATAAGTACGCAACTATAATTGCACAAGATAACCAATATTACACTACAAAGAAATATCTACTAATGTATACATAAAAATATTTTTTAGGCAGGAACTTCTTGTTTGAAAAGTGATTTATTTTCCACGTACATAAATATCATGTTTTACATGACACCTATATCGAAAATGAACTTTTTTTTTATCTGTATGTCAGTCTGCTTGTTGCCGCTAATCTCGGGAACGACTGGAATTTTTGGCGGCATTTTCCTGAATCCTGTGATTAGCGGTAGTATCTGTGTATTACTGATCCAATTAAAATAAAACTAAAAAAATATCGGGATAGCGATTGTCTATTTTTCTCGCTCGCTATAACCTTTTTAATGGTAATCAGATTTATACATAAACAATGGAGAGCTTTGTTAGTGTTCAGTTTGACTAGATAGCATACCGTCTCTCATTGATTAAGAGTATAAAACAAATGAAGTAAACTTCTCTTTCATCCTATAGGCAAATACAATCAGTGATCCTATGTTTCGCCTTTTACTGTATCCTATAATGGGATAGGGGGCTAACCTAACACAATTGGGCCACACATTACAGAGCCCGGAACTGATACTGAACAGAAAATTCCTATATCATTACCCAACTCGTAATTCCAATTTGAGACCTCAACGTGGTAGTCCGAAATAATAAACCACAACACTTAAGCTAAATTAGTCTTCCAGAAAGATATAGTCAGTAGATACTTGATTCGAGAAATAGGACCCGAAATACCATCAGACGAATACGCTTAAACGAGCTTCATCTGAAGGCTATAAATGTTACTCTTGGCTGTTGGACAAAATCAATATAATAATATTATATTATTTGAAAATCAAATTATTCTCTCCACACAAAACTACGAAATTATAAATTTTAAAATAAATAAAATGTACCAGAATTTTTTAAATATTCTGTCCGGATACAAGTATCAATTAAACGACGACGATTTTTCATTGGGAAAAAACATTCTTGGGTAAAATGTCGTGAACAAATTACGCTATTTTTGTAGGCCACCAATCGTCACCTCGACATGTTGCATCTACCCATTTTTTTTCCTTTCGGGACATGCGGGGAATCTAAAATAAAAATGGTATTATTCAAACATTATGTTATATACTAACCCACAGTTTTTACTCGACGAAATGAGAAAAACGGAAGAGTAAAATTATTGAAATAGTACCTAGTTAAAAACTTGACCTTTTTCAAATTACATTAAATGACGTCGTCATGGTGATTTGCAATTTTTATTTACATCATTAAACATTTCGTGACATTGTCATTTGATCAAATTATTTTACATTAATGTTTTATAATATCGATATTGATTGGAATTATATTATAAACATGCGTCAAGCACTAGAAGAACGTGTGATTTCAACAGAAAAAGATGGCTTATTATGGTTATTGCTATGCGAAAAAGAGATGGCTGATTTTCGATTCAAACTCGACTGTTTGACATCTATACATCAACCAGTATAAATTGAGCTCGCTTGTGAACAAATTAATTTAAAGAATATTAGTTACCGATGAAACATTATTCCGTTTTTTTGCATACTTGAAGTTTTTGAGTTTTTTCCACTCCATTTTATTCAGCAAGTCATTTTTAACTGTACTAAGATATTCTCAAAACTTAATTTTCGCCAACGCTCAACGATATGTGCGGGTCCACTACTTGGATGACACTGAAGACGCGATATTTGGCATCGGTTTATATATATCTGATAACTTAAATGTGTGGCGCACAGTCGCTGCCTTGCATTAGGTATCTATTGGGAGTGATCTGTGTTTACATACCACCTTAATGTGCTTGTGTCGGAAGTGGTCCCTAAGTTGTTTGGCGAGGACAAGCGGCGTGGCCACCTGTCTTGTTTAGACAACAAGCTGAACACTTGTATGAAAGGTTGTTTTATTTTGGCACCGCTTGACTCTAGTGGGTTGCGGTGTCAGGTGCTTCGTGGTCGATGTTATTGAACGTTGATGTGCGTGGTGAAATTTGTTTTTATATTATATAATGTCACAACATTCGTGGAAAGTGAATGATGAATGTTGAAACTTTCGTTTTCTGGAAATTTATCAATGATTCTGTATTAGGAAATCTTGACGCGGATAATATTTTTCTTTCAGTTTTATAGCTCACCAGTACGAGGTGTCAGTCTTAATACTCACAAATTGTTCAATTACGAAGTCCTTGGTGAAGACGAATTGACTATTGTGTATTGTTTAATTAGTTTAAGGTTAGTAGTTACAGACTTTCTTTGTTACGTTCTAGATCAATGATGTAATATATTGTCGCAAAACAAGTGCACATAGAAGCACTTGATTTTGCAGGTCAATTACCGCTGATAGCTCTAGAACAGTGATTCTCAACCTTTTTTTTGTTGCGGCACATATTTAACGATTTCAAAATTTGGCGGCACACATTTAACGATTTCAAAATTTGGCGGCACACAAAGAAAAAGATAAAAGTTATTTACTTACTACAACACACTGCGTAAATAGTTTATGCCAAAATATTTTAATATACGAAATAAACTAATATATACTACAATAATAACTAAACGTTTATTAAGGGATTAATTACAAGCTAATAATAAAAATATTTTTAATGCGAAATTTGAGCTTGATTTTTTTTGATAATTTGATTTATATTTGGTCGTAAAAATGACAATGCTACTCTCATATCGTAAAGAAAAGGTGCAGTAACTACTGTAAACACCTTGTGAATCCCAACTATCACTAAAACAACACGTTTTGTACGCAGAAGTGGCAAGTGTGCGCCGACTTGAGACATATTCCTATTGCTATGCACGCCGCTTCATCATAATTTGGCACTAAGAAAAAACGCGTTGCAAAGCAAATAATAAAATAATTAACTTTTATGTGGATTTAAATATATATTCATGTTAAAAATATTTTTCTTTTTAAATGATATAATTTAATAATATTAACATTATTATATATTTGCAAAATTTGGCGGCACACTTTTGAAATTTGGCGGCACACAAAAGTGCCGCGGCACAGTGGTTGAGAATCACTGCTCTAGAACATTGAGGTTATCAACTAGCATAACATGCCTCTAATATTCTAAGTCATATTTAAATAATATAATGAACTCGAATATGGTTTAATCATATTTATTTTCACACGAAGTATGAACACATTTAAGACCTTAAAAGAGCGTATTGAGATTTCTCTTTGCCAATTGGGAGTCGTTGTAGGCATATGGTCGGTTCTACCGATTGTGATTTGCTTTTACGATGACGTTTTATCACCCCGCCCAGTTCCAAAACCCACAGTACTTGCAGTACGAAAAAGCTGTAACTTTCACCCAACCTTTGGCTCAGTGCGCTTTTATTGCTTTTTTACATCGATATTTATGATTGTCAAACAAAACATGCTTGGTTCCGGTGTTGATAAGGTTTTTTACTTTTCATAAATATTGGGGGTTTTGTATTTGGTGATTATAAACTACATGTACGTATTTATTGTTATACCTATATTTTTTTGTTTAATTAATGGAGTGGCATAGATTGAAAAAGGGCTGTATGTTTGCTCGTATAGTATCTATCTTTGTCGTTGTTGTTTAATTGTCGAGTGCGTTAACCGATTTCAAGAACTCCTTTGCCTCATCTATAATCTATTCAATGTTTGAATTGATTTTGCCTTCAAATATGACATCTGTTTCATCACCGCAGCTTGTTAAACGATTACAGGGTAGCGTTTCGTTTCTTCATTTGCACGTTCCACTTTGTCCAATAAGTGTAGGTGACTAGTGTCAAATTGGTACTATAGATCGCTCGCCGGCGACCTTGCCTAATACAACCACTCGGCTCGGCAGTTTTTCATTACTCGCATCGCTGCCAATATAAACATTAGTAAATTCTGAATCATCTTTAAATTAGGTTTGATAGTAAATATTTAAAGATCAAAGGTACGTTGAGCAATATTTGAAATATACTTTTAATTAAGCTGTCCTTTTTAAAGTGGAACGAACTCATTTAACATTTCTAAATACATGTGTTTGGAAATCGGTAGTAATGCTGTTTTAAATTCGAATAGTTTAGGTCTAATGTTTATAATATTCATGTTGCACTTACTAAGCAAATGTATCTATTTGGAAGTAAAACTTGAACATTACTTTGTAATTTATGGTCCTTAATGTCTCTATCGGTACAGTTAAAACTGTAGTTACAAATGTAACATGCGTCGACTATGTCCTTTGCCAAACTACAGGGCTTTTTCGAGGGGTTTATCCTCGATGGCACAATTCATATTCTAGCGTCGATTAGCGAGGCTCCAGAGTGTTTTGACCGCGATGCCCAGCGCGTTGGCTTGGCACGGGGCTCCGTGTGTGATCTCAACAATGTCAAGGTAAGTTATGTCAGTGTTGTGCAATCATTGCCTCGTCGTGCCACATGCGGCACACTGGCACACTTGGTCAGCTCTACGGATGAACGGACGTCACTTATCACTACAGTTTTTACTAACTCGCTGGAATTATACCGGCGACTACGTACATTTGTGGTTTTAATTGGTCATGTAAATGTATTCATTTTGCATGTCTGATCGACATTGTTTATGACTTGTTTTGCATCTTGATTAGTGTCCCTGTTTGATATAATAAGTTGATTTGGTTCGTCGAGTTTAGTTTGTGGAATGTGATTGTTTAAATCGTAAGTACATTTTTTTGTTTGGACACCATACTGTGAGTTAGTGCTTTAATCAAATTTACATTCGTATTCACAATTTCAAGAGATGTGACATGCTATGTGCGATAAAGGTAGTGTAAAATATCAATAAATTAACATTATTTATTATGTTTTTCTCATAATGCATTCCTAACAGTGCCAATTATCAATCCTAGGGTCTGAAAGCTGAATGCTGAGTTTAATTAGGATTCGCATTTGCCCTTTCACGATAACAGCTTGAAGCTGCACGCTGTAAACTAAATGTAAATGAGAAAAAAGTCGAATATATTTAACTAGACAGATAAGGATCTTGATGTCGAATTAATAAGACTTCTAACAAATATGGCTAAGATTTTAATTACACGCTGTCAAACTACCAAAGCTTTTTAATAAATGGTTTCAATGTCACTGAATATAATTTAGTTATTTTGTTACTCTGATATAATTGCATTAATTATGCTAATGGAAATAAATTATCCTCTGGAAATTCATTTTTTTAGTATAGATAATCTAAAACAATCGCTATTGTTTCACATACGGTTCGATACAGCTGTATACGACGTAAAAGTTCATTTGGTCTCATTGATAATTTTGACAAATACAGACACCTTAAATAGTTTTAATTCTACACTTGCAGCGTGTTAACAATGCTGATGGCATACTGGTACGTGTTTCCATCGCCCCGGGGCGTCTGCTGTCACAGCCTGCTTTATGCCTAGTGCCAAGTATCACCAAGATTCACTCGCGCGGCCATCGCCTCGTGAATTATTGCCCTTAATCAACCTCTCGCTTCTTTTGCTCGTTTTGCCATATTGGATTTCCATTTCGATTCATTAATTCCTTGTTTTATTTTGGTAGTGTTCGTTGATTTATAAAAGACACTTCTTTATTTGCGAGTGTCTTGCTTTGTTGAGTTTCTTTTATTTGTAACGGTTTCGATATGAGGAATGGTTCGCTTTTAATTACTACTGTTTTGTATTAACAGGTTTAATTGTGTTTGATACACCGTTGTTTCAAGTAGAAAAGCTACAGAGCTTTTACCTATAGGTGTATAAATGTTTATGTATTCTTTCGAAACAAAAACTATTAAGAGTGAGTTAAAGGATTTTTTGGAACTTGGCACGAAATACAGTTTATAATTGAGTCTCATGATTCTGATCTTTTATAATTGTCCTTTCTCGTCTGCGTTTGCCAGACATTTATTACTGCACACTGTTTCTTTAATTATTTTTAACATAACCTTGTAATCTTATTGTCATTATATATTATCACTAGCGGCCCGGCCCAGCTTCGCCTGGGTGGAGATCTTCTTTCACTCCACTCAACACCTGAAATTTCTAGTATTACATCTATACCAATAGTGCATTATCCCGATGTCTCAGTAAAATACCAAATTTGAATTTCTTAACTTTGTTACGATGGTAATGGTGCAATTCGGTGCAAAAAAAAACAGGAATTTGTGATCGATATGGCGATAGGCTTCCTATCACAAACTGGGACGAACACATGACAAAACGTAGATCCTGGTTGCACCTCTGCCTACCCAAAAAAAGCGTGAAGTCATGCATGCTCGTCTAGCTACTCATTGCAATAAAAAAAACAATCCGACCAATAACTAAACACTTTAAAATGGCTGCCAAAATTTTCCGATTCCAACTGTGTATTCAGATTATTTAAACGAAGGGTTCCTCAGATATCAATTTTGGAACCAATCAGATCAATAGCAAAAAAGTTCATACCACAAAATTTCGATTCTGACTCCAAATTTAGGTTATTCGAACAAAATGTGTCTCAGATATTGATTTCGAGACCAATCGGATCAATACCAAAAAAAGTTCAAAATGGCGGCCACAAATTTTGGTTCTGACTCCCCTCCGTCCAGCCTATAGATTATTTACATAAAGAGTAAATAATTCAAAGCTATAGGTACCTACCGATACGTACCTATACGTCCCATCCTTTCTCTTCATTATCCATACCGTCTTATAGCGTGCATTTACATTTCTTCCTATCAAATCTGTCAGCTATCTCAGTCCTCTCCCGTGCCTCTCACTCTATTATATCCCATTTATCCATATCCAAGTAGTGTGCCTTATAAATATTTTACATTTAACACTTTAGCAGTTTTGATTATCCATACAATATTCCATCCCTTATTTCACCCCCACTATGCTGTTTTTCCAAAAATAGTACGCCATTACTTTTTACTCACACACACGCACGCACACGCACACAAAACATACACTATTAGCACATTTTTACACACACACATGATTAATCATTCATGTAGTAACAATTATATTTACGGGAAGACACAGGCAACGCCTAATTTGAAAACTCATGCAATATTCTCCATAATTATGTAAAATTGTTATTTTAATAATGATTTTTCATTTTCAAGTGACATTCTATCTTGAAAAGAAGTAAAACTTCTTGCGTGTGAATATTATTAATTTTATTGTCCTATATTTATGTAGCTTTATAATATATTCTCTTTAGTTTACACAAAATAAATTTCTGAACGCATGCATTAATATTTGACAACCAATTTAAATGTCAATCGCTTTTCATTACTGTCATTAATTTACATCTTTAAAATCTAAAATACGCCATTAATCGAATATTGTGGATATATGTTGTCGATTCGAAACCTTTATTTAAATACGTTTTTTAATTTGAGGGAAGAGTTTACCGTATCGACGGGATGAACATTAAATGTTTGACAGTTACAAACCCATGAACATTTTGTATGAGAAAATGTTAATAAGCTAATAGAAACTCGGGAAACCGGGAACATGATAAAAAGTATTCTATGTCCTTCTCCTGGTTCTAAGCTACCTCCCTACCAATTTTCAGCCAAATCAGTTCACCCATTCTTGAGTTATAAGTAGTGTAACTAACACGACTTTCTTTTATATATATAGATTATATTTGTATTTAATTCACATAATATCGTGTCTGCTAAGGACCTGTTGAGTACACGTTACAAAACTTATCTGAGTGAGATCTGTGTGCGTATCGAGTCCTGATCGAGGAGCTGTGGGGCCTATCTGCGTGTATAAATCATTTGTCCCGGCAGACACTAAGCTGCTGCCGATGAAAATTAATATGCTATTAAACGCGCATTTGATTTGCAAATCGAAGACAATAATGTATTGCCATTGTGTGTACAAGAAAATTCGCTGCAGTTTAATGTTATTGTTTTAATAGGAATTGCGTTAGTACTATGTGAGGGATTTTTAACAAGCATTACGTGTAGTGATTGTTTTTCATTAGTGGAAATTTTGATGATAAAGTTCGCGGTTAAGTATCTTGTGGTTGATCTTGGAAATCTTTATTTTACTAAGTGACTTGACATTTTCATTCATTTCGGTTGTTGGTTGATTTTCTTAAGGTTGGATAGTTTTTAATTTAGAAGGATAATAGAACTCTCGAAATGGAGATTGTGTTCGTGGTTACTCGAGTAGTGGTCCGCAAGCGTAGTTAACTATCATTGGATCGGCCTTAAGGACCGCGGTCAATTAAAATAACTAGAACTCGCTCTAAGGAATCTGCATCGCGCGCCGAATCATTATGAATTTTAAATGCTCTCTGATCTATATGTTAGAAACGTGTGGATTTTGAGTTACTGCAGTTTTTTCACACTTGAGATTTTTATTTTTTGTTTTGTCTTCACAGCCTCTAAAAAAAGGATGACGTAGGGTGTATTTTCTATAACACTTAATAATATATATAAATATTTTGTATTCTCTTTTCTCTTTAGGTGTTATAAGTATGGGATGACTAATTGTAAAATTAATAATCAACAAAAGGCTATTTAAGAGCTTTGATATTGATATATTTTTGTAACCTACTATTTACAATAGTGTCTTATTGGAATATTTTTTTATTTGATGTTTCTAGAAAGACATTTACCAAGTTACACAAATAAATTCATATGTTCTCATAATATTATCGTTCAAATAAAAATATAACTATATATTTATATGACAATTGTGCCCATAAATGGGTATAAAAATAACTGCGTTTTTTTGTTGGGTATTCTGTATAAATTCTCATCTTTAACCTCTAGAATGCTCTGTTGTAGGTAACGTTAATGAGTTTTTCTCTGCCATTGTCACAAGTTTTGACCTTTCTTCTTTATTATATTTTGGATATTATCTAGTATTTACTAGGACCCAATTTGTCAATATCCTACATTCATTTAATTGTAGATAATGGTTAGTAATTCGTTTCTTTAAATCCATGTGTTGTATCATTATAGATTATTATCTCAAATATTATTCTATTTTTGTATTTGTTATTTTTGTCATAATTCAGGCTAACATTTGGAATATGACATGTATTTTAAGAACTGATGGGCAAGGAAGGACCATTCAGATTGTAAAATACTTTCAAAAATGATTAGTTGGTTCATTACGCCTTATAAAGAAACTAGATTCAAATAATATTTTCCTGCACCTTTATAAAATAAGAACGTAATACATGTATCGAAAAATTCATTAGTGCATTCCGAACTTCAGTTAGCCACACATGAAGGAGCAATGACTCAAATCTGCCTATATATGTGTACTTAATGTATGAATCTTGTTAATTAATGGTTTGCAAGCCAAATCCGGTTTAATTTAATTAGCCGCCAGGTTAATTCAACTATTATAGGCTGGATTAGCATAATATGTTTTCTTTCGGTAGTTCACGGGACCGGTTACGATCAATAAACTTGTGTATGCGAATATTATGCCGTTGAGGCGTTGTTAACAATGTGTAATGCTATTATAATTTATTTGTGTTTAGTATGGTACCTTCAAAGCTAACAAGAGCCGCATTTGTTTCTAGATTATGTATACATATTTCATTTTATTCGACATTGATCTGATTAAATGGTCTTGTATATTTATTGTCTTTTTTGGCCTTGTTTCATGCGATAATTACTGATGCCATGAATCGTTTATTCAATAACAACCTTTTAGTTTGAAATATTAGTCAGGTTCGTTTGCAGTATTCCGATAAGATTTTAGTACTACACTTATGTTTTGTAAAATTCTTCTTATTCCATGTTGCCATTAAACATATCGATCGGCTTTTAGTTGGAATTTAAACAATAAAATTACTAAAATTTTAATTTTCATTAATTAAAAACAGAAAATTTTGCGTGATGCCATAACAAGCAGGTGTAATATAAATATTGGTTGTTTCGTAAATCTGATATGCCTCATTCATAATTGCTTGAAATTTGTTATTATTTACAGTCCAGTAGTGCATAAATTGGTCATTGTAATAAATTAATAAATTGTTTACTGCCGCGCTGGCCACGATAACTTTTTATAATGCTGTCGGAATGCAATTCGGTTTAAGAGCGTTTATACCCTGCACGCGCTTTTTGGCTTAAAAACAGGACTTTTCAAATGAGTTAATAGCCACCAATAAACAATTTAAAGGAAAAATAATTATTACTCATTTTAGAAAAGGTTGTCATCTAGGGATTTTGGTGGAAAACATTATAGATTGATGGATAATTTGTGAGTACTATACGGATTACTGAACACAAGTTTCGTTATTTAGGCTTTAAATGGCAATTTAGAAGCTTAAGATATCCTTAACCACTAAATATAAGATGAAAATAAAAATACTATCAGACTAATAAGACCCTTATGGAGGGATTTTGCTGAGAAAAATAATCTTTTTGTGTTTAGTTCCTGAAAAATAAAAATTTAAACAATGCGAAATTATTCAGAAACTCTCGTCAAGAACACATTTTTTTTCACCAACTTATCGTACATAATTTTTTATAACAATTGCATATTATAATAGAAGAACATCTTATCAATAAATTACCATTTTTATATTTCAACAAAATTAGTTTTCATGTTTTCTACAAATATTTTAAAAATCACTATAAAACACGCTGTCCGACGTGGATCAAATCAGACCGCCGCAAGGCCTTCTAGAGGGAGGACGTATCGCTCGTCGCTCCGGCCTGGCTGCAGTCGATTATGCCGCGCGTAGTAAAAATATCCACGCGCGGAATGCGATTACCACATCTTAGTACTTTGGTAGTAAAATATTTAATTATATTTATTACCTACAATGATTTTGTAATGAGTATAAATTATGTTTCAGGTAATATAATGGGACGTAATTCCGACGCTAAATTATGTTATGTATTGTAATATAAAATTAAATATATTTCGTAATTGTAAGGGGTTGTAAGGCCCCTAACACTATTTATGTGTTCGAACACAAAATGATTAATAAAACGTCCGTAGTGTCTACTGATTGAACACTGATTTGAATGCAACTTAACAATGTAATAATAACGAAAATATGATTAGTATCCAAAATTTGTATTATACTTTGCTTGCACAGTAATATATGTCTACTTATAATGCAAATAAAATATTTTTATGATATTATATTACAGTTACATTTCAATTGAATATTTGAAGCGCACGGATCAAAGTTGTTTGAGCCGATTGTATAGCGAGCCGACGCGGCAGCTCTACGCACACAGCTTTGGTCGCTTATGTGTGCGTGAAATTAACGAAGAAATACCTATAGTTGACTTTGCGCGCAAGGTGTATACGCTCTTAATAACCTGTGTATCATTGGTACTAACTTAGTTGTGTACTGCGACTGATTCGGTGGGAGATATTATTAATGTGTGTTATGACGTGTTGGTAGTGATTGATATGGGTACAATTTGCTACCGTAGTTTTTGTTAGTATTTAAAAGTCTGGTCTTATTTCGTTCGGGTGTAATTAGTGGCCCCTTGCACATCTAAGATGATTGAATTTGGAAAGATCAATTTAGTTATTTATTGAAGTAAAAATTTGTATTCCTCAGATTTATGTAAAAGTAAGATGTTTAAGTTGTATACATTGGTGATTATATTGCTCCCCTGCCAATTTTAATACGTTATTAATAGATTGTGTTAAACCATTGCGGGGGTTTTCACGAGAATCCTACGTATTACTTAGCATCGGTATATGCTATGGGTATAGAATACCAAGAAACAAAAATAATATTTTCAACTATAACAAGATAAAATTTACTTTTCTATTTTATATCTTATCCCACGTGGAGGTAATCTTTGCAACATGTAATTATTTAAGTTGTTCTGTGGTTAGAATACAAAATTAAACCTTAAATCTGCGAGTACCTATGTATGTACAGTAATATGTGAATTTTGGATAATCTCTATGACCATTCTACGGGTTGAAGGACATACACACAATCTTGTAGCAATCAGACGTCGGTAAATATTTGTCCGAGATAACTGTTTATCTCTTATTCGAGAACGTGCATTTAACGTTTACCTTTTTTTCGCATTAGTTACTTTATAAATAAGTCGAGCAGACATTCTTGTGATACCGAAGCTCCTTTTCTGAGTTTTTGAAGTGTTAATATGATGGTGTAGTGTGTGTTTCCATAATATATTTGTAAGAATTTTTGAATCTCTTTCCAACCCTACAACATTTTTCATTCCTCATAAATAGGTATTTAAAGATTAATGCAACAGAAGCGTATTTAAATTTGAATATTGAAATTCGCCACAAAGGTTGGTATCCTATAAATACTCACCATGAAGATTTGTTCCTCGATCCTCCACACTGGCGCAGCAGTTCCTAGACTTGGGAACATTCGCGACTTTATCCAACTTTATCCATGCATTTAGCATGTTGAACTTGCCTTACGTTCCGGTGTTATTTATGTTTGAGATCGGGTTGTATGTAGTATGTACGTAGTATGAGATGAATGTGTAGTGCGCAGTGTCATCGTGTACCTGCTCACTCACCTTGACCGCTCGCTGTATCCTCTCACTCATAGGACTTATCATAGACGTCTTCGGTTCGCTTGCAACATGCGATTTATATTTACTTGCATTTCTGTGTTTGTTTATTGTTTTATCGAATTATATAGAATCTTTGAATAAAGGACACAGAGCAGTGTATCATTATCATTTTAGCAGACATTTATCTACTGCGGGTCATTGGCCTCTTCTGTGTCGTATGCCTGAAAATGATCATAAGTTTGCTGAAAGTTTCACCTAATTTATCTAGTGACGACACATCATCATCATCAGCCTAAACTGTTGTCCACTGCTGGACATAGGCCTCCTCCAAGTTGCGCCATTTTACCCTGTCTTCGGCTTGTCGCATCCAGCATCTGCCAGCGACCTTTCGCAAATCGTCACTCCACCTAGCCGGTGGGCGTCCTACACTACGCTTGCCAAGACGCGGTCTCCACTCAAGAACACGTCTGCTCCAGCGGTTGTCGGTTCTTCGACAAATGTGGCCAGCCCACTGCCACTTCAGCTTGCTAATCCTATGTGCTATGTCTACGACTTTGGTTCTCTGCCGGATAAGATCGTTACGGATCCTATCCTTCAGAGAGACTCCAAGCATAGCACGCTCCATAGCTCGCTGAGCGACACTGAGCTGGCGGACCAGTCGTGCTGTGAGTGTCCAAGTCTCAGCACCGTAGGTCATAACAGGTAGGACGCACTGGTTGAAAACTTTAGTTTTCAGGCATTGTGGTAGGGGTGACGAGAAGACTCGACGTAGTTTGCCAAATGCTGCCCAGCCCAGCTGGATCCTCCTCGTAGCCTCCTTCTCAAAGTTGTTCCTACCTAGTTGAAGGATCTGTCCAAGGTAGGTATATTCGGAAACAACTTCGAGCTGGTGGCCACTTACAGCGACAGGTCTTGGATCAAGGTGGTGGTTGATCATAACCTTGGTTTTATCCAAGTTCATTTGAAGACCTATTCGCTGTGAGGCTGAAGCCAGGCTGTCCAGCATCTGTTGCAGCTCCTCCAGCGATTCCGCCATTAAGACTATATCGTCTGCGAAACGTAGGTGCGAGATGTGCTCGCCGTTTATGTTGATGCCCATACCGTTCCAGTCCAGCGTCTTGAACATATCCTCCAGTGCGCTTGTGAACAGTTTCGGGGAAATAACATCCCCCTGTCTCACCCCTCTGCGCAACTGGATGGCCTTAGATTGTTGGTTCTGTAATTGGACATACATAGTGGCCGATTCATATAGACATCTCAGCACCTCGATATAGCGACAGTCTACTTGGCAACGCTGTAAGGACTCCCAAACAGCCCAGGTTTCGACGGAGTCAAAGGCCTTCTCATAGTCCACAAATGTAAGACACAGGGGCCGATTATACTCCTCCGACTTCTGTATAATTTGCCTTACTGTGTGGATGTGGTCTATGGTACCATATCCTCCTCGAAACCCGGCCTGTTCCGGAGGCTGAAACTCATCGAGTCTTCTTGCAAGGCGATTCGTGATGACCCTTGAGAACAACTTATAGACGTGGCTCAGGAGTGAGATGGGTCTATAATTCTTAAGAAGGGTTTTATCACCCTTCTTAAAAAAGAGAACAACCAAACTACTGTTCCACGCCTTTGCAGTTCTCCCACAGCGAAGAACGGTGTTAAACAGGCTTTGTAGCTCCTGTATAACAGGGGTTCCTCCTGCCTTTAGGAGTTCTGAGGTAACTCCGTCTTCTCCGGGGGCTTTTCCATTCTTAAGTTGTTTCAAAGCCAACACGATTTTGCCTTGGTCGATGTCTGGCAGTTCGTCAGAATAATGGCGTGTCAGGGTGGCTCTAGAATCTTGGTCGTCACGCTCAGGTCGAGTAACATGTGTGGCGTATAAACGACCATAAAAGTCCTCGATCTCGGCGAGAATCTCTGGCCTTGACAAAACGGTTTTTCCCTCACGTGTCGTTAACTTTGTCAGGTGGTTCCTTCCAAGTTGCTGAGTGAACACCTTAGACCCTCGGTTTCGCTCTATAGCGTCTTCAATGAAGCGCGTATTTGAGCTCCGAAGGTCCCGGCGTATCATCTTCGCAATACGCTTGTTTAGGTCTGACCTCTCTGACAAAGCAATCTGAGTTCCTTCCCGTCTTTTTGCCATAAGCCGTAGAGTCTCATCCGAGAGTTTGGACTTTCTGCCTCCACGCTGCATTTGGCAGAATTTGATGCCCTCGCTCCTCAGCGCTTCGACCAGATTTTGTAGGGTCTCGTCTACGTCTACAGTGGGTTCCAAAGCAGCGAATCTATATCTGATCATCCTCTGGAACTTATCAGAGCCTGCCATGATTTGGTGTGGATTAGGCCGGAGCGTAGACCTCATCAGACGGCTTCTTTCCAGCTTAAGATCGATATTCAGAGTGCCTCGTACAAGTCGGTGATCGGATCCGGTATTAAATCTGTTAATCACTGAGACATCTCTGAATATGTGCCTCTTGTCCGTCATGATGAAGTCGATCTCGTTTTTGGTCACAGTGTCCGGGCTTTGCCACGTCCACTTCCTTTGGGGTCTCTTCTTGAAGAAAGAATTCATCAAAAAAAGCCCCTCTTTCTCAAGGAAGTTGACGAGCATATCTCCCCTGTGATTTCGGCATCCAAAACCATATGGTCCCACTTTAGATTCGCTGTGTCTCTGGACTCCCACTTTAGCGTTAAAGTCCCCCATAACAACGTTGAAGTGAGCCTTGGTGGTGTTGTGCAAGGCTTTAGATATGTCCTCGTACATATCTTCCACTTCATCATCCGAATGTGTCGATGTCGGTGCGTATACCTGTATGATCTTAATGGTGTATCGCTTGGATAGCCTAAGTACCAAGTAAGCTACCCGAGTCGACACACTGGAGATTTCTTCAACGTTGTTTGAGAGGGCCCTATTAACGAGAAAACCTACGCCACCCTGGGATGACTGATCACCCTCGCGGTAGTACATAAGGTGGCCTGAATCAAGGGTGATGGTATCCTCCCCCTTTCTACGGACTTCACACAGCCCCAGAACATGCCACCTTATGTTCTCCAGCTCTGCCTCTAACTGCGCCAGATGTTCATCAAGCCGAAGACTTCTGCCATTGTACGTTGCCAGGGTCAGTTGGGATGGGCGGCCTACCGTAGCCCGGGGATTCTTCGCACCCCCTGCCCTGCCATTTCCATGACCACCGCCTTGGCCAGGACTAGCAGGGCGACCGGGAACTGGGGGCCATTTGTTTGTTTTGCGCAACATTTTGGGTTTATGCCCATAATCGCCACGCTGGGCAAGCGGGTTGGCGATCGCAGGGGTACGGCTCTTCTACCGTTGATACTGCTGCCTATCAACAGCCCGAGGTATTTAGCCGTGCCGTGTTGGAGCTGGGTTATATCGCCTTCAGCCGGTTAGGGAAGGCAAGGAATGTTAAGATGTAAAATGAAAGGGAAAATGGTTTAGGGATACTGCTGTCACGGAAGGAAGGGTCTTGTGACATCAGTAGCTAGAGCAGTCCGGGGTCGCATACCCGTAGTTGATCCAGCTAGCTATCGGACAGATAGCTAATGGATCCACCCTCTGAACTGAGTGGTAGTATGAGTGACGACACACATAATGTCCAAAAAATAGAACCTAAAATAGATCTTCAGGATAGGATAGACTCTTTCGATTTATTTAAATTGATTTTTTTTGATAACGTGGTGACGTAAGTTTTTAAAACTTATTTAATCTCGACCAAGTTAGATCGAACAATAATACAATAGCATTTAAAAACGTGCTTCACGTGTTCTTGGTTAGGTCTGAGTGAGTTGAAGAAAAAGGCCACGAGGAAACTTATGGTAATGGAATAACCATTTTAAACGTTTTTCGTAACTAATGCCTAATTTTTAACAGGATTTTCCTTAAACAGCCATGGAAAAGTACTCTAATACCTACAACATCTAAATGCCCTATACTCTAGGAATAATCGTGCCTGATTTACTATGTTTATTGTAGCAAAAACAATTTAATTTCTAGGTCTAGGTTGGTTCTAGATGAGATTGACATCAATTCGCGTTAAGCCGATAAGTTAACATTATATTCTGTACCACACCGTTTTATAGCGGTCCTCTCTTGAATATAGGACTCGACGGATCATTTAATAATGAAGTATATATGTATTTATAATTTAAACATTTAATCCTAAACTTCAATGCCATGTCTCCATAAGTTTTGTGTAGCCTCGAAAGATGAATGGCCCTACATCTTTTTCCTCTTGTTTTCAAGATACCTGTCGAGTATGAATTTCAAAACGCATGCGGTTCGACCGTTGTTTTTTTCCTGTAAAAAACCATGCCATGTCTTTTTGCGTTTCGTTTTGACACGCCGATGAATTTTGATGTGGGTTTGACGTCGCCGTTGTTCTCGATCGTCGCTCATTTTCTAATGTCACTGAATCTTAAGTAAGGACATGTTGAGAGATTTATATTTTCCTGTTTCGCTGCTGTGTTCACGCCCTTAATCTTTTGAGTGCCTTTCTTGTTTGTTGCCAAGTTTTTCTACTTTATTTCAACCAGGTGTATTTTTATTGCTAGATTGTGTCCACGTTTTACAAAGTGCATCATACGGCATACCATAATTGCAGTGCTTAATCCTTAAACATGTAGTTACGGAGTCATAAAACAATTTCTTGATTATCTTGCGTTATTTCTAGTGCATTGAAATTAGTATATTTTTTAACTTAGCTTTCGCCATATTACTGTGCAGGTATTATTAAAAAAATGGGTACAGAATACACATGTACTACATTACGTTTGTAATTCGCTACCATGATATATATGAAAACATGAATGTAGTTCACAGATGCATATGTATATGCTGCTAAAGAACTGATAAGCGACAGACCTTTAAACGATGTTGTTTTGAATATACATTACGTATTACGCGACAATAAGAACATAATTTTATTTTTAGCATTTGTTTTTAAACTGCGTATGCCTTCAAGTTACATTTAGCAGAGTAATGAGTTGTCAACAAGTTGCCACGCTTGCACACACACAAACGCGCACCATCTGATTTCTGTAACACGTCGTGTACACGCAGTTATTGATGCCGTGTTGGAGATACTTTATTCAATTTATGCCAATAGATGGTGGAGCGGTCGTCTCATAATTCATTGCCACTCAATCGCGTCGGGAGATTAAATGAATTGTCAGTTAGGACGGTACCAGCGGGCCTGTGTGGCGGTTCAAACGTAGCATTAACTTTCGGAAAATATTGAACTTGGCATATACGCTGCACCAAACACGTCACAGCCAAATTGACTTGGTGATATATATTTTTTTAAATACTTTTTTGCTGGATACTTGGAAATATGGACCCGATTATGTAATTCGTGTTGCTTCTCCCTAGAGACTTGAAAAGGAAATTCTACTTCGGTCGCCAGATTGGATTTACAACCTTATGACTGCGATTTACTTTTTATCGCGTGATTATAACTTAGGCTAAATTCGTTAGGTTTCGTGATTCATCTTCTATTTCCGGGTTTAAGGACCTTCTAATTTAAAGCCTGCTTATGGCAACGCATCCACGATTTGCCTGACCGATCCACCAATAATATCTATTGACACGGGTACCAGAATATACAAAAGACTTAATATACGAATTAATTACATATTGATTGATATTGTTTAATTACCTAAACGTTATATTTAAATTTATTTGTTTCATATCACTGTATCATGTTTTAATTCGTCTCAAAACAGTGAACCTTATATTATTCCTAAAATAAAAACGATTTTAAATTTTGCATTTATCCCATACATAAGGTTCACGAATAACATCGGGGCGTTTTGTAATTAGCCCTTAATTATAAACCTGTCGGAACAAAGACGTGGTTTAATGTTAGTATGCGCTGAACATGTACCCTGTCAACTCAGACTCGAAATGATAAATTATTAATTTGGCTGCATATCAAAATGCGATGGCACTTCTCAGAAACATTACTTTATGATTTTTTTGTAATAGAGGTCGAGGAGTGTTTCGAGATAAATAGGGCGTTCTGCGTAAGTCCGTCCGGACAGTAGCCTGCTTCACGAGTAGTGTTTGCCGCGTCCCGTTATCACTGGCACGATAGCACGCCGCTCGATAGCCCGGCCACTGCACAACTTATCTCGGAATGCAGTTTACAATGCGCTTCATATATCGACGGTCGTGAAAAAAATAGGTCGCTTGACTCACCCCTCAACGATAGCTCCGTTTCACTTTCACGTTGGAGCGTTGAGTTTCCGACGATTAGCCGGTGTCTGGCCTCGGGAATAGTTTCCCTCCAGAACTGGTCATTGCGGCGCGCCGCTCGCCGCGCTGTATACCGTCGGCCGTGGTCATCGGCCCCCGTTGGTGAGTTTCGCAAGTCCTGTTAACCGTATGAGTCGATCACATTAATATTCTACAGTTGCTGTTATTGCGAACCTAGAGCGTGCGACCTCTTCTGCTATGCCATTTCGATGTGCAATTGTTAGTGTTCCTAAAGTGCGCGCGCCGGCCGACCACCACAAATCTTCTCCGATACTCTTAGGAGACGTTTTGTTCGATTTTGAATTTGCGTGTCGATCGCGTGCACCGCGCAGCTTAAATAAAGCTTAGCGGACGACAAAGACATTCCGAAGCGTCGAGACGAGAGGGAATCTTCAGTAAAGGGCGGTGTGCAGACGCCTTTCATCGTGCGTAACTGCACGCCGGACAAAAAACGGATAGACGACCAATAAAAACCCCGTGTGGGGAGATGTCGAGGGGCGGGTGAAGCGGGTGCAGTGCGCGCTGCGCCAGTAATTGCACGTTGCAGTCGGTCTCCGCCGCGCTGGGTGCGCGCACGCAGCCTCTACACCCCCAGCCAGCGCCCGCCACCACTCCCCAAAACTATGCGCACGAGTCAGCCACCACATATCGGTTGCTCTCGTCGCATTAGCGAGCGTCTATCGCGCCCTCCGCGCCCTCCGCGTCGGTACCGTTACGCGGAAGTTTCAGCGTCGCTTGAGCTTTGCGTGCGCGTCGTTTCCGCTCCGCCGGCCGTTTCCTATAATTGTTAGACTAGGGGTAGTGCACTAGTATTCATCGCGTTACTCTGTAGCCATGACGTGAGTTGAATTATTAATAGGCAGCGAGCTTAACGTGTTTTCGACATGTACAATGGTGTTTTTTATTGTCGCAGGGCGAGCGCCGTCTCGACAGCATCTACAGCGGGTCCGGCGGGTCCCCCGGGCCCGGCGGCCGACGACACCGCCATGAAAGGCGTCGAAGCCACGCCAGAGGAGCAAGAAAGGCTAGCATCAACGGGAAACAATAATGGCTCACTCGTATCCAAATTGCCGCCGGAATCGCGAAAGGGACATCCGCGTTCCGCGTTCTATTCGACGAGAGTTTTCATGCTGGTCTTCTTATCCGGATGGGTGCTACAGGGCATGTTCCTCACATACTTCGTGAGCGTGACGACGACTCTCGAGAAACTGTACAAAATCGAGTCAAAAACGACAGGGACCCTGTTGGCGGCCACGGAAATAGGCCAGATATGTACGGCATTGTTCCTGACGTACCTGGCCGGGCGCGGACACCGGCCGCGGTGGATCGCGTGCATGATGCTGGTGTTGGCGGTGGGCGTGCTCGGCTGCGTGCTGCCGCACCTCATGTACGGCACCAAGCTGCTCAACGTGCACATGGTGGGACACAAGTCTGGCGCCGCGCCCACCTGCAACGTGTACAACAACATGACGTTCTGCGACCGCGCGCAGCAGATCAACACGGAGACGCGGTCCTCCATCACGGCCGTGGTGATCCCGTGGCTGTTCGTGTGCCTGCTTGTAGTTGGCGTGGGCCAGACCGGCATCGCCACGCTCGGCATACCCTACGTGGACGACAACGTCGGTAGCAGACAGTCTCCGCTTTATATGGGTGAGTGATCGCTAATCATACTTTACGACTCTCATTTAGTCTATTGAAATGAGCGGCCCGGCGCAGTCAATGGCGCGTGCGCCCAAAACAAAGGCCCGATTAATATGTCGATTCATAAATTTCCGTTTGGAGTCGTTCGATTTTGGTAGTTAGTGTTGTGAGTAATAAAATCGGCACATAAAAGTACGTAAATTATAGCAGCCGCCCACTGCGCCGCCCACGGGGAGTACGGCGGCCCTCTGATGCCGCGCCTGATTGCGATCTACTTGAGTGCATGTTGCATTCTTATTTCTTGTACACCACCTCTTGCAATGTTGCACGGCTGTAGCTCCGCCTTCTATATATTACTAAATGAGTTAACACACAGCGTATAATACAATTGAAGTGCGCTAGAAATGTTTGAGCCTTTATTAAGATTCTTTCATTGAACATTAAGGTTGTGGCATTGCACTAATATGTGTTATCGTGCTATAAGTTTTTATTTGCGAATTAAGTAAACATTACACAGTTGTCTCGATGCGCGAATAGAAAACCGTTTCTAAATTGACCGTTCAGACAAAGACTGACTATGATACGCGACGTCACAAAATCGATTTTCGGACCGAATAAGTGAACTACAGCAATTTTATTTTTGGTCTAAGTGTTGTTGTTTGAGACACCGACATCATAAGCCTCGTATCTCAAGGTAAAGTCAGGATCAAGTATGTGGCTGTTGGAAGTAACTATTAAGTAGTTGTTGATACATGGTTTCCACATATGTATCCTAAAATATTAATTATTTTAACCCAACATCATACTAACGAAAACAAACCCAAAAGAATATATACAAGGCAAATTATTATAAAAATTACACTAATACGCAAACGAACACGCGAGCGTGTGGTGCGCCGCAAAAAATACAAACACCTGAATGTTTGGGTTAAGTTAAACACGAACATACAAACTGTTGGGTGTTGTGTCTGCGTCGAACCTTGCCCTTGGTCGGCTTTACTATAGAATCACATAAACTAAATAATATAATGTCTTCTCTACGCTATGGGCCATCGCGATGGTTCACTATGAGTGCCCATCGTGTAAAGGGCGTAGTGATTGACGTCAGTGTCGCCTTTTCCGACGCACATCAAAGGGAGTGAGTGATCACTACTGTATGTCGCCATCGTGTAGTTGCGTTTCTATCATTCATATGGCCATAGATGGCTAACTCGCTGGACCAGGGTTGGCCCATCGTGTAGAGGGGCTATTATAAAGCATAATATTATATGTACGACACCAAGTTGTAGTTGAGTTGGGTTTATGTTCCCTTGAAATTTCGAGCAATTAAATAGCATAACGTAAAATAATTTTAAAAATTCCTTTAGTTGAAATATATAAATAGGAGAAGTATTGTATCAAAGCTTCAGAGTGAGGGGTAACCGCCAAATAATCCATAGTAGCAAGGAAAGCTCTTATCAACTATATAATTTAAGGTTTTAGACTAATGTATACCGCATGTGATAGTCTCGCGCCCTATCACATCGTGGGGCTGAAGACCCTAGACAAAAAGAAGGTCATCTGGTTGCACTTCTGCCTACCCCTTCTGAGAAAAAAGGCGTGAGTTTATGGATTACAAAACTTTTGAAAGACCTATGCTCAGTAGTGAAGAAAATACAAATCGTAAGCAAACATTTTTGGTCGAGTCGTTATCTAATTTATTTATAATTTATTTTTCACTATAAAGTGTTTATATTTACCACACAGTTTTTTATAATTAACATTCATAATGATTTCATTATACGTAATCTTTATGAAATAGTATAGGCGCAGAGGTTATCGTATTCTTACTTAAACAAACAACTCTCACTTTTATCAAATGTTATGAAACAAATACTATGAGTTTGTGTTTTGTAATTATTTTCATTGATAATGGTTACTAAGTACTCACAAGTTACATCTTCATGGCTAATTGTACATTTATTTGTTTTTATAGTTGTTGGAACATACTTTGCGATGATTTAAACATGATTAATGATTATGTTCTTAGCTGTACACAACGTTCATTAACACAAAAACTGTCACGAAGCGGTCACCAATTCAATGGTACATGCTTGTACATACTAGACTTTTGTAACTATCAGCATTGGAGTAGTTCGGCATAATTGTGACGAATATGGTTAGATGGTTGGCTGAGACCGTTGAATACTACCTAGACGATGTTTCACTTTACGTTGCAAGACACATTTTTGACTATGACATCCTCACAGCCAACTAACCCCAAGAGCGAGGGTTAACAATAACATACATAATAATAACAGACGTTCTCAACTGGAAGCAATGTTGCTTTATAAAATATGCCACGGTCACATTGATTGCATCGAACTTAATAACAAAATTTGTTACTTAGTACCTAGGACAGTACATCGGCGTGAGGTGAGGGCGCGCCAACTCTTCGCAACTGGTTCCTGCAGGACCAATGCTGGTGTGCGCTCTCCCCTACGCCGGGTAGTTGAATCCTATAATAGTCTCTTTACGGATGTCGACATATTCTCTCTGTCAGCGCACAGCTTTAAGAGGCAAATTGTGAATATACTCACATCAAATGAACTGACGTACTTATAAGATTTAATTACTTAAAGACTTTACTCTGCAAATAATATTCCTATTTTATAATTTATATACTTTGTTGTTTTGTTTCTTTCTTTTAATTCATTAAGCAATTTACTTATTATTATTATTTTTAGGTTTTAGTTTAAGTTTTTGTTTTAAATAAGATGTAAACATACGCCTAACGCCTCCTGTACATATGTAATCCTTATTTATCTATCCGTGGAAAATGTTGTTGATTGTATATTTGCCTATTCATTGTTAATATAACTTTATCCTGTGTACAACTCTGTAATATACAATTGTTTGTTTTCCCTAATAAATAAAAATAAAAATAAAAATAAAACATAAGACTGGAGACCTTGACATCCTTACACCCCAAAGGAACCGGATAGGTCATCCGGATCAGTGATACCGTTTTCAATTACAAGCTCACCTAAGATTTGGGAGGGTCTATTTTTTTTTTGCATTTAACGAAATAAATCAAACAGTAAAATCAATGCAAACAGGACCAAGATACGATATCAATGAAACAGTAAAGACTTGCTCATATGTTTCAACAAGTAAGCTGGCACTTGTCGATGCATAATTCACTGTTTTACCCTAGAACGTGCTCAGTGCTTTGTTATTTGTCTGATAAAAGGTCCTATTTTATATTATAGTGCTGGCCTTGTTCCGATTCTGTTACACTGATGCAAATAGAACGGTATTTTCGTATGTGCAGAATTGTGCACAACCGCATGTTGTGCACTTTCGATACATTTTGCTACATCATAGTTGATGGCCGCGTCTGCTTTAACTGTAAAATATGATGTGATAATATGGATAGTTATTTATAAAATTGCGTTTGCTTTTTATAAATAGCTGTTTTGCTTACATTAGCTTTACTATTATTCCCTAAGGTGGGCGGGAAATATGGAGATCTACTATGCTTGATTTTGACATTTATTGAGTATTTCTCATGCATAAATATGATTAAATATGTCACTACCACTGTTAACACTCATCACCCTAGTTTTTATTTTTTTGTTTTTTTTTTTTATTTTTTTTCTGACAATTTACTGTCCTCCTGCCTCCAGAAAGTTGCTAAATTTCGTTGCTCCGAGTCATTTCTGTGCGTGTCATTTTCGATTAAACCTTACTTGAGTTGCAATGGTGTGTGGGTTCGTCTCTTATGGATCTTTATTGTCAGATTAACCAAAGCTCAGTGACCTTTAGATGACAGCAATGCGTATATTATGTTTGTTTATACTTATAGGTGATTCTTATTTCCTGTCCCTTGACCCCTTTGCTTGATGCCAGTTCCATGCCATAAAAAACAAACATTGTGTTGTCTTGGACTTATAATACTCCCAGACGTATAAAAAATAAAAAATGTTTTAGTGATTTCGAATTAGACATGTCATTTTTGTAGTTAATAAATTTATATTTATTTCCTAATAATTTCGGTTTCTAGTTATGTTTTAAAAGTATCTCTTTCTTTGTATTGAAGAGTTGTCATAGAGTCCATTACCCTCCGTCTACCACAACCACTACCAATACAATAATTTCTAAACAGGATGTTACAAAAGCATAGAACATTGCCGTATCCGTTGGCACTTACTCTGTGGCGGCTATATTATGATATTTTACATAACAACAGGTAATTGTGGGATGCTAAACAATGCATAATAAAGTTTTTATAGTGACGTAAGAAGTGATGTTAAATGCAGTGTCAATTCAACATTTCACTGTCTCTCGGAACGCAGTGAAATTATTTTTAATGCTGTGTAATGCACGCAGTGTCGATTGTAGTTGTAAAACGCTCGTGTCTCGCATGAGAATAAGAATTATTTCTCTATATCAACTTCGCGATCAATATAATTGATTAGTTACACTGCAATTTATGTTAAATCAATTTATTAACTTTATTGAGATCAATCTATATTGATTAAAATCGATAAATTTAATAACACTAATTGAAACTTAAAGCTCGGACGATAAATCATCACAATGTATTTCAAATATTATTGATTCTTATTTGTGCTCGTGGGATCAGTTTAAAAATGTGTAATTAAATTTTGTGGTTTCGCCGGACCCCACAGATTCGGAACGAGGCAATTAAAATAAAATTATAAATACGATACACGCGATGAAATGCTATGAATTGTTTCATTCAATTATCCAATTAAATGCAATTTACGTTGACGAGTGCTGACCTGAATAGTGGTATCAATAGTGGTTGTAAGCCGGGGCGGCCGTCGCACAAGTAGCCGAGTAGTCACGAGCACTGCCTACATTCGGGTCACCACTTACATAATGTCATGGTAATAACCTTATCAACGTCTTATATTCCACGGCACAATATATGGGGCTCTGTAACTTAATGATCAGAACATATTCATTGTAAATTATTCTTGTCGGGTCAATTGCTTTTCCGTTGGAGGTTTTTAGCTTAATTGTCACTGACATTTATTTAATTACTGCAATGTTTTTTTTTTGTAGTGAGCTAATGTCTAATCTCAATATAATTTGGCACGTACGCCAAATATCTTTGGTAATGAGATTTAGGATTCGGAACTATGTTACTACGAGTATTAACAATGCAAATAGAGGCGTGATGTAGCAGATTGATGGAGTTGTTAATCAAATAAAGTCTCTGTAAATTGTGAGTGAACAGGTTATGTAAGGCACCGTGTGAATTATTATTGAATACAAGGCTATACCTTGGTTGATGGACACGTATATCTAGGAGACACAAAATGTGACGAAGGTTTAAGGTATCTACGTCTAAAGAGGCAAACCTTGACATTGCTTGTGAGTATTTTATTTTCATGAAAATAGCTTTTATAGAGAGTAATAAACAACGCATTTGGTTGTTAGGTTTCTAAATGTAAGTTACTTTAGTTTCTTTTCCGAAAAGGATTATTTCATATTTTCTTCATTAAGACTAATCTAAATTTGCATAGAGTTCTTCGAGAATAAACATAATACAGAAACAATAACTCGTGCTTGCACTTAGATGTAACTTCAAATTCACTATGCGATATTTGCTTAGCGTTTCTGTAATACTGAACAGTACCTCTGTTGATACGAAGGGTTCATATTTAGTTGCTACTTTTTTAACAGTCAAAACCATGAGCTATTTCATAAGGGCAGATACAATGAGATGATAAAAGAATATTCATAAATGAGCCTGTCCATTGTCTGAGATGTGTCCAACGTGCGCGTCGGCAGTAAAGTATGCAATTGCTATTTCGGTGTGCGCTCGCGCCGAGGGCTCAAGTGTGTCAGTAGGGCGGGAGTCGGGACGTCTCCGCGACAATTTCAGCTCGTTACACCGCCGCTCTCGTTCCTTAGCAGCCACTGGCCCAATTTGTCCTGTTACGTCATTCCCGTCCGCATATGAATACCGTCACGCTTTCATCACTGCTCACTGCGTTCAGCGGGAATTATACATTTCATTCATACCATCTATGCTTCTTTTGCAATATTTAGAATAATAACAATTCATTTTAAATTTCACGTCTTTGATCCAGTGGTAACAAATATGGGCTGTGAAATCTAAAATCCTGGGATCCAATTTAGGTACTTTTGTTGGTTGGTGCTTTCCTTTCCGCGATATATGCTTGATCTTTATGGATCTATAAAAAAAACAGTATTTTTCGGAATATATGTTACTTTTAAACGTGTAATAACAGAACTAAATTTTAAGGTCGTTTTTTATACAAGAAAGAAAAGTCACTTGTTATTAGATATTACGTCTGATGGCAAAGGCTACAATTGGCTATCAGAAACTATTAGGATTTTTTTCGATTTACTCAATAACCTAGACCCGGAATTACTGCATATGGGTCACAAAAACATTTATTTCGGTGCCGGGATTGCACACGCGGGTTTTCGTATCGCAGCCAGGGTCATACCAACTGCGCCAAAGCGGCTGCAGTTAAAGTGTCTAACGGCTCAAAATACCTTTTTTCCTGGCATGTTTATCATGTATTTTGTGTATAATTTGTTTTGATATTCGAAGCGGTCTTTTAAAAAATAACCTAATCTTTTCGAAATTATAATAATCACATACGGATTTGCAAAGTATAATTTTGGGACATAAACAAAAGATGCATCATCTGAAGCTATTGAGGACACCCGTTTTTTGTGATACTTGTGTATTCTTTTCCTTAACGTTTGCTGAATCAGTTTTTAGTGAGTAATATACATGTGTAAATTCCTGGTATATCTAACTTTGTGTTGACAAGTAGATGAGTTTTGTTTTGTGTGCTAATTTGTTATCAGTCATACACCGCAAAAAGGAAAATCAATACAAGTATTGTAAAGAGGAATGATTTGATTGTTTGTTTGCTTTGAATAGGCTCTGAAACTAATGGACCGATTTGAAAAATTCTTTCTCCAATAGAATCCTAAATTAATCCTGATGAAAAAAGGCGATAGAATATTTTCATAAAAGTGTATCTGCACCCAGGCGGAGCCAGGCTGAGCCGCTAGTATGCTAATAAGTGTATGGGTTGCTTCTAAATATGTAAATAATATTACATGTAACATTTATTTGTCTTATGACTTATAGAATTAAGAGTTTTGAGTAGCAATTGAGACATTTGGATAGGCCTATTAGCATTTACCGCCTCAAATCAATCCAAGAGAGTGAAAATGGATAGCTTTTATTTTTGCCTATAATAATTACAATCTGTTTACCAATTATCTATACTAAATTGCACATGAAAAAAATAAATACTGCAAATCGGCTAACTTATTCACGTCACGTACTCAAACGTATAATACAAATCCAGCTAGAAATTATCCTTTATAATCGTTTAATTCACATTACGAACAGTTGCCCGTGTCCACAATGAATGGCATGATGTTAAAATATCGTTATATAAATTGGCTTGCACGTTTAAGCGAGTATTTTATATTTAAATTGCACATTGCGGAAACACCCACCGTCCTTATTATTGATAGCGTCAATTAAAACATGTTGAATGGGCGCACTGCGACTTCTTGCGTCCCACCTCGTACTCTCGATGCGTTTTGTGAAAAATTGCACGTTCGACTCCCCGCATGGGTACCGTTAATTTTGTATACCCGCGCATTAACTCCACTGATAACATGATGGTAAAATTATTCGTAATTATTCACTGGACGTGACGTGTGGACGCAATGTTTCGTCTATTTTTTGCTCACCGTCGGTAATGGTTTGTTTTGTACGTGCTCATCTCATACGCATTACGCTATTTTGGGATCAGTTTGTAATGCTATAAAATACGTAGTCTGTGAAATGTTGTTATAAAAGTTGCTGCAACTTTTGAGCTGAAGATTTTTAAGATAACGCGGAGGTAATTTCTAAAAAAAGGAATTATTTCTAGATTTATAATAAAATGGGCGTTCTGTGATTTAAATATATTCGTCGCAATTGATTTTGATAGAAAATTTGGGACTTTTAAAATGAAGGGTTACTTAGGTATAGGCCGGAAAATCTTTGGATTTATCAAAGATTAACAGTAGCATATAAAATAAAATTAACAAACATATAAACACTCACTCGACTAGACAGTAACTCGAGTGCGTTACATACCTCATCGTAACAGGCTTGTGCAATGTTTTTTGCGTGCGCTATCAAATTACATAGTAATGGTTGTGTTACAGTTGTCGCAGGTCAGTGCCGTTGCAACAGCGTCATTACCATCGCCATCTGATTAGATATAGTTGAGATCATTGTTTTGTTACCGATGTTATCTGTATCTATATCGACTTATATACGTCCCACTGCAGGGCACGGGCCTCCTTAAAGATCGAGAGTGCGATTGAGACTGGATAAGCCATTTAATCCACCACGCTGACCTAGAGTGGGTTGGTCGTGTGTTTTTAATTCTATTTTATCTAATTTAGGGATTTGATCGGGTCTATCTATCTATCTATCTTATAACTAACTAACTAACCTAACTCGTATAACTTATCTTGTCCTATAACTTAATATTTTTGTAAAACTAACTCATGAATTTTAGTTGGTGCCTTATATTACTTTTTGGGAGAAGTATCAACAAAAAAGAAAGATTTAAAACGAAAGATCTGTAAAAAAAAGGAGAATCAAAAGGAGAATCGATACTTAGAATTCTCTTTGTCGAAATTACCTTTATGCTTAATTACACATGTAGTATGCTTTTCTGCTTAAATATCATGTTTTTACATCTTCACAATAATTAATGACTCGGTTTATTTTTGGGAAATTTCATTTCTTACATTTTCATTGTCCTTCGATAAACTCTCGAATGACGTTTATATATTTTTCTAGTCATAACTTTGAGTTTTTTTTAGTGTCGATTTATATCCACCAAACTGGATCTATTGTTTATACAGGTGTGTTCTAGGAAACAACACGAGTGACTCCTCTATTCGCTTGGGAATTAGTCATGCTACAAACAAGTTCACAATAGATAAGTGGAATAATGAGAAATTATATGCATCCTGTGTATCAGGATGGCGAGCGCAGTGAAATGCCAAGCTTTGCTTTGTAATTCATCGTGTTTGGTTTTGCTGCTGTCGATGAGCGGTCGTATCACTTACCATGAGGCGAATGTCATGCTCGTCTCGCCATTCATTGCATCAAATAAATACATTAAACGTAATATATTGAATATCTATAGAGGATTGATACCTAGGTGTTATATTAGATACCTCTATTATCACTTTATTGTACTGAAGCAGATACTCGTATATACGTCATCAAATGAGTTTTTGTACATATCGCCAAAACATCGTGACTTGCAAATGTTGCTTATAAGGCGTGATTAATTGATTTTCAGAAATGTAATCCACCGGTGATGTAACATTTATAGGAATTTCATTATGATTTCAGTAATTCTAATTAATTTAAAAGGGTTGTCGTATCGTAGAGTCGAATGCTTATGTGCTATTGTTCAACAATTATCCAATTGCTTTGATAAATGAGTCAATTGATTGTCGTTAAGTGACTATGTATGGATAGCGTTTATGCATTCTATATGAGGTTGTGACATCTCCGATTCACAATATCTTTATCATTCCTCTATGAATATTTCATTTTATGTCATTTCTATCCATCCGTTGGGGATTATTTGCAAGTTTGGCCACCAACTTGTCCGTAGATAGCTAATAAATTAAACTAGTTTTTTTGTGTCGTTTACAAAATGGCGACGACCTGATCAAGGTTCCAGGAAGTCGCTGGAAGCAGGTCGCTTCCAACAGGTGGGTGTGGAGATTTTTGGGGGAGGTCTATGTCCAGCAGTGGTCTTCCTGTAGCTGGAGAGAGTGTTTTAAACTGCCGTATATTCTCTTTCAGTTTACCATACTTACAAAGGGTCCGCCCCACTTTATTTATATCACACAATGATTAGTTTTATAATTTTTACATGCAGCTAAATACACCTTTACCAAATGACTTGTGTTACTCGTCCAAACACTTAGTCCCATAATGAGTTTACCCATGTCTCGTATTGTTTGCCGTCTGATTTCGATATTGTTCACTTGTTCAACCGAATAAAGTTCATATAAAACATCATAAAGGAAGCTTGATGTTTTTTGTTGTTAGACGGTCTGCATTTTTATTTGGCATTGAGTTGTTGAGGATAAACGCAAAAAATATAATATCATTCCTCATATGGAATATGGAACGAGTTATTTTAAGTTTAGATATTTCTGTCTAGCATAAAGTGCATTATGACGATCTGGAGGTATATTTTTTGTCGAATTCATATAGGCTGATAAACGAGGCAGATAAGGCGCTAAAAAAATTTCTCATTAATAGATTATTTTCTACATTAGCTGCAATAGTGATTGTGGCCAGATGACCTTATTTACGCGGCGGACATAACAAGGTTATCTCTGCGAGCCCTGCTGCCTTTCATATCATTTTATTTACGCTTTTTCACGCGACTATGATAGACTTGTGTATACCGAATGTAGTATTTTGATGCGTAAAATAAATATAATGAGTGTAGTAGCTACCACCAGCATGTGGAATCCCTTATAAATTTTGAGTTTATCTGGCTTCATCTGATAAAAGGCAAGATCTCACGCTAACTCATCGTTGGCATGAGTGAATACATTTTAATGATGCAATAGCTCATCTCTGGACAAACATTGAGCGTTAATTCGAATGAGCAGCGCATGAACGATGCTAATGATGCATCGGAACCGGTAACGCATCGGCCGCTGCGCCGCGCCGCGCCGGGGACATAATAAAAACTTGCGCCGTGACTCCGCCACTGGCCGTTTTGAAAAACGACTCTGCCGACCACATTATTTATTACGTAGCCCCCATGATAATAGCTACGTATGTATTTTGAGAGGCACGCGAGCGCGACACGCCGTTCGTTTTTTGGCAAACGTTGCGGTCGCTTTCTGGGAAAGATTACATTCGGGACCTAAGTACCTGGTTGTGTAGGTCGTTCACCCCCGAGCACCTTTGTTGGTGTTGCAACAGGTTCCAATGTGTTGAAATGTGGCACAGCGGCTGGTTATGCTATGTCGGTTCCGGTGGTGATGAATTTTTGCGTGACTGATAAAAAGGGTAATGACGGTTTTACAAGGTTGTTTTATGCCAGTACCTCATTTGTACTCGTAAATCATTAACGTGCCCTAAATTTGCCTGTGATTTCAGTTCTCCATGGGGGTTGTGAATATGTGCCATTCCATGATTGGTCTAGCTCGCTCTAAGCTTAAAGCTGCAAGGATCGAGCGCGCTCTGCTAACTATGCGGTTGTGTATAAGATTAAATTTTGAACCCAATGGGAAAACAAATAAGAGTTTAACAAAAGCGGCAACATTTTTATCATTTGGAAAATTGAAATCATCTAATGGATATTGCTGTAGCTGGCTACGAACTCTTCTTATTTCCGTTAAAGAGCTAAAAATGTTCACATATTCGTATGTAATTTAAAAGCTGAAGTTCTCAAGTAAACAAGGAACTCATATAATTAAAACTAACTGTATGAAAACCGTCAAGGCTGTTGAAAAACCGCTCAATATGCGAACACGTATCCCGGTAGAGCACGGTATAGTAGGTATGCACAAAGTGTTGCAATGGTAATGGCCGACTCCGCGACTCCGCTCCAATAGGCCCCGGCTTATACGAGTACATGCGTCGTGTGCATGCTGAGGCGATCGTTGACAGCCGCTATTCCTCATACGTTAATTTGTCGAGTCGGGTTCGTCGACCCACAATTAGCCCTTGAGCCCTACTCCTATTGAGATAAACGTGTGCGCTCCTCTCTGTGCGGACTTCTTCACAATTTGCATAATGACCAGTCCGCTGTGATTACTGCCGTTAATATTTACTATGTCATTAAATGTCGCTGAAATATTTGGCGCTTCTTTGCGTGTCACATGTTGACTTTATTGGACTATTAGCAATGATTTAACTGTAGTTTCTTTGTCATTTATGCAGAGGTTTTTTAAAACAGGAAAGATTGTGGTCAGCATTATCTTCATTTACATGTATGAAGTATCTGTACAATTTAGTAATCCGTATGATTTGTTTAAAGTTTATCCAGTATTGCTATTGTAAATATTGTCACAAAATTGATTTGGTATGAAGTATGTGATAAAGATTTTTGACTATTGTGTTATCCAAAAATCCATCAGATATACAATTTTCTCCTCATTATAAGTCCTTTAATGTTGATAAGCAATAATAAACTTTCGAACTCCTTTACTTAATTTGCCAGAGTTTATAATTTACTCGTGATTGCATATCTAATTTGGCATTAGTCTCACGCTTTTACTAAAGACTCTAGCTTATCCACTAGTCTTCACTAGAGCGTTCTGTCCTGCTTTTGGGATACCATAGGCTAATATGCTCTTCTCACGACCAAGGCAAGCCACGGTATAATAGGCAGGGGCTAAAGGGTTTTGCACCTAAAGCAAAATTAGATGAAAAATCTCCCAAATTCTATAAAATTTATAACCGTCAAGTAAACCCTGTTACAACTGCTACAACTGCCTACTACCCTGCTACAACTGGCAATTTGTATCGCAAGCTAGTAAAATGATGTCAGTTTTTCAACTAGTTGCTCTTTTTGCCCAACGCCTTAGACACCCTAATTGAGAATAGTTTTAAATGAAAAATCTTTCATGCACCGCATCTGCGTGTATGTTTGCGAAGCGGCGTGCGAATTATAAATGGAAACGGTCGGTGCGTGCGGCTCGGCGCGGCGTGCCGTTGGAAAATGTATCGCTAACGTGTTGCAATCGATTCTGATAACGTAATATGATTTAACATCACGTGAGACCGACCGTGCAATTACACGGCATTCGTATATGTGGATGCTGGTGTTCTATCGCAATAACCAATCGTATATTTCTGCGTGATTTTTTTAAAAGCTTTGTATCACTTATCTTTGTTGGCAAGTGCAGTATCAATTAAATAGAGCGTGGAATTATTTCTACTATTCTAGTTCTCAGTTGCATCTTCACGCTATGCTTAAAGGCCAGGTTAATAAGAGAGTCAAGCGTTTCTTGCTTTTTGATACTCTGTTCCAAGAGCACTGCAATTATTGTTAAGTGTACTGGTGGTTGGTCACTCTTATGTGGGAGACCGCCTGGGTAGGAATTAGCAGTGGAAATGCACTTTTGTATTCCGGTTTGAAGGGCATTATAGCCAAAGTAACTACTGGGCATATTAAGACTTAACATCTTATGTCTCAGGATGAGGAGCGCAGCAATTAATGAATGCCGAGCATTACTTCGTAATTTACGGTGTAATTTCATTTGATTTTGCTTCTGTTCATGAACGGGCTTAGCGCTTACCATCAAACGAATGTCATGCTCATCACGCCATTTACTGCAATAAAAAAGCGTGGATAAGTAACTTTACAGTCCTTCATCAACTTCCTCCATGTACCATTCCAAAAAGATTGTAGATTCACCTTAATTCTCTAAAGGCGATTATTAGTAAATAGTAACATCGCTGTTTGTTGAAACACAACCTTAATACATTTGCTTGCGTATCCTATGCGGAAACAATATAACTCCAGCGAGTCGGCAGTCTAAAAAAAAGCTGTACGATCATGTGCACGTGTAAGTGTAGAAATACCTGTCGTGTGTTAAAAAAATAATATTACGCAACTGTTTGACCTGCCGCGGAAATCAATATCGCCACTTTCTCCCACATAAATATTTATGCATAATTGCGAGTCTTCATTTCCACGGTAGCTTGACACAAGAAATTCTAATGGAAAATCTGTTATATCATTAAATTTAAAAAATATATTGATATTTTCAACTTTATACTAGCCTGCTGGTAAAGGGATACCCAAAATAGTTCCATCAATGTCAACTAAAATCAATTTACGGGAATCCCTTAACTTAGACTTGTACGAGTCATCCCACACCGTTTTGTAGGTCGACATGTCGATATTTATATACGATGATATTAATTTTATTTTTCCTTGTCCACAGCTATTACTATCGGCATAAGGGTGATTGGTCCAGCGCTAGGATTCCTACTAGGAGCCTTCTGCACAAGGGTCTACGTGAATCCCCTCGGTGATCCCGGCTTTGACTTCAACGATCCAAAATGGGTCGGAGCTTGGTGGCTAGGTGAGTAACTTACATATAATAATATAAGACCCCTAAAATCCAAACGTACGTTCAATTATAATTACTACTTAGATGGCTAACACGGCAATGGTTACCCATTTAATGGAGATAGTATTATGGAAATTCAGACCAAACGATATTAGGTTGCTACCGGGGTGTCGCCGGGGCGCATCTGAATGCCACAGTATGCGAATCGTTGGCGACGGGGGATTGAACAGGCGGGTTCCCCTCGACAAATATACTACAGCCAAACCATCATCATCTATACGCACATCTACTTCACCTAATCGTTCTCTTTTCTAGAACATACCATCACCTACTTCAGAACTTGAGGTTCTAACGCCACAATGCTTTTTGGTGATTTTAGTGTCAGAGTCGTTTCCTTCGGTTTGAGTTTCCATAATCATTCTTTTTTGTGACAGAGCTTATATCAGGTTCTGATCGTGTCTCAATCACTATATTTACTCTACTTTTAGGTGGCGTGCGCTGCAAATTAGCTATTTTTATTTATCTATTCTTAATATTTATTAAGTATTGCGCGGTAACTTGCGGTGGCTTGTACCAAAATTCCATATCGCTTAAAGTGACTTCAGTTAGGCGTAGGGATTCACTTATTCGCCAATCGCTGCAACTAGGTTGGTAGCTCGCTTCACGCGTCGATGGTGCAAACCTCGCAAATCACATGCACTTTTTCGATTGTTTATAATGTGCAATGGACAAAGTTATTTATGTCTCTTTCTTAGACTGCCCACTGGGATTGGTCGACGGCTTTAAACACTTTAGGATGGGGAATCGAAAATTCACTGAAATCTCCAATCACAGAAAACATTTATAAATTAAAGATGTGCACTTTGTTAATAGTAGCACTGACACACGTCCAATCACAGCGGCGTCGGAGAGCCGAATGAATATGACATATTATACAACATATTCCTAATACGTACCTAAATTTATAAAAGCGACTATGGTTTAAATAATTGAATAAGTAGGCAGTTCTATTAAATCAACATTGTTTACGCCATTTCCATTTTTCTACGACGGCTTACGTCCCGTGGGATTGGCGGTGCGCCGGCGTTGCGCGACTAATCGTCCAATTATGTGAGCGCTGCGTCACGTCATCGCGTGTCTGACCAATTGGCACGCGGGGCCTACAACTCCCGCGAATCCTGTACCTTCGGTGTGTAACGGCTTCCCGCTGGACAACCATCTCCATGTTCATTACGAGATACGACTATTTTAATTACCGGCAAAATTTTGTAAAACCAAGTGTTACTTCAATATAATAGTTTAAAATAACTATTTTGGTTTTTTTTTTGTTCGCATCCCGAACAAACATTATTTAGCGTAATATTAAAATACAATAATTTTATAATAGCTATGATGATCGTAATTTCGAATATTAAATGCAATATACTATATAGGTGTTACTGCAATTACATTAGGTCTAATAGGAAGCTTGCGAAGACAATAATTAATAACAAGCGTTAAATGCAAATTGTTGCTAATATAGAGAATAAATTCCAACACCTTTCGAAATCTCTTATTATGCGTTTAATTATCGCTCAATAGATAAGCCGGCATTTGCATACAATTTCACAGCAGACAGCTAATTTCCCAGACATGTTTAAAATTCCTCTAAGGAAAAATTCCTTGCTAATGAAAACCGTTTAGGATTTATCAGCGACACGTGTGATTGACAAGCCGAGTGTTTAGCACGCCGTCTAGTCACATTCGCGAATATCTCCATTTTTCAATAACATAAAATGGTACAATTTGATTTTCAACGCGTTGTGCCGCGCACAGTGAAAAGGCCCTTAGTAATTAAGTTGTCAGCTAATGGCGTTGCTTAGAGCCCGACACGTTGCGTTTCGTTTCACGCAAACCGTTTAATTGTTCGCATTTCTAATGTTTTAACTGTTGTCGGCGTGCACTGGAATGGTTATGGCTAATGGGAATGATATGTTAGTTAGGACTAGTTGTAGGTCGTGCTTAATTAAGCATAACGTTGAGTTATAATTTATAGCAACATGGACTGGTAACATTGTTCCGTTTCAATTTAATGTTTTTGTTTGGATGTTATTCATCCTGTGAATCTATTACGGCTTAAGCGATTGGTATTGTTTTATGTTACTTGGTTTTTATACATTTATAACTATTATAAATAGTTTCTTATAAAGTTGTTGAATGATCGCTTTTGTCAATAAGACAATCTAAATTGTAAATTATTTCGATTAGCATTAAATTAAGCTGTTAATATAGAAGTTAATATAAAAACTTTACGATACCATATTTCAAATCGTGCATAATGTTTTAATAGGAACATTTATAACAACATATTTTTGCTAAATATCAAGGTGAAGGCCACGATTCAAACAAGTCATTATTATGTTAGAAAAACTATAAAATTATGAGCACGTAACTGACGAATGCAATGTTTGTGATACAAGTTGATTTCCATTTAATATCATCTACAATCCTCCACTTTTTTCCACTTTCGTAGGAATTCGGTAACACCTGCTCAATTACTCGTTTCATGTTGTGAAAGAATTTGAAGTTTGCATTAGTAAATTTCGGTAGATGGCATAAATAACAAACCTATTATGTATGAAGAGGAGTGGATTTTGACACAAAGTTGTTTCAACACAAGGGAATTGTTTTACCGGAAACGAAATTCTGTAATAAATCACATTTAATAATAAATCTGAAATTAATATTCACAGTATTGAATAACAAATGCAGTATGAACATAGAAATGCGGCAATAAACTCACTCCGAACAAGATATACAGGCTTGTTTATCATTTTAACGTCTAGCGTGATTGTTACAAAACTTCCGCACTCGGTTTTAGTTTAGGCGCCATACCGAAAAGGATCGTATTATTGGTTCATAAAATGCGTATATACATTCTTGAGTCTATTTTTAGAACAGATAATCCGCATGGTGTTTAAAAATAGATTACCACTATGCAGGATTTTCCACGATGTCATCAAATTCAATAAAAACCTTAGAAATTCGTTATGAAATATATTGCACTGACCATTCGAAAAAACGGTTTATCTAGTTGTCCCTTATTTTGGTATATTTTTTCGGGACATGTGAAATATTATTAACGTTCGCTGTCCCTATTGATGAATCCCGGATCTTCGAATCTATCATTCATATCTAAACGATTGTTAAACTTATCAACTCACTATCAAAAATCTATTCACATTATAAATCAGATATGTACGAATTTATAGACGTGACTCAAATAATAAATTCAACATTTGCAAAATTTTACGACACTGAATCATGTTCCAGGATGCGCTTGTTAAAGCTATACGAATATTATTTCTTTGAATCAGTATCTACCGTTAGAACTTTGCAGATTCGCGCGCAAAATCCACGAAGAAAGTACAAGCGTGACCGAACTTGCAATAGATGCGTGCGTAAACATCACAAACGCACCATGCATCCGTAACTGTGCACCGACGTCCTTAATGGATGCTCCCTAAGGGCCACTTTCGCCCGACAAACAGTTTCACGATTGCCGATGGGAATATGTATTGTTGTAGAAAACTGCGACATGCGTGCGCCGAATGACAATAATTCGCAAATACAAGCGCGGCGTGGTTTCCGCGTATTTCCTTCAAGTACTCGCGCCACCGGTCCGTTCATGAATGGACTTCTGAATGTTAATGAGCGCCTGTCGCGGTACTAAGTGCGCAGTACTGTTATACGAGGTGTCTTCGCGTTTGACCTTTGTATGCGTCAATATGATTGCAATTTTTTTTGCATCTGCGTAATTTATTTGATTCGGGCCACCTCTTGCAGGCGCCTAGACAAATATTGAAGCCATGTTTATATGACGAAATATGACGTTTATGTGGAAATTGCGATATATGTGAAAAGCCTGATCTGGCTCAAAAATTTACTCATAAATTGAACAATTTCGTGTATAAATATGAATGCGTGCGTTACGTGTGATCGTAAACTTGCAGACTTTACGAGGAATTAATCATAACATTCGCAAACACTGTAAACAAACATGATAATAAAATCAACGAATGGTTTGCTGTAGATATTTTTAAAAATTGTGGGTCAGTGACTGCCGATTTAATGTACTTAGTGGGCAGACACGAAAAAATATAATTTAATATAAATAATATAGTAAGTACACAATAGTGGTATGTGCATAAGTGGTCAGTTGGCGCGGTCGATGACCCGTGGCGGCGGAGGCGCGGCCGCCGCGCTCAAAAAACTTTCATAAAAAAATAAATAAGATCACAATTCACATTTGGTACTTCCTTGATGGTCACAACTTCAGGAATGTTTTAACTTTAAATTCATTGTTTTATTCAAATGAAGAAATTTGAATTCAAATATACCCTTGATGATAATTGCTCCGGCTATAAATAAAGCAGTGCATGCTGATAATAGTACACGTTTATCAAGATAAAAAAAGATAATTTGTAAAACGCGTTGTCGGCTGTTGGCTTTATCTATCTTATCTCGTTATTGATTAGGGATTGCAGATTCATGCTAAACATTTATTTAAATGGCATGTTTTCCAAAGATTGGTAACACCTGTCATGGACTGCACATGCGAATAGGATGCGATGTTGTTTACCCGTCACATTTGTCATGTTCTACGAAAAAATCCGTCAAGTGTGTTCAAAAAGCTCTCGCCGGTTATCCAGTGATATGTTTGTAGATTGACTTGTTTGCAAAAAGTTGGATTTCACTCGATTCACTCCATTTTTGTAAATAGAAGATCTATGTAAAACTCAAAATTCGAATAAAATTCCTTGTGGGAACTACATAGTTCAGACCAGGGATGTTGCGAATGTTCGCATCCGCATCCGCAAATGCGGAACTTCCGCATAAATTTTGACATCTGCATCCGCATCCGCATCCGCATTAATCGATGCGGATATTTATGCGGATGCGGATGTAATACAAAATGAGACAAGACAGAAATTTGGCGGTGCCGGCGAATGGCGCGTGCCGTTCGCACGTGACATTGACCAATGGGAGCGAAAGAAATATTGAAATGATCCAACACGTATGTTGTTGCTATGATGTTAGATTCTTTTAGTGAAAATGAGAGTCGACAACTACCAGAAAATGGTAGCACTGAAGCTGTACTCCAAAAATAATTTCTTTCTTATCCCAATAAAAAAAGAGTCTATGTGGATGAAAATCCTCTTAAGTGTTTATCGAGAGGAATAAAAGATATTGTTTCCCATAGCACAAAGATTTTTATCCACTCCACTACGTAGTAATCCTAGCGAAGAATTATTTGCAGCGAGGGTTTAATTTACCAACCTCTCCCTAAACGCCTTGTCATCAGAAAAGGCGGTGCGGCGTTATGTTTAATAAATGTGTTATGCTTAATAAATGTGTGTTCTTTTTCGAGCTCTTGGGGCTACTCAAAACGAAGGTAATGCATTTAATTATCAATAGAGAAGATGGCTAGAACCTTGCACAAGCATGGGATCGAATTCTACACTTAATTATATCGGAACCCAAAAGACCAACTGCCCGACATCAAGACACAGTGGGCTTCTTCTGCGTAGATTGAAATGCAAAAACAGATTAACGTTTTAAATTAACTTCTTAATTTAATAATAGTAAATTACGGGCAATTAAATTTCGCCCTGTGACCATGAATCCTTTAAAGTAATCGAAATCAATACACACATGACTTCGAAAAGTCAGAGGTGTGCCCTGGGATTCGAACCCGCGACCACCGTGAACATGTTGGCAGTCGCGTCTAGTCCGTTTACCAACAGGCCACCACGCACGACTTTTCGAAGTCATGTGTGTATTGATAGTCAATCACCACGCACTAAAACGGTGAAGGAAAACATCGTGAGGAAACCTGCATGCCATGGCGATTCATAAGAATTTCTATGGTATGTAAGTCCGCCAACCCGCACTAGGCCAGCGTGGTGGACTATATGGCCTAACCACTCTCAATCGCATTCTCGATTGTAGAGTAGGCCCGTGCCCTGCAGTGGGACGTAAATGGGCTGATACAGATACAGAATCGAAATATCGGGATGTTAAAAAATATAAAACATTAACATAGATAAATCGATAAATATTACTAAGCGGTAAAATCCGTAAATAATAGTTTAATTTCAATATTCATTCATATACTATACTAGCGGTCGGGCTCGGCTCCGCTCGGGTGTATATGTTATGGGCCAAGTGATTAATCGAGCATTATTTAATGCCCGGGCAATATGAATAATGCCCAATAAGAGCGGGCAATGTAATTATAACCAATCAATTTATCACATTGCCCGGGCATTATGAATAATGCCAAGTGCCTATTGGGCAGAGTGATGTAAAGCGAATCAAATTCAAAACAATGAGCCGAAGTGGTAGAATTTAGAATAGGGCAGCACGAGGGCGTGGGTTGGGAGTAGTGGAGGGGGAAGGGGAGTGTCGCACCTCCCCTGGTACCATTCCCATGAAAAGGTAACGCACCATTCCTGAGAAATATCTATTATAGCAACTTAACCCTTAAAACACTTGTTGTCAATACAAATTAGCTTCTGTATATATTCTTCGTTACAGCGGCGGGGGCTGCTCTCCCTCCGCGCCTCCGGCTTTTTATATAGACTCTAGGGTCGGTAGCCAAAAGACTACGTGAAGTCGGGGTGTTCCGAGTCGGTTTTGGGGCACAGTCGACCTAACTGATCCATAAAGTGGGTATACAAATATGATATGGCTCGGCAATATTCATACTGCCCGGGCATTATGAATACTGTCCGCATTAATCACTTGGCCCATAACATATACACATTTTAAAATGGCGGTCAAAATAATTTATGCTGACTATCAGCTTAGAATATCGACCAATCGGACCACGAAAAACGAACTTTCCTCATTTTTGCTAGAAATATCACTACTGCTTTCCTCCTATATGTCATAGCGTGATGATATATAGCCTATAGCCTTCCTCAATAAATTAACTACCCAACACTGAAAGAATCATTCAAATCGGACCAGTAGTTCCAGAGATTAGCGCGTTCAAACAAACAAACAAAGTCTGCAGCTTTATAAAATTTGTATAGATTTACATAAGATCTTAAACATCCGCATCCGCATCCGCATCCGCGGATGTGAGCCTTTGAAAATCCGCATCCGCATCCGCATCCGCGGATGTGAAAAAATCGACATCCGCAACATCCCTAGTTCAGACTATAAGGTATTCTCACTATCTGAAAACTGCTCTGTACCCGATTTAGTATTAGACTGGAGATTAAAAGACTAGACACGGAGACTGATTGGTAAGCCAACAATGTAAGCTGACATTTAAGGACGCTAGCAACGTTGCAGGGTTCAGTTACATTTTATGAGTGATCTTTATAGCATTCTTGATACCTGTTCGAAAAGTACTTTTTTGATTTCATTTACACATCATTTGCCGTATCTTCTGATATGTTACCGCTCCGAATGCGATTCGAAAATATTCGCATGCGGAACGAATTGGAATGGAATTTTTCCAACAGTCCGCCTCTGAGAATTAAAATTGTTCTGTATCAGCCCATAAGTTCAATCATTAAAAATATTGCCGACACAAAAGTGAAAACATTGTCCAATACGAGTATATTTTTGCTATCAGCATTTCTTTCAGGTGCAATTGTTATCTTTCAAACTTTTAAACTTTGTCATTTTTCTCCTTTTCATTCAAATGCTATGGTGTTATTTTTACTTCGATATGAGAGAAAATGAGTCCAATTGGAGATACACTCATTAAGATTTATGGCGAACTCATACAAATTACAACTACTTCGGCAAAATTTCCTCGGATTCCATTCAGAAGCAACGCGTAGCCCTAACAGTCCTTAACGGGTGCATAAGTATGCGGCGTGAGCGTTCCAAGCAGCATGTTAATCACGGCTCATTACAACTTCCCTCATCGTTCAATCAGCGCGGTTGCATTGTTATCGCTTCGGAGAAGGGTACCTGGCTCGCGATCTTACCTTGCCACATTTCAATGTATTGCGAATTTTTAGGTCCTAAGGAAAGTACGTGGAATCTTTTCGGTTTTGGTCACGGTATTAAACGACATCTATCTAAGATCTGTGTTTTTTGTCTGTTCTGTCGAACGTGTGATCCTATGTAGATGTTCTCAGTTCTCGGGATCTCAGTTTTATTGCTGTAGAAAGTATGCTGAGCTTCGTAAAAGGACTTTCCTTAGTATGTTAATGAATTAAAATTAAATCTTGGATCATCTTGGCACGGGTAGCTAGGGAGGTCCTGCGGCTGAAGTCATTGAAATACCAGTGCGAAATGGGAATAGATGGGACGGATGGATAATCTCGTTCCGTATTTCTACTTTGCAGAAGCGTTTGCTTAGCTATAAACTTTATGCGTATTCTTCTATACGATTTTTGGCGTATCTTATATCATCACTAAAAGGTATAACTTTACATTTGAACTCGTATAAAAATAGATTTTAAATACCACAGGACTAATTGGATATACTATTTATAACAAAATACCATAAATTCTTTAATTTCCATTCAGTTTTCTGTCATTACTGGGTACAATATTGTAGTATATAATTCACTTTGTTTTTATTTATTTTGGACGTATATAGCTCATTCGATTCAGCTCACGTTGCCTTTCTGTGTTCCATTGTTCGAGTATACAGATCTATAAATGCCAGAAAACAAAAATCATAAAAAACATACAGGCATGTTCAGAATATGCGTTTCATTGTTCATTTAGTGTTGATTGGTCGTTAAATAGCGTGGTGTTGAGAGTGCGAGCGACGGCCACATGTTTCGTCGTTGGCTGCAGTTTCTATGGTGCTTTCGCTTTTGGTTGGAGGGCGCACGGCGCGGCGCAGTGTCGGCGCGGTGTCGGCGCAGTGTTGGCGCACTGGTGGCAGGCGCGAGGCGCCTGCCGCGATGCACGATCCGCGCCGCTCTTACATAATGCGTTACATCACGTCGCGTCACCACAGCTAAAATAAGCGGCGCTCTATCCACGCCCGGTCACGGCCAAGGCTGCGAGTGCGCGCCTTGTTGGCCACAATTACACAGCTGCCACCCGCCCCCGGCCTCCCCTCCCGCGGCCGCCGCCGACGTCGCCAGTAATGAGGATTTAGTGGGTGGACACGCCACCGTCGCTTTTACTTTTAAACCGGTTCCCGACTGACCTTCGTCTCCTCGCGTCTCTGTATCAGTTTCAGAAGGTCACGCTATGGGGCATGGAGTATCTCTCGTTGTTCCAGCTAGCGTGCGCTGCGAACAATTATGCCGGTGTATCCATGCTCGATACCTACGTCTAGCGAACGCCCTTGACTGAGCGTCGACCGGGCGACCTTGTGAACGCGCAAATGTTGTCTGTTTGGATCTATCGGAATTGTTTTCGGAACGTTTCAACAGATTTTGATTAGTTGCCCTACTGGCCTACCTGTGCGCCTTGGCCGCATGTAAATTGAATTAGTTTTCCCACTTTATAAACATGTCTTTGTTATATCATTATTCGTATAAGAAAATGCTAATGAGTTTTTTTTTTGTGTCCACAAGTGCACGTGCGTGTGCGTATATAGTTGCTGTGTTTAACATGTTCAAAAGAACGAGAATTATTTTGGGTTTTCTTTTCTTTGTTATGTTTTTTCGAACGTTAAATGTTCCGCGTTCATTTGGACTTGTGTTATAATTAAATTCACACTTATTAGAAGTACATGGAAGCATTTGCTTTATTAATTCATGGTCATCAATCATAATTTTGGTACTGGCTGGAATGTTATTCACTCGCCTGGACGGCGGATGTATCGCGTGCGGTTTTTTCAACTTCACAACGTTGAAATCTCCTTGCAGACACTATTTTAACTGATTGTTATTCGTTATGTGTACAGATGTTTTCATTCAGGTTTTTAAAGAAATTTTCGTTGATTGATAGCCGAAGACATTTTCCGTTCATGCGCGCGACAACAGGTTATGCAAATGAGTTGTTTGTGAAAATATGATATGACGACATCAATGTTTATTTATTATGATAATCTGTATATTTCTATATATTATCGATTTCTTTTTTATTCGAGTTGTGTTTTTTAATCACTGAATAACATCAAAAATTTTCAGCGAAATCGCATTGTTGACACATTTTTTAATATGACCATCTGGTGACACATGTATAATGTAATAAGTAATAAAAAATAGGTTTTTAGAAACTCCATTGCTAATGGAGTTTTTTTTAATTTTTTTTTATTGCAATGAATGGCGAGACAAGCAAGCCGGTCGCCTGATGGTAAGCGATACGACCGCTCATAAACAGTAGCAACATTCCACTGCGCTCGCCATCCTGAGACATAAGATGTTAAGTCTCAATATGTCCAGTAGTTGCTCTGGCTACAATGTCCTTCAATCCGAAACACAACAGTGCATTTAAGCAGTGCTGTTTCACGGGAGAAATAGACATTGCGGTGGTACCTACCCAGATGGCCTCTCACATATGAGAGACCTGCCACCAGTTAATTCAAAGAGGAGTTCAAATACATTTGCTACGATAACAGAAAAAAAAATATTTTTTATCTGTTTAATTAAACATTAGCTCGGAATTAATATTTATACCTCGGCTCCAGTGTAGACAAAGGCAGTATCATCAAGGACCGCAGCCTTGGTCTTATCTATTTTTATATTGCAAGGCAAAGTGACTACAAAGAACTATAACAAATAGTGCATACAAGTGATAGTATCCCTCTCTAGACATTCGTTTCGGTTCGATTCGGACTCATACTCTCCCATTTCCCCTATTGATTTGTATGAATTTCCTCGGTATGTAAAGTCCGCCAACCCGTATTAGACCGGCGTGGTGGACTGTATAGCCTAACCACTCTCAACCGTATTTTCTATTGTAGAGGAAGCCCGTGCCCATCAGTGCGACGTATATGGGCTGATACAGTTACAATGACTCTCCCATCAGCTATACACATTTTGACACTAATCGAATGAAATTGAGTAATCAAACACTTCAGTGCTTTATGAATTAGTACAATTTTCGAAGCATCATAGTTTATTTATGATATAAACACGGTTATTAGTACAGCAAGCAAGATACGAAAACACTTTCATCCACATTATCACGTTTCTAATGGCCCCGCCGCGCCGTGCCGCGTGCATCACAATACCCACATTTATTAGAAAACCAAACTGATTAGTGAATATTGGATAATGTACCTGCTATTTATCACGCCAGCTGCGGTAATTGTGAATAATCAATATATTCAACATGACTAACACCCTGTATAAACAAGCGGGATACGAATTCTTTTAGCGCTGGATATACGAAAAAATCAGTATTGTTTGCAACACTCTGTGTTTGTAATAGTCATTAGTCTTGGAATGTGATTGCTAGAAAGGTGGAATTACGTTTACAAGCGGTTTCACGTCATATAATACGTTATTATGGCACATTTGTAATAATAGAATGGTACTTTGATTTCTATCGTGATGTTTGCAAACAACTTCAAAGTCTATTGATTGATTACTTTGATTGAAATTATTGGTTAAACAATCTGTCATTGCAGTTCAAGAAAGCTTAATATATTAAACATGAATAAGGTTTGCAACTAAGATGTTTATAAAGCATAGATGCGTTGTCCGAGCTTTATAATGGCAACACGTTTGGAAGGTAATTGCCTCCAGTGCAATCAGTCACACTTCAACCAGTGTCGCGGGTACACGTTTCTCTGTCTATCTGTATTCTCGGAACCAAATGCGTAAGAATAGATTAGAGTTATTTAAAAAAAAGTACAAATGATTCTGAAACTGTGAAACAAAAAAATATTTTATTTAGTGCACAAGTACACACTAATTTAATTTTTTATTAAATAAAATTAGTAAAATCGCTCTCATGGCAACGTATGACATCTCCCGCCACGTCATTCTGTACTTCATGCTTGGTGCTACGTCACACGCGCTTTGGCCAATAACCGTGCGGCACTTATTGTTACGTAACTAGCGAAGTCTATTCATCTTCTTCTAACTTGTGTTTCTTGCTTTTTTACTCTTCCTTCGAACCAATTTGAAATTATAATACGCATCGCGCCATTTTTTTGTGCCATTATGTTAGTGTATGACGTGTCTATTTGTAAAACGTCATTGGTTTGCAATCTATAAATTATTTTTCATACTGAGAGCTTCATACCATACCTACATAATTTACACGAAATATGCAGCTCCAATAAGGCTGCTATCACCATCTCCAAGAATACTTTAACTAAATATCCTAAGTAACATACTTTAGTATTTAGAATATATTTTTGTATAGGATTAACAATCAAAGAAAGGCATTACGTGTAACCTCTACTGATGTAGTGATTATTGAGCCTCAGGTTACAGATTTGCTCATTACTTGACCTTTTCTATAAAAGGAAATAATTGTTTATCTTACTAATCCAATTCCTTAAAGAAAAGCGAAGAATTTGGAAATAAAATACAGTAGAATTCACATACAACGACTTCGCTTATAACTACTAACCGGTTTTAACGACGATAAGCTTAACTCAAGTTAGGTTTCATAGTAAGGTACTGAGAAAATATAACCGTTTAGTGCGACTCCAGCTGGCTGGCTGGTTTCACGTTTTCTGTTAATTTTTTGTTCTATTTTGTTCCTAAGATTTCTGGCGCTCGTGTTCCTAGCCGAACGCACTATGGTCTTTGAAAATCGCTGTGAGTTAAACCCATTAGAATTTGTTTGGGCGCAAGTCAAGGGTCACGTCGAAAGGCATAATAAAACATTCAAAATGTTCAAAATTCAAAAATAAATATAAATAAATAAAACATAGTACTCGCAACATTTGAATCTATTCACTTATCAAATTATACCCAATATGTTTTTGAGAAAATGTTTCATAACCCTGAAATGTCACTTTTAAAATGACATTTGTTTGTTTACATTTTTGATCTCGAATTCGATTTCCGAGTATAGTGTAATGTCACTAGTTAAGACAAGTTCTTAAAGCTCGACAAAATAGTTCGGTGAAGCGAAAGTATTTTACAATTGAAGAAAAAACTACCAGAGACTTTTCGGTTTCACAAACACCCAGACTCGAGACAAATATTTGTAATGCTCACAAACATTTGTCTCGGTGTGGGGATCGAACCCGCGGCCTCTCGTTTCACAGCCAGCGTTTAACTGCGCTACGGTGGCTGTCCTGATGAATATGAGGCTTTGACTAATTAGTACTTAATCTTTGTGTTGCAGGCATGGTGTTCATAGCTGGTTTCGTGGTGTTGCTATCCACCCTCATGTTCTTCTTCCCGCGACAGATCAAGCAGGAGCCTCTACCCCCGCCCCCCATGAAGAGCAAGGACAGACGGGAGCCACTTTTCAAAGGTATGTAACCAAGATAAAGTGAACTGGCGTAAATTGCAGGAGACATATTAGGCTGCTGATTGTGACGATGAAGCAATGTAGAATTGTTTGATTTGATCTAATATTTGTTTTAGTCTTTCTTATAACAACGAAAGAGCCATGTTAGCTTTAAATGTACCGGCTAATTTGACGACATCCGTGACGATTTGAAAGCGAATGGCAAGAAAGGATTAAATGACAATCGGACAAATAAATACATACTCATTTTATTACTATATACATTTCAAAATTGAATAAAGACATGTGAGCTTCGTATTGCATGTGCCGGATAATTAGATGACATCTGTGACGACTTGAAAGCGAATGGGATGAAAGTTTTAAATGACGATCGGACAAACAGATATACAATCACTGATCACATTTATAGGCTTTATGAAATACAAAATGTAAGAACATTTCAATATTTATACAACTCAAAGAGCGTTATCAATTTGTTTGTAGATTTCTTTGCGACAATCAAGAGACAACTGACGAACGACATACTAATGTGGCGGACGGCGAGCTCGGTTCTTCACCTGATGCCAATCAGCGGCGTGTACAGCTTCCTGCCCAAGTACCTGGAGAAGCAGTTCCGCCTGCCGACGCACGATGCAAACATTGTGTCGGGTACGAACTTTATATTCATTATTATATTTTCTAATATAGTGATAAATAAATTCACCCAACAGCCACATACATACTCCTGAAGTCCTGACCCCAAATCAAGGTCGCTTTATGAGTCTTGGGTGTTAGAAATTTCGGGAGGCTTTTCGGTTTCACAAACACCCAGACCCGAAACAAATGCCTGGGGATCACGCAAACATTTGTTTAGGGGATCGAACCGAGTAACTGTTTAAGAAACTGTCCTGTAATCAAAATTGCTACTGCAACTCCTATCAGCAGGATTCGACAGCTGCACGCAATTTTAGGATGTCGGCCCTTGCAGACCTGAAATAAAATTACTCAAATACACATATCTGTGTATCAGTCTTAACCTTATCTTACATAAGTATATCGCTTCTTGGTTTCGTTTGAGAGGAGTAAAGCCATAGTCTTCTACACTGGCCTTTTGTGGTATTGCGGATTTTATGTAGTACCTATCAAACAATAAAATAACTTTCCTTTAATTTCTTTCAGTTCTATGTTAAGCTTGACCATAATTTTATAATAGACAAATTATTATTTCACCAATAATTTGTACACATGGATTGCAAATATAACATGATAATGCTTGTGACGTTTGTAAAGATTACATAAATATCTCAGTATGTGGGAATATCGTATGATAACATAATACATTGATGATAAAAATTCACCTTTGGAGCATTAAAAATAAGGTCAATTGGACGATGTGGTGCGAAAATTCTCATCAAATAAAATATATTTCCAACAACACACCGTAACATCAGCATACAAGGGCAAGTTACGAGAAAAAAATAAAAATAAAAAAATCTCACAATAACTTTAATTTAAATCTAATTTCAACTCGCTTCAGGTACACTTGTACCAAATTGAAACAGCGTTCCTATAAAATTGTCAAAGGTCGCTCTTTTATTTAGAATAATTTCTTCTTAGAGTATTTATAATATAGAGGGTGCGCTGTCATACATTCGCGAAAAAAACGGAGATGAAAAATGAAAAAAACGGAGATATTTTCTTGTTCGTAATGTTGGTAGCGCTCCCATATTAATGAAAATTGAATTAATTATTTAGCAATAAATTGCTTTAAATTCCTTTGATAACATAAATTGTATTTAGTTATTTTCCTTTTAAAACGAGTTTGAATAGAATTAAATAGCCTTAAATTATTTATTTTTACTTTACTTTTCCAAGTAATTTATGTATGTTGGACAACCTGTCAAATATCAGCCAATAGGAGGGCTGAAGAAGGTGGCCCGGCACCACCATTTTTATCTACGCTTTTGAAGTACCAACGCTCCCTCTATATTATAGATACTCTAAGCATCTCTCCTTATATTTAGATACAGGAATTCCACTTCTAGACACTTAATGACCTGTATAAATGTGTGCAGGACTGGGCGGCATCCTGGTGATGGGTCTGGGCATCATCACGTCGGGGGTGGTGATACTCAAGCTTGTGCCGTCGGCTCGCCGCGTCGCCGCCTGGACCGCCGCCACCGCCGCCATCTACAGTGCTGGTCGGTACCGCAAACAATACTTGCTTGTTACGTGTGTTTGTGAATAGGCCTGGTTAGAATACTTCAATACTTTACTGGTGGTAGGTCTCTCATATGTGAGATGAGTTGGTTTACTTGACTTTCCATAGTTGTGAACCAATAATTAATTATTGATAACTTTATTCTTCGATTGAATACCGTTTGCGCTCCAAATCCTTGTATATCTCAAGAATAGATTATCATTCGCTGGCTGCTGGCTACGCATAACTACTGAGCTCCGTCAAATATAATGAACGGATCATCATCATCATCATCACCATCATCATCATCATCACCATCATCATCATCATCACCACCACCACCATCATCATCATCATCATTATCATCTCAGCCACAGGAAGTCTACTGCTGAACATAGGCCTCCCCCAAGGATCTCCACATCGACCTGTTGGAAGCGGCCTGCATCCAGCGACTTCCTGCAACCTTAGCCATATGAACGGATACTTTTGTTTATTTAATAAATATTCCTAATTTCCAGGAATGGTCGTGTTAATGTTCGTGAGTTGCCCAGAAAAGAGCTACCGATTCTTTACTCCCGGCCTGGTGGGTGACAGTGTCTTGCAGTGCAGTAACAACTGCCACTGTGAGAACACCTCATTCAATCCTGTTTGTGGACAGGTGAGTATCGTACACGATCTCTTGTATATTTACTGGCTGTGCCTACCACTTGTCCCTTCCCCCTAAAATAATTGTAAACAAATAAAAACACCCAACAGTCACATACATAGTCCTGATCCCACACTAAGATCGTCTCGTGTCGTGGGTATCGAAAATTACGAGACTTTGCAGTCTCAAAGACTGACTCCCAGTCTCCCACTCCCATACCCGAGACAAATATTTTTGGGCCTCACAAACATTTGTCTCGGTGCGGGGATCGAACCCCCGGGTACTCGTTTCGGATTGCAAGCCGGTGGAGGAATATGTTTTCCCCATTAAAAAGTCGAACAGTTGCATTCACACCCGTCTTTGTGGGTTGGGAGTTCAACACCGGAATTTTTTCAGATAAAAAGCCTATCTACTTAATTATTTTTCAATTCTAGGCGCTAGTTCCTAAGATTAGTGCGTTCATACAATACTTTAGGCTTCATAATATAAGTATAGATGTGTATAGAATGTGTTTCTGTTCGCAGGACGAGTACACGTACCTGTCGCCGTGTCAGGCTGGCTGCCTGGAGAGCAAGCAGCTGGACAACAGCACGTACGTGTACTACAACTGCTCCTGCATCGACGTCAACACACGGGGAGATCGCGCCATCAAAATGTCAGTACCAATTTCATATAATTATACTAAAAAAGAGAGTGCCCATTTTACATGTACATTTGTAATTCAAGGTGTTGTTTGGTACTGCTACTGTTCATGAGCCATATCGCTTACCATCAGGCGAACGGCATGATCGTCTCGCTATTCATTGGAATAAAAAACAATTAATTAAGCGATTACTTTTTGTTTCACAGACTGGAGTCGTACCGCTTATACAACAGCTCAGACGGCATATTGTCTCGTCCGAAAGGCTTCGCCGTGACGGGCGAGTGCGGCGGCCCGTGCAACCAGATATACATATTCATAGCTATATTCGCAGCCATCATGTTCGTGCATGCCAGCGGGGAAGTGGGCGCGGTGTTACTCATAATACGGTGTACGGACAAACATGGTGAGTTGAGTCGATTAGTTATTGTATTATCGACTTTTGTAACGGAAATTATAAAAAAATGATGAAATGCTGGGTTGCATAAGGATAGCTGGTTTGTTAAGCGTCCAACACTTAACTGATGTAACATTTTTGTAAGAGGTTTTCTGTATTGTTGCAACTTGAATTTTCGAGAAGAAAATAAGCAGCATCACAGAGGATAGTTTAAAATAATATCCATAAAAGTTTTGATATTTGAATCAATGATAAAAGTCATGCAATAACAATTTTGAAATAGTGAAAAAAAAACATTTCAGTATAATAATAAGACTAGTAAAAAAAAAAAAACAATTTCAGTATAATAATAAGTGTGTCGATAGATTTTATCGACATGTTATCGATATTTGGTGATAAATATTTTATCTGGTGGTCTCTCATATGTGAGAGCGGTCGTATAGCGGAAGCCATGCTCTTCACGCCATTACAATAAAAATAATGTTTTATATTAAATTACCAATTTTTCGCGTCGCACAGACAAGGCGATGGCGATGGGCGTGATACAGTTCGCCATAGGCGTGTTCGGCAACGTGCCGTGTCCGATCGTGTTCGGCGCGGCGGTGGACGCGGCGTGTCGCGCGCGCGACTACGCATGCGCCGCGCTCGGCTCGCGCGCCGGCGCGTGCGCACACTACGACACGGATGCGTTCCGATACTTCTATCTGGGTACGTGTGCGCATACACTACTACACTCGATGCTAACCATTGAGATAAAGGTCCATAAATCACGTGATATTTTATTTAACATTTTTAGTGATTCCCTTTAGTGATTGTAGTGAGATTTTGATAAACTCTCCCCATCCAACATCACATGTATTTTTAGTACATACAAAACGAAGCCGGGTGGTAGTTTTTGTGAGTTCAGACACAATGCGACTAAATTTTATGCAAAAAATTGCGATGATTTTTTTTTTACTATTCGTCGTCGTAATTTTGCTTTAGGAGACACACTCACACACAAATCAATATATACGTAATTATCCCTGAGTGCGTCACGAATAATAATTGACATAATATTCTTATCTATATCATTACATTGCATGTAATATTGATTTTGTTGCAGGTTTGTCGGCGGGCATAATGTTCCTGGCATTCATAATGGACATGCTAGTTTGGAGCAAGGCGGGGCGCATCGACATGAACCCGGGCGAGGCGCCTCCCCCCGCGCCCCCCGCGCCCGACGCCGCGCCCCTCGCGCCCCTCTCGCCCCTCGCACGCCCCCCGGACACGCAGCTTTGACCACACACCGCATACGAGTCGCACTTCTAGGGCGCGTTCCATTTGACGATCGCATCGAACACGCTCACGACCGCGATATTTACCGTTCCACTTGCTCGTGAGCGTTACGATAGCAAACCCAAGTGGAACGGGTTATGGCGTTTTGAGCGTTTAGGTCAAGAAGCTTATACGGAATGCAATTTCCATTTGGGTATAAGCTTCTTGGTTTAGGTAATAAATATTTTAAAATAGCTATAAAAAGGTTAGGTTATCAAATGGAACGGCGAAATGAGTGTTTTGAGCGTCGTGAACATCAAATGGAACGCGCCCCTAGCCTCTCCCCGCGCACACACCACACATACATCACAACACTACACCGATTGCGATCTCTAGCTAAAATTCTAAAATAGTTTTAAGGCAACGCTACCTATTGGTTAATCGGGATGGATTTACAACATGTGAAGTGAGTAGGTTTTATATTAATAAGCCTATCGAACTTCGTCGGTCCACTATCGATATGTGATATGTGATTTATTTCAAATTGCATTATTAAATGACGAAGAGCGCTTATGGCCGTTTGGGAATGGAAGTGTCTTCATAACAAGTCGACTAGAAGTCATGTTTAGACATATTACAAATACAAAACAAAATAAGAAATACAAATTAAATAAATAAGTTTGTTGATTTTTTTTATAGTTAATATATTATAATAGCACGGCCTTCCCAAACCCAAACGATGCTCGGACATATCGATAGTGATGTGGCGTGGTTATCGACATATTCAACAATAAACTATCGATAAAGTACACGTTTATGGAAGAGTAAAACGGTATTGTCGACTATATGTGTTATTAAATATTTTTAGAACGCAATGAAATAACTTACGAGACGCATCTTGACCTAGAGCAGAGAGTGCTAGTATCTGAAAATATTTATTCAATAAAAATATACAACGTTGATACGACCGATGGGCATTAAATTACACTATGTATGCTATACGTCCTTGCTATTAATTCGGCACGGCACAAAAATTAATAATACCAAAAATGAGATTTGGTTTGTTTCAAACAAACTAAATAGCTTCCAAATAAGACTAAAACGCAACCATCCTGTGTAAATAAATTTCATTGACCTGTAGATTCCAATAGATAACAAATTGGCAACGTCGCGCGCGGCGCGTGTTGTTGTCGCGCCGCGCCGCAGCGCGACTTGTGGGACTTGTGCAAGAGCGGCAACAACGCGCAGATTTTAGTACGATCTATCGTTTTAAGGTGAATGACCATGCGTTAGGCGTAATCAGCTGTTAGAAAAGCTACATCGTGTTCAAATGGGGCAAAAACTTAAAAAATCATTTATGACCAAACTACTGCTCTTATTTAATTGATTTTAGTACAGAGCTTCAAAATGGTACCTAGTATAAGCAGTTTAAAGAAACGCCCATCGGTCGCATCAACGTTGTATATAGTTAAAATTTATGATTTTTTATCTTTATCGATGTTATTGTTATTGGCCGGCGATGATTACAAAATTTATAGGAAGTTGTGTTTCTGTACAATCGAAAGACATATTTCGAAATGACTAATATTTATGAAAGAAATATATAGCATTAATATAATGAAATCGATCGATGTTTGCATGTTAGTGGACAGGGTACGGAAGAACTTTGTCCTTTTTCAATCAGGTAGTAGTTTGTCAATTTTATCTCCTTAATAATAATGACATATTTTTAATGTATCGTGTACAATATTAAATGCGTGACAAAAAACACAACAAGTGAAAGATGTCTTGAAAATTCATGCGTTATGTTTAAAAACCAGCTTCTCGCCCGCTGAGCCCTGGAGACTATAATTTCAATTCAAGAGTGAAAATTGAAAGTGCAAAAAAAACGATATACAATAGACAGATGTTCGTCTTGTAAGAGACGTTTGATCTATTATGCATCGGTTAAGTAAGCATTAAATTCAATTCGAAATAAAGGTTTTCTCACATTGCAGTATCTGCTAATTTCAGGCTTAATATAGAAAGTTTGTCATAATAAAAAAATGCATTGAATAAGAGAATAACATTTATGTTTAAATATTGGTGGTCAGTGTCGCTTTGAGGTAGCTTGCGTGGGAAAAATGTAGTATGCGTCTATGTACAGTATACTGATAGAGAGTAAGGGGATACAAAACATAACATTACTACTAATCTTTGGCCCTCAATCGACGTTTGATTTTCTGCACGGAATAAATTTTAATGAATTTTACAATAATGAAATCATGTTTTATATGATAATAATTTTTATTGAATATTCAAAATAAAATAATTCGTTGAATCATTCATCTGTTTTAAATTTTCAATCAACAATCAGTGGGCCGGGATTGCAGTGTTTTCTTTCACATAGCATAATGCTATATTAAAAAATAATGTACATTCACACATCACTGCATATGCTTAAAACAGACACTTAAATACGAGGGAGAGATCTGACTTGGATATACCAAAAAGTCGATTATTATTATCTCGATTATTATTTGTTAGAATAAAGTACTTTTTCGTTAGTTTTGTTCGATCAGCTTTACATTGAGCATAACAGTATCCACATTCATTAGGTTATATGCCAATTAAATATTATCTTTTATAGTTAACAACGTTTTCCTGGGACTGAGCTTAATTAATAGGCTGGGTATGCACTGTGTTTCGGTGATGTATTTATATCTTTTTTGTTTATATTTTAAAATTAATAATTCTTATTTTTTTACAAAACAAAGCATGCATGATTTATTAATCCATTTATTAAATAATCAAGAATACTTATTATAGTTAAATAATGGGTAGTTGGTAAGATATTGCTATTGGTACATTTGATTTATTTTCCTTTGAATTAGTTATTTTATTAATTAAAATCCACATAATTCTTATAGTAAATTATTATATATTTTTGCGTATTGTCAACACAGTGTGTACGCAGCGATACATTTCGATTATCGCAAACTTCATGGCTAGTGATTAGACATTTATATTAGGTTAGTAAAAGTTTTTTTTACAAATTATAATTACCTTGTAAATATTAAACGAAAGCATAATTATATCGTGTCTAAAGGTCCGCTAAGCATTTCTATAATTAGTGTAATTTTTCTGTTATTTTTTATGTAGATGGAGCTATAGATATACACTAAAGGCTGGGCAGCGTGTAAGAGTTTTTTAAGCGTTTAAATATAATACGTTTGTCGATGTTGGAGCCATTGCGGTTCTTAGGGGCATTTCAAAGTTTATTTTTAGGTGGAATGTAATTATTATCGAGAAAAATACTTAGTGATATGTCACTTTGTGGGTCAATATGTTTCTGACACAGATAATTGCACAGATAATTTAGGCTAAGATCGTTCCCATCATAATAATAGTTAGTATTTGTTAAACATCACATTTGAGATGTTTGGGTGGCCACTGCTGTAATATATCGTATGTATGTTCTTTGTATAACGAACGTATTTTGGAAGTATATTTAGGAAATTTGTACTACAAAAAACGAGGACTTATTAAGAAGATCATTCCCATATAGTCTTCTCCACAAAACCGTGGAAAAACATGTCTTTTAAGACATTTTTGTGGATTGTAATTTCTGCACTTGTAATATAAAATTTTAAATCAAATATATCTTTCTATAAAATATACGTAATCGAAAATGTTTAGTAATTGCTTTTATAAATATACTATTGGAATTTAATTTGTTTTTTGTAGGACAATGGCACATGTAGTGCAAGATATCGTCATCAATTTTATACGAGATCTGTGATGCTGTATCTTATTAAATATTTTATTATGTCTATGCATATAATATGGTAATATTATGTTAAATTATATAAGCCTTTAAATAAACGATTCAGCCATTGCTATTTTTTAACTCTCAAATATGCGTATTTCCAAGTGCAATATAAATACATTTTTATGGATGTATTTTTTTTATCATTGAATAGATTTTAGTCCGTGTGTATTAGTGTAATGTTTATTCATCAAGGGATTAAATGTTGTATAATGTCGAAAATTATTACATGAATCACAATAATAATTAAGTATTCTATTGTTACAATTTTGTCATATTTACTATTGCGAAAAGTGCTTTTTGTATTTTTTTAACTGGGTATAAGATTAAAAAATATTTTTTTATTATTATTTATGAATTGGCTAATCCGAGGATTAGTGAAGTATTCTAGTTCTTTTTTTAAAGATATTGCCATAGATAATGAATAATTCGGTCTGAATTTATTTGATGACATATTTTTCTTTCATTTATATTATTTTAAGTACGATCTAATACCCAATTAAAACTATAATATTATTAAAAAAAAAAAAAATATTACGCACCATTTACTGCCAAATGTACCGTCGTGTAAAACATGCATTTTGCTAACAATTTAATCGAAAAATACGATATCACGTAAATCATATTTTATTACAATTCAACCCAAAAATAGGCCAGTTTCACACAGTGAGTGACCGACAAAAATCGCTGCCAGTTTTGAAAACTATACATTATAACGTACTATTATACAATTTCACACGAAATAGACTTAAAATAATATTAATTTTCTTACGAATGCGTATGAAATAATGTTCCTTGTTTCGTAAACAGTGCATTAACGTGTGCAATCGTTTGTTTTAATGAATTGTTGGTATTTTGAGACAAATTATTGGCGTTTTCGCTACTTATGTTATGAAATATTTTTTTTGTAATTTTTATACAGTATGTAAAGTCGCATTTTGATTGATTTTAGACTATTTTATTGTGGGTGCTGTGTGACACGTATACATTGCTGTGTAGGAGATTACTGTTAAAAAATCAGCATTTTGTGCGGCTGAAATACTTTACATTAGTAATTTGTCTGCATGGACTTCTCATATGATAGAAGTCGCATTTATGGCTCTGTTAGCGGCTAAAAAACAGCGTTTTTGAGCATGTTTGCCTGACGAAGGGAGTAAATTTGTGGGGTAATACAATAATTTTATAGCATAATAAATAGGCATTTTATACACGAAAAATAATTTGTTTAAAATCAGCTTTAATAGAAAATTTATATAGGTACATTTTTGTAGTTAAATTAATTAAATTGAACAGTAATATTGATGGATAATTTTCAAGAAATTTTATTGTTTAGTGTTAAAAAGGGCATAAGCAATTTTTTTTTGGCATAATGGATTTTTGACATATATTTAACGGGCTTGACGTTTTGTTCTTTGCTAATGATGTCCTGTATAGGGCTTTAATTTCACATCTTAACAGGCGATCTCACATGGAAAATTATATCTACGTATAGTTAAATATATACAATGTACTCTATGTACTAGTGCCTCCATTTTGAGTTCAATTAGTTATAATTACATGGCGTTGGTAGCTCATTGAATTCTAAATATATTGTATAAGTTTACATATATTGTATTTTAGCTTTTAAATATAAGTTTTGTATTTGTAATAGCCAACACAATTTTACTAGTCTACGTAACCTTTATAGCAAATAATACCTCTATGGAAACTTACCATCACATTTAATCAGTAGAATTTAATGTATGAAACAATGTAATTTTTACTGCTTTTTCCGCAGTAGCTATTTTAATTATGTAAAAAAAATCCGTGTACGAGAATCTCGACTGCCCCTAGTATTTTTTCTATGCCGAAACATCACAACTAAGGGAATAACGTATATTTTCGTACACGAGATTAATTTGTTAAATACCGATTATTATTGTAAATCATAACGTAACTGCAGTGTCGATGTAGAGCCTTAAATTATGAAAATTCGTTAAGGTAAATAGTTAAATAATCTCAATTGTAATAGTAATAATAGTAATTGGAGCAGAATATCGAATAGACAAACGCTTTTCGCGTATGTTTCTGCTTGATTAAACAAGTGATAGGATATGGTTTGATAGTCAAAATGATTACATTCATATCGATTTGTCAATGAGGTTTATAGCCAGTTGTAAGTGGCTCGTGTCCTGAATGCAACTACTATTCATGATATTAGTAAAGTAGTCAGATGTATAGTCAAATGGACTTGTTATGAGACCCCGTGTCATCTATTTTTTAATTATTTGTAAATAAAAATTATTGAGGAATATGTGTATTTTTCTTTGCCGTCTTAAATACAATGTGAAATGCAAACAGAAATGGTTGGATAATGGATTGTACCGAACATAATGAGATCGAATAGCGCTGTTGGTCAACCACACAGGCTTTTGTGGAGTCAGCTTCACACAAGGTCTCATTGGCTTCTGTATGGACAAGATTTTACTTTACTGATGGTATTTGTCCATCCATCGATCCATCCATCAGCCAAAGGAAGTCCACTGCTGAACATAGGCCTCCCCCAATGATTTCTGACTTTTTCTGATTTTCTGAATGATGACTGATGGTATTTGTCCTAAGAGTATGAAATTATAAATATTCAACAAGCGATTGATCAGTAGTGTAAGGGCTGAATTATCAAAGAAGTGATGGGTTTAAACATCAAACCCCTTTACTTTGAAGTTATGTGCGTATTGCTAGGTAATTATTGCCTGCATATTAAAGTTAAGTTTAAGCAAGTATGCCAACGTGACAATTTTCCACAATAATTCCGCATTTGGCCTTTGGCCACATTAAGAATAAAATACTTTCTTCTGAAAGATGATGTTAGGCACGCAGCCAACCGTAAAATTAAATCCCATATCATTTAGGAATATGGGTATTGTGAAGACCCCAATGAGTGTGGGCAGACAAATAGAAGATAAATATTCAATTATAAGTCCACTATTTTTTGATCAAACATTATTTTACTCCATGTGTAATTTCCCACATAATAATGATAAAGATAGGTTGCAGATAAGTCATATACATCGGCATTTATTATTACAACAGTCAGGTTAATACAGGGTAGGTAGTTGATAAATTCCTATATAATAAAGTTATCTGTGAAATGTGATCTTAAAAAAAATGGGTTTTAGTAAGGCTTACCGCACAGAGTACTTCGTTAGTTTACGGGCAATAATAGTTAAAGTCTAAAGTCTAAACGGTGCTCTTTAGCATCCAAACCCATGAGAATATAGTGAAACTGCTTGCTGTGCCTCTTCATCTTAGACGTTCGAGGCGGAATAAATCCAATTGTGTTTCATGCCGACAAAGGTAGTTATTTGTTTTAATTATTTTTTTTGCAATGATTGTCGAGACTTGCTAGCCATTCGCCTGTAGCAAAACCAAACAACACATTGAATTACAAAGCAATGCTTGGCATTCCATTGCGCTCACATTCCTGAGACACGAGATGTAACGTCTTAATATATCCAGTAGATACTGAAATACAAATAACCTGAAATTTTATATTTCCTGAGATTTCATATGGTCTCGTCTTGGCAACATTTAGAGGAAAATGTATTTGATCGGATAATCTATTCACTCATCTCCCGATAAGGAAACTTCGTCAATATCGATGACATAAGAGGTGCGTCCCAGTAATCAATAGTAGGTATTAAACCCGTTTTTGATCGCTAGGCACGAGATGGGCTAGCGTTTTTGTTCATTTTTGTTTGATATAGTCGGTAAAAACCCAATCATTCAATATCGGCGTGTCGAATAAGAGACATGCCACATCACGACTAGGGTTCCTCTATTCAAAGTAATCGAAATGATATGTATTTATTGACTTTATCTCAATGATGTCAGTTCTAAGTTTAGGAGCTTTTGACAAAATATTATCAACAGCTTTATACGGATAAGAATTTAAATATTTCCACAGGTTACCCTGATATTATGTGACTGTATTTCTGTTGGTTGTTCAGACATACTTATTAACCTCATGTCATTACGGTGGTTCTGGTTGCTATTTAGGCAGATGCAAATTCTCTCGCCACCTGACTTTAAAGAACGATTTCATCCAAAGAACATAAAACAAACAAACATACAGGACAAGCTAAATATAAGCGTTTATAAAAATAACGAAATTGATAAAATAGAAACCAATCTGATGAGCTATTGAGAAATGTTATTAGAATACCCTATCATTCATCTTATTCAATTATAGCAACTATACAATTCCAGCTAGAATACACCGACAGGTTTTTTTTTCATGTGTCTAAAGAATAGGTACCTACGTCTATTACATCAGTATTGGCAGATATGGGTGTGGCGGAAAATGCTACGAATACCATGGATCGCTATGAGAATTATTCAGTCCATTTTGATAGAGCTTAATATTCAGAAAGACTATTTGTCAGGGATGTTGAGCTTCTTTAGACACATTATACAGGGTATATCAAGACTGCTACCGAAAACGAAGCCGGGTGGTAGTTTAAGCGACTTCATACACAATGCAACAAAAAATGTTGGAAAAAAAAGCCATAATTTTTTTTTGTTATTTTTTTTATATGGTCGTATTTTTGTGGTAAATACATTTTTTCGTAAAATAATAGTGTATACCCTTTTATTTATAAAGACTGTAAGGTATAAAAGAGTTCAAATTATTATTTTAGCAAAAACTATGGATTTACCACCCAAAAATGACGATATTTAAAAAAAGATAAAAAAAAATTGTCGCATTTTTTAGCAAAATTTTTAGTTGCATCGTATTTGTAGTTACTAAAACTACCACCCGGCTTCGTTTTCGGTAGCAGTCTTGAGATACCCGGTATATCCTATCATCTCCCATATCCTTAATGATTCTATTTCCTCTGGTATCTTTCCTGCTGCTTGGAAAAAAGCACATATTATCCCAACTCCTAAAAAATCCAATGCATCCAATCTCGCAGATTTCCGTCCTATATCCATTCTTCCTTTTCTATCCAAAGTCCTTGAACGTCTAATCCATACCCAGCTGAATGAATTCCTCTCGAAACACAATCTCCTTAATCCTCTCCAATCAGGGTTTCGTCCTGGGCATAGCACAATTACCACTCTAACTCATATTGCGGATGGCATTAGGTTGGGCATGGAGGAAGGCAAGCTGACAGTCTTAGCATTGCTAGACTTCAGTAATGCCTTCAACACCGTCGATTTTGATGTCTTACTTGGCATAATGCGTTCTCTTAACATATCTCCAACAGCAGTTGATTGGTTTCGTAGTTACCTGTATGGTCGCCAGCAACGCATCTGCTTTGAGGAATGCTTTTCCTCTTGGTGCTCTGTATCTGCTGGTGTACCTCAGGGCGGCGTTTTATCTCCTTTACTCTTCGCTGTCTTTATTAATTCTATTACCAATAATCTTCGCTCCTCCTACCACCTTTATGCAGACGATCTGCAAATTTATACTCGGGCATCCTTGGACAAGATAACTGATGCGATTGGAGCCATCAATTCTGACATCCAATATATATGTTCATGGAGTAAAGATTACGGACTGAAGGTCAATCCATCAAAAACTCAGGTCATTGTTGTCGGCAGCCCTAGGATGATATCGAAAATAGATCAGGACCAACTTCCATCTGTTTCCTGTGATGGTATCATTGTTCCATACAGCGATACAGTCAAAAATCTTGGTTTATATATAGACAAATGTTTCACCTGGGGTCCTCAGCTTCGGGAAGTTAGCCGAAAGGTTTTTGCCTCAGCTAGGTCTTTGTGTAGGTTACGCAATTTTCTCCCCATTACCACGAAAATTTCTCTTGCACAAACTCTCCTACTCCCCATCCTTGATTATGCCGACGTCAGCTATCTCGATCTCACCGAGGACCAACTTAATAAACTTGAGCGTCTTCAAAATTTCTGTATTAGATTTATATTTGGTCTGCGCAAATATGATCATGTCTCTGAGTTTCGTACTAAGCTCAAGTGGTTACCCATACGACTTCGTCGGAATGCTCATATTCTTAATCTTCTTTACAATATTTTGTTCAATCCTCTCACTCCATCATATCTCAAAGAACGATTTCTATTTCTCCATGAGTCTCATTCAAGGTCCTTGAGGTCGTCGGAGAATCTGAAACTGAGAATGCCTATGCATACCACAACGTTCATGGATAGGTCCTATACAGTGCAAGCCGTTCGACTGTGGAATGCATTACCAGTTGTCATAAGGCAAGCTCAAACATTGACATCTTTCAAAAAAATGCTTAAAGACTATTATCTTTCTCTCTAAGTAGCTGCATTAAGAAGTTTTTATTTCCTCCTTTTGTCTCAATAGGTAATTTATAATTTATATTTAGTATGTATATTTATGTCTATGTTTATCTATAGAAATATTTATATATGTATGTATATTAAGTGTATTATATAATTATGTATTATATATCATGTATATATTCACTATAAATAATTTGTTTACTTATTCCTTATAAGAGCATGTTTTTAGTTTTCTTTAAATTCTATACTGCCCTCTCTTCTTATCCTTTTCTTATATCCATCCAAAGGTTGTCTGTAAGAAATCGCCTAGGGCGATAAGACCGCCAACTGTACTCTTTAATTTTATATGTAAAATATTGTATACTTTGTCATTTTTTGTGTGCAGTAAAGAATGAATAAATAAATAAATAAATAAATTATGCGGTCTCCCACATATGAATTAGAGAAGATTGGCGTTAATATTGGGACGTATAGAAGGCAAGCGCGCTGCAAGTAGAACACCTGCTAAGTGGTCAGAAATCGAAAAGAAGGTTGGTAGTTTTTACAACTCGGCCCAGCCACTCAGGACAAAATTTGGTATAATTTTATGATACATACAAATCAAACTGGAGCGATGGGAGTTATAAAGAAGATATGCATCGGTCAAATGTTGTGGGAGTTAGGCTTAGGATCGAATACGTACTATATGTATGTACGTATGTATGTATGTATGTACGTAGTCTCGAGTGCCCTATATAGTTTCTTAGTTACTTTGGTGATTGGTCCCCTTTCTTTTAAATTATTTTCGTACATGTTAAATTCTATTTTAAGTATACACTTTTAAGGAAAAGCTCAACAAAGCAGCAAAACTCAATTACCGTGACACTACGGTTCCACAGGTTGACTAGTAAAACGGATCGATTTGGCGTAAACACCATGATTGGACACTACAACGGCTGTATAAAGCGGTGTAACACCGGGTGTCCATCACAGTCGATCCTCACAATCATCTGTCAACATGAGTCGGTTATTTGTTGTTCTTACTGTTGTTATTGCTTGCTGTTTTGCGGCTCCAGGTATTTTATATCCCTTTGTTTATTTTTATATTTCTCAAATTAATACTTAATTACTTTTAGTACAGAAAATGTAAAATGCAATGTGAATTTAATTTTTTTAACAACCGAGTTATTTTTTGAATAACTGATCTAAGTAGGTACATATACATTATAAAGAAGAAAGATTTGAATGTTTGTTTGCATTAGAATAAGCTTTAAAACTACTGGACAGATTTGCAAAAATCTTTTACTATTAGAATCCTACATTATCCCTGTTACTTAGGCTATTGAATATTTTCCAAAAAGTTTAGCTCAACCCGGGCGAACCTAGGCCGGGCCGCTAGTCAACCAAAATTCCATGATTTGTATGATTAAAAACCAAATTAATTTTATCGTCACGACGATACGCAAAAAAGGTAATCATAGGTTTAAAGCCATAGAGCGAAAAGCAAGCTCTTTCTAAAAATATTAACTAAGTATTATTTTTTTGTTACTAGAAGGTCGCACGCGAAGATACACTCCTAATTTTGGACTGGGCAGTTACGGGGGCTATGAAGGAGGCTACCGTCATGGCTTTGGAGGTCAGATTCCAGGAAGCTATGGATACTACCCCGCGGGACCGGCAGGCTCTCACTCCTATTCCAAGTCTACAGCCAGCGCCAGCTCTGTGTCCAGTGGGGGCTCGATAGCTGGATGAGCAACCTAGGCAAAGTAAGATGAAGAAATTGTTAAGTACTTTTTTAAATAACACGCGGTTTATGGCGGGACATAAAACTCTCCAAACATTTTAGATTGTAATTATGTTTTGAACACAGTGGGCTTTTGATGAACCATAAAAATATAATCATATTCTATCCAACAACTTTGGTAGAGAACAGAATTTTTAATGGTACCTATAATTAGATTTACCTTTAGATTACACCTTTAGTTTGCGTATTGAATCTGCGTATAGCTATGATCCATCCAAACGCAGTTATATAGAATAAAAAAAAATAGTTATCTTTAGCTTTTGTTTGATGAATATGAAAGTTATATATGTATAATTATGTATTTTCAGGCCATTATAATAACGGATGATAAAGAACCCTAGCACAGAAACAAAACGCCAAAAGGACATCGCTAGTTAATATTTAGTAAATCATTGAATAAAATAATTTTGATAAATATTATTAATTTTAGCTTATTAATGTTATTTTTAAACAACATATTAATTTATTAACATATTTTTCTTTAAATACAGGAGATATATGCCTTATGTTGCTTCTATAATAGATAAAGTAGGTTTTATTGGTAAAGAATTATTAACATCGGTTCAATCGTTCCTGATTTATTGCGTGCAAACACACAAATCTTTTATCTTTATAATTATTATTATAGGCTAGTTCAAATTTGGTGACGGTGCTTAAAATCTCTTCGGTTATTTAAGTAATTAAGTAAACTTAAATAAAGTAAAAACTATAAAATTAAAATTGTTTTTTTTTGTATACTTATTTCTGTTTTCTATATTAACTTTTCAGTTTTACGTTATTTGTTAAGTTTCTTTGATTATGTTATTCTGTATAACCTTCGTCTTCTATTTCGTCTTATGTAATGATTATGCGTCTATTAATAAATCTTTAGCGAATCAATACCTTTGACTTTTATTTTTATACAATATTTATACAATATTTTAATACAAGCAACAACTTAAATGATAACTAAATTAGTAGAATATGAATTTCTAGGCCAGAAGTATGATTGTACGTTGAAATAATACTATGTTTATTGATATTTTATATTTTACTAATTTGGTATTAATCTAAAATTTTATGATTGAATTGATGAATATTTTATTTTGCTTAATGCAGATATTATTTCAGTTTCAAACGAAGAGGAAGTTACTTGACTCAATGTTTGAACTTAAGAAAACGAATTGCATCTTTACTTATTTGATCAATTTTGATGATGATTCTTTTTGCATATTATGGTTAATAGCTCAATTGATGTGGATTCAATTCCATTACATTTATATCCAAACAATGAAATTGGGAGATATTTCTGCGAATATGTAAGTCCTATCATACCTAACAAATTTTGGGAGATACAGCAGGCAACCTCTTTGACATTGATCCTCATCAGCATTATATTTAGTCACAGAAAATGCCCTGCTGAACATAAAATTCCCTTAATTTAGGGATGTTCTCTCAATATCTAGCACCCTAGCATTGTAGTTTTATTTTAATGTGTCTCTGTAGAGTCTTAATCATGTGCTAATTGCTGTATTGTGTATAAATATTGAGCGTAGGTAAGTAAACATTTTTGGTTGTGTGATACGAATGTTTTCTCTTCCAAAGGTGTTGGTAGGTGCTCATTTTGGCGCCACTCGCATGGTTGATGTCAAATGCAACATAATTTAAAACATCTATCAATCTCATGTAGTTAAAGCCAGGAAGAAAAGTAATAAAACCAATTTTATTAATACACAAATTCATTATCATGATGTATAAATTAATATATTTATTTATTTATAATAATCTTTGATATATTTTGTAAACTATAATGGAATTCACGCGGGAATGATGTTTGTCTTGTGGTTCATGTTGTAAGAGGAAGAGGTGGCGGAAGCGGTAGCAGACGCTTTTGAGTAAGCGCGACCGGCGGCAACTTGATGACCTTCGTCGGGGGCCCGACCATCTCGATTATACGCCACTTCTGGACTGCCATTATACCTGTAAAAATTATGTAAAGATCAACTTATTTTAAAAGCATACTTGATTTTTAAGAATTATGTGGGGGTCTAGAAATAATTTTAGGCATATGAAGTTTAGAATATCCACCTGCCTTGTCAGTCTAGTGGCAGCGCATATATACTGTGACTCATTCCTAGGCTCTTTTCCCCGGGCAGAAAAATTACATTGCCTTGCATGGCTACGGGGATCGTTCCTTTAACGTCTTGAGAAGTAAATCCAATTGAAGAACTGTAAGTGAGACTAGTGACGTCGGGGACATATTAGAACATGTTTATATTAATTTATACCCGTTTCCAACATTTCCACCGCACATGCCGATGTTTTCCTCGCTCTCGTTAGCGTCCTGCTCCCCGCTCTCGCGTCCGCGTCCGCTTTTATAATCGCCACGTGCTGTACCGCTCACATAATCGCTATTTTCATAGCCACGCCTCACGCGTCGTCCTGTGGGACATATGTACATTTATTACTTAATTGGGAGTGTACCACAGTTACAATTTTAGTCAGATATTCACGCGCCATCCAACGGGATAGCAACCACTGTATAATCCGTCATTTAGGTTTAAAGATGCTGTAAGTTCCAAGTTTAGCTGATGTATTAGGTTTTTTGAAAAGCTGGCAAATGAAATATTGTAATAATGATTGGGTGTAAAATTAACGAACATAACGTATATCGATTTAACGGGTCAGATATGAAAGAAGCTTTTGTTCTAAAGCCGCTTATCGAAATCGCGAGGAATACTAGCAAGTTTGCTCATTAGAGCAGTAAGTAGAGAGACGATTTGCAATGTCGATACTCGGCTTTGGGCCGATATATACATACACAATGAAGTGCGTGGTGGCCTGTTGGTAAACGGACTAGACGCGACTGTCAACATGTTCACGGTGGTTCCGGGTTCGAATCCCAGGGCACACCTCTGACTTTTCGGAGTTACGTGTGTATTGATAGTCAATCACCACGCACTAAAACGGTGAAGGAAAACATCGTGAGGAAACCTGCATACCATAGCGATTCATAAGAATTTCTATGGTATGTAAGTCCGCCAAACTGCACTAGGCCAGCGTGGTGGACTATATGGCCTAACCACTCTCAATCGTATTCTCGATTGTAGAGTAGGCCCGTGCCCTGCAGTGGGACGTATATGGGCTGATACAGATACATACACAATCTGACCAATGGCGCTTACAAAGGAATTTTTTTCTCTTCAAAAATAAATCACTAGGTGCATTCGTCATGGTGTGGTATGTCATATTTTTATTTCAGTAATTTGTGCATGTAACGTTGGTATGATTAACATTTTTTTATTTAAATTGCTATGTGTTGTTTTTTCGTATCCAAAAGGGTGTGAAACAGGGAGACCCGCTATCTCCAAAACTTTTTACAGCCACGCTGGAAGAAGTTTTTCGAAAATTGAAACTCAGTTGGGAGAACAGCGGCATTGTTATCTGCGAAAAGAGATTAACTAATCTTCGCTTCACCGATGACATTGTCCTCTTCTCCTCATCTGCAGCTGATTTGACCCAAATGCTCGAACAACTGAGCCTAGCGAGCCTCGAGGTCGGACTTGGCATGAATATGACCAAGACCAAAGTAATGACAAACAGCTTAGAGAGGCGCATAGAATTATATCCCCTGTCATCTGTAATGGAGTAAGTATTCCCTACAGTGACAGCGTCAAAAACCTTGGCATCTACTTTGATAAAAATTTCACCTGGGGTCCGCAGATCCGAGAGTTGAGTAGGAAGCTATTCGCCTCGGCTGGGTCCTTGCGGAGATTACGCAATTTTCTACCAATTGCCACGAAAATATCGCTCGCTCAATCCCTTCTTCTCCCCATCCTTGATTATGCGGATGTCAGTTATCTTAACATCACTGAGGAGCAACTAAATAAACTTGAGCGTCTTCAAAACTTTTGTATCAGATTTATATTTGGATTACGCAAATATGATCATGTTTCCGATTTTCGTACAAAGCTCAAGTGGCTACCAATAAGGCTTCGCCGGAATACACACATTCTTTATCTTCTACATAATATACTTTTCAATCCTCTCACTCCCTCATATCTTAAAAATCGCTTTGAATTCCTTCATGATACGCATTCGAGGTCTCTTAGGTCATCGGAGAACTTAAGGCTGAAAATCCCCGCGCATTCCACTTCCTTCATAGACAGATCTTTCACCGTACAAGCTGCCAGGTTGTGGAATGATTGGCCAGTAACGGTGAGACGGGCTAAAACTCTGCCAATCTTTAGAAAAATGGTTAAAGAACACTATTTACAGATTCTATGAGGATATTGGAGTTGTTCACATTTTCCTTTGTTTGTTATAGGTATATATATATTATATGTGTATTTTGTGTATTTGCATGTTTATTCAACATGTATATGTATGTATGTATGTATATATGTATGTATGTATGTTTATTTATAAACTTAATAATATTATACATTGTAATATTCGTACACCCGAAGCCCCAACTTTCGTTCTTTTCGTTTATCCATCCCATGGTTGTCTGGCAGAGATTGCTTCAAGCAATAAGACCGCCACTTGTGCATATATTTAATTTCATTTTGTATTGTCATTGTTATGTATATGGTGTACAATAAAGTGTTAAATAAAATAAAATAAATAAAATAATAGAAGTTGGGGGAGTGGGAGTTGAATATGTCCATGAGTACCTTTACCTTGGCCAGATAGTATCCTTCCAGGCAAGACAAGACAAGGAAATCTCAAGACGAACCGAGAATGCCTGGAGGAACTACTGGTCAATGAAAGATCTAATGAAAGGCTCATTACCTCTCTCCCTTAAAAGGAAACTTATGGACATGTGTATACTCCCCACCCTTACTTATGGAGCGCAAACTTGGTCTCTAACCAATCGTCAAAAGTCCGTCCTGGGGGTTTGCCAACGAGCGATGGAACGCAGCATTCTTGGAGTTAAGCTTGTCGACTGCGTTAAGAACTCAACGCTGCGTTCCAAAACCAAGATCGCTGACGTGGGACAAACAGCTGCCAAGTTGAAATGGAACTGGGCTGGCCACATCTACCGCATGTCCGACGACCATTGGGCGAAAGTTACTACACAGTGGTTCCCCAATGGCCGAAACCGACTACGTGGTAGGCCTAAAAGGAGATGGCGGGACGAACTCGATTCATATCTTCCGAACTGGCCGCAATTAGCACCTGACCGCGACAAATGGAAGGAAAGGAGGGAGGCCTTTGCCCAGCAGTGGGAATTAAAGGGCTTATAATAATAATGTGTTGTTTATGTTTACGAACATTTTAGCCACAGACAATAAATTAAATATTGATCATCGGGCGTGACGGACATTTTTGTTCTAATTATTGTTTTCAGAATTCAGTAAATAATTATTATCATTAGAGTTTGGGAGTATAATCAAAAAACTTGGAGATCGTTAGGTGATGTAATGGTTTTGAAATTTAAATAATAATTGGCTTAACTTTTGTCGATAGAATTCTTATTTATAGAGTTGATCTGTGCCCAGTATATATGCTGCATTATTGTCTGCGTAATATATCCATTGAAGTTTTATACTAGAGCGGACATCGGGAGCAAAATCTCTGCGTATGGTGCGTGCACAAGGGTACACATTGAAACGAGAGGAAAGATATGTTACTTCGTAGGCATGACAGGGACAGAAATAGAATGTACCCTTCATTTTGTTACAAACTTTTTGTTTGCAGTGTCCCCTCTAGTATATTATCTCAATGAATATATTATCTAAATCATTATTATGTTTTGTTGGACGATTGTTTATTCTATAAAATCTATACTAACATAAAAGCTAAAGCTGTTTACCGATTCAGATTGATCATTTTACTAACATACATACATAAACTCACGCCAATTTCCCAGATGGGGTAGGTGTAGAGCTGCACCCCTCATTTCGCCATGTTACTAAATTACATGCTAATAAAAAGATGTCTTTTCAATATAAATATAAAAAATATATTGCTTACCAGAAATCCTGACAGCACAAACTATAACCACCAACATCAAAATCGGTGCAATTCTCTTCATGATGTATGGGATATGATGGATGAGTTATTGTGTTCAGGCTTTTATACCATGATGTATGGCGTATAGAATTAGATTAGTGACAAATTGACGTGACGAATTTGTGAGGTTCACAGGGTCGTGTCCACGCCATGGTTAGACACCGTGGTGTGTGACAATTGACCAATGGCTTGTAGAATCCGATAGCCATTAGCTGCCATTGTTATATGATATTGATAGGTTATTGAATGTGAATATAAAATAGTAACTATACTATTTTACTTATAATATTGACTTATTAAAGTGAATATTAGATTTAGAGTATAGGTATCGTTTAAGTGGGAATAAAGTTGCTTTCTACAAGGATTGATGGCATAAGACATCCAATCGATCATAACCTTATAAATTGACATTGTACCTAGAATTAGTACCCATTGTACCTACCTTTGTAAATCCCAATAATGGCCGACAAAACATAATCATGACGCATTACGACCAAAATCATTTTATTGGTAAAAAAAGAACCTGAACATTTTAATTAACTGTAAAATGCATTGAAGTATGTAGTCATTTAAAGATATTTTTTTAAATTAATCTTTTGTAAATCCAAATAATGGCCAACAAAACATAACCATGACGAATTACGACCAAAATGATTTTATTTGTTCAAAGAAAAGCACCTATACATTTTAATTAATTGTAAAATGTATGTATGTTGTTATTTTGTTCCAAAGAAGTATTTAATGTAATCGATATAGGTAGTGATTGCACTTTGCACTTTTTAGATTTTGTCAGGTCAACTGCCTTTTGACAGTCGTATTTATTCACCACGTTTTATTTAAATGATCCTAGATACTGCGATTGGTGGGTTAATAAAAGGGTCTCAAATCCGTTCAAGGCATGGTGCCCTGTGCCGCTTCAGCTCAAGGGTTGTCTAGTAATGGATGTGAAGCATATTTGGAAAAACATTTCAAGCTTAAAGTATTATTAACACATTCAAAAAAAATTCAGTCTGTTCCAATTTGATTATCTTAGTGTTCGAAACGTTGAAACTTGCTGCATTCGCCAATAACCATTGAAATAAGCAATTTTCACAACTTATGTATTTTTTACTTCAATATTTATATTTACTCATTTAAATCAAATACCTTCTCTCGAACACAATCACCTCTATTAATGTACAAAAAATCATGGCACATTTTTACAATTACAGGGTAATGTGAATGTCTTTGAGTGATACTTTTGTAGATTAGAAAAATAGACATTTCAAGCTCCAAATGTCTTGTTTTCAACTTTATTAACGATTTATTTTCTAATATGTGCAACGCCAGGCCGGGAAATCAGAAATACCCACCACTCTAGTTGAGTCACCGCTGGTTTTGCATAGCTGTTCTAGATCGTAGGGCAAAGGTACATAATTACACATATTATGGTACATAACATACCCCGGTAGATTCAATACCTTGCTAGTGCGCCATAGATACCAACTTTTTTATCGATTAGATAACTCTTTAATTAAACACCTATTGAATTCGTTGACTTTTGTTTATTTTTTCGGGCACTATTATTACGCGGTCTGAATCATGACAGGCAGTTCTGTTTGACCTTGCTTCGTTTGGTCAATGATTCTCGATGGCGACGTGAAAAAATCATCAAAGCAATTTTTTTATTCATTCAGTGGTACTAACTGTTTTAACAAAGCTGTGAAATAAGGTTTATATCCTTAATAATTAAATGTGATTATGTTTTAAGGGAGAATACTTTATATATAAAATTGATTTTACTGACTGAAAAAAAATTGAGGAAATTTGTGTTAGACTGAGCTAAATCCTAATAAGAGTTTCAAAGTTTTAAGTTACATTTAATTGATTATCAAGTTTTTTTAAAACTATATATTATAGTTTGATTTAACGATAATTTAAGTAAAGGTATTTTTTTCATTATACAGATTTATAATATTTTACTAATAAAAATAATATAATTTCAATTTGCTATAATATGTTTTTGTTATTTTGCGGCGATTGAGTAATTTGACGATAGAAATAAAATATAAGTTTGATTGCAAGTTCGTAATGCATGAAGGGATACTGCATTATATCAAGAAAATTAGCGTAAAAAATGGTAATAAACACGAATTCTATTTATTCTTCTTTATATTTGTCCTTATAAAAGTGAATTTAACAACATTAAAAAATACAAATTTATAACTATCATCCATAAATATTTATTTAAACTACTAGTGACTTGGAGTCGTGACAATAATAACGACTACTAGGGTTTCTGACTACTAAAATGTATTATCATTCGAAAAAATACTATCTGTTAAGAAAATAATTAGGAATTACTGTTGATTATATACGTTGTAGTAGTCAGATATCCTGAACCTAACGTGCAATCTATAACATTTTATACATTAACAGTAATCCTTCAAGAGCCCAATTGTTCATATCAATCATATTTTGGTAGTAGTTACACTCTTTGGGAAATTATCCTGTTACCATTTTTTGCCTCCACCCCACCACTTGCCATTCTTGCCCTTTCCAGTGTCTTCTTCGCTTTCGCTGCTGTCGCTGTCGCTGTCATCTCCTTTGCCGCCTTTGCCTCCTTTGCCTTTGCCATCATCTTTCTTACCATCGTCTTTCTTGTCATCATCCTTCTTGCCGTATCCTTTATCGTCGTATTTGCCACCTCCTGTGGGGTTAAATATTGTTTTTATTAAGATGAATTTATTCCATTTTATCGGTCTATTTTAGATTTTATAAATCCTTTATCGTCGTATTTACCACCTCATATGGGGTTAAATATTGTTCTTATTAAGAGGAATTTATTCTATTTTAAGGGTGTGCTCTAGATCACGTAATTTAAATGCCACCATGATATAATAAAATTGGGTAAAACAGGGCACCACTGTTGCTTTCAATTCGATACATAGGAAATCGAATGTGAAGAGAATGATCGAAGGATATTGAAGGCAATTGAGAAACAATATAATTCAAAAATATTAAATGATAAGTTTTTTAATGTTATGCTACTCTTTTCGGCAATAAGTACAAATGTTATTATTTTCTCAAAAATAAATAAACACGTCTTTTGCCTGAAGCAGTCTACCACTAAAGTATGCATCCCCCAAGGTTTTCACTGGTACATATTAGAATTTGCCTGCGCTCAGTGACTATTTGCAACCTTTGGTAGATTGAATTATGTATGACGCTGCGCTTTATGGTACGAGGTGTCTTTTTAAATCCATCGGTCTTAAATGCTTCCCGTTTATTTATGAATACTTATTATCTCGCTATTTACTAAGTCTTGTATTTTAAAGGCTGAGTCTGTAGACAACAGATCAATGGTGAGGTGAGAAAATCAATAAGCAAGTTAGTATATGATTAAAACTTGAGTTAATATTTCAATAGACTCACCAGGCTTCGCGGAGACGTCGTAGATGCACACCGCCAATACTACCACAGCTAAGGCAACAATTGTTAAGTTCTTCATGGTTGCTTCACGTCTTGTGTCTGAGTACATCCATTATCAGCCCCACGGCGTTTAAATAGGACATTTACTTTCCAATCGTCTATGAGTAAAAGGCAGACGGACAAAAACTATCTTTGATTAATTTCGACCTTAACCTTGACTTCGAAATTGATTTCAAGGGATTTTGTTATCTAACGAGCGTGACAACAGGAACGATTTTCGTGTACTTTAAATAATGCGATGTTCAATGTGACGTCATATTAGGTTGTTTCCCGATTCCGCTAGGTATTTATGATTATTGTAATTAATGTTAAAGTAAGATTTGATTGTACTTTATGTAACTACTTTATCAGCCATATTCGTTCTACTGCAGAGTACGGATCTCCTCGACAGTTGTGAGTAACATTGCGAAGAGAATTTGATTATTTGTCGAAAAATAAACAGCGAAATAGACCCAGCAACAGGCGATCGATTCCAGGGAACACCTTTCTGACTTAATATTAATAAAACTATTCGTTTTAAGTTCACCTATACATGTAGTTATAACATAAAATTCAAAAGAAGAAGTATTAAATAAATAACTTTTTTATTTTATAACAATTTAACAAGAAAATTGTTGTGTAGTAGCGCACTAGGCTTACAAGGTGAACACTACACAAAGAATTAAACGTTCTATATCGTACACCAGATCCATGCACAGTGGTACAGAATGAATTGATAAAGTAGTTTCATAAATTGTTTAACTATTACAACTATGAATTACTCTATCATTAAAGTAATGATTAAGTCATTATGTTCATCAATTGTGCTTGCTCATAATTTATTGGATGTTTAGAATGATGCCGGAAACTACTTACAAGTACTTTGAGATTAGGAATGGATTTATGCATTTGTTATCGATAAATATGTTTTTATGCATAAGTCCGGCAAATGAGCAATCAGCTCGCCTTATACGTAGTAAATGAATACTGCTGGCTATTACAACACAATAACGGCATCGTGAATAAACCCCCGGGTACTTTAAATAGAAGGGGAATGGGGAGGAAAAGGATAGTAGAAAAAAATAAATGTACGACGCAAGCTGTCGCTTTTACAACGTTTTCTGTGACATATGTAGTAGTCTGCCAACCCGCACTAGGCCAGCATGGTGGACTATATGGCCTAACCACTCTCAGTCGTACTGTCGATTGTAGAGGAGGCCCGTGCCCTGCAGTGGGCTGTGGGACGTATATGGGCTGATACAGATGTAGTAGTCTTGGCAGAGAGGGCTTATTCCTATTGTAGTCCAAAGTTAATAGAGTGTAGTGTATTTTGAAAAAAGTATACAGTTTAAGAATCAATCAATTTTTAATGCAATATTTACGGCGGGCATATTTGCAATAACCGGTTAATCTATATTAACAAACATATTGTTTAATTACTTTGCGAATTTGAATGAATATTGGTGCAGATTCACAAATGATATGTATTGAGAATATAATACTGAATATACTATAAAAAGACGTTTCTTCAAATGTCCATACATTATAAAAATGACGATTAAATACATACATCCACTAGTTTTTTTATCCTTATGAGATCAATCAAGCAAATTAACTTTGAATGGCTATAGATTACATTGCAATCAACAAAGTTAAATTATTATTATTATGGTCATAAGGTCAAATGAGATTTGTCCGTTTTTTGCAATTAATTCAATTATCTATAATTATAAAAAAGAAAAGGAATAAAACAAGTATACTATGCAGTTCTCATTTAACTATGATTTAAAAATAAAGAATGCAGTTAAAAGTAATAAATGGATAATCGTATGTTACGTTCAGTGCGCTAGATTCCTTATATGGAATTAATATAATAGCTTGGTTTTTCCGTTTATGTTAGGTAAATTGAATCCTAGGTAACCTTAGTATGTGCCTACAATAGTAAGGATATCAGGTAGGTGTTAAATAATGGGCGTAAAAGGCAAATACAAGTATGTTAATAATTTTGAGAACAAAACATGTGACTTTCTTATCGATATAATATTACCACGTAACTTAAAAGATATTGTTTAGCACTTCTTTCGACCATTTTCTGCTGTAATATATACTATAACATCTGTAGATGTATACCTTGACATATTCTAAAACATATCCGTTATGACAATTGATTAGATCCCCGCATCGATACAAATATTAGTGTAATTTGTTTCGGGTCTGGATGTTTATGGGACCGAAAAGTCCCACGTAGTTCCTGATATCCGCGACACAAGACTCGCTCTGAGTGCAAGGTCAGGACTATGTGTGTGACTGTTTATTTATTATTTATTTATTTTATATATACTTTATTGTACACCATAAAATAGGAAAAATAACATATTAAATACTATGTTATTTATTATTATTTACTCATTCATTTACCATACAGATTATAAAGTTCTGAGAAGGACAGTTAAAATTGCATTTATTATAGGTCAACATTTTAATAATTCATTTAAGTTTTTTTCTATTGATACTTCGGTGTTAACTTACAAAAAATAATATGCGCTGGTATATGTAGTTTATATTACCTTTTTTGAGGAAACGGAAACTTCCCATTTATTACGTGTAGTGATTAAAGCTCTATTTACACACAGAGAGTTTGTCTACTCGAATATACGATTATCGTAAGGACATAAATAAGACGTGTCGTGTAAACATTAATCAGAACACGATAGTCTGTGGCAGTTATGTCATGCGATAATGGCATACGAATCTCTTTGCGAGAAACTATGCCCTTGTAAATGGCGCTTTAGGTTATAGCGTTGTGTTTCAATATAATGTCTACTGTCTAGTCTACTGTAAGGATTATCAAAGAAGCATTTGTAGTTGATTCAGAATTTGAAACAAGTTTTGAAACTCCACACCCAGGTAATAAATAAAACCCAGAACTTTTTATAATATCCTATGTTTATTTGGCAACTAACGATTATGATAAATAAAAAGTCAAATAGTATATCCTATCATATAAATTTGATTTGAATCTAGCACTGCCGTCCTTGCTCCTTAACGCCTGTAACAAAGAAAAAAATATGATTAGAACCTGTAGATCTACTTCAATAGGATAACAACAACAATTTATTTAATTGATAGATAGAACAAGAGCCCGTGGCCGCTAGACCTTCGTCATTTTATAAAAGCAGTAAGTTTGTCTAAGCATGCCTCTCACATGGTCATCACACGATCGGTTATTATGAAGTTCCGATCGTATTTTCTTTGGAAGTTTTTAGCTTCAATGCAAGATGTAAGAATTTACGGATTATTAAATATTACGATATCTATACATTAAAGTATTCCGATAATATCCGAGCTTCCTGACGATATTTTCTATATTTTATGACAATTGCAATAATATTTATTCAAAGCACACATAAATTATAAAATGGTGTCCACACATTTCATATTATTTTTATTAATTCTGGTGTAAGGCTTTGTTATAATTAATAAATAATATTATTTTAAGCTTACCCATATCCGCCCTTGTGCGCTCCGTAGCCGCCGACACTGCCGTGGAACCCGGCGCCATGACCACCATGTCCGTGTCCACCTTTAGTAGACCCGTGGCCTTTGTGTCCATGACCATGTTCATCATGATCACCACCGTGATGATGTCCGCCATGTCCGCCCTGGCTGTGGTCTTTGTCATCATGATCATCTGATCCACTGCCTCCTCCAACGCTGCTGCCTGATCCGCTGCCGATTCCAAAACCACTGCCTGACCCACTGCCGATTCCGATGCCAGCGCCTGATCCACTACCTCCCCCAATGCCGATGCCCGACCCGCTGCCACTTCCATGACCACTGCCTGATCCACTGCCGATTCCGATGCCAGCGCCTGATCCACTGCCTCCCCCAATGCCAATGCCTGATCCGCTGCCACTTCCATGACCACTGCCTGATCCACTGCCGATTCCAACGCCACTGCCTGAACCACTACCTACTCCAAGGCCAGTACCCGAACCGGATCCAGATCCACTGCCGCCCCCAATGCCAATTCCAACGCCGTTTCCTGACTCGCTGCCTGATCCAGTGGCTTCCCCATGGCCACTGCCTTTTCCACTGCCTGCTCCACTACCGCTTCCAACTTCACTGCCTGGTCCAGCGCCAACTCCAAGTCCAGCACCTGATCCACTACCACTTCCGTGGCCACTGCCGGATCCTACACCAGATCCACTGCCTGATCCGCTACCACTTCCAACTCCACTGCCTGATCCGATACCGCTTCCAAGGCCAGCTCCTGATCCACTGCCACTTTCCTGGCCACTGCCAGCTCCATGGCCACTTCCCTTTCCACTACCTGTTCCGCTACCGCCTCCGACACCACTACCTGATCCAACACCAAGCTCGGCACCTGATCCGGTATCTGTTCCACTACCTTCTCCGTGGCCACTTCCCTTACCGCTGCCTGATCCGCTGCCTGATGCACTACCATCTCCTGGGCCACTACTTGAACCACTTCCGCCTCCGTAGCTACTGCCTGATACACTGCCACCTCCAACGCCACTATCTGATCCACTACCCTTTCCATGGCTGCTGCCTGATTCGTCGCTTGATCCACTGCCCGTTCCAGTACTACTACCAGAACCATCGCCGCTTCCAATACCGCTTCCGGATCCGATGCCGGCACCTGCTCCACTGCTGCTTCCGTAGCCACTGCCTGATCCGCTGCCTGATCCGATGCCTTTACCACTGCCTGATCCGCTGCCTGATCCGCTGCTTGATCCGCTTCCACCTACAAGGCTAGCACCTGATCCAACACCGCCTCCATAGCCGGAACCTGAACCGATACTTGATCCGTTGTCTTCTCCGTTGCTACTTCCTTTACTACTGCCCGATCCACTGCTTGATCCACTACCTGATCCACTGCCTGAACCGCTGCCTTTGCCACTGCCTAAACCACTGCCTGACCCAATGCCACCTGCGTAGGCGCTGCCAGATCCACTGCTTGATCCGCTACTAATATCGATACCACTGCTAGATCCAATGCCAACATCAAGGCCTGAACCAGACCCGATGTCGTGGCCGCTGCCTGATCCATGTCCACTTCCTTTGCCACCTCCTGATATACTGCCGGACCCACTTCCGGATCCACTGCCCGACCCACTGCCGGACCCACTACCAGACCCACTACCAGACCCACTACCAGATCCACTGCCAGATCCACTGCCAGATCCACTGCCAGATCCACTACCAGATCCACTGCCAGATCCACTGCCGGACCCACTGCCAGATCCAGCGCCGGACCCAATGCTTGATTCGCTGTCTGCGTGGCCAGTTCCCGACCCACTGCTTCCTCCGTGGCTAGTGCCAGATCCGCTACCAGTTCCACTGCCGGATCCACTACCGACTCCGAGACCACTGCCTGATCCACTTCCGCCTCCAACACCAGCACCGGTGCCAGCACCACTGCCTATACCAACTCCGCTTCCTAATCCCACGCTGGTTTCGAGACTGCTATCGTGTTTGCCTTTGCTGCCTCCGTAGCCACTGCCGCCACTACCGCCACTGCCTCCTTTAATACCACCACTACCTCCGTGGCCACTACCTCCTTTAATGCCATCGCCTGATATAGTGATTACATGATGAGTACCACCGCTACTGCCTCCAATACTGCCTGAGGAACTGCCTTTTTCGTCCTCGGAGCCATGTCCGCTTGATCCTACAGAACTTCCGCCATATCCACCACCAGAGCCGCCTCCAAATCCACCTCCAAAACCGCCACCGAATCCGCCTCCAAATCCGCCGCCGCCTCCGTAGCCTCCGCCGCCACCGCCACCACCGCCAGCGCCGCCTCCGACTCCACCGGAGCCAATACCATAACCTAAAATGAAATGTTAATTATTTACATACATACATACATAAACTCACGCCTTTTTCCCAGAAGGGGTAGGCAGAGGTGCCAGGGTACCCACATTTCGCCTTGTATGTTCCGTCCCATGATGTGATAGGTGGCGAGCCTATCGCCATATCGGGCACAAATTTCTGACTCTGGGCTGATAATGAATAGAAAAATCCAATATCACTTTGCCCAACCCGGGATTCGAACCCGAGACCTCAGCTTTGTAATCGTACCGGAATACAACTACGCTACCGAGGCAGATTTATTTTTACACAAATTATTACAAGTAAGGGAAATGTCGGACGCCCGCCTACAAGGTGGACGGATGACCTGGCTTAAGTGGCAGGAAGTCGATGGATGCAGGCCGCTTCCAACAGGTCGATGTAGAGATCTTTGTGGGAGCCCTATGTTCAACAGTGGACTTCCTATGGGTGACATGATGATGATGTTGATGATGATAACACAAATTATTATCTTACCTATACTAGTAAGTATCGAAAAGCTCAATGATCAGTTGACTTAATTTTAAACTATCAGTCTTCACTTTTTGTGTCCTTAATTATTTAGTTATTTCTGTTAAAGAGATAAAAAGTAATATTATCTATGTATAATTAACATTTAGCCAAAAACTATTAAAAGCTTTATCATTCCTAAGCTTTTACGCCGTAAGTAAAACAAACAACTTTATTTTACACAACCTTAGCATAAATTAAACTTATGCATTCTTTATCATAATGTGAATAAATGTTTATAATTAAGTGATGTCCATGTATTTACCTGGTGCTGCGTAAGTGCAGGCGAACAGGCCTAGGGCCAACGCGGCGACTACAAGGCGAGCCATCGTGCAACTGTGCCGCTGTACACTCCTCGCAGCTTTTTATACAGCCTGGCTTATGTCATGACTATACGTGCGATTGTGGTGAGTCGCGTCGATTTTTGTATTTATTATCAATAATTACTGTATCGTCTTAAACCACAAAAATAATCCGAAGTGTTAGTTTGTATGAAAAAATAAAATCAAAGCGTAGTAATTAAATTGTGAATCGTGTTTTATATGTTCTAACAGGACGATCGGAGGTCGTTCGGGTATCTAAGCAAACTAGTGTAATTTTCGAAATTGGAAATAATTTTAGACGCTTTTTTTCTCTCAATTAAGAAAGCTTCAAGTCTCTGTGTTCCATTTAAAATAAAAATTTCCATAGAACTTGAGACGCGAATACTGAATTTATAAGTAAAAAAATACTAGTACGTGGTAACTTTTTTCATCAATATAAATACGGTGTATATCAAGAATGCTACTGAAAACTAAGCCGGGTGGTAATTTTAGTGACTACAAACACAATGCAACTAAAGATTTCTCAAACATAGGCGACAATTTATTTTTTTATTTTTAAATGTCATTGTGTTTAGGTGGTAAATCCATAGTTTTTGCAAAAAATAATAATTGAAACCGTTGCGTACTATAGCGACTTAAAAATTTAAAGGGTGTGTACAATTATCATAGAAAACATGTATGTATATTATGTATTTACCACCCAAATACGACAATAGGAACATTATTATTACATTGTGTCTGAAGTCACTAAAACTACCACCCAGCTTCATTTTTGGTAGTAGTCTTGATACACAGATCACTCCCAATAGATACCTAATGCAAGGCAGCGGTTGCGCCCAACACATTTAAGATTTCAGATAGATATAAACCGATGCCAAATGTCGCGTCATCAGTGTCGTCCAAGTAGTGGACCCGCACATGTCGTTGCACATTAGCGAAAATTACATTTTGGGAACATAATATTACAGTTAAAAATGATTTGTTCAATAAAATGGTGTGCAAAAAACTCAAAAAAATAAAGTATCTAAAAAACGCAATAAGTTTTCATCGATAACTAATATTCTTTAAATTATTTTGGTCCCGAGCGAGCTCAATTTATACTGGTTAATGTATCAATGTCAAACAGTCGAGTACGGATGGAGAATCAGCCGTCTCTTTTTCGCATAGCAATAACCGTAATAAGCCATCTCTTTTTGGCGAAATCACGCGTTCGTCTAGTGTTTGACGCATGTTTATAATATAATTCCCAGAAATATCGATATTGTAAAACAATAATGTAAATTAATTTTATTAAATGACAATGTCACAAAATATATATTGATTTAAATAAAAATTGCAAATTACCATAATCACGTTATTTTATGTAATTTGAAATAGTTAAATTTGTTAACAAGGTACGTTTACAATATTTTTTTATTTATTTTATCTTTCGCGTAATTAAATTTCCTTTTTTCCCTCTAGTTGTATACGTTTTCAAATATAATGGGAGGGTATTCATCATAAGTCATAAGAGCTTTAAATTGCCTACGTGACCAATAAATACATTTCATTTCATTTCATAAGTTTTATTATACTAAGTTTATTGAGAATCAGTAGCACAAGCTATTGCACTAATTTTAACATACGTTGTATAAATCGTATCAAAAACATTCATAGTTCGTCAAGTGGGTTTCATCGTCACTTGTCGATATTACATTTACTACAGCCGCCGTCAAAATTCAAGAAACGGAATAAGTTATTGTAGCCCTTTCGGGCGTGAGGTTTAGTTATTTACTATTTCATATTTTTATCTGATCTTTTATATCAACACTTAATTTGGGTATTTCGCCATTATGGTATACAAAAATACACGGTGAATAATAGAAATAAAACCGTTACATACTAAAGTATAAATCTTAATTCTATTTTATTCGTAGTTAGCGGTTACCGGTTGGTATAATTTATCAGGCCGGTGAAAAAATATTATCAAACATTTAACAAGTTGGTAATTAAGTTATAGAAGCGATCATAACACATGAACTTACTGGCAAATCGAACTATCGATACATTTTTTTATTTATCGACTTATGCCTCATCTCTCCAGTGAAGTCCACGTGACCGCGCTGCAACCCGCCCACCCCCCGCGCAGTTCCCTTCGTTGGCGTTTTCGATTCAAAACAAAACTATCGTAATGCGGTATCTATTGGAAGTGATCTGTGTCTTGATATAACCAGAAAAACAGGTTTTGGGGAAAAATAAAAATAATAAAGTGGAAAGATTCCAGTAAAATATAATAACAATTATTTAAAAAAATACAGATTTGATGTGTTTCTATTTATTCTTCATCTTCACATTCCGACAATACTTGCGGATAATAAGAATTCAAACGCGTCTTTTATTATACATCTCTTAGTAACCATAATAGCATTACTTGTAAACAATAAATACATGATTTATAAGGGCATTGCGACTTTTTATAGAAACCTAAATGCCTAGGTCAGAAGTATGTCATAGGTTTGTCATGAGTTTTCTCAACCTTGGTTTAGAAACTCATTTTCTTTACAACGAAAATTTTCATAAAATGTTAATTTCGGTTCAACGCTGAAAAAAAACTTCGAGTGAGCTCTCACCAACATTAATACTAAGATAACTTGGTGAAAAATCGAAATGTTGTATAAATGTATATCACACAATACGTCTTTTGCCTGGAAGGCATAGGCGGATCTCGGAGGTGCGATCAGCAAATTTATGTTTCGACTTAAGTGTTCCGTCCCACGATGTTATAGGCAAGAATATCGCCATACGGGTAATTATTTCCGATTTCAGGCTGGTTATGTAAAAAAAATGAATATCACTTTGCCCTACCCGGGAATCGAATCCGAGACCTCAGTGTGGTAATCGTACCATAGTACAATTACGCCTCGAGGCAGTCATAATATTGATAATACGTTCCACGATATTCATCAATTTCAACACAGGTTTTAGACAAGTTTTAGACATCGGTAAATAAAAATAAATATACCCTACAGTCACATGCATAGCCTTGACGCTACACTAAGACTGAATTTTGTGTCCAGGGTATCAAGACTATGAGAGACTTTTCGGTCTCACAAACAATACATAATAATAACCAGACACTTTGTGTGACTTGTGGATCACACAAATATTTGTCTCGGATCGAATATGGTTATGTCTGAATTAAACGTCTGAATTATTCTTTAGACCTATATATGTGGATATCACTTGCGTATGTTTTTCTGGAGGTACATGAGAGACCTATATGTGCGAGGGCGCCTGGGTACCAGCGCAGTCTATTTCTTCCGCCAAACAGCAGTGTAAATGCACTGCCGTGTTTTAGTTTCAAGGACATTATAGCCAGAGTAATTACTGGACATATTGTGTTGACTCATTTACAAGTTAACATCCGATATCTCAGGATGGTGAGCGTTGTGGAATGCCAAGCATTGCTTTGTAATAGTGTTATTTGGTTTTGTTACCGTCAATGAGCGTTCGTATTGCTCACCATCAAGCGAATTTCATGACCGTCTCGTCATTCAGGGCAACAAAAAATAAACCATTTTTAGTTCACGGTAGTGCCCCTTGTGAAAACCAATTTTTTGTATATTTTCATACCAATACGTAATTAATTAATAAAAATAACCTTAGTTTTTTCCTCTAGAAAACCAATCTAAGTATGACGTACTAACTGCATATCTCATTGAAATAATATATTCATGACGTCAATTTTATAAGGAAGTTCTACTTCTGCGACTTGACCGCTATCGTTCCTAACAAATGGGTTTCTCAGAAGTATTTACTTCGTATTTTATGTAGGTTGTTTTATATGTACATATTTATATTATTTATTTGACTGCCTTAATGGTATAGTTGTACTTCGGTACGATTTCAAAGTGGAGTTCTCGTGTACGAATCTAGGGTCGGGTATATTTGATTTTTCTATTGATTATTGGCCCGGATTCAGCAATTTGTGCCTAATATGGCGATAGGCTGACACATAATGGGACAGAAGATATTCGGCGAAATGTGGGTGTCTTATTAGAACCTCTGCCTGCCCCCTCTAGGCAAAAGCATGAGTTAATGTATGTATTTATATATTTGAGTTAATTTGATTGAAATGTTGTTTGTGGCCTGGTGGTAACGGAACAATCATCGGTCGCGGGTTCAAATCTTTGGGCACATTTTTTAAACACTTTTTGGAGTTATGAGTGTATCGATTTTCAATTACCATGATCTTAACGGTGACGGAAAATAACAACAAACACTATGTAAACTTTCTAGAAAGTTCTATGCTGTGGGAACTCCGCCAGTCACTTATGGATTTGTCAATTATATGGGACCTACAAGGGCTGTATTATTATATTTATTTTCTCATTAAGGAACCTTATCTTGCTGGATTTTAGAATGGTTAATATTACATAATTTATTAATTTCTTTTCTATTATCACACCCGTGTATGTCTTGTAAGCTATGATCAACAGTGGCACGCATTTTAATGACACTGAACATAGAAGTATATAGTAGTAATAGATCGTTGATAGTAAATCACGAAGCTCCATAACGTGCGAATGCTTTGTTGTGAAGCTGTTTTCAAAATATTAGGAACAGTTTTCTCTCTTCACATCTTACACCAGAATACGTAAATACTATTAGAATAATAAATGCTTGATGTTAATATAATGTAAACACATCTCAAACAATGCGTAACAAATATGTTTTCTTAAATATGTTTTAGATATTCGGTTTTGTAATGTTTTATATAGCAAAGAAAAAAAAAATGAATGAGTAAAGGTTCTGCATTCAGCAATACAGATTGTTTACGTCACTGTAAATAGCTATTGCTTTTTATATCCAACACCGTCAGAGGTATTTCCGATCGCCTTCGATAACTGGTCTACAATGCCTATAATTAGTTTCTCAATAAGCTCTCAATTTATGTATTTATAATTTATGATTAGACATAAGTGGTATATTAAAAATATATTTGTAAATAAAACCTTTAATTAATAATCATAGCATCTTGATCCGCGTGAATAAAACTGTTCCGATTTCTGATTGAATAATTAATAGGTGACTTGGATATCAAGTAAATGACACATAAAAACTAAAAATAACCATGTAGAACTACTTTTTTTTGTCAGTTTGTTTTGTATATTATTATAATTCACTTGTTTTTGTAGGCTATATTCACGCCATGATTTTTTTTATAAAGGTCAAAAACCCAATAGTAAACAAAGTAGCAAAGTCAGATAACTATTTCATTTTGTGGATAGCCCTACATTGTTTATGTTGGAGTAGGCAAATAATTATGATCTATTGTTAACTAGCTTTAGCTGAGGCTCGAGGACCTGAAGATATCCTATCTTGGAATACAAAACCAAAAGGCTGCGGTGGTCCTCTTCAGAAGATTATGAAAGGCTTGGTTCCGAATTATAGAAGCACACTAATATTGCTGAAACCATTCCCGCAATACAGTCCAGGCCATCTCTCTATATAAGTTATTAAGTGATAGATCAACGATGCAGCTAGGAATTCACTGACTCGTAGATGTTGGTCGTGAAGCTATGATTTACATTTCCTTTACCCTCTGCAATTATCGGAGGTTTCGTTTATTAGTGGTAGGTGATTCATATTCTAACGGAAATAAATTCATATACAAAGAAAGGATATAAATGTATTATTGAAGCACAAAAAGAACAAAAACAATTTACACTGCAAATAGTGTTATTAATTAATGATACTTATGGTACGCTTATATTTAGGTTCACTACTATAAACAAGACTACACTATTAAAAAAAAGAAAATAAAGTGTGATGTGGCTAATAATAAAACCCCTCATATAGTATATGAAAAGCAACCACTGTATGTGTGCCAATGTGTCCCCAATAGTAACTAACTATTACTGATGGTAGGTCTGTCAAATGTCAGAGGCCGCCTGATTAGGTACCACCGCAATGTTTATTTCCCCCGCCAAACAGCAATGTCAGTGCATTGTTGTGTTCCGGTTTGAAAAACTCTGTATCCAGATTAACTACTGGACATAATGAGGCCTAACATCGTAAGTCGCTGGATGGGGCAGTGGAATGCCAAGCATTACTTTGTGTTCTTTGGTTTTTTGGTATCGCTTACCATCAGGCGAATGAAATGTTCGTCGCGCCATAAAAAAAACGTGACATATTTCGGGATCTCCCAGTGTTATCAGAATTTAAGAAACAGGCATATATTTGTTTTGTTGACAGTTAGAATGTTTTTCGTCGATTGATAGTTCGACTGCATTTATGGTGAGATTTGTCATCTGTATCTGTTATCTGTATCAGCCCATATACGTCCCACTGCAGGGCACGGGCCTACTCTACAATCGAGAATACGATTGAGAGTGGTTAGGCCATATAGTCCACCACGCTGGCCTAGTGCGGGTTGGCGGACTTACATACCATAGAAATTTGTATTAATCGCTATGATATGCAGGTTTCCTCACGATGTTTTCCTTCACCGTTTTAGTGCGTGGTGATTGATTATCAATACACACATGACTCCGAGAGGTGTGCCCTGGGATTCGAACCCGCAACCACCGCGAACATGTTGGCAGCCGCGTCTAGTCCTTTTATCAACAGGCCACCACGCACTTAATTTGGCATGCCTGAATAAAAAAAAAATAACTATGTGGCCTTCGACACCCGATTTTCAAAACACTGTCGATCAGGATTCTGTCAATTAAATGCTATAACGTATTGATGTTAATTATTATCAGACCTATTTTTGCCTTTTTGATTATTAATCAAATACAATTTATTATAATATAAATAAATAACACCCAACAGTCACATACATATTTGAATTTTATTATTTCAATGGTATCTAAGCATCTAATCATATTTCATGTTAAAAATGGGTTTTCGATGGACTTAAATTAAAAGTCATTTCACGAAAAGATCACCCTCCTATTATTTTTAGAAGGTAATTTTATTTGTATAAGGTGAGTTATAAGTTTCATTAAATTTCTCTGTCTATTTTTTATGGGAGACCACTGTCATCGTCATAATTATTTCAGCCACAGCAAGTCCACTGCTAAATATTGTTAACCTGTATGGTATGTTGGTTTCCTGACTATGTTTTGAAAAGCCAGGAACCTGCGATCACTATCTCGGTAGCTGCGTCCTGCTCTTTACGAACTATACACGTAATCATGACTAAAGTAATAAATCATTCTGTATCTGTATCTGTATCAGCCCATATACGTCCCATTGCAGGGCACGGGCCTACTCTACAATCGAGAGTACGATTGAGAGTGGTTAGGCCATATAGTCCACCATGCTGGCCTAGTGCGGGTTGGCGGACTTACATACCATAGAAATTCTTATAAATTGCTATGGTATGCAGGTTTCTTCACGATGTTTTCCTTCACCGTTTTAGTGCGTGGTGATTGACTATCAATACACACATGACTCCGAAAAGATAAATCATTAAATGTATTATATTATTAAATAAATAAATAAACACCTAACAGTCACATACATAGTCCTGACCTCATACTAATATCGAGTTTTATGTCTTGGTTATCAGGATTAATAAACTAATTTTGGTCTCACAAACACCCAAAACAAATACCTGTGGATCACGCTAATATTTGTCTCGACCCCCGAACCGAGACGAATCGAACCCGCGGTCTCACGTTTCACAGCAAGCGTCTAACCAACTGCGCCACAGAGGCTGTCATAATAAATCTTTTTTTTTCTTTAAGCTGAGTATCTAATGAAGAAGGTGTTTATTGTATTAAAATTTTCTTTAGGAGCAATATTTAAATAATTAATAACAGACATCGCACAGCTTAATGTGGTCGGACTTAAACACATTTTTGCTCTACATTTTTAAATAATAAATAACACCCAATAGTCACATACATAGTATTGACCCCACACTTAGATCGAGTCTCGCGTCGTGGATATCAAGAATTACGAGAGACTTTTCGGTTTCACAAAATACCCGGACCCGAAAGAAATATTTGTGGGCCGCACAACCATTTTTCTCGGTGCGGGGTCCGAACCCGCTGCCTCTCGTTTCACAGGCGGCGTTGAACTAACTGATAATTGGTCAGCAGTTAATTGGTTTAAGCATTCCGGTCTACACAGAAGGAGTCCTCTATGTCTAGAGGTCTGGAAATTGATCTTTTGGGTTTCGATTTAATTAAATGTAGAATTGGATCTCATGTTTCTGCAACCTTCAAGCCATCTTCCTCATTGAAATTTCGATGTGTATTAATTTCAATAGCCTGGTGAAACAGCCTAGGCAGGAAACGGTGTTCGTTTGCGAGGACTTGGGGCTGGTTAACAAAGTCAATGCTTGGAGCCTTCTTCTGCAACTGTAGACTTCGTTGAGCGATGTTTAACGTCTTTTATAAGTGAATTAATAGGTACTTAAATGGTATACACATGCAATTAACAGATCTTTCAGTACTCAAGGATTTTTGGTGGTTGCAATTAAACATGTATGTAATAAAGTATGCTAAATTTATTTAACTAATAAACAAGGATGGTCAAATTCATACGAATCGCAAATATCATGTAGATTTTGAATTGTAATGGATATATAATATTCTATTTGGTTTGTTGATTGCTTCCTGCGACTGCTTACGATGTAGTTTTAGCCTCTGTAACGAAAATACAGACATATTTAATGAAACAACAAAGAACAAGTTTTCAGCTAAACGACCGTCTGTGAATTGTTAGCACCATCTACGTATATTAATTTCTTTCACAATTCAATGTTTTCTGTCTCTTACTATAGAGGGCGCTACATGGTAATTATGCTATCATAGGTATAATAGTTTTAGTCGGATATAGTTGTTTTTTAATGTTTTGTATATTCTGATATTTTGAAAGAAGTGCGAAAATCCTTTTTCTCATTAATCTTAGGTCATAAAACACATTTCACTGCAATGTAAAATATGTGTAGTATGTGTGTGTATAGACAGATATAACTACCTACATACTCGTAGACTGGTATACAGGTTTTAGGTCTCTCAAGAGGCCACCGGGGTAGCTACCACCGCAATGGCTATTTCTCCCGCCAAACAGCAGTTTAAATGCACTGTTGTTATTCGGTTTGATACTGCAGCCATATTAACTACTAGACATATTGAGACTTAACATCTTGTATCAGGATGCCCAGCGCAGTGGAATGCCAAGAATTGCTTTGTAATTAAAGGTGCTGTTTGGTTTTGCTACTGTTCATGAGCAGTCGTATCGCTTACCATCAGGCGCATGGTATGGCTTGTTTCATCATTCATAGCAGAAAAGGATATAATTTTTCATACTTGTATCCTCCTTTATGTCCACCACCGAGGCCGCCGCCGTGGCCGCTACCGCCTCCAAAACCACCGCCGCCACCTGAGCCGCCTCCAAATCCACCGCCACCTCCAAAGCCGCCACCGCCGCCAGACCCGCCGCCGCCTCCGAAACCGCCTCCACCTCCGGAGCCTTTACCACCTCCGAGGCCGCCGAGGCCACCGTGACCACCGGAGCCTCCTTTGTAACCTATGGAAAATAAATTAATTTAATTTTTTGAAAGTTGCAGGAAGTCGTGGAAGGTTGCATTTAGGCGTCGTGTCGATTGCAGGCTGCTTCTGATAGCCAATTCCTTTGCAACGTCTTTGTGTTACAGTAGACAAGGGTGATAATTATATTGGTTAACAAAGCTATTCCGATGCATCTGAATTAGGTAATGGCTAATCCAAAATCATTGGGATATGAAATTGCTAATGATTTTGCATGTAATTTGCATTTTGCAAAGCATATGCTTTGGCATGCTGAACTTTTACAACGAAAAAGATATAGCAGAGATTATTAAGAGGAGATGAAACTAATAGGTCATACTTATAAAACTGCATCAGTCAATGATGTCCGTAAATATTTACAAGAATGAATATCAAAATCGATTAAGTAGGCACATTAAATTCAAACTCAATATTATATATTTTTCTATTAACTTGCGTGAACACCTGTAAATTGGTTTTAAAATATTAATATTACGTAAAAAATTGGATATATTTAAAAATAAATTACCTGGTGCCGCGTAGGCGGCGGCTACAAGAGCCAGGACCAATGCAACTACCACGAGGCGAGCCATCGTCGAACTGTGTTTTCGAAGTTCCGACCTAGCTTTTTATACAACCTAGGTAGGTCATTACGTGTTTAATGCACTTATTCGTTTTTGCGCCGCTTCTTCATTATCAACAACAAGCCTAGTAATATTTTTCCTTATTAAATCGTCGTTTTTGTCTTTTTTTTATCAATTCTATTATTAAAGGGGGATGTACCTGATATAACAAGTTTAGCTTTTCTTAAATCGATATAAGTGCATAATTGTGACGAAATAAGGTCTATTACAAACTATATGGCATGCCTCTCTTAATCATGCTTTCAATTTTACTTCCGTGATTTATAGGGCAGAAATTCAAAGGCAGGTATTTTTTAAAATTAGACTCGAAATGTCCGAGTATAAGTATGCAAAATTTAGATTCAGATTTCATACAGTCAGGTAGATAGTTTTGACTATGGGTAAATGGACAAGAAGCTATAGTGTTTTTTAATAATACAGGGAGCAACCGAGCCTTACGTTTCACCTATCGGGAAATGCTGCTGTTGGCAATTGGTTCTAGAGATTCGTAGTACGTGGATGAAATTGCCGAACGAACCGTTTTGTAAATAAATAAATAATAAATAACACTCAACAGTCACATACATAGTCCTGACCCCACACTAAGATCGAGTCTTGTGTCGTGGGTATCAGGAAGCTACTAGACACTTTTCGGTCTCACAAACACCCAGACCCGGAAGAAATATTTGTGGGCCGCACAAAAATTTCTCTCGGTGCGGGGATCGAATCCGCGACCTCTCGTTTCACAGGCGGTGTCTAACCGCCTGCGCCACGGAGGCTGTTAATTTGTGATTTGGTTTGTGATTGATTTCTAGCCCCCGAGGTGATGCGGATGGTATTTGGAGGTTTACCGCGTATTACCTTTGTTTTGTTTTGTTTTGTAGTTGTTAGCTTTGCTCTTGTCAATACCACTTTTTACTATACTGAATATAACAGAAATCTCAGCTTGGTTCAATACACAATTCATCGATCAAGATTAATCGTCTTTCAATATAAAAAAAAAACACTGCTATCTGATATCCTTGGTCGTAACTTTTAAATTTTTTATTTTATTTCAATAGTAACTTGTGGGTAACGTAGCCTCATTAAATTTATCTAAATTGAGATCGTTTCATGTCTATTGTCTGTAATGTATTTCAGTGCAATTGATGCGAGGTTTTCCACAAAATGTATTAAAATGTTGAGTCACAGCGGATGGATATGCCGTCATAAAGTTATTAAGTGTTTTTATATTATCTTAATACGAGATCGACGGGATCGACGAGATCACTTTAGCGGGGGATTTTTCAATTCCAAAAAGATCATGAAGATTATATTAATAGATAATACCTGTAGCCAGTTGATAGTATTGTATAGACCTACATACCTCGAGGACAATTTAACAACATCATAACTTTTTCAAAATAAAAAAAATAGCAGCGGCCTTTGCAGCATCCAATTTTTTGGTTATAAAAACTTGCTTTACATTACTATTAAAAACTATTTCAAGTTGGTAATAGTATTTTCTATACAACTACCTACACTGGTGTTTGTTGATTTGCAAGACATGATACTCATAGTCGTAAAGACACCGAATTATTTCATTTAAAACCTATCATTGTGTTAATATGTGCGAAACTTCTGATACCTGCCTACGACATCTAAGTTCTAAATTATATCTCCGTATGGGGTCAGGACTATGTGGTATGTAGTAATGATGGATTATTAGGTATATTTATTTATTGACTTTTATTAATGAGGCGATTATTAGGTAATAGGCATATCGGTCCCTATCAAACCGTGAGAGGAAACATACAAGGCGAAACGTAGGAGTCCTGGTGGCACCTTTGCCTAATCCTTCTGGGAAAAAGGCGCGATTTCATGTGTGTATGTATTAATTAGACCCTTTTTTAAACTATTACTTTATTTAATATATTTTAGCGAAAATTTGTACAAAACCTTTCAGGAAAACAGTAACTTTTTTCATTCGTAGATTATTGTTTGCTACTTAGAAAATTCAAGTAAAGTAAAACATCCAACCCATATTTGCATTCATCATATTTAGAAGCACAATTACGAAATAATGCAATATAAAAAATGCTCTCGCGAATAACCAGTTTATCAAGATTTGTGGGGACTATCCCGTATCACTGTTAAAATCGTCATAGAATATTTAACACTACCTATATTTGAAAGCACTACTCGATCGCCTCCTCTTTGGTTCCGTGGTATCGTTTTAAGAGCCGTAAACTGTAATATTCCTACTGATCGCAAGTTCGATAGAATAGGCTATTTGACTGTTAAAAAATATTGACTTATTTGTTTCCATCCGTGTACATAATTTAATTTTAAAACATATTTTATTATCATACATTAAAAATATTGTATATTTTGGCTAAAAAACACAATTATAATTTAATTTATTTTGAGTTCGCGCCACGTGATCGTAAACGATTTTGATTGGCTATGACGTCATGCGTTTGTATGAACTACTCACATACAGGAAATGAATGGGATTGATAACGGCATAGATGTAAATTAAATATTAAAAATACCTTTAAAACGAGTTATTTAACATTAATACCCGTGAATTAATAATATTATCATGTCCAATGTAATAAAATGTGAAGAAAGAAATATAATTCTATTTTTTTTGACCAAAACTCATTGAGATATACAACTGGAGGGGATCTAGACCAAATAATTTGGAATATTTGCAAGGGTACATGTACCCTTACGCTGACAGTCGGCTATGACAGTTGTCATTTATGCTATTTATTCTAATTGCTTTAAAAATACCGTACTCCCAACTGAAGACATGTAAAAACCATTCTAGTTCACGTGAAAAAAAATATAGAATTTAATTCCATACGTAAATTAACGATAATTTGAATAAAGTAGCAAAAATATTAATAAATTAGATTATGTACCAAAGCCGTTTTGACAAATGTCATATTTTAACAAAATTATAGAATAAGATTAATGTTACGGACAAATAGGTAAATATTGAAAATTTCCTTTATTTATTTTATTTAATATATTTATTATCAGATACATTAGATATTGTAAATATATTTTTTCACTATCCATATTTTTGACACAAAAGTATTTTTTAGTAGGATAACTCAATACGCTATTTGACTATTTTCTGAAAACCATACCACATTATGAAGTGGAGTCTATAGACTTTACAAATAAAGGTTATTTTTAATTACTATATCTATATCATTTAAAAATAAATTTACAAAATACACTGAATAATTACATTGTCAAAACACTCTGTCTGGCAATGTGGCGTTCAGTTCGTAAACATCCATTCCAGAGATTCGTTCGCATGTCACCCATTCTCTAATCAACCATAGATCAATCAATCAATCAATAGTCCGAATGAGGTTTTGTCAAAAAAATTAGATTTTTTTTTCTTTCTTCACATTTTATTACATTGGACATGGTAATATGATTAATTCACGGGTACAAATGACAAATAACGCGTTTTAAGGTATTTTGTTTAAAGGTATTTTTAATATTTAATTTGCATCTATGCCGTTATCAATCCCATTCATTTCCTGTACGTGAGTAGTTCATACTAATGCATGACGTCATAGCCAATCAAAATCGCTTACGATCACGTGGCGCGAACTCAAAATAAATTAAATTATTATTGTGGTTTTTAAACAAAATATACAATATTTTTAATGTATGATAATGAAATATGTTTAAAATTAAATTATTTACACGGATGGAATCAAATAAGTCAATATTTTTATACAGTCAAATAGCCTATTAAAGGTTTTGTTGTTTTTAAAATCTATATAATAATGTAGCTTTATAAGTTATTAAAAATGTATGATTATATTGGCCTTTTATATTTCGTTTTACTTTATTCTGAAACATTAGGTAACAAATGTAACAAATATATGAAGTGTCGTATCTGCAGCAATGCCGACTTGATCTATAATATAATCCGCTCCAGTTGTAATACCTCAATGCAAAAACTCATTCGGACGATTGACTGATTGATTGATCTATGGATGATTTAAGAATGAGTGATATATGCGAACGAATCTGTGGAACGGATGTTTACGAACTAAACGCCACATTGTCAGACAGAGCGTTTTGACAGGGTAATTTTTCAGTGTATTTTGTAAATTAATTTTCAAATGATTTAGATATAGTAATTAAAAATAACCTTCATTTGGAAGGTCTATAGACCCCGCTTCATAATGTGGTATGGTTTTCAGAAATTAGTCAAATAGCCTATTAGTTCTTTTTTAATTTAACTTTATTTATTTGTTAACTAAACTTGATTTATTTTTACTGATAAATATTTATTTATGTACTTTATTGTTTCAATTTTAGAATGAATATCAAAATAGCATATGTCCCATTGTTTATCAATTAAGATGTAAGTTTTTTGGTTTAAATACTGTAAAATTGCATTTTACTCGAAAGAAAGAAAATAATAAATACACCCAACATTCACGTGTATAGACCTGAATACAATAAATACAATTCGTGTAGTAACAGAAACTTCGAGAGACTTTTTGGTTTCACAAATATTCGGACCCAAATACTTGTGGTTCATACAAACTTTTGTCTCAGTGCGAGAATCGAATCCGTGGCTTATCGTTCCACAACCAGCGTCTCAATGCGTAACAGACGTTTTTGCTGCTTTATTGAATACTATAGACTGCCCTGGTGACGCAGTTGTACTGCGGTATGATTGCAAAGCTGCGGTTTCGGGTTCGAATCCCGGGTCGTGTAAAATAATTTTCATATTGTGGGACGGCATACAAAAGGTGGCGCGTGGTAGCCTGTTGGTAAACGGACTAGAAGCGACTGCCAACATGTTCACGGTGGTCGCGGGTTCGAATTCCAGGGCACACCTCTGACTTTTCGGAGTCAAGTGTGTATTGATAGTCAATCACCACGCACTAAAACGGTGAAGGAAAACATCGTGAGGAAACCTGCATCCCATAGTGATTTATAAAAAATTCTATGGTATGTAAGTCTACCAACCCGCACTAGGCCAACGTGGTGGCTATGTTATGGGCCAAGTAATTAATGCGGGCAGTATTCATAATGACCGGGCAGTATGAATATTGCCGAGCCATATTGGGCCAAGTGATTAATTATTACAATCTAAACTCACCTATTTATCACATTGCCCGGGCATTATGAATATGGCTACATGATGATCGGGCAATATGATTAAATAGGTGATTTTTTACGTGGTGGGCTGTCGCATTGTCGCATCTACGATAGACCCATAAGTTTGAATTGACCTGCTTATGTTTAGTTGTTATTGAATGTCCGAAATATTATTAAATCAAAATATCGACACTGTCGTAGAACAAAGTCGGATTTGCAAAATCTCTACTTTACAGGAGAGCTGTTTGAAGTTGTAGAAAAACTTTTTATTGAATTATTTTATTCCTAGTTATTGCGGTTAAATATAACTTACCAAAAGTTTATACTCTAATGTCAAGCCTTTTTATAAATAAATATGAAGAAAATTTATCAATTATTTTAAAAAATAGGTGTTTTATGAGAACATTCCACGTTGTACTACGTAAATGAGAACGCTAGTTGTTATCTTACGGCAATATTCTATGAAAATTAGGGTTACCTATGTGCACTACCGACTTTTTTGTATGGAATGGTGAACGAAAAATGATGATGTATGTTTTTGTTTTGAGCACAAAACTCAGTTTTTGAACTGAAAAATAAATTAAAATCTTTCATTTTAATATATATATATATATATTTAACGTTAGATATTAAATCATATATTGTAATTATTGTTATAGCTGCATATTTATTACATTTTTCAGTACTTAAGTTATTTTTTTGGTATCAAATTATCAAAACGAAACTGCAATTATCTTTAAGACTACCATTTAAAAATAAATAGTACAGCATAGATAAATATTTCTCAACCCGTTGTATTTAGCATAATGATCATAAAGCTTTATTAACTTATGATCTTCAAACTAATAATTTATCATAATTATAAAAAAGATACAAATTCATAGTGTAATGTAAATGTTAATATTATATAAAATCATATACAAGAATATAAAATTAATTTCTTAATAAATATTTTTACCCAACAAATTTAAAAGGGAACATTAATGCAACATTTGAAGAATAAGTGCTCAGAAATAATAGAGGTCACAATACACAAAATAAATATATCATTATTTATACCTCATTATTATAAGCTTCGAAATCGTTTGTCAAGAGTTATATATATGTATTATTTCAAACGTGCAAAGATGAAATTGTAAAGATGTGGACAAAAATCAGGCAACTATAGGTAACGGTAGTTTTATTTAGAACATATTTATAAATTATTTACTAGGATCATTTTTATCAATATTATACACATCTTTTATTTTGTTACATGATATTTTTTTCGTTACTGATATTTTTCAAGACAAGCATATTTTAAATTTTAGATTAAACATCAAAAGAGACCTGTGGTGCATATTTTGTACCAAATATAGATTCGAATTTGTTTTGGCCCATATTAGAATTCTAAATGATTGTTTTACGAGAAATCTTTGAAAAATAATCAAATTAAACTTTTTAGCAGCATAAATGTACAAAATAATAAGCAATTCTGTATCGATTTTGTCCCCCACGATAAATCAGTTTTTTATAAAGCACTTTTTGGGTTTTAGGACAATAAATCTAGAACACAGCTGCTTAACAGCATACATAGCTAATTAAAAAAAAGATTAGCGCAAAGTTGTTGTATCATTATAACATGAAAAGAAGAAAATAATATAAACAGTAGCTAAATTTGCGCCTATTCGGATGATCCTAATTAAGGTATCGGAAACTCTTTTAGCTTAAGTGTATATTTTATAACAAACGCCTACTGCTTTTCGTTAAGGCCTAGGTTCCAATATCAATGACTATACTATAAAATAATTCAATCATTGTTTATAAGAAAATTCATATCCATATTTATAATTATATTTGCAAGGCTCAGTCATATCTTCTTAATGTATAACGTTTCGTTTCCTTAAAACATGATTCTTAACCAGATTTAACAAACATATCCTTCTCATTTCTAAACATGTATCTTTACATATTTTGCGTTCTTTCCATGTTGAGGGGTAGAACAGATTACCGTTTAATTCGGGTAAACTATAAAAAAACAATATTTATATTGCCTATGAAGTTAGCATTAAGCTAAACCGACCGCTCTTGAGCAATGCACAAAATAAAACATTCCAGTGGCCGTGATTAGTAATTCGAAAAGGCTTTGGTGTTGCAATATTTAATAGTGATTATCTGTATATAGATGCTATATTTAATTTTTTTTTGTATAACAAAAAGGAGTACATTTTAAAGTTGGGATCATCATATTCTATGTTAAATGGATTTGGTACAGATAACTGATGAATATAATATTTTCTCTCATTATATTCACAGTTTTCTATATTGTAATCGCCAATAACATCATACCAGACACCTGCTAGCTGAATAAAAAATTTTCTACACCTGGTGGTAGAGGTGATGTATCAAACCACAACACACCACCAACATCAAAATCTGCATCATAAGAAAATAACATTTAATCAAAAGTATGAGTTAATTCCATGAACTAAAAAACTGCAGTATTTTATAAACAGTAAGTGTAATATAAATAAAGTAAAAAGCATTTATAAATGCGGAACAAAGTATTATTTTAGTTTGCTTCACACAACAACGAAGTAAACTATGATACGACTAAAAAAATACAACGAATACCCGAAGTAAGACGTCGTATGTGTACATATGATCTAAATGATTTACAGAAATTTGAAACAAAAACGTGGCATAACTTATATACGACACAGTTTTTTAAAAAACTTAATAAATAATTTAAATGTTATAAATACATAAGATATAATTAACAGTGTGGAATATAAAAGAAAGTATTGAGATAAATATATGTTTAAGAATTCCGTAGAATAATGTTGATTCATAACATACGTCCTGGTTTTATACATTTATTATATTATTGACTATAAAACCTAAAAATAACATTTTTTATAACTAAAATAAAATTGGAGTCATGTGAACATTGTACATGCGTAATCCATCAGACAACGCTACAACTGAGGATACGCAGAAGCTTACCGATCCAAACACGTTTTCGTCTGGTAGGCGACAAGAATGTACGTGCTATAATGACATTGTACGTCGGAATAATATTGAGATACAACTTTGTCCGATTGAATATCTCCGAAAGTATTCATAATAATTTTATTTTTTCAAGCTGTACTGATAAAGAATTGTTTTCTAAAGAATAATATACAAAAAAAGTGGTTTCGTCTTTTGATCACATACTACCTTGTTTTACGGGCGTGTCGATATATGGAAACGACATTTGATAACCAGGAATAGTTAGAATGCCAAATGTCATTTCTACACATTTTGATCTTCCTCAAGCGTTCACATCAACAGAGAAGTGACATTTCTTTAGGCTCCCTGTTTTCTAGTTCGCCGGACCGTTGCAATAAAAAAAGAGTCATCATGTTCTCAGTCGTGAGTAGAGTACAATCTACTAGAAACTTTTTGGTCTGCTAATTACACCAGACCCGAAGAAGAAATGTAGGAGGAACCACACACATATACGTTTCTGCAGGTATTGAATCATCAAATCCCATCAAGACTATTAACTACCTTATTAAACGAATGCTTAATTGTCTAATCATTTGCCGCTAAAGCTCAATAGGCGCAATATGCTGAAAAGACGTGTATTTCTTCTCACTCGTTATCACTCTTCGCCCGAATATTGGAACGCAATTCAAATAATAAGTTGCTCTTGACACCCACTTAGCCAGTACATTTAAGCGGGATTAACGTATTTTGTTAAAACTGGGTAAGTTTTATTTTAGGCGGTTAATTTACAAGACTTTATATTAATCTTAATGATACTTATTTGTCAATATTATTGCAATTCTGCTTGGTTGAACGTTTTTCCGAGAATTTAATTATGTCCAATCTAGAGAATACCAGTATTAGTTGTTATATAATATTACCAGTACAATTGTAAATTTTTTGGTAGTACCGTTTACAGTTTTTTTTGCAAAATTTAGCTCACTTTTTGAACTATTTCATGACTTCACGTTTTTGGTCTTCTCGTCTTGTATACACACCACATGTCTCGCTAACTTCGGACTTAAAGCAAAGTCCTGTTGTCCTGCTGAAACCCTTATAATTTATATCATACACACTCGGACAAAATACTAAGAAATTCAAAGAAAACATCCAACTTATTTTATTCCGTGTTTTAAGCTCAAAACATATTATAGGTTTTCGTCTTACGCATAGAGTAAAGAACAGTAAGTACGCGGCCAACTGACCAATCAGGACAATGGAACGTACAAGGTTCTTTCTATGTAGTTTGTGGTTACGTCTTAAGCGTATGACCTTTAATTTGCACACAACAAAAGAATCCATTGTTCAGGACAGATCGCTCTAAGACGCGTTGCTCTAGTATTTATGGCTGCTTCTTTACTCTATGCGTAAGACGAAAACTTACAATGTGTTTTCAGCTTTACAGATCATCTCAAATCTATTGGCGTGTGGCGAAAGTAACTACAAATAAAATGTAATAAAGGTGTGTATATAACGCAATTTTGACATATATTTTCACAATATAAACAACAACCATTAATTATACTCGTAATCTAATATTACGACCAAGCCAAGTTTTAAAATGTGAAGACAATGAAATTATTCTTATGATTGTGACAACAGCGGTTTTCGCGACAAAATATTGTAGACGACCTGCATATAGACTTGGTACTTCGTAATGGGGGTATAACCTAATACCCGCGAAATGCTGTTGACATTGAAACTTTTTCCTAAATATTTTTAAATCACTAAATAACTAAGAAGAGCTTGAGAATATTTTAAATCAGAAGTTATCGAACGTTTTATGTAAAATATTTTCATTAAGTATATCAATCGATTCATCATTAATATAGAATCGATGTACCTTTATCGAGGTATTAGTATATGTTCTTATGTGTTTTATATATCCATTATTAAATAAATACTTATCAGCGTAATTTTAATGGGAAGGCAAATGGTGTGTAGGTTTACATGATCACCATATAATTATGATAACTATACGAAAATATAGACTAAAATCTATATTTTCATAATTTAAGACTATAAAAAGGTTTTAAAACATGTTAAGTTTTTTTAACAATGTATGTAGATTCAATAACAAAATTTGCGTAATAATAATAAATGTTACTTTATTTGGAAATTACATAACGATGTTTTACAGAGCATATGGCAAACAAAAACTCATAATTATATTACATAATATCACATGATTTTGAATTTATTCTATTGATGACTTCCAATGCGGCTTAGCGTCTGTAACAAAAAATACATAAGTATTAGTAAATAGTGTAGCGCAAATAAAGTACGTAATGCCACATTAAATTACACAATTAGATATTCCATTCAATATTTTTTGATAGACAGCATCCATGGCGTAGTTAGTTACAAGATACTCGGTTATAAAACAAGCCGCGGGAACGATCCTCGCACCTAAAATTTCTTTGTGAATTCCACAGGTCTCGTTTTCGGGTCTGGGTGTTTGTGAGACCGAAAAGTCAATCTTAATTTTTGATACTCAGGGTCAAGACTCTATGTCTCTGCCCAATAGTCACATTGGGTGTATTCATTTGAAAAAAAAATTAAAAATATTAAAAAATAATTATTGGATGGTACCAGCCATGCCTGCTATTTCAATATTCATATTTAACTTGCGTTATGCTACACGGTTCGCAAACACCATTATACAATTTAATATTTAAAACCGACACATTAATGTATCTGATAGCTCATCATAGTATAGTAATGCATTATCATGCAGTTTTAAGATTTTATAAAACGAGAACACTGGATCGCACCTATTATTAATAGATTATGAAGTACTGTGAAGGGCACTAACGACTTGTAATTATTTACGTCAAGTCTTGTAAGTATTCTAGTGTGAAGATGTAAATAATATTATGTTTGTACTGACCCGTATCCTTTGTGTCCGCCGTAGCCACCACCACCGGCACTGGCACTAGCGCTGGACTGTGCGTTGGCGTGGGCGCCACCACCTCCGTGACCACCGCCACCGAGACCACCGTGACCGCCGCCTATACCACCGCCAATACCGCCGCTGCCTCCATGGCCACCGCCAAGACCACCACCTCCTCCGTGACTACCGCCGCTGCCGCCGCCGAGACCGCCGCCGAGGCCGCCGCTTCCTCCGTGGCCACCGCCTAGACCACCGCCGCCTCCATGACCACCGCCTAGACCACCGCCGCTGCCACCGCCTAGACCGCCACTTCCTCCATGGCCACCGCCGAGGCCGCTACCGCCGCCGAGGCCGCCGCCGCCACCACTGCCGCCGCCTCCGCCTAGACCGCCGCCGTGACCTCCTAGACCACCGCTGTGTCCGCCACCGCTACCGCCGCCGCCTCCAAATCCACCGCCGCCGCCGGAGCCGCCTCCAAAGCCACCGCCGCCTCCGAAGCCGCCACCGCCGCCGGATCCACCGCCGCCTCCAAAACCGCCTCCACCGCCGCCGCCTTTACCACCTCCGAGACTTCCAGAGCCTCCTCCGTATCCTGGAAATAGGTGAATTCATTATATCATAATATTTATAAGTACACCATATATTGTATCAGCCCATATACGTCCCACTGCAGGGCACGGGCCTACTCTACAATCGAAAGTACGATTGAGAGTGGTTAGGCCATATAGTCCACCACGCTGGCCTAGTGCGGGTTGGCGGACTTACATACCATAGAATTTTTTATAAATCGCTATGGTATGCAGGTTTCCTCACGATGTTTTCCTTCACCGTTTTAGTGCGTGGTGATTGACTATCAATACACACATGACTCCGAAAAGTCAGAGGTGTGCCCTGGGATTTGAACCCGCGACCACCGTGAACATGTTGGCAGCCGCGTCTAGTCCGTTTACCAACAGGCCACCACGCACTTCCACACCATATATTTATTTGTATTGTTTATGGTACACCAGAAAAAATATTAAATTATATAACTAAATTTAAATAACACGTTAATTTTCAAGTACTGTAATTGTATCGGCCTATAAATCATCCACTGATGAAGAAAGGACTCCTCAATGGAGAGTACAATTGGATTTTTCAATATACTCCGTATATCTAATACCCTTAGTGATCCATATGATTTTTATCATCCACATTCAAACTATTAGTTTAGTTGTTTGTTTTCATCACTTGTACGTTAATATTTTGAGTTTTATATTTTGATTTAAGCATGTATTTACCTGGTGCTGCGTAAGTGCAGGCGAACAGGCCTAGGGCCAACGCGGCGACTACAAGGCGAGCCATCGTGCAACTGTGCCGCTGTAGAGTCCTCGCAGCTTTTTATACAGCCTGGCTTATGTCATGACTATCAACGGGCAAATGTTTGTTGTACTCACCAGTTTTTGCGCTTTGCTTTTTGTGTTATTATCAATTATGGTTCCGTCTCAGACGATAACAGCTTGCTGGAACGAACCTTTTGTTTTGTTTCAGTTCATTTTGTATTTTTTTAGATGCCTTGATAAGGATTGTTTTTTCCTATGAGTACGTAAATTGTTAATCGGTCCCAGCCAAGTTAGAAGACATTCTTCAAATAGAAAATGCAAACATAGATATCAGGCTGCATATCAAACATAGAGCATTGCAGTCTATATTGTTTATGCTCCTGTTAGCTAAACGAAGCTTACTTTATCATTTTTTTAAATAAATCATTTCAAATGTATATTCATCGCTCTGTTACTAAGTACAGAACCCTTGTCTCAAAGTCTGAAGATCGGTTTTTATGATAACTTTAGCGAGATTATAAGAAGCCTAGTGTTACACCATACTTCTATACCTACGTTATTTGCTAGTTTTTGCCTTTTATCAAGTACATCACTTCATATAACTGATACCCGTGACTTTGTCTGTGTAGAATATCTGGGAGGGGATTTTGTATTTTATTCCTAGTCGAAGAAATGGCTTAATTTCTTCTTATTTATTCGGTGCTTAAAGTCCCCGAAACTGGATTGTTTACTCCTAACAGTCACGGTCATAAGTCAGGAACCCATACTAAGTTCGAGTCTTGTGTGGTGGACGGCAGTCAAATCACAAAAAACAAAATCACACGCCAAAAGTGGCCCAGGTTGCTTATACTTAAACATTTGAATTTCGATCTATGAGATGTAGCAAAATCAACTTCAGGTAACAATGAACCTTATTCCTTTAAACTAAGATTTATGATGTTATGGACCATACTTAAATGAAATAAGAGCACACGCTTATTTGTGCTCTTATTTCTATTGCCGTTTTTCACGCCGCTACTTATAATATAGTGTATATTTGATCGAAGATCATTGGTATAAAAAAAAACTTTTCTAGTGTAGACTTCGTTTGGTCTCTCAAAAAGTTTGGACTAGAACAAACACAGAAATATTTGCCTCAGAGTGAGGACCAAACCCGTGTCATCTTGTTGTATAAATATTATAATATCTTTATAATGCTTAAAGATGTTATGGTATTTTATTTTAGATAAATCTATGCTTATGCGAATGTGACGAAAAAAACATACATTTTTAAGCCAGTACTTTTTGTTTTACACAACTTCAAATTTAAATAAAATGGTAGCATAACATTTATATACTGGTGGCTCTACCCGGCTTTGCTCGAATGCATGAAAAGGGTATTCACCGCAATAATTGTACATATATTTACCACCCTATTGCAACCACAATTTCATCACTTACATTTATATGTAATGTACTCACGCTTTTTTCCCAGAAGGGATAGGCAGAAGTGCCAGGAACCCACATTTCGCCTTGTATGTTCCGTCCCACGATGTGATAAGTAGCGAGCCTATCTTCATATCGGGTACAAATTCCTGACTCTAGGCTGAAAATGAATAAGAAAATCCAAAATCACGTTGCTCAACCCGGGATTCGAACCCGAGATCTCAGCTTTGTAACCGTCCCCTAGTGCAACTACGCTATCGAGGCAGTCATCACTTTCATTAATTTAAGAGGTTTCATCACTTTAAGGCACATTTTACTAATTTTTTTTTTCCGGAAGTGGTTTTCAATAATGACTCAACATGAATTGGTAGGCTAATCCAGGGTGATGGCATTGTCTCATAGAAAATTGACGTGAAGCTACAGCTTCGCTGTTGCGTTTAGTTCGGTGAGTGAGATTGCCAGAATCTTAATACCCCTTTCCTTTTCCTTCTCGCTGTCGTCCGGATTTGATGGGTCAGTTTGATGGTGTAGATACCGCACTTTTGTTAAATTCTAGAATCTCTATAGTTACATGGAATACTGTAACCAGCTATTTCTATCTTAGAGAAAAGACGTGGAGCGTCCAGTTTTTGTAAGTTGGTCGGTTAGTTACACCTTTCGTCTTTTTTCTTTCCCTTTCTCCTGCCATTATCAGGGATCCCCAACAAATTACGATGCACGTATTTTTTCAGGACCATCTATTTATTATTAGTTATCTATGCAATATCCAAAAAGTATAAAACAAACATACAACCATATATTTATACATATATACACAAGATGTGTTAATAATAATTGTAAACACGCATAATACTTGTAACAGTTCAATTCAAACTGCCAAGTATCCTTGGTGTTACTTGGAAATGTTTTTGTTATATTCGATAGCGTTGGAAATGTTTACTGATTAAATTATCCGTTCTTAGAAGCATTTGTCCTCTGGTGCGTTACATTTCAGTGCAATCTAATAGCTTAGATAAAATCTAGCGATTTTCCTTAAAACGTATAAAAGTTTAGGTCGAAAGGTCAGGTTTGTTGTAGAATTTCAGTTTTTATGTTGTGTTATGATGTTAGTAGAATACAGGTTTTGATAATTCTAAAAATGACTTTCAAGGTACAATTTTATTTTATGAATTATATATTTAAGAGGTTGCTTAGAGCAATAAGGCCGCCATTTGTATTTACTTTATATAGTTATAATATTTGCCTTATTCTGGTGTCTGTATATGCAATAAAGGAAAATGAAATAAAAAATGTGATGCTGCTATTGCCGAACATAGGCCTCTCCAAACTATTCTATAACTATATATTTCGGAAAGACATGATATTTTTTTTTATTGCAATGAATGACGAGACGAGCAAGCCGTTCGCCTGATGGTAAGCGATACGACCGCTCATAAACAGTAGCAACATTCCACTGCGCTCGTCATCCTGAGACATAAGATGTTAAGTCTCAATATGTCCAGTAGTTACTCTGGCTACAATGTCCTTCAATCCGAAACACAACAGTGCATTTACGCAGTGTTGTTTCACGGAAGAAATAGTCATTGAGGTGGTACCTACCCAGATGGCCTCTCACATATGAGAGACCTACCACCTATTTTTAAACTAGACTTACTAATATTCTGAAAACCTAATGTTACATAATAAGGATATGTTTTTAAACTAGTCACCGAAATTCTAAGCCTTATTTTATGGTACCTCCAAAGATTTAGGCTTTTACGTTTTTTATTTTCAATGCTTTAGTTACTCTATTTTTAAAATTCTATATAATTAAATGTATGCTAAATACAATATTATTTTTTAAAAATTAGAAAATTAACATCTTAGCTTAATATTCCTATTAGGCGTGTTATTAGTCTGTGAAAGATACATCGATGCCACTGTTTGTGTATCTACAATTTAAATAAATATATATACGAATATATATTTTTTAAATATTTTGTTATGGGCATAAATCTAGATTTTTGGTCTGGTGCTCCAAGTCAGTTTGTCGAAGGTGCAAAAAATGTAATTTGTGCTTTTAAGAATTGGTTTGTTTTATATTTTATGCTTATTATTTTTAACTTAATATAATTAATCACGCGTTTAAGTTATCGCGATATCATTTTTAGCTTTATTTTAAAGGAATAATCACTTATAATATTAATGTTAACTTCTTTTTTGTATATTCTAATAAATCGTCTGTTGATACTGGGTAAATGAGCGCAGATTTCCTTATTATTAATACCTATCACAGCTGACAACTTATAGCGGAGTTGTCTTGACCTTATAATTCAAAAATAAAATAAGAAATTGGCGTCATTTGCCAGACAACATATCGGAGATCATTATGAATAATAACGTGGGACGGAACATACAAGTTGAAATATAAGTGTCCTGGTAGCCTTATGCATTCCCTATCGGAAAAAGTCGTGTATTTCTGTATGTATTTATGGCATGAGTAACTTTACTCTTGGTGCATCCACACTGCAGTTACGTTTCATGGAGCCACATTACTCAGCAACAAATACAGATACCCAATACATTCTTGAACACCAAAAACTAAGTAAAATCTAAAATAGAGAAATGGCTAGCCAACCTAAAATATTTCGACATCGAAAACGTCATAAGGAGACCCTGTTAATGCTAGGCGCGCTCACTCAACACCCACACTCAAACACTCAGTCACACACACACAAATACACACACATACACACACACACACACACGCACGCACGCACGCACGCACGCACGCACGCACGCACGCACGAACGCACGCACGCACGCACTCACACTCATCCTTTGTTATTCTTATTACTTTATTGCTATAACAATCCTAGTCGCATATTTTGGCGCCCGGGTGTATCAACAGTGGTTACCCACGAAACAAGCCTAGAGCTTAGTGTGGGAATCATGGTTACCTCAGCAGCAACAACTAATGGGTAATAATATTGTAGCTATAACCGAGCATTTATGTAAGCTGTAATGTAAGAAAAAATGGTAAGCAATAAAGATTTTTGTATTTTTTTTTTGTATTTTTTTTTTATAAGTGAACAATTGGCGGTCTTAACGCTATGAGCGATCTCTTCCAAACATCCAAAACAACATCTGATCACAAAAAAAATATATTTATTGTTAGTACATGTACATAGTACATAGTACATAGTGTTGTTTAACATGTAGTAACAACCGATAGGAAGAACTCCTTTTAATAGAGTTCTTGAATTTACAATAGTAATTTTATTAGTGGTAGGTATCTGAGAAGCCCTTTGGGTAGGTACCACCACAATGTCTATTTCTCCGACCAAACAGAAGTGTAAATGCACTGATGTGTTTCTGGAGTGATAACGGGGCATATTGAGACTTAACATCTTACCTACGTCTAAGGAAGGCGAGAGCAGCCGAATTCCAAGCATTGCTTTGGACTCCAATGGTGCTGTTTGGTTTTGCTACTGTTCATGAGCGGTCGTATCGCTTACCTTACTTACTACCAGATGAACGACAGGATTATCTAGCCATTTATTGTTATAAAAATAAAGTTCTGTGCTCAGTTATGGGCAAGCATGTGCGGACAAATTATATACAGACCTAAAACAGACCTTAGTGTTAAGAAAGCTAAAAATTAAGACGTCCACCAATTGAACGGCAGCAGAAAACAATCAATAATTCTAATAGATACACATGTGATATTAACAAAGATTAAAGTCAGGTGTAATTTAAAAAATCACTAGAAACTTATTGCCTTCACGGAAATTAGACACGAAACAAATTTTTGCAAATGTTGTAGGAAAGAAACTGTACCATTTATTTTCATGGCCATCATTTATTTTCATAGATACCGAGTCTATTACAATAGAAACAGTTGTCATCATCAAGAATAAAAAAGTTTCTAATTGAAATTATCTACAAAGTTTTATCCTTCTGCCTTTCGAGTATAAGAGAGGAAGAAATGAGCGGTAGGTAACCTTTGAATTTCTTTTAAACAATACCATATTTTACTGGGTAATGTCGAGGTCGTAAACAATGCCAATAGCATACCTAGAATCTTCACTCACGACTAAATGTAGGTGATACATGAGCAATAAATACTACCAGATACAATAATGTGCGACAAATCACTTCATAATATGAAATAAAATCTATGTTATTACCTTGTCTTTGCATGCGCAGGACTAATATCTTAAGATATTTATCCAACTTCCATCAGTTTTAAGTATACTTACATATGTTTTAATTTGAAATATTTCAATAAAAGTTCTTGCTGTCAAAGTAATTAAACTACGTAGTCTACTATTATTTTCTTCGTGATTAATTTCGTTGCAGGTTAAAGACACGTTAGACATTCCTGGAGACTCGCCGAGCTTCAATGCTCGGTGTCCATAAAAGTCTACTAATAGGTTAATAAAGATTTTTTATGATATTTTCTGGATTCCAAATGCGTTTTTGTCATCCTATTGTCAAAATATTAGTAACAAAATATTAATATCGGTAAATTATTTTCATTTAATATATTAAAACGTATGTCAAATAATGCGTTAAGAGCGTTTATACCCTGCACGCGCTTTTTGGCTTAAAAACAGGACTTTTCAAATGAGTTAATAGCCACCAATAAACAATTTAAAGGAAAAATAATTATTACTAATTTTAGAAAAGGTTGTCATCTAGGGATTTTGGTAGAAAACATTATAGATTGATGGATAATTTGTGAGCACGATAAGGATTACTGAACACAAGTTTCGTTATTTAGGCTTAAAGTGGCAATTTAGAAGCTTAAGATATCCGAAACCATTAAATATAAGATGAAAATCAAAACATTATCAGACTAATAAGACCCTTATGGAGGGATTTTGCTGAGAAAAATAATCTTTTTGTGTTTAGTTCCTGAAAAATAAAAATTTAAACAATGCAAAATTATTCAGAAACTCTCGCCAAGAACATATTTTTTTTCACCAACTTATCGTAGATAATTTTTATAGCAATTGCATATTATAATAGAAGAACATCTTATCAATAAATTACCATTTTTATATTTCAACAAAATTAGTTTTCATGTTTTCTACAAATATTTTAAAAACCACTATAAAACACGCTGTCCGACGTGGATCAAATCAGACCGCCGCGCCGCAAGGCCTTCTAGAGGGAGGACGTATCGCTCGTCGCTCCGGCCTGGCTGCACTCGATTTTTGCCGTACGTAGTAAAAATAGTCACGCGCGGACTGCTATTACCACATCTTAGTACTTTGGTAGTAAAATATTTAATTATTTTTATTACCTACAATGATTTTGTAGTGAGTATAAATTATGTTTCAGGTAATATGATGGGATGTAATTCCGAGGCTAAATTTTGTTATGTATTGTAATATAAAATTAAATATATTTTGTAATTGTAAGGGGTTGTAAGGCCCCTAACACTATTTATGTGTTCGAACACGAAATGATTAATAAAACGTCCGTAGTGTCTACTGATTGAACACTGATTTGAATGCAACTTAACAATGTAATAATAACGAAAATATGATTAGTATCTAAATTTGTATTATTCTTTGCTTGCACAGTAATATTTGTCTACTTATAATGCAAATAAAATATTTTTATGATATTATATTACAGTTACATTTCAATTGAATATTTGAAGCGCACGGATCAAAGTTGTTTGAGACGATTGTATAGCGAGCCGACGCGGCAGCTCTACGCACACAGCTTTGGTCGCTTATGTGTGCGTGAAATTAACGAAGAAATACCTATAGTTGACTTTGCGCGCAAGGTGTATACGCTCTTAAATGGATATTTCAATTTTGTAATGTAGTCCCTTTCGTCACAAGTCAATATAGTACAGGTTTGGATTTTATGGTTCTGAATTATCCAAATAAAGTCATTCTTTTTAGATATTTAACATATTTGTGCGGTTTAACACATTCATTATAATTGTTATTGTTTAACGGCCACACTAACGTTTAATGTCAGTTAAATTGTTTCTTATTCTGGATTCTGTTCGTAAGATCTACGCTAAATAATGTTTTAATTCTAAGTCTAAGTATGGCAGTAAGACTCCTGAAAAAGGAAGTAGTTCACTTGCTTATTTTATTTGCGCTTAATCTACTGTTTATAATATCGTAATGGCCATGACTTTCATTTGTTAAGTCTTTTATTGTATGGAAACCATTGAGATAATATACTAGAGGGGACACTGAAAACAAAATATTTGTAATAAAATGAAGGGTACATTCTATTTCTGACTCTGTCACGCTTACGAAGTAATATATCTTCCCTCTCGCTTCAATGTGTACCCTTGTGCACGCACCATACGCACAGATTTTGTTCCCGATGTCCGCTCTAGTATAATACCTCAATGATGGAAATAGATATTGATAGACCACGTTGACTTGTTAACCCAGGTACTCACTAACGACCCATATCTATAACCGTCGCCATGTGTGTAATCCAAAAACATAGTGTGTGCGTGATTCGCAAGTCTGGAACCGCTACATGAGCGTTTTACAGCGTACTGACGTAGTGGTCTATTTTTTGGAACTGACGACTTACCAGACCATTGTGGGATGGACAGTATCGGGAATAGTGGTACACGGTGGTCCACAATAAACATAGAGAACGAAAAAAAAACGTAATTTATAAAATAGGAATACTTATATACTAATAATACAAATAGACTAATACATATTACATTGTTTCATCTAAACGCACAATAACTAATCATTTAGTTTTTTAAGTTAATTCATATTTTATTAAATTTTATTCTTGTTAAATGTAAGGTTCAGTTACAGCTCGTTAGTGAGAACCTAGCTTTATACATGCATTAAAGCCGGACATGTGATTTAAAGGGCTGTCCATACCGTGCCCTGCATCACAAACACGCATAATTAAACCAATAGTAAACGGATTACCGTCGACAGCATTGTCACGAGTATGATTAATTGTACCTTGTTATCTATATATTAATACGTGATGCAAAAACTTTGGATCCCTTTTTACGAAAATTGCGCGGACGCAGGAGCATAAAATTTGGCACAATTATAGTTTATGTGTAGGAGAAGTGGAGAATGCTAATATTTTTCAATAATAATGCTGATAAAGTACATTAAATCAAAAAATAAAACATTACACACACTGCCATGCATTTCACGCACACATCCATATACAAGTATACATACTCTGGTGTCAAATTGTTACTTTTCTTTTTCATTTTGTTCTTCTGACATAGACATATCAAAAAAAGGTTTTATTTGCCTAATGAGGTAATAATATTAATATTAAAAGAGAATATTAATTTTAAATGAGGCAATAATATTAATATTAAGCCTAATATTAAATGTAATATAAAACAAGATTGTAATAATAATGCATAAAAAGTACATTAAATCAATAAATAAACCAGCATACATTTGACACACGCATACACAAGTATTTGTACACGTATACATACTCTTTGGTCAAATTGTTTCTTTGCTTTATTATAGACATATGTAGTTGAATGTCAATCAGAAAAAATTGTTTACTGTGGTTTTGTTGAATATCAAACAGAAAAGATTTATTTGACGAATACTACGTGAAATACTGAGCGCTATCATTAATTATATGTATAAAGAAAGTTCTGTAGCAGCAATCTGCAATAACAACATTCAGGTACGGAAAAATATATATTTTGCTATTGCTGGTTTAAAGCAATTAATGTAGTTTACGATTTTAGTAATTGCATATACTTCAGGATATATAACTAATTTTGAGAGATACGTACATTTAAATGTGCACGAATTATCAGAATAACAACATCATCATACAGGTAAAAACTTTTTCTCTTCTTGATTTGGTCGAATTTCGACCGCTAGGCGACCACTAGTTTCATTAAATACATAAATAGAAAATGCAATTTTATATAGTATAATTAATGTAAATGGTTTAATTTAGAAACAAGCTATGTATGGAGTGTCCGTCTCCTTTATGTAAACATTACATGATTTAAAAATGAAATAAAATAAACATATTTTCATAGGGTATAGGCACATTATAATAAAAACCTCTTGTTGCGCTTCTTCTCTTGCTTCTGGCTCACTTTCCTAGCATGGCGTGTTCATCATAAAAATCCTGTAATATGATCTAAAATGTAATAAATCATGAAGAAGAGTAGGAACTTAATTTGTATGACAATGTCTGCTATCATTCGTAAGTAGCCCTTAGTTTAGAGTTCAATTGGGCGACCGTCCAGGGCGCTATGTTGGAGAAATATATTACATACTTACATAAACTCACGTCTTTTTCCCAGACGGGGTAAACAGACGCTCCCATGGTAGCAACCAGGACACTCATGTTTCGCCTTGTGTGTTCCGTCCCACTATGTGATAGACGGTGAGCCCTGTCGGGCACAAATTCCAATATTACTTGGCTCGACCCTGGATTTGAACCTGAGATCTTTGCGTTGTAACCGTATCGTACAACTAAGCCACCGAGGCGGAGATGTCTAAGGCCTTTATTCATTGTTTTTCGCAAGGATTTTAAGTCTGAAATGAAATTGGTTTAATGATCATGTAGGAAATTAAATAACTCTTTTGAGAAGTCTCATTGTACTTATTTTGTATTTACAAAATAATTGATGTATTAATAATTGATTTAAATAGGTTTAATTTATTTAGATTTATTTTTTTGGTAGTCATTTTATTTATTATTTATAACTATTAATACTACGATATATGTAGTGGACATGAGACTTTGCAGAAATATCAATTCGGTATTAAATTCATAAACATTTGTTAGTCATCAGACAAGAACAGAACACTCTGAACTTTACACTTTTATTACATAAAATGCATATTAATATAAAAAACGATCATGACATTAGACCGGTTCTAGGTTGTATTGAGGAAAGTCCCTCAACATTCAGTATACACTAATATATTATTTACGTCACGGACCCGCACAGGCAAAACTTCTCAGAAGCAATGTTTGGCAATGAAATCTTTAAAGAAATGTGCTAACATTAGTGTTTTCGCGAATACTGTGTTAATATGTTAAATGTCAAGTAAACACATAATATTTGTCTTTAGTGCTAGTGTGAATAGAGTGAGAAATAAGTCTTAGAATTTGATTTAGAAATTATAGTAACTAACATATTTTATTTATGTATATTTGGTGTGATCCGAGTTTTAATAGTAATATATCTCAACAAGATATATTGTTAATAAAACTCGGATAGTAGTTGAGAAACAAGTGATAATTTATTCAATTGTGTTTTTTAACCATAGACAAGCAATGTTGAATAGACAATAGTGATATAAGGTTCGATATCTCGTACCTCGATTTTATTTTGATAATAATTCTAACAATATTAGTATATTACATTCTCTTTTATATACAGTCTTAGTTTTGCTTATTGTCCATTACGTGTAGTGATAAATTCATATTTATATTGTATGATTTAATTCTGGATTATACATTTCTTGCGAACAAAAAAAAACTATTAAATCTGCATAATTTTTCCCATCATTTAAATTTTTTCACTTTTTTCTTTACCATCTGTTCACAAAGCTACAGGCTAGACGTTAGGCATTCAGAATGTTTTTATATTGCACGACAAAGATATTGCAATGTACGTTTTTTTTTTTACACGAGACGAGATGAGCTAGCGGCTACTGCTGCTCATGGACCTCCGCAGCGTACCAGCACAACAAAGTCGCTGCCTACTTAAATATAAAGTTAAATGTAATACTGTGGGGATATTATACATCGACGCGAAATGGCTATTACTTTGCTAGGTTAACATTTTGATGTAAAATAATATAACACAGGATAAGTTAAATGAAAATAAAGCGATAGGTATTTTTTTTTATAATTGTATAATAATATTTTTTTATTAAATTAAGCGGAAAATTGAAGCGTGATAAATGCATTTTGCTGACAGATTTACGACCAAAGCTTTATTTACCTCAAACCTTTCGCGAAATCCTCCAATTCTAGCAATGATCTTTATAACACGCTAAAAACATTAAAGTTTTTATTGTTTTTAGTTTGAATCTATCTGCAAAGATAAAAAACATATATATTATTAGATCTGAATACTATTAGTGGATTACGAAGAATATCGTACAAAAAGCGGCCAAGTCAGTATCTGATATGCTGTAAAGAGTTCCGTAGCCTTTTAGTTTCAGGCGGCACGCGCATAATGCAAGGTAACCGAAAAAATGTAAATTAGTTTATCATGTTTAGAGGATATAATATGTTCATTATGTTTTGATATTCATAATGGTATTTACTAACTATTTTAACTAGAATTTAATATCCATGTTCATTTTTATACGTTCAGTTTTGATATTCATAATGGTATTTACAAACTATTTTAACTAGTATTTCATATCTAGATGACACATCTGCCATTTCTCATCTTAAAATTTTCTTAAAAATTTGTTTTGAAATGTTATATTATTTATTACATATAATTCTTTTTCAACTTAGAAAATGAATTGTTTTTAAAGTAACATATTCAAGGCCTTGATTATTATTAATTCGTCATCACAGAACTCTAAATCTTAACCAAATTCTTTAGAATTAAATTTTAACGTACATAATGCTACGATTGTTTATAAATAAAGCGTTGAATAGGCTCTCGTATAAAAAGTGAACATAAAAACTGGCACGTTTATTACGTGGTTCAGACCTGTTTCCTAGACACGTCATCGTCGACGGGTCACGTTTGGGGTGGCACCTTGGGTATATTTCTTGTAACTGTCGAAGTAACTTAAATGTGTTAGTTGAGGTAGTGAAGGGGAATAGAAATATTGGAAACAAATGAAATGCGTTTGGATATTGCATCTCTGCTGTGGGTTTGCATATTATTATGTTTGCACACTAAAGCTACCGACTAACTGACACAGTCTGGCCGCCTATGAGAAAATATTATACCTAAAATCTCTCGTAGTTTCTGATACCCACGACACAAGACTCGATCTTGGTGTGGGGTAAGGGACTTTGCATGCGACTGTTGGGTGTATTTATTTATTTAATCATCTCAGTAATAATTGTCCGCGCGTATTGCCTAACCCCATGATCGTGGTATGTCAGCTCAGTCACCCGGCACGCAACAAAGCCATGAAAAAAGTTTCTCACGTTACGCTGCCGACATGCCGCCTACAAAGTTTTCCGAATAGCCCGCTGAGTGAAGTCGCCGCCTAGCCAGCTGACAAAAAGTTCCGGCGGAGCGGCATCTTTGGTGTGACATAAAGATCAATAATTGTATAAAACAGTATGAACCAGTTCAAGTCACGTCGCGTGGTCGGGTCACGTTCAGTAGTTGTCACAAACAACTTGTTAGCACATAGCAACTGCAGGTTAATTGCGCATGATGTGACGTTTCTATTGCAATGCTAAAGCACAGTATACACTGAAGCTATCGTACCCACCGGTAAGTTTTAACATTTTGTTGGCGAGATAGTCGGCGGTTTTACTCATTGCAAGACGAAAATCTTTGTTTGCGACATGTCGCCGGCCCTACATGACATGAACATTTTTATGACTGATGAGTCACCACGCAACTAAGTACAGGGTATGCCGCAAACATGTCGACGAGTAACACGTGCTGTTGCTTGTCGCTGACATTGTTATTTTCTTAAAGGTCGCCGGGTTTTGACGGTGGCCTGTGTCGCCGGGCCAACAGCTTTGGTTTGTAGTTAACATTTATTGATTAATAATTTGAATATAGTTACATATATCTATTTGGCCCAAATTAATCCGATCCAACATTATTACTCACTTTTTGTTCTCAACATTTTTTAGATGTCGACCAAATGATGTGGTCACTTACGTCTTCATTTATGACAGGATAGGTAAGATTTTTGCATTTTCAGTATCTTGCCAACAAACAGAAGACCTATTAAAGGATGGAAAAATACGGAGTCCTAAAAATCGATGAGTGTGTATCATGAGATTGATGAAACACTTGGCGCTCAATAGTCTCCACCCCAATGGAACATAGGCGTGAGTCTATGTATGTTTTAAGGCCATATCCTGGCTCTTTTTTGCAAATGGTTCCTTACATACTCTAGTTAAGTCTGTAATGTGAAGCTATTCATTAAATTTCTATCACTCCTTTTGGAAATTAGTCCACTTTATTGGGCCAATTTGGGTCAGAAAAGTAGTAGTCGGCTTTTAATAATAATCAAACAGTACATAGTGCCTTACTGCACGACTTCTTTTTTATTTTGTTGTCTATACAGAGCTTGTTTTGTTCGTATCAATGACTCACGCCTGCTAATCCGTAATAGGTTTTGAATAAAAAACTTGTAAGCTCTTAGATTACAAGTTGGCTACTGACGTCTATACTTTTAATGAATATGTAGATTATCTAAATTTGAAATTATATTAATACGTAGGTAAATCAAGTAAGGTTGTAATCAATTTACATGTAAAATCCTATATTGAAACACTTAATTGATGTAATTGGAAATTATGTTATGTGTCAATATCATTGGCAATTTCAGATTAATTATTTTAAATGTCTAGGAAAAAATCCTGAGGAAAGATATCTATACTATATGTTTACAAACAGATCTATGTCATGTAAGGAAAGCCTCTTTAAAGTATGTGTAATTTAGATATACCTCCACCTCACTTGAAGCCTTGCTTGAGTTTGACCTCGGTTCTTATAACTTATTAATGTATTAGGAGTCTCATTCCCTGTGGTGGGCTATTAGACTAACACAGAATAGCAAAAGGCCGGATTATACAACTTTTCCAATGCCACTCAGTTGTCAAATATCATTGTTATAAATAGACGCTAATTTCGTGTTTACTACTAATTTCAAATGTCCATACCGGATCTATATAAAATTGTACGTTTTCATTTTGAATTGTAATGTATATTGATAAAGCAATTCTGTTTATTTGGACAATGAAATCATCTGTACGAGTTTTTGTGTGTACCTGTGATATTTATTGAGCACGGTACGAATGCTTAGCAACAAGACAACATCACTCAAATCGGTCGCAGTTAGTTTTTTCTGTGCCATTTCCCTTTCAAAAGTGTTACAGTAGGGCATTGTTAATAATTTACTGCCTATATTTTGCTCTGACCTCTCATATTTCTTTCTCTCTCTTTTCAGCTACAAGAAGTCTACTGTTGAAAACTTACACGAAGATGTATTAGGAACTACAAGAAACTTTCCAGTCTCCCAAACACCCAGACCCTTAACAAATACCTGTGGATCACACAAATATTTGGTTTGGTGCGGGGATCGACCCCGCAGCCTTATGTTCCACAGACGGCATCTAACCAATTGTGCCGCGGAGACTATCAATTTAATTACTAATTTATCAATTTATACTAGGTATTTCTTTTATTTCTTTGCAGATTAGAGACAAGTCAGACATGTCGTAGGCGAATTTTCTAACTCAGTGTCAATAAAACACGTGCCGCTTTAGATTCTGGCTTCCAGGGATTGAAATAAGGGATGTAAGGTAGCGTTAATTTTTCTTTCTTTATTTAGGTAAACAAACAATGACACAATACCAGAGATACGAATAACAGTTATATAAGTACTTACATAAGCGAACTATGCCATCAACACCGTTTACCACACATTAAAAAATAAGATATACAAAATAGAGACAAAAATATACAAAATAGAGAGAGATAATCTTTACTAATAGTGTCAACCTTTCGTTAGCCTGGTAAAATTAGTAGCAGAGCGTAGCTTTTCGCGCTGGTGACATCTCTGACTCTCATTTGGCAAAGTCATTTCTGCAATAGGTATCCCGATTTAGTAGTTCGCTGTAATCATGGCATCATTTGTAAAACTAATACTCTATTTGCAAATAATAGTGACTTGGAACCCGAAAAGAAAGATCTTATCATATTCTTTATAGGTTCATCTTATTCTGACTGAAGTTTCGTTTCATTATAACCTTATTCTCCTAGGATCAAGTCAATGACATAAATGCATAAGGTAATGAGATTTCGAGTCGGCACCTATTTTTTGCGTTGTTCCATTACACCGGGGATGTACTCGGATCGCGCGTTTTTGTGCGAGTTAATTTCGTTTTTATTAGTCCGTACTGGAAATGGCCGTTCAACTCGGCTGCCGTTGTAGATTTTTATTTGCACAATACCTTTTATTATTTCGTCAGTAATGTTTTTGTACGTCATTTTCCGCAGTGTCGATACGAGTACATTTCTACGAATTGTGATAGTGGTTTTTATTTATGTCTAATTAACCCCTGGCTTGTCGTAAGCGCCATATTGTGTCCTTGAACTAAAATAGCCCCTATTTCAATAACGTTAGGTTGCTTTATTGCTTGAAGTCCGACGAGCCTGAGCGCGGTTCATCCGACGGTCCAGGGGTTAATATTTTTTATTTGACATTAGGAATGTTTTGAACTTGATATATGACGTTATTCAGCGCTGAAGGTTTTTGATTCGATTTTCAGATTGGTAAATGATGGAATAGCAATTCTTGTAATTAGTTCAGCTAATTATGTCGGTCACGCGGTACCCTGTGCCTGGTGGAAGGGTTTGATTGTTTGTCCATTTCATTGCGTCTCTCTTCTTCCACGCCCTTTTAGAGAGGGTTGATAAGGCTACGTCGGGGTCACCGGCTCCTGAGCATTTAAGGACTGTTTTCGAATCACGTTCTTTAATATTGTGTCAGGATGCAGCGTAGCTCCGGCTAGCTGGACGGGGCAATTGCGCTGAAGAGGGCAACGCGGGGTTTTGGTTGGTATGCCTATCGGTGAACCCAACATAATCGCTCCACCCTCCCCCAAGGTGGGGCGTTAGCGGTAATCCGGTTTCCCCGCGTCAACAAAAAAAAAAAAAAAAAAAGCTGGACGGGGCAAGATACTGGTGGTAGGTCCCTCATATGTTAGGGGCCATCTGGGTAGGTACCATCGGATTGTCTATTTCTCCTGTCAAGCAGCAGTGTAAATGCGCTGTTGTGTTTCGGATTGGGGGACATTGTAGCCAGAGTAACTAGGTACTGGACATATTGAGACTTAACATCTTATGTCTCGGGATGGCCAGCGCAGTGGAATGCTAAGTATTGCTTTGTAATTCAAGGTGTTTTGGTTCTACTACTATTTATGAGCGGTTGTATCGCTTACCATCAGGCGAACGGCATGCTCGTCTCGCCATTGATTGCAATAAAAAAAATACAGACGCAAAGGGTGTGCTCTAGCACGGTACTAGGCTTTAATAAAAAATATGGTCACTTAACCAATCGTTCACTATTAATGTCATTTAAGTCTTTTCATTGACTTACCAGAATTGGGTCAGCGATGTAGAATAACTATGATAGCCCTTGATATTTTAGGTTTGGAGAAAGGCCTGAACCCAGATTTTGGACATTAATACTCATATAGAATTGTCTGTCTGTATCAGCCCATATACGTCCCACTGCAGGGCACGGGCCTACTCTACAATCGAGAGTACGATTGAGAGTGGTTAGGCCATATAGTTAACGTGACCATACGTCCCGCTTTGGGCGGGACAGTCCCGCTTTCAGGAAGTCTGTCCCGGTGTCCCCAGCAAGGCCGACATAGTCCCGCTCGTGCAAACAGACCAAATGATAATTTTAAATTTATTTCACGCTCGAAATGCTTTACCGAACTAATGCTATAAACCCTGGGGTCGAATTGTAAATGCTCTTTCGTAAATACAATCTTGATTTATCAAACTTTTCCACAATTATTGAGTACGTTATGTGCCTGCCTGGAAGTAACGCACCTATCGAAAGAGTTTTTTTCACATTAACAAAATATGGACAAGTGATAAAACACAGTTGAGTGCCGCTGTAATTTATACTATTTTGATTACGAATATTCAGTTTTTCAGAAAATTCAGAGTTTCACACTTATATAAAAACTTGTAAAAACTTTATTAATATTATTAGGTCATCCGCGGATGTCCCGCTCTGGCACAAAAAATAAATGGTCACGTTACATATAGTCCACCACGCTGGCCTAGTGCGGGTTGGCAGACTTACATACCATACAATTTTTAATAAATCGCTATGGTATGCAGGTTTCCTCACGATGTTTTCCTTCACCGTTTTAGTGCGTGGTGATTGACTATCAATACACACATGACTCCGAAAAGTCAGAGGTATGCCCTGGGATTCGAACCCGCGACCACCGTGAACATGTTGGCAGTCGCGTCTAGTCCGTTTATCAACAGGCCACCACGCACTTCATATAGAATTGTATATATTTAATATACCTAACAATATATTTGATATTTATTGTTTGTTTTGATTACTAAGATATTAAATTATGATAAGCTCTTCCAAGGTGATTAGAGTAAAGGAAGTGACAACTATCCTTGTGAATGTCTTAATTTTCAACAGACAATTCGTTTGAATGTTATCTGTCATCTGAATGTTATTTTTGATTACTTTATTTATTATTTTTAAATACGAAATATAAAATATAAATGCCAATTATAGATGGAAAGATAAAACGTGAATTTAGATTTCGAATATGATTGTAATAATATTTTCGTTTTTTGCTTTGTTAACGAAAAATAACTATAATTGTTAACCACGACCCGTGGCAGGTGGGCAATTACAAATTATCGTCCGACCTATGTTTCCTTTGATATATTAAACTTTGTAAGTTAATTTTTTGCAGATAGCGCCTGCAAATATCAAAAGTTTCGCTATGGATTCTGATTGCGAACGTTATTTCCGCAGGCACATTTTTTTTGTGTCGAGGGCGTTTTTTAATGCAGAAATTGTTTTTAGCATCTAAAATAGATGTTTCCTTCTTTTATCTATATAATTGTAGAAAGTGTATTGAATTGATACAAATGCAACAAATTCTTTATTCAACAATAATAATTTAATTTAAATAATATTACATAAGTTCGTCTGTTAGTATGTAAAGGTGGAGTAAAGAATAAGTCGACGCTTTGTTTTTCAAATGGAAATAATTATCGTCGTCTTACAACTTACTTGTCTATTTATTACTATATTTCAGCTGCATATAGTAATGGTAGATTTCTCTTTAAATATTCTTTGGAAACATGATTATTTATAAGGCTATACCTTATTTTATCCCCAGTGGCGCCTTCTATTTGCGCCTGCCAAATATGGTTGTACTATTTACCGGTGGGCAGCGATTTTTGATCTTCAGGCGTCAAGTTGGACTGTTTTTCTAATTTAAACCTATTTACACAAAAAAACACAAGGGCAAAAGTTTTCGTAAAATATATTTTTAGTTTGTTAAATGTCTTTTTCAGTGTAGATATATTAGGAATGATGGTCTTAGCACTAACACTCCGGAGCAATACTGTTAGGGTGCCCCAAGCGAGTTTGGGGGGGTATTCTCGGCGATATTACTGGTGCACCTTAGATAAATTGACTACAGCATCCTGTGTTTGTCATCATTCATGAAACGTCATGCAAACGCTTGAAAAAAGACAATAAAGATGGCTTCGAGTTAGTCTATTATTAAAATCTTTATGTATAGAAATAGAAATGAAAGTATTTGTATGTAAATTCAATAAGATATATGCTTAGGTTGTTGAATGACATGGTATCACAACCAAAATACTCGTTATTATTGGATTAATTATCGATGGCGATTAGATCTGGGGGCACGGCAGTGCCCCCTCCAAGTCGAGCTAAAAAATATGGCCTACAAGTACAGTCATTTCCAAAGCAGTGGGCGGATATGCACCGATTTATTACATTGTATTTTTTATTTAAACAGACAAAGTCACATTAATAAATAAAACATATTGTTATGGTCTGTGATCGCAATTTTATGTGTGCGCTATATTTAGCACATTATTCCGTTTTCCTTATAAACGTTATGAATATAAACTTAACTGACGGCGTAAATAAACTTTTGTATTTCACAGAACAGTATTTCTAAGAAGTAGGCGCAGTTAATATTCAACATGCATATTGGTTTGGAGTTAAAATCGGATAAGATACTATTTTATTGCAAATGATACTAGTTAGCATTAGGGAAAATTGCTAAGAAATTATATCTTTAATATTTTTGGTCAATCGTAGAGAAATGCAGAAATAAATACAAAAATATTAAGTGTTCAACAGCGAACGTGCTTATAGACCATAAAGTAAATAGGAAAAAAATAAACATTATCACTATATGTGTTTCAAAAGTTGAGACCATAAGGTATAACTAAGATATCTTCTTCATTCCTCATATGTGAGGGGCTTCCTCTACATTCCACAGTATGATTGAGCGAGGTTAGTTATGTAGTCCCCCACGGTCTAATGCTGGTTGGCGGGCTTTATATGCCATAGAAATTCTTACAAATTCGCTATGGTATGCAGGATTCCGCACGATGGTTATAGAGCGTGGTGATTAACTAATACATACATGACTCCGAAAAGTCAGAGGTGTGCTCTGAGATTTGAACTCGCGACCGCCGACAACATGTTGGCATTCGCGTCTGCGTGCGCCTTAGTACATGAAAATTATTGAAAACCATTATTTAGATTCTAGCGCCACGTTCTGGTGAGAACGAGAAATTATCGTGTAAGTAGTTTAAATGGAATTGTTAAATGGCGGTAGAGTGCCACTAAACCAAGAAATATGTTTTTTTATGTTGATATTATAAACTTTCTTGATATTAAAAACAATGTCAACTTGATATTGGTTAGGACAAGAGATTACGAAGGATACACGTTTTGAAATATTGGCAAATATGAAATTACCCGCATTTGCCTAGCGCGCCCTCTGACGGAGAAATGACGACGAAAAATAAAAAAATAGAGTTGCGCATCTATCTCTGTATATAATGCTAATCTATGGTCCGGTCCATTTACCAACAGGCCACCACGCACTTAAAAGAAGCTACAAAGATATATTTATGAGCTTAATAATGTTTATTTCAAAGTAATAATAGCGTGAAGTGTGAGGTCATATTCGTCTGCTCCCTTGACCTTCCGCTGGCGGATCTTCATTGTGCCGCGCATCAATACGATGTACTTGCATTTAATATCTTACACAATTTCTGACATAAATGTCGAATGCAATAGATTTAACTGTAGATAAGATACAGCAAGGCTAAGTTATCTCTTAGAATATACCGCTGTCTAGACAGAGACGAAGGCAAGGCTGTAAATAAATATCTGAAAAAGATTTATTTTTTCCGTAGTAAGTTGTGCTGGCTAACCTCTAATCAAAATACACTTATGATATTTTTTCTGCAATTACACCTAAGTTTAAGCCTAGTTTGTGTATTTGGTTGGTAAGATAATTTATAAATAAAAAAATAGACATGAAAAATATTCCTTTTTTTCAAATTAATAGTTTTGAGTTACTTGGTTGATCTGGAGGTGACAGGAATTATCTGAGTCATGTAATAACAATGAAAACGCTGAGGTCTCAGATTCGAATCCTGGGTCGGGTACATTGGATTTTTCTATTCATTTATAATTATCAGCCCTGGGGCAGAAATTTGTGTCCAGTATTATGAAAGGTTCGTCACCTACCACATCGTGGTTTGAACACACAAGGTCAATCACGGGCATGCTGGTAGCTTGCTTTCCCTATTCATATCTAGGAAAAATACGTGAGTTTATGTATGTAACTGGTCCTGGTTTACCGAATAGAACCTTTGCTAAATAAACCATATAGAACAAAAAGCTTGTAGAACTCGTTACTAATTATAGCCTCTCCTTAAATTAAGTGAAATGAAATGTATTTAAATTAAATAATATGTATTTATTGGTCATTTAAGCAATTAAATAGCTCTTATGACAATTCAATACACATAGCATGTAATGTCTACATATAAAATATTTTCTATTATTTGTATGGTTTATATAGATTTTATATAAACTATGGGCTATGCTCGGTGTTTCCCTGAAGGATAGAATCAGGAATGAGGTTATCCGACAGAGAACCAAGGTGACCGACATAGCCCAGCGTATCAGCAAGTTGAAGTGGCAGTGGGCTGGTCACATTTGTCGGAGAACCGACAACCGTTGGGGTAGACGTGTTCTCGAGTGGAGACCGCGCCTCGGTAAGCGTAGTGTAGGACGCCCTCCGACGAGGTGGAGTGATGATATCCGCAAAATGGCTGGCAGCGGTTGGAGACGTTGGGCTGAAGATCGAGCCCAGTGGCGTGCCATAGGAGAGGCCTATGTCCAGCAGTGGACGCGAATAGGCTGATGATGATGATGATGATGATGATGATGATATAGATTTTTGACTTTCTCAATTTATGATTAATTTCATATTCGTATTTTATTTAAAGGGTAAGTTACTACTGCACATAAACAAGTTAGTCAGGTCTAATGTGTTCAGGTCCCATAAAATACAAGTAAAAAATAGAAATATGTCGTCAGTATCAACTTAAAGGTACTTTTTCATTTCAGAACAATCAGACGAGAGGACTCGAAATAAACATCTGTGGATACAAAAAAATATCGCTCAGCTGTGGAAAAACTGCCTACCCCTTTTATAATATAGGCGTGTTTTTTTATTGCAACGAATGACGAGACGAGCATGCCGTTCGCTTGATGGTAAGCGATGCGGCCGCTCATGAACAGTAAGTAGCAAAACCAAACAACACCTTGAATTGCAAAGCAATGCTTGGCACTCTACTGCGCTCGCCATTCTGAGACAAAAGATGTTAAGTGTCAATATGTCCAGTAGTTACTCTGGCTACAATGTCCTTCCATCCGAAAAACAACATCGCAGGGAGAAATAGACATTGCGGTGGTACCCACCCAGGCAGCCTCTCACTGCTCACATATGAGAGACCTACCACCAGAATTTATGTGTCAATGTGATTATCAATTAAATCACGGTGTTTAATGGTATGTGCCTAATTTTTGTCTGAAACGTCCGACAGATTTAAATTAGGTGCAATTGTATTCAATATGCACTATGACTTTAAATTGCTATTGTACAATTAGACCTTTGATGTCCTTCGCGCGGCATTGAATGCTGAACTAGAGTTCACCTGCGACTTCTTATACGAATTTATTTTTAATATAATTAATATTTAGTCTAATTTTTTGCAGTGGCTTACTTGTGACTAGGGAAAAAGTAATTAATTCGTATTTTGGCTGTTTGATTTTGAAATTGTGTATATGGGTTATGTATCTTGAATCGAGGACTGAAGTTCAACAATAAAACCGTTTTTACGGTACCTTGCCATATTATTAGACCCAAACAAAAATAATTAGATTTTCTCACTTTATAAGACATTAGCGCCATTGTATAGGCGTAACATGTGTTAGTTTTTGAAATCCCTTATTGTGACAAAATTAAGCTAAATACAGGGTATCTCAAGACTGCTACCGAAAACGAAGCCGGGTGGTAGTTTTAGTGGCTACAAACACAATGCAATTAAAAATTTCGCATAGAAACGCGACAATTATATTTTATGATTTTTTAAATATCGTCAATGTTGGGTGGTAAATCCATAGTTTCTGCTAAAATAATAATTTAAACTTTTTTATACCTTAGAGTATTTATAAATAAAAGGATATACACTATTATTTTAGGAAAAAATGTATTTACCACCCAAATATGGCCATAGGAAAAAAATAACAAAAAAAAAATTGTCGCTTTTTTTTGCAACTTTTTCTGTTGCATTGTGTCTGAAGTCGCTTAAACTATCACCCGGCTTCGTTTTCGGTAGCAGTCTTGATATACCCGGTATATCAATGCTTGCAACACATAAAAAAAAATATCATTAAAGGCTCGCGGGTGAATTTACTGACTCACAACCTAAAAATCTGTTGAAATTAAAAAGGGTTGTTTTTACAAATAACGGTAAGTTTGTGATGGAATTTTAGTTTCATTATGATAGAATATTATTATATTTGTTGTTTTTTGTAATCTTATAGCATGTATAGTGAGAAAATTACCGAAAATATGATCTTTTTAAATATTTTAGATGGGAAAAAATCATGATCTTTCTGCCAAGACAGTTGGGCAAGTACTTTTAAAGGCTACTGAATTATCCAAATACCAAATAGCTAAAGCGACAGGCATATCGAGAAGTTCGGTGAAGAATAATTAAAAAAAAGGTGATCGCGTGATAAGTTTATCGCCAAAACGAAAAGGTGCGTGTGGACGGAAACGTATTGCAACTCTAAGAACAGACAGAAAAATTCGAGATATTGTATCCAAAATAGAAAATTACCGGTCCGTTTATTAACGAAGAACATTAGGGATGACGGAATACTCATTTCTCAGGGAGCTGTGCAGCGGCATCTTGCTGAAAATAAATTGAACGCGCGTAAACCTGCGCGGAAACCAAAGTTGACTCCAACCATGATAAAGAAACGGCTTGATTGAGCCCGTAAATATAAAAACTTTACCATAGAAGATTGGGAAAAGGCAATAAAACATTTTTCACTATGAGAAGTGAATATAAACAATCAACGAACTACATTTAGTAAAAAAAAAAGATCATAACAGGCTTATTTCTCCGACGAGTCCGTCTTTCAGGTTTCGATGGAAAAATCAATGTTTGTACGGAGAAAACCACACGAGAAATACAAACCCAACTGCATTGTCTCTTACGTAAAACATCCACCTTCTGTTATGTTATATGTTATGTTATATCAGACAAAGGGACAGGTCGCCTGTATATCGTAGAGAAGACAATGCACCAGGATCAGTACAAAAAAGTTCTTATAACAAAATGAATACCCCAACTTAAAGAATGGTTCACTGAAGAAGAAGAACTAATTTTTATGCACGATGGGGCCCCTTGCCATAAAGCAAATACCATAAGAAGCTTTTTACAACAGCAAAATATTAAAGTTTTGGAATGGCCTGGAAATTCGCTATATACAGGGTATATCAAGACTGCTACCGAAACCGAAGCCGGGTGGTAGTTTAAGCGACTTCAGACACAATGCAACAGAAAAAGTTGCAAAAAAAAGCGAACATTTTTTTTTGTTATTTTTTTCCTGTGACCATATTTGGGTGGTAAATACATTTTTTCCTAAAATAAAAGTGTATACCCTTTTATTTATAAATAATCTAAGGTATAAAAGCGTTTAAATTATTATTTTAGCAAAAACTATGGATTTACCACCCAAAAATGACGATATTTAAAAAATCATAAAAAAATATTGCCGCGTTTCTTTTCGAAAATTTTGGTTGCATTGTGTTTGTAGTCACTAAAACTACCACCCGGCTTCGTTTTCGGTAGCAGTCTTGAGATACCCGGTATGAACACTATCGAGAATGTCTGGGAGCTTCTGAAGAGGAAAATATCAAAATATACAGTTACAAGTAAAAGAGAACTCATAGATAAATTAATTTTCGAGTGGAATTACAATCCTCAGCTTCAAAAATCTATACAGGTATGCATAAAAAGCATGCCTCGAAGAATTAAGGCACTTTTGGTGGCTAAAGGAGGGTCAACAAAATACTAGCAAAATACTTAATTAAACGAAACCGGTGTTATAATTTGTACAAATTATTGTGTATGTAAAATATTTAGTCAAAATTTATTTCATTTTATTGGCATTAGATTAAATTATAGTATCAAAAACTCAAAATAGTAAATAGCACGTAATTTTGACTAATATCAACTCTTACGATGAAAAAGTAACGTGTTTGCTGCGTGGGTCTAATAATATGGCAAGGGACTGTATGTTTCACATATTAGATACTGGATTGTTTCATAAAATGAAATTTGAAGGCCGCTGGTTGTAAAATTATCAGTAATATAATTTTGTCAAATTAATAAGAATTATATTTATCCGATCCCATAATTAATGAAAATAAAAATATTTTATTAAAACTATTAAATGTTTTAAATATTCTCGATTCAGTGACTGTTTTTTGTCTACCAATTAATGAGGCTGTTTTTGCCAGCGGAGAATAGGCAAGAAATTGGGTGTTAAGACTTCTCCGCAACCATTCATGGGCGGCAGTGATCACACACCTTCACTTAACCCGTTGGCTCGTTTGCTGGATTTATGCACCTATCAGCTTTGGACCTATGTCAAGAAATACCTCGTCGAACGATGGTGAGCACCACCACAATAGGCCAGCGGCGTGGTGGGCTGTGGCCTAAACCCATTCATTCGAATTCTCGCTTCTACAGAAGTCCTCTACTCAGATGTCTCTGCGATTATGGGCTGGTACACTATATTTAAAATGATGACAAACAAACAGAACTGACGACCTAGTAAATTTATCATTTGTAGTACATGTCTAGATGATAACATAACAACCCAAATCCATATCTAGGTTTACACATTCTGAATACAATACCTCGAGACACCACAAAAACAATAGGTACGCGACCACGAGCAAAAACTCGTAATCATGAGATCTTTGAACGCATTTGTTCGGCACATCAGTGGTTTTTATTACTATGAATCATTGTTTTCGTTTTTCGTATAATTAAATAACTGACTGTAATTTAGTTAAAAGTACAAGCTTTGATTTTTTGTGGTATTTGGTATACAAGGTGATATTGACATATTGCCCACAAATATTTCTTTCGGGTCTGGGTGTTTGTGAGACCGAAAAGTCTCTCGTAGTTCCTGACACCCACGACAGAATATTCTATCTTAGTTGGACTTTTGGGTGTTATTTATTATTATTTAGCCCTCATGTTTCTCATCCCCTCAGGTGTCATTGTACAAAATATGAAAAAAAAGTCATAATTTTAGTTCTAACGATTTTTGGCCACCCCGTACATATACGAGTATTTTTAACCGCTTAGCTGAACCTCAGTTCGTTTCGGGGTCTTACCTGAGGCGTAAAACAACTCGTAACTATACGGGTTGATCAAAAGCCTTGAAAACTAAAATCGCGAATTTTGCCAAAAATACCTAATTCAACCTTGGTATAATGTTCCTGGGATTATTAGGAGCATGTGGTTTAAATTAAATATCAAATTTTAACATCATCATAGTGAAGAGCACGTGGCTTGGAGAACCGATGGACGATGAGGCTAAAGTTGTTGAATGAAGATTGTATCTGGAGGCATTTGGTGTCGACAGTGCAGGAACCTGTTAGGCTAGAATAGTCAACCAGTCTAAATTCTCACATAAACGCTTAAGGCATTCAGACCGCAGCGGAACCATTATAAATCTAAATGAGCATTAAAAAAACAAATAAACAATATTTTAATTGCACGGTTATTGCTCAATACATAGTCATCGTGTTTTTATAATGGAAAATATCAAGTAAACCAGTTTGCTGGCAACTAGCTATTGTTCAGATAAAGCGGTTTCTTGCGGGTTATGAGTCAATTGTATATTTATTTATATGGCATCGGTTAGATTAGCAAAAGCGTTATTGATATGAATAAATATGTAGATATGATATGACATATACAATTATCGTATTCTCGACTGTAGAGTAGGCCCGTGCCCTGCAGTGGGACGTATATGGGCTGATACAGATATTCTTCTCTCGTCGTTCCCTCACTGCTGAGGATCGCGACCACGTACGATCTTTCTCCAGTGGGCTCGGTCATGTGCAGTGTGGACCGCACGGTGCAAGCTGCCGCCGACTGTCTTCACTACTGCATCAAGCCATCGTGATGGTGCCCTTCCCCGAGCACGCCTGCCTTCCAATTCGCCTAGCATTATCTGCCTCTCCAGACAGTGTTTTGGAGATCTTATAATATGACCAAATAGCCTCAGTACTCTTTGTTGGCAGATTGTGGAGAGTCTTGTCGTGATTTTGAGCTCTTTTAATACGGACTCGTTGGTTCTCATAGCTGTCCAAGGTATACGGAGCAGCCTTCTCCAACACCACATCTCAAAGGCATCGATCTTCTTGCTGTCGCGTTGTCTCACAGTCCACGTCTCGGCACCATATAAGAAAACAGATACAGATATACATTTTAATAATTAAATTGAAATCCTAAGGACACAGTATGACAGTCAAAAAACCTGTACAATCCAAGACGTGCATTTAGTATCTAAATTGTAGTATAAAAAATCACAAAAATGAAATGAAGGTTAACATAATAATCGTTCGTTACATACAGATTTTAGTATGAATATTACCCTAAAATCTAGCAAAGTTTTTAATTCTGATGACAACAACACACGTTCTGAAAATTCTGAAACGTGGCGCCGTGCGATGCTTGTTATAAACGCGGAACTGTTAGTGTACTGTGAGTTGCTCTATTTTGGATATTTTAATTTAATACCTTGTGTGAAATGGATCTTTTAAACAGAATACATTAAGGTTGCCTGATAACAACTCCATCCATATCCGTCGTACTGAGTTTTTTTGTCATTCTGTATAGTTGATTTGATTGATAAGTCAGGTATGAAGTGAACTGCTGCGAGTTCAAATGTTTGTGGTTAACAAAAGAATATTAACTATTTATTTACTCTTTTTTGTATACCAAGGATAACATTACAAAATTATAAATAGACTTTATTAATCAAATATTGATTTTGGTTCTGAGTATGTGGTTTGAGACCATGAACAATTTCGTAGTTTGCAATTCACCTCGATACACATTAACGTCGGAATATGTTAAGTTGTTACTGTAAAGCCAGGAACTCGTGTGTAAATCTTACGCGTATCAAAAAATATATAAAAAAGACATTCAAAATGTTTAAAAGCTTTGTCCTCATTATAGAACATAAAGAACATAAAGAAGATACATTTTAAGGGAGCAAGGATAATAATTCAGCCTAAATCAATTACATTTGTCTCAACAAAAAAGTGATCTGCTGATACCTATGCTAGGAGAACCTGTGTTATAGGTATCATTGAAAACGGGTTCGATTGCTGCACCAAGACAAATTATCAGTGAACTTCAAGTATTGTGTCGGGTTTGAGTGGTTGTGAGACTGAAGTCTCTTTCAGTTTTTCATACCTATGACACAAGATTTGATTGATCTTTTGTGGTGTCAGGACTATGTATATGTATGGCTGTTGGGCGTTGGTTGAAATTATTTTATTTTCGTAAATACATGGATGCATAAGCAGATAAATAGATAGTTTTTTCTGGAATGCTTATGTAAGTTGTAACAGCATTTCTATAGATTTCCAAGGCACAGTCATATGCTATTTATTGGCTTTTGTTATAGTGTGTAAATGAATAAATAAATAAATATTGTATCAAAAATATGAGAAAGCTACTCCTGAATTGTAATATTTTTATGAAAATGCATATTTAACACATTAGTATGTACTCAGTAATACCAGCAGTAATTATTTGGTCACGCTACATAGTTAGGTAGGTACCTGTTTTTTGATGCGAATGAAACATGCATTAAAAAGATAAATTAAGCTTTAATTTTAACATTACATCTAAATATTTTAATTACATTCAATATGGCCATAACTGGTTCTGACTATCACATGGTTTGAGAGTTGTATTGTTGTTGAATGTTAACCGTAGCTGCCCGCGCTGGCAGATGCAGATGCTTTGGCGCTGGCGGAAGCGAATGCTCCCCCGTGGCCACCGTAACCGCCACCTCCGCAACCTGAGCTGCAACCACCGGAACCACCATGGCCTCCACCGCCGGCACCGCCATGACTACCACCGAGACCACCGCCGAGACCGCCGCCGAGGCCACCGCCATTGCCGCCTCCAAATCCGCCACCACCCGCTCCACCGTGACCACCGCCCAGTCCACCGCCCCCGGAACCACCATGGCCTCCTCCAAGACTGCCGCCGAAGCTGAGTCCGCCACCCAAACCACCGCCTAATCCGCCTCCGCCGCCGCTACCTCCTCCTAATCCGCCGCCATTTCCATACCCGCCGCTGCCGCTGCCTCCATGACCACCGCCGCCAGACCCTCCAGCGCCAAATCCGCCGCTTCCACTGCCTCCAAAACCTCCACTTCCAGAGCCCCCATGACCGCCGCCTCCAGAGCCACCGTTACCACCGCCGGCACCACCGCCCAGGCCGCCGCCAGCGCCTCCTCCGAATCCACCACCAGCACCGCCGCCTGAGCCGCCGCCAAGACCGCCACTGCCTCCGTGACCACCACCGCCGCTGCCGCTACTTCCGAAGCCGCCGCCATTTCCTCCACTACCACCGTAGCCGCCACCTCCAGAGCCGCCATTGCTCCCTCCTCCAGCTCCACCGTGGCCGCCGCCGGAGCCTCCGCCAAGGCCTCCTCCAAAACCACCGCCTGCGCCGCCACCGCCGCCTGATCCGAAGCCGCCGCTGCCACCGATTCCACTGCCGCCACCACCACTGCCTCCGTGACCGCCGGCACCACTACCACCGTAGCCGCTGCTTCCGGATCCACCAGTACCACCATTTCCAGAGCCACCTCCAGCTCCACCGTGTCCACCGCCACCGCCTAGACCACCGCCTCCGCCAAAACCACCGCCTGCGCCTCCACCGGCGCCCCCACCGCTGCCACTGCCTCCGAATCCACCGTTGTCAGAACTGCCATGTCCGCCGCCGCCACTACCACTTCCACCGAAGCCACCGCTTCCACTTCCACCGCTTCCAGAAGTGCCGTGGCCGCCGCCTCCATTGCCGGAGCCAAGGCCGCCGCCGCTGCCAGAACCGCCTCCAGAGCCGCCGCCAAATCCGGCGCCACCTCCATAGCCCCCGCTGCCACTGCCCCCGCTACTGTATCCACCGCCGCCGCCGTAGCCTCCTTTGCCACCTCCTAAAGTACCGGTAAATGCGAATCCACCGGATTTGCCGTCCTCAGAGGTGGTGTAAATGGATTTCTCGTTGCCTCCGCCAAAACCACCGCTACCAATACCGCCAGCGCCGCCGCTTCCACGGCCACCAGCGCCGCCAGCACCACCACCCAGACCTCCTCCGGCGCCACCTCCCAGACCGCCGCCGAATCCGCCGCCAGCTCCACCTCCTCTTCCAAAGCCACCAGCGAGTCCAGCGTGAACTTTCCCAATGATATTGTCGACGCCTTCGCGGATGGTGTCAAGGCCTGCACCGAATCCACCGCCAGCGCCTTTGCCGCCGCCTCCGCCGAGGCCGCCTCCCCCTCCTAGGCCTCCTCCGAAGCCGAAGCCCCCGCCGCCGCCGCCGCCGCCACCGAAGCCGAAGCCCCCGCCTCCGCCGCCGCCACCGCCGCCATACCCGCGGCGAACTCTTACTGCAATCATATACGCAAAGTCATTAGAAACTACAATAAGTTACAAATTACATATTTCATTTTGCAGTAATACATAATGTTTTCGCATCAACAATAACAATTCTTGGAAATAAACAAACACGGGACTTCAATCTTTGTTCCATCCTCATAAAAAAGGTAATTAGCTTTGAAAGCGTCAATTATGTTAATTGTTAATGAAAAACTACAATTATGAATATTATAAAGTTTATTGAAAATACCTGATGCATATCCGCTGCTTAGAAGCAGTCCGAGGACGATGCAGTTGAGCACCGTCTGTCCCATGTCTAGTGACAGTGTTTACTGACGCTCCCACCGGCACTACATCCTTTTATATCGTTATTATAATCGTGCGTGTACGTACAAAGTTCGTAAGAACTCATACATAAGTAGTTGGAAACAATTAGTTTTTATAAAAGTCGCTTCCCACAGCAAATGCGAATCTCGGATCGTGTTGGGTTTTTGTCGATGACGATTAGCGAGAAACTAGATTCGATAGTGAAATATTATTGTTGTTGTAGCCACAGGGGGTACCGACAAGGTTAAGCCTTGAACTTCATAATGCAATGTTATTGATGCGCCTACTGCCCATATTACTCACATTTTTATTTTTGTTTTGCTCTACAGATTTAAAGGGAGAGATTGTCTTTATTGATGCAAAGTTTTTCCCGAACATATTTTGTGCCTTGATAGTTCTAAAGAATAGTTTTTGTTAAGTTATTTCTTAAAACCAGAATATAGTTTTTGTATTTTCATTCTGAATAAACTACAGTTTTTTTTAGTCATGCCAAATATACATTTTTTTAAATTCTGTCGGAAAAGGCATCACTCACAAGTCAAAAAGCAGCACATACATTCTTAAGTGCACATTAGATCACTGAACCTCAAATATTTAGCTTTATAAAATGACTCAGTTCGATACTTCCGCGCCTATCCAAATAGGTACTCTTAACCCTTCTGAACTATACTGTATCAGCCCATATACGGCACGCACTAGTCTCCTCTACACTCGCGAATACGATATAGCAACAGATAGAAAACCTTACAAATCGTTATGATATGCAAGTTTTCTCTGGGTAGTTTCCTTTACCGTTATAGTGCGTGTTTATTGACTATAACCCTTAATTGTATCTTAACCCTTTAATGTACAGAAATGATAGCAAAAATCTATTACAAACATTAATAAAACCTTCAGCCTACCATAAAATGTATTAACAAATATCCACGTCGAGAAGCTTCTTAATTAAAAATCAATGGGACATAATCTCCGCTGATGGCTACCTCGATACATTTGTAATATCAGGAAGTGCTCGTCGAGATTCTAATGTTTCAATTACGGTCAATCATTTGTGTATCCTTATGTAATTACTATAATCATCTCTTGTATATTGCGTCCTGTTTGTACAACTTCTGATAATATGAGTGTTAATCAGAAGGATATTTGGTCGAACAACAGAACTGGTGGTATAGTTTTTAGAGTGTGTCCGGATCAAAAAATTCGTGTATGATGATGAAAATTGTCGTCATTATGGGAAACGCGAGAGTATCGAGGCCGACACAATTGTGTCGACCGATGAAAGGCAACATTTTTTTGCTGATGAATACTCTATGCCATTTCTATAGACAGCTTATAAAACTATTTTAGTTACCAAATATTTTGTCTTCTTCTCTCAAATGAATTCAAAGGTCGTTCGAAAAGGACATAATTTACCAAGAAGAAAAAAAAGGGGACATAACATTCGATTGCTTATATAGATTTGGAAAATGTCTATGAAAAAGGCTATATATCAATTATGTTGCAATAACCATCAAGTGAACTACTGTAACTTTATCGTGCAACCATACAAAAAAAGCTTTCAAGTAAATCTACAATGCCGTATTTATGGGTTATGTTTTACAAAAAAACCAACGCGAGGCATCAATTTTGCCCTTTATTTCTTGCGGTCAGTGAGATTCTACGATCGATTCGTGCACTGGTTGAGAATGAAGAGCCTTACGTCATCGTTTGTGGGTTAAACCGCCTATGGCTTTCAGATATTTGTTTAGATATGAATCTTTGCGCATGGGGACTTTTATTTTTTAATCTTGGTACTTTAGTAACCAGATCGGTAGGTAGTGCTTATCAGTAATGGATTGATTCTCCATCTGAATTTAGCAAGCTCAGCGAGCGGTGGTGGTAAGAAATTAAGTAGTAAAAATTTCAGTGTTAGAGCCACGCTGTTGTCAGTCATGGTTGCGCACGAATGGGCAGGCTATCTGTGGCGGTATGACTGTCTTACAGGAGATCGCAGTAAAGCGACAGCTGTGCCTGCTGTGCTGTATTTAAATAATTTGTAACAGTCCTTACTCCTTACAGATATAAATAATAGTAACAATTTCATAGAGGATTTGATATCTTTTTAAATCACGTACACCATTTTTTGTAATTTTCTTTTTTATATGTCCATATACACTTTTATTTTTTCTCTTACGATTGATTGTAAGTTGATATGGTTTTCTGGAAGAGATCGCTCATAGCGATAAGACCGGCAACTGTTCACTTACTTATAAATTTCTCTGTTACATTTGTTTGTACTTTATTACGTAGTGTTCAATAAAGTGTTGTGTATTGTATTGTAAGCCCGCATGTAAGGTTGCTTGTTTGTTACCATTCACGCCTTAACTATTTAAATAATTCTGATAAACTTACATATATACACGGTGTCAGGATTAGAAATAGGGTGGTAAGTGTTTCAATGAGCTAAATGATTTCCACGGTTCCCATGGTTATGCGAGTTAGGAAAACTACTTTTCATTTTTCCGTTTATTATCATTATTCTGTCGAACGACAAGCATAATTATTTCTCACCTAAATGCGAGGGAACCCGCGAATAAAACCTATTATAAAATAAATTGAAGAGGTTAAGAGCGCAGTAGGGACGGCGATGTAAATATTGCAAGGAATTATCATAATAATGTGTAGCGTTCGTTAGATTATCGTTGATGTCTGAAGGACGGCGACTATAGATGCCTGTTTTTGCATCAAACAATGGGAAATGCCTCTGATGCAATGTAAGGGTCGACACACATTTTATCCGATAGCTATAAAATTCAATATTCTTCAATCTTTTACACTTAATCTTTTTCAATCTTTTACAGATAAAGCAATAATTTATTAAGACTTTTTTTAGCCCAGGTCCTGTTCATATACCACTTTTATTTTTGATGTTCGTTTACCATAACTTCTTCTTTTTTAATATATTTATTGTCTTATAATGATACAGGTAAAATAATATTGTAAGTACAATCCACATCATGCCCTAACCTTCAACTGTATAACTAGTACAACTTATTAAATAAATACACCCAACAGCCACATACTAGTTCTGACCCTACTTTAAGATCAATTAAGACTTGTGTCGCGGGTATCAAGACTAAGAGAGACTTTTCGGTCTCACCAACACGCAGACCCGAGACAAATATTTGTGGGCTACAAACATTTGTGTCGGTGCAGGGATCGAACCCGCGGCCTCTCTTTGCACAGCCGGCGTTTAACCAACTGCGCCACGGAATAATATATTAACGCGATGCAATGCTACAGTTTTCATGGACAACCTTTATAATGCGTCATGCCGCGATAAAACCCGCTATATTTTTCCAGATATATCTTCAATACACCCTGTGAATGTAATGAATGATGATCGGAATTCTTTGTGTTAATTTTATTATTTTCTAGCATTTAAGGTTGAGTCTTGACGTCACATTTTTAAACGGTCCACGTTTTTAAGGCACGTGTTTGAAATCTTGTCGTCATATTATTGCCTACGTCATAGCGTGTAACGAGGATTGATTTTTTGTTCCATATGAACAATTAGATCCAAAAAATATTACCAATATTATATAATGTTTGGTTTCTATAAAATGTAAATAAGATGTGCATACGAATATCTCGGCGGCAATTTATTTATGATACCTGATATTTGTCAATGTATACAAAAACTCAATATTTAAAAAATATATTTACAGAATTAACAAATTACATAAAATATTTATTTTTGAAGTTCTCAGATTATTTATTTACTTTAATGTTGTTGTCTGATAAATTAACTTAGCTTTATCCGCGCTCTGTAAAAAAAACTAAACGTACACTTTTGGCGGGAAGTGTGACGTTACATAATAATATTTTATTTGTTGCCTAAACTGGTTTGATTCATAGTTTTTTAGCGGATTAGTGTAATTTATAATGTGTATTAACTATAGTAATATTATTCTGATTTCTCATAAGTTATTGTTATTCGGTTTAAAATAATTTGAGTTGAATAAATAATTGAGTTAATTTAAATTATATTTAGGTATATAAAAGTTTCATTTATATAATAATATAGATTTATGTTCGGCTTCCAAATTTAATTGGCGGATTTTAAAGTCTTTATGGTTTCATAATATGGATTTACTCCATTTCTAACGGATCGGATCGGGGTTATGTTCGGTATTCGGCAGTGTAATCTTTCATTGGCGGAAGACACAAGAGGAGAAAAATCTATAATGGTATGTTCTAGTTCTAATTTAAATTAAACCATTCGTAGGTCAAATGTGTATTCCAGAAAGCTTGGTATTTTACATATTATAAGTTTTAGGATAGTTTCTAACATTGCTTTTATTTTTTACGTTATTAAAATCGCTAAGATCAATTAAAGTGTATTCCGCAAAGAAGTATTTACTAAGACATTCCTGAATGCTATTTTAAAACTTACTTTTAAGCAATACAGGTCTACATTTTTTCGTGACAAAAAATATCCTCATATCACCCGAAAAATATAAATTCTTCGGTCCATTATCGATTAGAATGCAAAAAGCCGATCAGTAACTATTCTAAAGGACAGATGAAGATTTATATTAATCCGTCAACTACTTTATTTTAGCATTTTAGCTGAAAGTGTTGTAGTTTTAAAAACCTACAGGCCATACCATGACGAAAACTTACCTTTAAAAGGACAAAACTATTATACTATTTGAGTCATCATGGCGTTCTATTCAAATTAAACACTTCATACTTTGTTTCATGATTTAATAGACGTTGGTTAACAGTGTGTCGGAACTAGGAAAATTAAACGTAATGAGGTTTAATATTCTTCCGTGTACCGTTATTTTTTCACACAATTCTCTTAGGAAGATCTTATATGGACTTGTACCGGAAGAATAAACATCTTGTTGGTTTTTTTTTCTATTGCATTGAATGGCGAGACGAGCAAGCCGTTCGCCTGATGGTAAGCGATACGACCGCTCATAACAGTAGCAACATTCCACTGCGCTCGCCATCCTGAGACATAAGATGTTAAGTCTCAATATGTCCAGTAGTTGCTCTGGCTACAACGTCCTTCAATCCGAAACACAACAGTGCATTTAAGCAGTGTTGTTTCACGCACGCACACCCATTTTAAAAGCAAATCTTACGGTGCAATTAATGAACAGAAAAAATATTGCCATGGTAGTCGTATCTTGTTTATTTCATTGAAATAAAACTATTATTTACGGATTTTATCGCGGATTTGGTTTAATTTTTACATTTTTTGAGTTCCCGACGTTTCGATTAAGTTACAGCTTTCGTGGTCACGGGGCGGACTGAGGTATTAGACGTCCGCTCTGTGACTGTTACAATTCAACTACCCTTATTTTACAATTATTAAATTAAAAAAGTTAATTTAAGTAGTTAGTCTGTATTTGCGATCCGATCTACGCAGAAGTTGTTTATTTCAGTGGTAGGTATTATACTAGAGCGGACATCGGGAACAAAATCTATGCATATGGTGCCGGCACAAAGGTACACATTAAAGTGAGAGGGAAGATATGTTACTTCGTACGCGTGACAGAGACAGAAATAGAATGTACCCTTCATTTTGTAACAAACATTTTGTTTGCAGTGTCCCCTCTAGTATATTATCTCAATGGGTAGAGCTAATCTTCTAGCAATTGACTGTACTCCTAATGTAATCGACTTGGTAGTGCACTACTGTTCCACATAAAATCGACATGAATATTAAAATATTTTGCTTTTTATTTGGTGAGTGAGGTTATCAAAGCAAAATTTAAAGTATACTAAGTAAAAAAAAATGCATCCTAAATTAAAAAAAAAAAATGCTGGTTGTATCGTATCCGCATAGATGACAATAATCGTACACAAGTCTCATAACGGCTATAATAACCCAATCAATTGTATCGAGTTTCAAAATCAACCTTTACTCCCAAATACAAATGGTATTTAGTTTAAACCACCATACGAAACATGGTACCTGTAAATGTTAAATTTTTATAAGCGATTTTAGTTGTTGATTAACCCGTATAGGTGTGTCTTTTGTGGCTCAGATAAGTTTCCGAACTGCAATAAAGTTCAGCTAAACGGTAAAAATACTCGTATCTATACGGGATGGCTAAAAATCTTAAATATGAAAACTAAAATAATGTATTCGACAATAAATAAACATTGATTTTTTTAAAATTTTGTTTGTTTTTACCTGGGTTGATGAGAAATATGTGCGTTAAATTTAATATCATATGTCAGTATCACCCCGTATAGTATTCGATTTTGAATAGGCTTGTATATTACGTTAACTTGCAAAATAATCGTAAATGTTTCTCACCTGTCAATATTATACTTGGACCGCAATATAACAAGATATTTCGTTCCGTAGACCTGACATGACAAATAAAAATAAGCATTGAGAGGCACACCCGCATATTAAAATTCATTGTACCTACGTGGTTCTATTATGCAATATAAAAAGCATGACCTTATATGTTGTTAATTTAATCAGCAAAGATAATTTTATTCGATAACCTCATCGATCAATCCTTTAAAAGGATAAAGTATGTGTTCAATACATTGCTAGGTTTACCATAAGAGAATAAGCCTACTGGATTATAGATGCCAATTAGATTATAAATTTTAGAATAATTCCTTTGTGAAGTCCACGAGCCCTATTAAGGACTAGTAGAAATCGGTGTTAGTGACCAGAGTATACCAATAAGAGTATTTAGGCAGCCGACAAGAAAATTAGAAACCATATTATAACCTTTATTTTAATTAGCATTTATTTATTTAGTTATATTTTTATGATGTTTCTCAATTCTCAACAAATTATATTTGACATCTCCATGGCTTACTTGGTTTAAATTCCAAGCTGGCTTTAAAAAGAGAAGTTGCGGATCTGATCCTTTTACCGAGACGAATGAGTGGCAAGTAATTGATTTGTTTTGGATCACAGTGGGAGTGATCTGTGTTTTGGATTTGTTGTAAGACCGAAACTCATTGTTTCGGATACCATCGACGAACGTCTTGTCTTAATTTGCGATCAAGACTATTTGATAAAGGAAAACATCGTGAGGAAACCTGCATACCATAGCAATTTTTAAGAATTTATATGGTATGTACAGTCCGCCAACCAGCATTAGGCCAGCGCGGCGTAGTGAACTATATCGCCTAACCACTCTCAATCGTACTCTAGATTGTAAAGGTGCCCTGCAGTGGGACGTCTATAAGCTGATACAGATATTGTTATTTTGATATTGCTGTGAGAGAGCGGGATTTTCTGCTACAAGCATATCTAATGCTTACTAGAAGGTCCCAACCTTCCTTTATATTTTGTATTTTGTGTAACGAAATAAACATTTTTTCATTTCATTTCAGATATTATTTGTTAACTATTTTGTGTATTTATTGTTTACGAAAATTTACCCTTATTGCATGTCCTGATTCACCTTTAATCTTCCCATGGCGTAAATGGAGTTGATAGAAAATTTACGAATTCAAAGTCAAAGTCGTAAGTTAGGAATTCACGACGTGTGCACATTTTTACAAAATTCCTCCTTTTGTGCTACAAAAATGTGGATAACAGATAACATATCCCGCCTACGTAATTCTTGATAGATCAACGATCTGTTACTAAAGGTTGCCTGTCGACCTCCATAATAATTTATGATCACCATATAATGTGAAGTTTCTTAGAGGAATCTTTAACTAATGTAATTATATGGTATTGTAAAGGTGTCTGAAATGCACCTTAGTGTGAACCACCACGTTCCGTTTCTAAGCAAGCTATTTATCAAATCAAGGTACGAAGATTTATGGTATGTTTTATGGTATCAGCCATATTTTCTGTATCTTAGTTATGGTTGTTTACATGGTACTTATATCTTTGTGACATAAAGATTTTAATCCAATTTATTGACACCGATCAAACTGAGAAATAAGTATGCATAAATCTTGATATTATTTATGTTAACAGTATTTTTTTTGCTGCTGACCTACTAGTTTAGCAAAGTACACAGGACAAGTTAATTATCTTTTTAGTGTTTTTGACTTTTAAATACAATAACGGTCTATAAAAACCTAGCATATTGTCCGTAATACACAACCATATCATTATAGCGTACTTAAGTTCATTTTTTAATTCAATTGTGAGCAAAACACCTGCAAACAAGACGTTGATGTTCCAGCGACCTCCACGAGAAGGAAAAAAATCATAATTACCGTGAATAAATATACACATTACAAATATTTCACATCAATATAATATCATGGTTATAAATAATGTATCCGCTGCTAGTTAATCGTTTTGTCGGCATATAAATATATCACGTGTTGCCTATTCACTTGTATTGATATTATTTTTGTCCTATATCATAGTCTGGGCCGATGCGTTCTGCGTAAAGAGTCGTATGTACTATGATACTTTGCTTAAAATATTTTATTGATATACTGTCTCACAAAGTCTATAAAAAGTCAAAGTAAGTATTTTTTTTTTTTATACTGGCCTGGCATTGTGGCGGCATTGCACCTGATGGAAAGTGTCAATGCCGCCCAGGCAGAGTATCCATTGGCATTGGACGGCAGTCCCATGCCAATGGAGATAATTATGCCGGCCTGCTAAGGTGCCTCTTCACACCGCGGCGGAAGGACCCAGGATTGTAGGAAGGAGGGACACGTACGCCGGCAAACAATTCCACAGCTTGACGGTGCGGCACAAAAACGAATTTGAGAACCGTTTGGTTCGCGCCGGGATGGTGTGGACCGTCAAGCTATGGCTTCGCAAGCCAGCACGCGTGGTTCTGGTTAGGAATGGAGAGGAGGGGAGCAAGTTGAACAATTCTTCAGAGCACTCACCGTGATACAGGCGGTAGAACACGCTTAGAGAGGCGACATCTCTCCGGAGTTGTAGCGACTCCAAGTTGCTCGTAACGTCTGCATCATTCACAATGCGGATGGCCCGCCGCTGCAATCCATCCAAGGCATCGAGCAGGTATTGGGCGGATCCATCCCAGAGGTGCGAGCAGTACTCCATACCCGGCCGGACCTGCGCTTTATATAAGCGACAAAGCTGACCGGGCGTGAAAAACCGACGCACCCTGTTCAGGACTCCAACCCTGCGTGATGTGGCAGATATTACGCCCTCGATGTGATTCCTTGGATTGAGATCACAGCGGATATCCACACCAAGGATACTCAGGTCATTCCGCACTGAGAGGGGAGTACCCTGAAGAATGGGGAGGGGAGAGAACGGGGATTTTTTGCACGTGAACGCACACACCTGGGTTTTCTTGGCATTGAACTCAACCATATTCCTGGAACCCCATGTAGAAATGAGATCCAAGGTCCGGTTGAGCTCAATGACAAGATCCTCGCGTCCCATCACAGATTCGACACGGCAACCTGGAGGCCCGCAGTGGTATCGCCCATGAACCGTGCATAGCAATGAATGTTGCCAAGCGACAACATGTCATTGATATGCAGAATAAACAAGGTGGGCGACAGCACCAAGCCCTGAGGAACTCCGGCATTTACCGACATGAGCGCCGAAGCGTGTCCGTCAACGACTACACGTATTCTACGCCCATGCAGAAAGCCGGAAATCCACGAACACAGGTTGCCGGGCAGACCGTATGCCGTATGTAAGTAAAGTAAAATTTAGACAGAAGTGCCTTGTCTGAAACAATTATAAGTATTTTGACATGTTTCTTTTAATTCATGGTTAGGAACACAATTATTAAGGTAAAGCCCCATTTACACAGGGAGTGTTTATCCCCCGATTTCAGACCATAATTTCAGAAGAATCATATGCCGTTGTCGCATGCGATAATTGCTATATGATTATGATGATGCGACTTTTTTATTATCATTTCTTCGAGACGAAAAACTCTAACGAAAAACGTGTATAAAGGGGTAAATAAAAACTGCTAAATAAAAGATTACGTGATTAATGGACGGCCCCTATTCAATATAAACAACAAATATTACCTCTTATAATATTAGTATATACATAGTGTCAAAACGTGCCTGGCAAGGGGACAAAAATTTTTGGACTACTGTCTAGTCTGCCAAAGGCTTAAGGCAGGTCTACATATAATATGCATGTTTCCACACATGTATCTTAGTGTGTACATAGCATAAATGATAAAATAGGACTCTTTGAGAGCTTCCAGTCACGATAATGATGTTTTATGTTGATGTTTAAAGGTAAGCTTATACTGCATTTAAATGTCATAGTTAAACTTGAATACATTGATAATAATCGATCATTAAGATAAGATTAATGATTACAAGATCAAACCGATTGTTTTAAAGTTCAATTGATGTGTGATAAAAAAATAAAAATGCTCCTAGTGAAGCAAAGTCGTAACATTTCATTCCTATACGCAAATTAATGAAGACGTGTTTAAATATCCTTTTGCATGTGGTATGTAAATGATAAATGGAACGTTTCCATGCAATGGATGGTTTCCATGGATCACCATTGGTTCAGTTTTCAATGCGTAAATACATGGATATTTTTGTTAGAGTCGCCATTATGCAGAGTTTTTTTAGCGTTTCTGATTTATGAATTGATTAGATAATCAGCTTTTCATTTCATTGCAAAGACAACTACTTTGGTTTGGATAATTATAGGATAGAGAACAACAGACAAATAATAGTAAAATCATAAATAATCTTCTTACACTATATACAGCCGGTGCCAATAAATAATCCCAATCCAAAATTTGCCGTTTTAGATTGACAGCTCAATCTTTTTTCTGATACTATATTGCCAATAATCAATCTCAGTAGTGAAAAAACTATGGCAACAAGACAAGAGACCAATCGAAAAGTAGAAAACAATCCAGATTGATTTCAATCTAATTTTTTCGATTGATTGGCATCGGCCGATAGACATCTATTAGGCGGATCTGAGTCATTTCAACTTCAGAATCTCTTCAAATTAGGCGGACCGCATAATAAGGCTTGCAAGAATCTGCCTCCGAACTGCCTCCTACCGCTATGAAATTCCACTGCGCAAGTATATGTTAAACACTAGATGTATTTTTTATACAGATTTTATACGAGCAGAATTGTATATCTCAAAATAATATGAAGAGGAAAGAGACTATCCTAAATAGCAATTTAATATTCCATAAACATTACATGAACGTTCGTGGTAAACCCGCAAGCGTGTAGCGATCTCGGCAACGAAACCGCATCCGGGTGCGATCCTAATTAGCATTTTATTAGACTTTTGTTCCTTAAATTACCATTGATTATTAGTTATAACATTAGTTTAGGCTTCATAAAATTGTGTATGCGAGCCAGAGGGCTTGGGACCGGAGCAGTGAGATTTTTATCTTAAACTTATTTAAGTATACCGGGAATTCTAGTCACAAATGGCTGTGTTTGTACATTTTATGTATTATATTCTTCAGATACATATGGGTAATTAATTATTGTATTGAGTGGTACTTCGTTCGACATACAAACTACCAAAATAATGATGAGATAATTGCCCTCCAAAAAGATCCTTATTTTAGTTTTACAGAATGTAAAAAAAATATTTATTATTATAATTATAAATTATTATAGATGTTTATGTAATTATTTAAAATTGTATGTATGTATATATGTATATATTATATGACGTATGTGTATTTATTATGTCATTTATATGTATTTTTTATGATTATCTATTTTATAATTTATATCTATTGGAGCTTAACTTATCTTTGTTTTACACTGCCCTTTCTTTTTCCTTCTTTTATATCCATCCAAAGGTTGTCTGGTAGAGATCGCTTATTAGCGATAAGACCGCCTTTTGTACTTTTTATAGATGTAATTTCTTTATATTGTTATGTTCTTTTGTTTGTGTACAATAAAGATTAAATAATCATAATAATAATTTGCAAATATTTCAGCCACAATCAAACAATATAGTGTTTAGCTACATAACACATGATGTTATATTCATCCTTTCTACTGATAGGCTAGATGACATGAGCCCAGAGTCTTAAGTTTTCATAATCGTTACTAAAATTTCAAATGTGAAAATGTGTATTTATGTATGTTCCGTTTGTACGCTAAAACGGCTGAACTAATTTTGATGAAATTTAATCTAGAGATATATAGAACCATGAATGACAGAGATTACATTTTATACCGAAAATTGTAGTGTTCCCGTGGGATGAGTAAGGAAACCAAATATACATATTTGATATTTTTTTCAAATTCGAATAGATGGCTCAAGACAGGAGAGGACAGGATTGCATGCTTTTCGTCACTATGAAAAAACAAATAAAATAAAAATAATTACAATAAAATATAACTGCGCAGTTCTTTTTTCAACCACCTTAATATAAAATATTAACAATATTTAAATATTGTTATATTTATTTATATATATATTTTGCAATATTTAAAACGCATCTCACTCGCGCATATCCGGCTACAAGGATATCAGTGAAGATCATCTGCGCCACGCTTGACCTGTTTACAGACATGTAATGGATGATCTCAATGGAGTTTCCCACAGCCTCACATATCTATAAATCATTTAGATAGATTTCAAACGCGGGTATAAGCGTTTGCTTATTTAAATACTGCAATCCAGTTTTGTCGTCGTGGGAATTAAATAAATCATTGTAATTTATTATTAGGTGTATGGGTTTTAGTTCCTGGTGAGGCGGCTTCTCACTGTTTTATGTTATGAAAATTCAAATGAAACCTATTAGTTTGCTTATTATATTCTGCAATCCCTTTTTTCGTCATGGGAATGAAATAAATCATTGTAATTTATTATTAGGTCTAAGGGTTTCAGTTCGGGCGGTTTCTCCCTGTTGTTTCGTATGAAAATGAAAATTTACTATTGTAGTTAAGTTTTTGTTTGTAATATAATGTGAACACTGATGTACCGTCTCCTGTATGTTATGTAATTATTGTTTATGTATCCGTGGATAATGTTGTCGATTTTATATTTTCCTATCCACTGTTAGCATAATTATATCTTGTATACAATATTGTACTACACAAATTGTTTGTTTTCCCTAATAAATAAAAAAATAGGAAAATAGTTTTTTCAATCGATTAAAATGTTCAACATCATTTAGATTCAGTATTTTTTACCAACCACCTAGTTCGCAAAGCGATTTTCACTAGAGAAGAACGGGCAAGAAATTCTAGTGTTGCTATTTTCAAAACAAGTTAACAATACCAATACTGATTATTACAAAAAATATGGTTTAAATCAGAGCAGTTTATTTATTCTTACTTTTTGGTTGAGGCCCATTAGCATCCACACCCACCATTGCAACTCCTGTAAGGTAGGATCAACAGTGTTACGCAAGTTAATGGCACTAAGCATTGAAGCTTAGCGAGTCGCCGAGAGTTTCTAACTAGTCTTTAACCAATTTGATCCAATATTTCCTGGAAGGCGGAAAAATCACTAATACTTATTTTATTCATATTTGTTACTTATAATTACCTCACTGGCGCAGTGGTATTATGGTATGATTACAGAGCTGAGATCTGGGATTCGAATCCCCAGGTCGGGCAAAGTAATATTGAATTTTTCTATTCAGTATCAGCCCGGAGTCAATTTTTGCTCCATATGGCGAAAGGTTTACCCCTATCACACCGTGGGACGGAACACATGGCGAAACGTGGGTGTTCTGGTAGATCCTCTGTCTAACCTCGGAAAATGTATGTACTTTCATTAAAATTTCTTGCTTTCGTTTGAAAGCTTGAATATCTGAGAGTGTTCTTCGACAACTTTGATTGGTAGTGGTGTACGGTGCTATGTGAACTCTATAATAGCTAGTGAGGTATTACAGATAAGGTATGAAAGATGAGGCGGGCAGTCCGTAGTAAAATTAAAAGTCTAATTTCTGAATGAAAAGTTTTGTTGAATAAATACGTTGCCTTTATTTCACACGTGTTAAATAAAGGCGAGCAGAAGGAGAAACTTATAGTAGGTTAATTACCTACTATGTCGTAAGTAATTATTCTTTTAGTATTGACTTAACATGTCATGTAACCATGTCGTCACGAATTGGGGATAACCGCCGGGAGTTATTGTTTCAGTAAAATATGGTGTTTCCATCAATTAAAGATTTTATCTTATTTTAAATTATGTTTTTGTTTTTTGAGGTGATGAGTAGTTGTTAATTATTTTAATAAAGCAATTGAATGTTTAATGTTTGTAACAAATTTTAATGTTTCGTAATTACAATAAAATAAAACCCAAAAATGTGAATAGAACATGTACGGTATAAAACCTTAGTTTTTTACTCTTTAAAATTGGAAGATTTTCAATGTTATTGTATGTTTGACGTAAAAGCACTGCTTGTGACGATTCTTTGTTTAATACAGCTAGTTATATTAAAACGATGTAAATTAATAATGGAAATTCTTAAATAGACATTACTTGCTTTGGGACATCGCAAGGAACTACGAGTAACTGGTCAAACTGTCAATATTTTTAATGATGAAGGAACCTATTTTGAAGGAACTTATGCACATGAAAGATTTGACACAAGGTTTTCAAAGTGAGAAGTGAAAATCTATACCAGGTCAGCGCCCGGTGTTGCCAGTGAGGCTTAATACATACCCATCTCTCAAATGATGTCCTTGATTGGAATTTGATCCTACATGGTAATAATTATCTTTAATATCCAAAATAGTAGTAAAAACTAAACTACATTTAGTTATTTTTGCATTTGGTATTCAACGTTGCAAACGCATTATTTTCCTTCACAAAGCATATCAATACATTTTTAAGTAAGGAATCATAATATTGTATTAAAAGTGATAGAGCTATTGTGTAAAGTGATAACTATTGTGATAGCCACGCTGTAGTCCGTCATGACAGCATGAATGGGCAGGTTCTTCCGGGGCAGTACCACTGTCTTACAAGAGATCGACGTGAAACGACAACTTTGCCTTCACGTTTCGTCCGAAGACCGTTCACTCGAAGTTGCATGTTCAATGTTCCAATAGTGGATAGATTCTTTTGATCTATGTGATCAATTGTGCCGACTATACACGCCTGAAGATTACTGCAAAAACCTTAAACATTAAACATATACAGTTTGCGGTAGCAATGTCTCATATGGAGTCGTTCCTTATCACTACCACGAATGCGAACCACGCTTAATGCTCTCTTAGACATAGATCCTGAGTGATTTGTTCCTATATAACAAAGTACTCTGTGGTGATTTGTTGGCGGATGAATGATCTAATATATTCACCGAGTGCTTGAGATTCTATGAACGATATGCTTGACGGAGAATCTTAATTTTAAGTAATTAATGCAGATAGTGTTAACTATTATATATGTATTTATTACTACTAGCGGTCGGGCCCGGCTTCGCCCGGGTGCAGATAGTTTTTGAGTCCAGTCCACATCAACAACATATTATGTCGTGTACTAACTATATTTTCGCGCGCCGCGCCGTCGACTATACACGTATTTCCCGTCCCGTTATATCCGGTTTACGTCCCGTCTCATTCAGTCACATGACGAAAAGCATGCAATCCTGTCCTCTCGTATCCCGTACCACCTATTTGCATTTGGAAGAGTACCAAATATTTATATTTGAATTATATCATATCGACTTTGACGAAATGTTGCAGACAACCTTTGGATGGAATGGATTGAATGGAATTAGAAAACGAGGCTAGAGTCTAGACATGCCAAGAAATAAATAATAAATAAATAACATCCAACAGTCACATACACACACAGTCTTGACCCCACACTAAGATCGAGTATTTGTGGGCCGCACAAACATTTCTCTCGGTACGAGGATCGAACCCACGGCCTCTCGTTTCACAGGCGGCGTTTAACCAACTGCGCCACAGAGGCTGTCAAATAAGAAAGTTAAATAAGATAAAGAAAACTATAATTATCTTCCTGGCAACTGTATTAATAACTTAAATAAATAAATACATTTATGGTCAAAAGACGTGTGTTCATTTAAATTTAGGAATTGTTACATAATATGCTACTATTGCGAATTCAATTGTAGATATTTGTAAATGCGCAATAGCATTAATGAATATTGATGACCACAATGTCCTTGTATTTTTGTATGTTAATTTTTAAAACTGTGTGCTTTGCAAATTGGTGTCCAATTGGTATATCTAAAGTAATTTACGTGAATGTTTATTTTAGCGCCATCTGTTGTGTAAGTTATTAATCAAATTAAGAACATATTTATTTAACATAGTCGCGGTTTCATAAAGTACGTAATTTACGTGCATATATTGTAGATGGCGCTATTTAGCAAATGTCTTATTTATGTATTACCAACACCTCGTTGTGATTTACCAGGTCGGGTTGAAATAAAAACGACGATTATGAATCACAAAACATATATTAAAGCATATTTATATATAACAACATAGAGATATAAAATTTACATTAGGTCTATATTCTTACAGTTTCTCTTCGGGTCTAGCTCCACCATAGGCGGTCGCGTGGCTGTTAGCGACTCCTCCACGGCCGGTGCTGTAGGCGTTAGCGATGGCAGTCGGGCCTCCCGGACCAGCGGCTCCGGACCTGCCTCCATAGCCGAAGAACATCGGGAAGAACGTGCCAGCGGGCATCCTGGGAGGGTATGCCTCATCCTCCTCATCTTCGTCTTCAACGGGCCTCTTGACCTGCTTCTTCTTGGCGACTGTCTTCTTGGCCTTGGGTGCTGGCTCCTCAACCTCGAGCGTTTCGGGCTCTGACAATTCTGGCACGACTGGGACGGCGTCAGCCTTTACAGCAGGAACAACGGGGACGACCGTGGTGAAGAGCTCAGCTTTCTCAGTGGGTTCGGCAAGTTCAGTGGCTTCAGTGGGGGCCAGGACGGGGCTCTCGGGCTGTTGGGGGTAGAAGACTTCGTTCTGCTGGGGAGGGATGAAGTTCGTGTCGTCCAGGGTCTGGCGGCGTCTATCAACCAGATAGTACTGGCTGGAGGGCGCGGCCTGGGGCTCAGTGGGTTGCTTGTACATAAAGGCCGCGGCGCCGCCGGCTCCTTGCTGGTAGTAGGGGTTGTAGTAGCGGCTCATGACCATGCCACCTCGCAGGCTGTCGCTCGATCCGTAGGACACTGATGAAGATACATTTTTATAATTGATATAATATGCCATTGTTTAAAATATATGGAGAGTAGACATTATGTTGTCAGGAGTTAAAAACTAAGAGCACTATTCGTTTTTAGTAGGCGCATAGACGCCTGCCATTTTTCTATCAATGTTGCCGACGCTAAATGTAGTGGCATATAAAATCAGTACAAAAAGTGATTTAAAAAATATGCAACAAGTGTAACTGCAAATGGGTCACAAAAATCGGATCAGGGAGTGTGAACAACTAAAGACATCAAAGCTGAAGATGTAAAACTTACGAGAATCAATATTTCCGTAGTAAGGGTAGGGGAATGCACTGGCCTCGAACAGGGCGCAGCTGACGATCACCAGGAGACAGACGGTCTTCATTTTTCACGAGATATTTTTTTTTTGTGTTACACTATTAGCTCCCTTTACCGTTCAAAGGGTGCTGTGCGGTTTGCTGCTGTCGAGTTAGTGCTGATCGTAGAGAGACCTCGCGTTATATACTCGAGTCTGCCAGGACTCATTGGGATGCAAGGCACGCCGCCAGGCTTGCACCCGCGCATTGTATCGTCATTTTTCACTACTCGATAAAGTTCTCCAACCGTTATGAGAAGCTGGACATCTTAGTCGAGATTAGGGTAGGAAAATCATCACGTAAGTGAAGAGTTTAACTTTTTCTTATGGTGTTTTTTCAAAAAATTGGCAATATGACGATAAGGGTAGTAACGGCCCCAGAATTATATTTAGATCATCTTTTGGGATTAGTGTGGTATTAGTAAGATTCCTTAATTCTGAAAATTTCAGCGCTCTAACAATCATCTTTTGTATAAAAAAACTGAAACTTGAAGAAAATCATCTAGTAGCTCTATATACGCTCATCAGATTATCTGGACAGTTTTCTGTGCCCGTTTCAATAATACAATTGAAACAATTTCCCTTCACTGCATTTCTTTATTATGTCATTCATTTTCATGATTCATTACTGATAGAATATTAATTAAAAATAATAATGTATATTTCACTAAATTACTGCGTAGTTTCCTAATTTACTGCTGCAAATTGAAAGTGTCTTTGTAAATGCGTGTTACCTCTAATGATAATGATGTCCAAATTGACCTTGATTGTTTTAATGTTTTATTTAAAATAGGCGTTTAAATTGTTTGCATTGTTTGTGTTTAAAGTCATGTTAATTTTAGCGCCATGTGTTATGCAAGTCTTATATTATCATCCTTACTACTTATTATTCTTTATCCTAATATATTAATGCGAAATTAACTCTGTTTGTCTGCTACGTTTTCACTTCTAAACCGCTCAAACGTTTCGATGAAATTCAGTATAGAGGTAGACTAGACCTTGAAAAAGGACAAAGACTATCGTTTATTGCGAAAAATAGACTTAAAGAGGTTGAAATGGCCCCCATTTTTCGAACTTTTTGTTATTGATTCGATTGATCTCAAATTCGATATCTGACGGACCCTTTGTTCGATCAATCTAAATTCATGTTTACTTAACTGCTATCTTGAACTTTTTTAATAATATAATTATTCTTGAAATTTAATAAAATGAATTATGTATAATATGCTTTGTTTTTTAAATTCAATGTGGACATATTGAGTCTTATTTATTTTCTTTTATTTTTATCATATGTCTAAGGATGGCGAGCGCTGTGGAATGTTAAGAATTGGTTTGTTATCAAGGTGTTGTTTGGTTTTACTACTTGTCATGAGAGGTCTTACCATCAGGCGAACGGCATGCTCGTCTCGCTATTCATTGCAATAATAAAAAGGCTCCCAGGGGTTGAAATGAAGAATGTAAGTACTTATATATTTATAATAAAATGAAAACGGAAGTGTTGCACGTTAGTTTATAAGAAAAGCTTGCCGAGGTATTACCTAATAATAATTGTAGCATCATCGTGTCACACAGGCGAAGTCGCGTAAAACTGTTATATATTATATACACGAGAACATAATATTTATTTATTTTTAACCTAATATTTATTCATTTTTAACCACACTATTTGGATGTGGAGGGATAGGATTGCTGGATTATTTTATTTGATAAGATAGGATGCAAAGGCACGGAATGTGACAAGAAAAAATGGGACGGGACAGAGCTTGAAGTGACGGGATAAATGGGACGTGACGAAATTGAGCAAGACAGGTCAATGACGGAAGAATATGGGACGGTAGGACAGTTATTTCGCTTTTAGGTATGCAAGAGTATGAACCAAAAAATATGCAAATTGTATGGCGTGGAGCCGTAAAATATTTGTATCTGGGCGAAGCTGGGATGGGCCGTTAGTCAAGGGCGGATCCAGAGTGAGGTCAGTGGGGGTCATGAGCCCCACCCCTGGGCTGGCTCCAGATTGACAGATTTTGTTTATTATCGTGTTGATAAAATTTATAAGCACAATTAATTCGATGTCGATACATAAAGTAAAAAAGTGTGTGTTTGTTCACTAATCACGGCTTTTTTGACACTTTAAAAAGTAATTATTACGAATTCCAGTATTGAAATCGGACCCAGTGTTCTGACATGAACTATATGATCCCTCCCCCCCCCTGGCGTAAATGCTGGATCCGCCCTTGCCGTTAGTACATTAATAAAATATTCATTGTGTAAACTCAGCTTTTGTAAAGTCCGCCTAACCACTCTCAATCGTATTCTCGATTCTGGAGGAGGGCTGTTCCCTGCAATGGGCCGTATATAGGCTGATACAGTACAGTACATTCTATAACGCTGGTAGAATTGCTTACATAATTATAACGACATCTTTAGACTTTTATCAAATGTTTTTATATCTGCATTGGAGTATAAGAGTTTAATTCGATCAAACTGAAGCCCAGTTTCGTGGAAATAATATTTATTTTATTTCTAACTTTGTATTTTAATAAGTAAATAAATAATAATAATATTTTTTTTTATATATATATAGCCCCGTTAAATTGTAAATACCGTTAGAAATAATAATCTTTCTCGCGAGGTTGTGAACTGTCGAATGATTGTGATATTTTGGTTAGGTTAGGATTAACAGTTCCACTTCAATAGATTATAATCTACCGAAAATAATGCGTTTAATTGTAAGCAGTATCTTACGGTTCACAATCTTTCGACAGTTCACAATCTCGGTAGATGGATTATAATCTAATGGTATTTACAATTTTACGGTGGCATAAATATATGTGTTTCTTGGATAACTATCAAACGGTAATTCCTTTTTCTAGACACTTTTGATGGACCTTTCAATTCATCATACCAAATTTCATAGCTGATCGTGTCCACGTATGAAGCCTCAGCTTTTGTGAAATGCACTACCTAAGTATGTAATCTGTAATGTTTGTATTATATATTACAATACTAATGGCTGCGATCCATACAAAAACACAATATTATGATATACATTAGAATTAGTTTAGTGTATTTCTTAGTTAGAATAGTTTTAATATTTTATGTGTACTGTTCTACACTATCTTATACTTTGCTATCATTAATAAAATAGTTTCTTTCTTCCTAATTTATTTCCAAGTCTGAATATCATGGGGTCTTAAGGTGCATAGAACAGATTTATAAACAGGGATTAAGGAGCATCTACACTGCATATAGTTTTTGTGGAGTATCACTATGCAATACTGAAACAATAGGTCACAATATGGAATTTTGGGCTACTTATTATTGTTTATTGAATTTTACCCGTCGCGTCCATAACGTCTATAAAC